>CM033700.1:7517161-8717161 GCA_019514585.1 Dendrobium officinale
ACTTACAGTCCTCACCCATTTCTTTCAAACGCCTTCCAGGTAATCAACCATGGATAAAACACTCTTTCATTGGGTTATTTGCTCTTCGCACATGCGAATTGTACTAATACATCAACTACAGTTTTTTTTATCTTTTGCTAGAGCCCTACACGGAGGGGGGGTGGTCCCTAAGTTTTTGGGTATTTATATGTGAGGTTATTTAGTTTGGGTTATTCAATTGAGGTTCCCACGCTCATGCTAGCGCTAGCAGGAAGGCGGAATAGCGCTTCTTCTTTTGCCACCCCTTAATTGCCCACTTATGATGACTTTTGGGATGTCATACTCACCCACAAACCCACCCACTTTCTACGCTTCTTGAATGCAGTCTGCCACGAATTAATGGCCTTGGGGATTTTTTGCCTTTTTCTCTGACTGCAAACTTTTAAGCCACATATCAAAATTTATCGTGATCGCGACGCGGTTCAGTGCTGCGCACTGCGTAGTAAGGATCATGATTTAAAATTGCGCAATATGAGGCTCGCCTTGAGGCCCGCCTTTGCGCAATTCCAGTAAAAAATGCATCGATGCTTACGCCTCGAGTTTTTGTTATGAGGCTTACGCCTCAACTTGGTTGAGGCCCGGCTTAAGGCCCGCCTCGCCTCACTGACATGAGGCTTACGCCTCACGTTATATATATATTAAAACTTACATAAATCTTGAAGTAAATGCCCGACATTGGACTCTATAGGAGAGGAGGAAGGGGAGAGAGCAGTTCATCATAATGATAATTCAAATGAAGAACCCCTTAGTGATGACAGTGCTGATGATTTATGAGTTCTTATGTGATATGTCATTGCTATTTATTTTTAGAAATTGGAATTATATGTTAATGAAAAGAATATTGGGATTTGGGAAAGATAGAATTTTGAGTTGAACTATATTTCATGTTATCTAATTATTGGGATATTTGATTTTCACTTCATATCTTATGGTTTTTTATGTTTTATATTATTCGTTCATTTAGTATATAAAAAATTTATCATTTTATGTTTACGCAATCTTTTGATTTTGAGGCTTACGCCTAAAAAACGCCTTGAGGCTTATGCCTCGCCTCACGAATGGAAAACGCCTCAATACCCGAATACGCAATTTTAAACATTGGTAAGCATTACTATAATATACTGCATGCATATGATGATTAGTAATGTAAATCAATTTGTTCCTTGATGTTGAGTACCCACCCATGAGGCCATGGGCGTACCAATACCCACCCATGCTCATTGGGTATGGGTGGATACGTGGGTGGGTGTGGGTATGGGTATCCAATCCAGGGCTATGATCTTTTGATAATAATTTCTTCTATCTCTTTTATCGGGTTGCTTTTTATTTGCCTACTGTCTCTATGACCATGACGTATCAGGAGGCCTCATTAGAGCCTCATTGGCAGCAGGCTATGGACAAATAAATGATTGATCTTCTTTTTGGTTATCCGTTGGAATTGGTTACACCGTGGTTGCAGCTCTCATGTTGGAGTTACACATATTTCTTATCAATGAGTGCTTATTGTTAAGTTCATCCTGATTGGATGTTACTTAAATCCACGGAGTTGCCTACTTTGAGACTTTTTCACATGTTGGATTAAACTTCATTCATCTTCTTTTAATTCTTGCTATTATTCAAGGATGTCCTATGTCAAAATGGATGATATTAATAGCTTTCCTTATGGGGATCTTACTATAGTTAATTATTTGAAGCAACCTCTCAGGTATATTATTCAGGGGAGTAAAATTTACAAGCTTTATAAAGTTATATACGGATTGAAATAAAGTTTTCATGCCTAGTTCATCAAAGTCTGTAAAGTTATTGCTATCATTGGATATAGGGGAAGTATGACTACTCACTCTATCTTTTTATTCAATACTCTTCCTCTAAAAAGATGATTCTGGCTTATATATGTTGACATCCTTCTCATTGGAATTGATATATTAGGCATCATTTAAACAAAATAATATATACTGAAGATATTTGTGACCGAAGATCTAGGATATCAAAATTACTTTTTGGCATCGAGTGTACAAATGTCAAAGAAGACCTCTTTTTCAAAGAAAGCACTCTATAGACTTTCTTGAAGAAACTGTTCTAAGATGTAAGCCCCTTGAATCTCCCATGAAGTCTCTATATTCTTTAGAGAATGTTGAAAATTATGAAGATTCTCGATATGGCATATCATTTGTTGTTGGTGTGATCAATTAACATTTGCAACACCCGAAGAATATACACTGGAGGCTATACTACAAATGTTAAGATATGATAAGAAATCTCCAGGAAAAAATTTTGTTCTATCAGAAACATAATCATTTGAGAATCAAAGCCTGTTCTTATGTATATTATTTTGGACCTAAAGAAGATGGAAATGTTACTTGCAAAGCTTGTGCCTTTGTGGGCAGAAATATCATATCCTGGAAGGCTGGAACAGTAAGCAGCAAACAAGCATAGTTAGATCGATTCAACATCAACATCAA
Source organism: Dendrobium officinale (assembly GCA_019514585.1). NCBI lineage: Eukaryota > Viridiplantae > Streptophyta > Magnoliopsida > Asparagales > Orchidaceae > Dendrobium > Dendrobium officinale. The sequence continues at coordinate 7,519,663 of CM033700.1, forward strand.
GCCTTTGTCTCATTACGTGGTGTCGGCTACGTGAATCCTTTTTTTTCATCGTGTCCTATTAAAATTCAACTTCTCGTTTAAATCTAATAAAGAAAGACAATTTCTAATATTTTCTAACAAAGTCTTTTTAGGTCTACCTCTACTTTTCTTAAAATAAATCAAATCTAATACCTCTACTTTTCTAAACCGGGTCATCGGAAGGCCATCGTTTTATGTGACCAAAACCATCTAAGGCGACTCTCTCTAATCTTATCTTCCACTGGAGCTACTCCAACCTTTTCACGTATATGCTCATTTCATATTTTGTCTCTAAGGGTAAATCCACTCATCCACCTGAGCATCCTCATCTCTGCAACACTTAACTTAGTATTATGTTTATCTTTTAATGGCCAACATTCTGCACCATAAAGCATTGCAGAAATCTCACCTCCATCTTATAGAAGTTTCCCTTAAATTTGTGGGGGACTTTTCTATCACATAACAAGCCCGATGCATTCCTCCACTTCAATCATTTAGCTTGAAATCTACTGAATATCCCCATCTATTTCACCATCACTTTGTACTATAGATCCAAGATTTCTAAAATGCTTACTCTTATTGATGACTTGATCGCCCAAAGTCATAATCCCCCCGCTAGGTCTATTACTATTACAATTACACTCCATATATTCAGTTTTTGATTTACTCAAGCGAAAACTTTTAGATTCTAAGGTTGACCTCCATAATTCAAGTTTACCTTCAACTCCTCTAGTCTTTTCAACAAGAAGAATATCATCAGCAAAAAGCATACGCCAAAGTACATTCTCTTGCAAATGTTTAGTGAGAACATCCATGACTAAAGCAAAAGGATATGGGCTTAAGGCTGATCTTTGATGTAATCCAACTGAAATAGGAAAATACTTGTTCAAATCACCTTGTGTTTGGACAAAAAGTAATAGCTCCTGCACACATATCTTTAATGATTGAATATAAGCAATTAAGCATTATTAAATCCTTTCTTTTCAAGAACTCTCCATAATACTTATCTTGGAATTTTATCATATGCTTTCTCTGAATCAATATTGTTAAAACTATATATAGGGCCATAACTCATTCAACTTGCAGAAAGATGGGAATCATAATGATGAGGACATCGTCAGCATTTTTTCGACGCCGGAGATCGACGGCTACGATCATGAGTTTATTTTTGAGTCATTTTATGTAGTTGTTTATTTGATTTTGTGTTTTTTTCCGTTTTTGCCCTTATGGGTGGTTAGTTGCTATTGTAGCCCAAGGGGCATTTTAGTCTTTCGTTTTCTTTGTCATTGGGAGGCCTATTTATATGGCCATTCTCTTGTAATAATTTAATTTTGATGAATGAAAAAATATTTTCCACTTATGATCTCTTTGTGAGTTCACCCTCCTCTCTCTCAAATCTCTTAGTGAGTTTTGAGAAGAGCTAGATCTCTTTGTGAGTTCTAGATCTTCCTGTTCTACCATTTTCTTCATTTATTTCTTGTGATCGATTTGTCGTCGTGGAGATCGAGTGTTGAAGAAAAGTGAAGCAAGCGGAATTCTACAGAAGTTTTCATTCCTTTCCTTCCCCTCACCCAGCTGCGCCGGTTCCCCTTGGACCCCATCAGGCCGTTGGCTTCACAGCCCAGCCGTGCCTTGCTGCCTCCTCCCGCCAGCCAGCCTCCCTCCAAGCCTTTGGTCACGGATCCAAGCCATCCCGTGCAACCCTCTCCCCTCCCCTCCACCGTCCAGCAACTCCCCAGCAACTTCCAGGTTCCAAGCCGTGAACCTTTTCCCACCAGCTCACCGAATTTTCCTGCACCCCTTACTGCCGTTACTCCTTGTTGCCAGACCGTGGAATTCAAGCAGTTAATGATGATTAATTGCTTACTCAATCAGCCATATTAAGGCAATTAATCCCTATCATTTGATGATAATTTGAAAAATTCAAAAAATGGCTGGATACGTTGGCATCTCTGAAAGGAAACTTCCTTTTATTGAATCCTGATTTTATTACAGGTTTTATTTAAAATCTGTTACTTATTTATGTGGGCCCCATTTGATTAAATACTTGAGCCTTCTCCCTTACATGTGGCCGGCCCATTGATGGCTCCTCTCTCCTCCCCATTTGACAATAATAACACCACAAAATCAGCCCAAAATTCTTCCCCTTTTTACCGCCCCATTAATACCATTTGAATTAATTTGAATTCCTCAAATTAATTCCCTCCCACCCCTACCAAAACAGAAATTCCTGCACCCAACTCATGGTCTCTCCCTTGGCCGAATTCTCCCAAGCCCGCCAAAGCTCGAGTGCTTCTCCCGGGCCGCCGAATACACCTTCAAGAAATTGCCGGCAAGAATTCCATATTCCGGCAACCTATCCCCGAACGACGATCCAAGGCTCCCCCTTCCTCGGAGCGACCTCGATTCTAAGGTGGAGACGTTTCTTCCGCTAAAGACTAGACTAGTTGAGTGTATGGTCTCCAAAGGTGAAAGTTCTTATTATTAAATTGTGGATTTTTGTTCACCGTCGTAGTCTTACAATTTGAACTTTGCGTTTTCTTAAATTGTTTGGTTTCCGGATTTTGCTCATCCTTGCCTAAGCAAGTTAAGACCAAGAATTCTTAGGTTCACTCTTTTATTACAAATGATAATTTTAATTTGGTTTACTTTGTTCAAATTGCTCTCTATAATTTCCTAAAGTAAACTCCATCGCATGTACGTTTCACATCACATAACTCTTGTAGAAAAAAATTGCCTTTTCTTTCATACAACCCATAATTCTTGACAATAATATTCTAACAATTAAAAGATTTTAGCTTATGAACTATTTAATTGAAATTTTTATCACGCTGTCTCTAAATAATTGATTTAAGAATATTTTATTTAACTTTTTTATGATGCTTTAATTGGGACTGGCTAGGATCTCAGAAGTTTGGGCTTTTGCCATAGGAATTAATAGAGGATTCATGAAGCTGATCTCAAATATTTGGGATATGGCTAATGATTATGTTTTAATGGAAAATATTTGACAGCATTTCTCAACCCCACGTATGAAAAAAACAAACCTGTTTTGTTTGATTCTATGAACTTACTAATGATTTTCTGAAGCTTATGATGTGATTTTTTGTTAAATTTGCGATTAATAGCTTCTCATGGAATGCATCCTTGCTGCTTTTCCTTCTTGTTAAACAATGTTCTGGATTTGCTTCTAAAGAGTATGCTTACATGCTGAGCTTTCTCTGCTAATGTGCTTATAGGGTTAGACCTGATGTCTTGAAACTTGATTCTAAGCCGGAGCCTACTGCATCTTCCTTCAATCGTCAGATCGAACCAATGGAGTCATCTCCCGCCGAACGCAGAAGCTTAAGGGATGCCGAGCGAAAAGATAATCAACCCCACCATGAGAAAGGGGATGCTCAGAGGAATTCGAGGAGAAATGAGAACTGGAGAAATCCTCGGGAGATGGAGAAGAAGCCAATAGAACGGCCACAAGAGCATGAAACATGGCGGAAACCTGTCGAGCCTCCCAAGCCCGAAACACCGCCAGGCCCTCGGGTTATTAGAGCCGCCTCGGCACTAGAACTTGCTCAAGCTTTCTCAAGATCAATGTCCGATTCTACGGTCGATAATCGCTACACAAACCAGAGGATTCTACCTGGCCGAACGCAGATTCCCTTTTCCAGGTTGACAGATACAAGGAGAGATTTATTCGGGTTCGACTCACCGCCACATAAAATGGCTATTGATCTTTACAACAACAGTGGATGGCTTGATTGAAGTCAAATGAAATGGTTGTCTGCTGGTGCAGCACAAAGTCTGGATAACCAGGCTTATGTTTAATTTTATGTTTGACTTTGTTTGCTTACATTTCCTCCTCTTTCGAGGCTCGGTTGGGTTATTTGGATTTGCCTATTCTCAAGTGGGGGAAGCCATGTGTGTGAGCTATTATATTTCATTGGATATATTCAACTGGATTAATCCCTACGCCGAGGAGAGGAGCTTTATGGTCTCATTACAATCAATATGATAAAAACTCTGTGATTGGGTAAATGATGGTAAGTTTAACTTAGTGCTTTAATTCATTCAAAAATATTTGTTGGGTAAAAATATGCCTGGTATAATATATTTGGCTAAAGGATAGGCTGTTTTTTATTATGGTTCTTTGATTGAACCTTTTTTTTTTTCTTTTTTTTTATGACTTTGAAATCTTGTGAAATGAGATTGACCAACCAATTGTTTTGGTTGAGATTATAATCCTGTTTATTGATTACCCGATTAAAGGTGTTATCCACTGATAGATGCATGTCCTAGTTATTCGAGGTATATTAGAAGGGGCAAACTTTTCATGCAATTTATAGCTTCAACTCCCAAAGAAGTTGAAGATGGATCGTGGGCAAATATGGTTGGGAACATCTCAATTCGTGCTCTATTTCTCTCGAGCGGCAGCATCTTTTAAGTGGGCACAATCAAGTACGGGTCAGGAGGTTTTTGAGGTGGGTGTTTCTTTTAAGTTAGCCGAGGGTAAGTTATGCTGTCAAACGCCCTTTTGAATGATACATCGGGTGGATATCCCTTTCAAAAAAAAAAAAAAAAATTCATGCAATTTATAGATCCAAATCTTGAATTCTTATTAAGCCATGGTTTAATAATACTAATTTGATTTTTGGTAAGGAAATAATTAGAATTATTTTGCCCTTTGTAACGGGAGATTCTTGGGTTCGGACACCGGACATCGGACACAGCTTACCATTTGGTATTCACAGTACTGAGTAATACTGAACTTGGTACCAGTATTGAGTTCGTTACTTGACAATACCGAGCAGTACTGAGCTCGGTACTACCAAGCTCATACCGAGCTCAGTACCGAGTAGGAGGTGATGTGGCGTATTTTCATTGGGCTCCGGACGTCGTCCAATCTCATAACCCAATAATTTCCCCTTTGTAACAGTGGCAGGATTTGGATCAAATGAATTGCTTTTAAAATTAAGTTGAAACATATTATTAATTATGAATTATCAATTCATGATAAAGTAATTGAAATGTCAACTACAAGCTTAAAAGAAACATCTTTGAGCCACTAATAATGAGATTGCCTCATCCTGTAATGGCGCTTAGATTATCACGAGCAATTATAATTGTAATATTTTTTCATCAGATAATGCTAGTGGTGATAAGGGCTTGATGTTGTATAAAGCTAGTGGTGACTCACTCTCCTCAACAAATTTGATGATTTCATTGTCACTTTCAGCTATGGGGTATTTGATCTCTTGGTTATTGGGCACTTTTGCTTCCATAATCATTTTGATTTTCTTATCGATAGAGATCTCATCAATTATTGGTTGAAAATATTTTCTATAACTATTATTAAAGTTCTTCATCTTCTACGTTTTGACCACTCTTTATGTAGGGCTCTTCTATCAAAATATAGAGATCTTCTTACTTATAATAATTAGATCATTAAATTATTTGAGAATCCCATCTAAGTGCTTTATTAAACACTTAAAATGCTTAAGGATGCAATTAAAAATCAAGAGTGAATGTATGTTTCTAAGATCTTAGAATATCTTCATTAGCTTAAAGAAAGACAACTCTATATTCATCTCTTACTTAAAACTAATCTTATAAACTATTATATAAATTTTGAAGCTTGAAGCTAAGCTTATCAATGACCAACTAACTCATTTGTGTAGTCTTCTAGATGCATTATAGGGAAGAAAATGACTTTCAAGTTATGTACTTCACTTAAAAGTAGGAGGACTCTAATCATATCAAAGAGCTCTAGACTCCAAGCACATTCTCATCCACCCTTGATATTGCCAAAGTTTACATTTTTTACTTTCATTATGTTTTTGACTCCATATTCCCCTCACATAGCAACTTTGCCATAACTACCATTAGTATTGATACATCCTTAAAAAGTTATATTGATCAGACACAAATCTTGAGGAAAAAGAAAGTTGAAAACTTTCAAAATTAAATTTGGGATCATTCGAACTCCGATTTCAATGAACTTATAGACAAACTGAACTTCTCGAAAATACGAATCCAACGACACCAAATTTGACTCAATCCGAGCCCAAATGAATCCAAATCAAGGGCCTAAAGCGTGGTTGGAAGGTTCAAATCATAATTTGGATTAGCAAACAGTTTCCAAACGTGACATGCCTATAGTCAAATCTAGCGGCTCTACTAGATGAATCAAACGAGCCCAAGATCACGGAATTCTGACATCATTAAGACCTTTAAAGGTTTAGCGAACAGTCCATAGTTAAGGGATTCAACATCGGCCCTCCATCCAAATCACTCCCCATTTATCCTTGATCTTCCTCCAATTTATAGGCCATGCCACTCTAGGAAATCTATAAATAGAGCCCCCCTTTTGTCTTGAAATGGGACCCTAAGCCTCCTCAACCACCGCTTGGAGTTCCGTCGGACCACCACCTGATGCCGGAGTTCCACTGGACCACCACCTGACTCCCGGAGTTCCACCGAACCACCACCTAATGCCCAGAGTTTTGTCGGACCACCTCCTGATGTTGGAGTACCGTCGGACCACCACCTGATGCCCGAAGTTCCACTGGACCAATAACCTTACGCCCAGAGTTTCGCTAGACCACCGCCTGAAGCTTGGAATTCCGCAGGACTACCACCTAACAATCGGAGTTCCGCCGGACCACCACCTGACGTCCGGAGTTCCGCTGGTCCACCACCTGATGTAGGAGTTCCGCCAGACCACCACCTAATGCCTAAATTTCTAAATAACGCTGGACTTTCGCTAGACCACCAAGTGACGTCAAACTTTTGTCCATGTTTGTCGCTAGATTTCAACCATGCAATTGGTATTTGTAATCTGATCGCCCTCAAGGATGATATAGCCCAATGTAATCTACTCAAATTTTAGTTGAATCATTTTCAATTGGGTCAGGCCAGTGGTTTTTCCCCTTTCCAGGATTTTCTACGTAAAAAATCTTGTATTCTTTATGTGTGAGTTAGATATCCGTGCAATGCTAAGATCTAGGATTATAATTCTATCGCTGCGTATATTCTAGCCCGCAACAAGTATAATTCCTCCTCCATTGATCAACAAAAGTTTTTTATTGGCCATTCTCTAATAATAAAATAAGGCAAGCAATTTTTTATGCTCAATAGTTCTACTCCAACCAAAAAGGTCAGATTGCTAAATTTTTTATTCATAATATTATAAAGTTTTTATTACAATTAGACATTTTTTTCCCTAACCAAAAGGCTTCCTAGGACTGCAAAAATATTTGTATAATTCTAATCTATGTAATCACCTATTCTAATGGCACAAATGACATTATGCTTTTATATTTATGCAGTAATTTTTTCAAATTCATAGCCGAGTTTTTGGTTAACTATTTCATACCTATTATGCACTATATTATTAATCCTATTCAATTTAGTTTCATCAACAAAAATAAATAAATTTTCAACATTGTTATTCTAAACAATGTGCTCCTTAAAATTTTTAATGTTGTCATTCTAGATCAGTAATAAAATCCATCTTTATAAATTATAATTGATTGAGTGATGAGGGTAATGTAGTCCTTGAGAGGATTCTCCATCACTGTGTATACCTTTGAGCAATGTCCAAGTATATTTCAAAAGCTGATTAGAAGTAAAAAACTCGAAAATGAATTAGAGGCACAGTTTAATAAAATAGATGTTATTGGAGGAAATGGGAGCGAACTTCCTCCACGTTATATCTTTTAATGAAACAACGACGACTATCATCACAAAAATTACAAAGATCATTACCATGGTTATTGCTTTATTGAAGTTGCTAAAGAGTTCTTTGGGGTCACTTAAGCACTTATATTGGTTGAGCATTAGTGCCTTGAACTTCATTATAGTACCTCTTTTGGGATATCCAAACAAATGAAGGATTCAATAACTTAGTCAATAGGCATATGATAAAAGAATGCTTCTATATATGTCACTTTCTTAGTCAATTAATGACCCAAGGATGTGATTACATTATGGGTAATAATGTGTTATCAACCGCATTAGTAACATCCTATGATAGAGTCGTAAGAAAAACAGAACCGTCAATGTTGACTAAAGTTGGGATGGTCAGACTAAAAGTTGAATCAAAATGTCAATTTTCTTTGAGAGCTTTAAGAACTATGATGTTATCACATAATTGCAATGGGCTCTAAGGAGCTCACACGACTATTGAGCTTTAGGTCGTATTTAAAAAAATTTAATGAGAGCACTAAATATGTAAATGACATAAATTGAGTAGGAAGATAAGCATTATTAAGTTCAATGCCCGACTTGTTAATCAAGGAAGAGAGAAAATCAAGCAGTAGGAGACATGAGGGTCGAGTTCTAGAGTAGGTTTACTTCTTGATTGATGGTTATTCCAATGAGGATTGTAGAGTTCTTTGCTTATTCCAATGAGAAAAATCAAGGAATTGTACATCAAGTCTTCCTACATTCGACTATTCGATGGTAGATTGTGGTGCGTTGTGGATCCAGAATGGCTTGGCATAGCACTTTACAAGCCCCTTTTTGATTAGATTCTAAATCTAATAGCTATAATTGGCATATCAATTGAATTATAGTTCAAATACTTCTCAACACATGAATAACTCTAATGAAGCATGAAATTAGGCATTTTATTTATACTTCTCCTTGTCTAATTAGTTGGCTTTAAAAGAAGGGCATAAAATGATTGGCATCATAACCCTACTTGTTACAAATGTTTATTTTCTAACAACGGGAATGAATTTATTAATCATTTTTTCTTCATTTCTCATTTTATATATGATATAATAAAGTATTGTATTTTTTTTTTTCACACATTTCTTTTAACCCCTATCATATTTCAGCCGTTGGATTAGATTGAAACAGATGTGTGAGAGGCATCCTTTCATAAATTTTGATCCTATGACCATACATTGTCTTATCTACACTTTTTTTTTAGTGAACACAATGACAAAGTTTATGCTAACATCATTGACAGCCACTCCATTGTCTTACACAATAATTATCCATTTACATGGAGATTATTATGTGCGGAGACCGGATGCAAAATGCTGTATGGAGACCAACGAGAATGCGTCACGTCAGCAGTACCTAGCCGCGGTGTCGAGCGGTACCGAGCCGCGGTACCGAGCGAAGGTGTGATGTTGAGCAATCTGGTTGGTCTCCGGACGGTATTCCGCATCCGCACAGAATAATTAATCCTTTATATGGTGGTTTGGTATGCATAGGATCCTTCGGTTTTTGTGCTTACTTCCCTCCCATGAACTCCACTGCTTTGTATTGCTTCAGGGGATAGCCAGCAGTTGGCTTTATTGTTTCATCTTCTATGTTGTTCTTTTATGTTAGTGGATCGGGTGTGAGTCACCTCTGATTCAAGTTTGAGCTTGATTAATTATTTTTAAATATATTTCATTCGATAATTTTTAAATTGAGACAGATCCCGAGCAACAAGTCAAGTCAAGATTGACTCAAATATAACTTAAAAATCATCAAATTTAAGTCAAGAGACATCTTTGTACTATGGAGCTGAGTGGAGATAACTTCTGAATTTGCTTGTCTCAGTGACCCCTTAATGGGGAAAATTATTAGGTCTGGACATCGGACCTAGAAATAGGTCCGGATATCCAATAAAAAGTTGCCACGTGGAATGCGCTTTGACTGTGCACTTTGGATGCGCTTTTGACTGTGCTTTATCTGCACTTTTGGCGCGCTTGACTTAAAATTCCGCGGTACATTCACGCGTCAAATTTTTAGTGGATGTCCGGACGTATATGTTCGTCCGGTGTCCGGACCTAATAATTTTCCCCTTAATGGGGGTCTTGGGGACCTATTTTTCTGATGGTGGGAGTGTTCTATGATGCTCTGTTCGGCCTGTAATTACTGTTGTCTTTATTAGATAGCACAGGGAGACGCATTGTTAAGGCATGGCAAGTGACCCATCGCTTTCATTTTTATTTCTTATAGAGATTATTAGCTTTTACTCACCTCCAAAGGAAAAAAGAAAGAAAGCTGTACCGATCAAAGCCAGATCATAAAATTTCCATAATCTCATCAATATCTTCCACCACTATTTTCGGCAGCCTGGGGACCATTTTATTTTGTCTGATTGCATATTTTATATTATTATAGTGACATAACATAGAGAAAATTGAATGGACTAAATATGTAAGAAAAGAGGTTTGTGTGCTTATCATAGAAGATAGAAATACTAAACTTTTCTCCTTAATTTATGAGTATATTGTAAGGTTAATGAAGAATAAAATTTAAGAAAAAAAAACTCCTTATTATGCCCTTTTCACTTATTGTGTACGGTCATCGAATGACGTCCAGAGGCGAATGAGAACCCACCACATCATTTTTTTTACTGTGTACCGCTGCTATGTACCGCTCGGTATCGAATGACGTGGCGCGTTTTGATTCTCCTATGGACCGTTCGGTGACAACACTGAATAATTTCTCCTTTCAATGGCCAAGTAAAGGAAAAGGAAATTAAATGGCTCACAACAATCACACTAAATACAATTTTATTGTAGCTCTCAACTCCAACATTTTAGAGAAATTTTCTCTCTCTAAAATTAGAATAACCAAAGTCTAATCTACATTTAAGAGAGAGAGAATTTTATATTTTAAATAATTAAAGGAGAATTTAAAAGTTAAATTTTTATATTATATATAATTACCTATGTTTTACTCCAATTTAAGAGCACTGACAACATAACTATAAATTTTTTTTAGTGGTTGCTCAAATGTTGCTCAAATTAATTTTTTCATTAGCTATACTTCTATTAAGCATCACTTTAAATTTTTTATTATAATATCATAATATAATTTATTTTCATTTAAAATTCAAAATTATAATTATAATTAGATAAGGATATAAATGATTGACTATAAATAATAACAATGTTATAAAAGGAAGACTAAATTCGCCTATAGAGATGACAGTCTCTAACTTCACAGGTATCTGTATTCTTAAAAATCTCTTCCTATCTCTCTGAGATTACCCATTATATTATACATAAACTTCGTTTAAAACAGCTTTGTTACTACTTCTAAAGTAGCTTTTATGTATAAAATTTCTTGAATCAGAATTTTTTATACTAAAAAACTGTTTTAAAAAGCAATAACAAAGTTGTCCCAAACGAAATCTTAAGTCATTAACAAACTGACTTATCCTCTTTCCTAGATTTATTTGTTAAGCATGAGAGATATCTAACTCTTCCACTTCATGAGAGGTCAGCGTCATGCTTGAAAATGAGCATGCATGAATCTTCCTATTCATAAAGAGGGCTGATCCCTAAACCCTAAACTGTACATCTAACTGATCACTCACCACAAACTTTAGCTTTGAATTGACCTCACGATTTCAGAAGACGTGTCTGCTGCTAATTTGATAATATACTTCTTATTTCTTTTTTTTTTTTGTCCTGATAATCACTCAAAGCAAAGTGAGGAAAGAGATTGAAAATGGAATATAAAAATATATTTTTTTTAAAGAACACACACATTTAGGGGTGTCAATTTCAGTTCACGGGTCGGGTTCGGGTCGGACCCGGGTTCAAACGGGTCGACCCTAACCCGACCCGGTTAGGTAAACGGGTCGGAAATGCGAACCCAGACCCGACCCCTGCGGGTTGCCGGTAGCGGCGTGGTCGCGCGGCAGCAGCGGGGTGTCGAGGCAGGGTCGCGTCGCGGGGGGAGTGCGAAGGACCAGGTTGAGCAGGGTCGCGTCGCGGGGCGAGTACGCGGGGCCGGGTCACGCGAGGTCTCGCGGGGTCGCGTGGAGGGGCAAGTGCGCAAGGGTTCGCGGGGTCGCGCGGCAGCAGGGTCTCGCGGGTTTACCCGGCAACCCGTCGGGTCAACCCGAACCCGACCCGTTTTTCAAACGGGTCAATTTCTGGAACCCGAACCCGACCCCTTTTGAAATCTGGTCAGGTCCAACCCGAATTTTTCGGGTCGGGTCCGGGTCGGATTCTTGTGTCGTGTCAAATATTGACACCCCTACACACATTTGTACAGACAATTATCATCAAATGAGACGCAGACAAAATGAAGAGGTGATGAGAATTTATAAAGCTTCGTTTGACACATTTTTTTTACTGTTTTTTAAAGTAGTTTTCTAGTATAAAAATTAAATTTTTTTACAAAAAAATTGTTTTAAGAAGCAGTAAGAAAACCGCCCCAAACTAAGCATAAATTTGATACCAAATATAACTCTCATAACCAATAGAGGCAGCTCGAACTTTGGACTTAAACCAGTTGCTTGCTCATGTAAGATGGCTTGCAAGTTGTAAGCATTCATCAAGCATTATAATAAGATTTAGAACCTTCACTGATTCTAAGTGACTGAATAATGATCATGACCTGAACTTTCTTCAGTATAACTAAGATTTTGCTTGGGATATCTTTCTTGCTATTTTTTGAAGCAAATTTTTAGTGCAAAAATTTTCAATTCAAAAAATTTCTATACTAAAAAGTTGTTTCAGAAAGGAGCGAAAAAGCTATCTCAATGAAGCCTAAGTAATATGTTTCATGTATCAGTCGATGATGTTCGGCTTTTGCGAGGCACACGAAGGCATCTATAACGAGGAAAATGATTTACATTATTTTTTTTCTTTATATATATATATATATATATATATATATATATATATATATATATATATATATATATGTGTGTGTGTGTTTTTGCTTCTCAATATTTATATCAGAACATAAAGATTGCTGGAGGGAAAGGAGGAAACACGGCTGGGGGGTCATGATGCCTGCAAAAATAAGTAAAATATTAGTTAAAAAGATTTTTACTATGATTTGTGGGTCTTTTAATTGATTAAAAATAAACTTTTTATAATCAGAAGTTATTAGAATTTCTTTTGTGATGTGATTTTGTTGATCCAATACTTTGACATAATTTTTATAAAGAACTCATTATCACGGTTTAATTTACCTTGAGATTTGTGTTGTCATGTTTTATTACTTATTAGCACGAATCTAGAGGTAAAATAAGCAGTGATGATTGACAGATTGAGTAATACTTCGCTCTTCAAAGGAAGTTCTAAAATTCTGAGATTTTTTTTTTGCTTCTGATGTGAGCCACATACGATTGATCAAAAAAAGAAAAAAAAAATCAAATATTTTAGTACTGTGAAGCCTTTGCTCTATGAAAATATTTGGAATTAACTTAATTATATATAACTATTTTGATATTAAATTCTTATTTTAACATAAAATAAATTAAATTAGTGAAAATGATAAGCTGCAGATCATCAAATTTTTGTTTGGAGATATTTATTTTTGAAGGAATTGAGAGCCGGAGCTTAGTAATTTTTTCAAAATAAAAAAATAAAAAATAATTTAGTTAATATGATTGTAGAAGGCAAATTTTCTTCGTAAAGCTTTTGAAAAATAATGAAAAAATAATAAAAAATATATAAATAAATTTATGATTGTTATTTGAAAAATAAAACAACAAAAAAGCTGCTGTAAATTATTCAATAATTTTGTTTGCCCAATAAATCAAAATAAATGAATAAATACCATAAGCCCAATCGAAAACTTTCCTCCTTTTTAATTTCAATTTTTTCTAAGAAATGTAATTTCTAATTTTCAAAAAAAAAAAAAAATACATATAAGCTATAATTTTTCTTTATTTCTATATTTAATTATTAATATCTAATTTATTTATATAATACTCCAATCTAAACCATATAAAAATATCATTAATATTCATTTATATGAAACAAAAAAAAAAGTTTTTATTACATATACTTTGATATCATTTAAAAATAAGATATTATATAAATAAATATTAATATATAAATCTTAAATAAATTTTTTACGGTGCTAATCTTAATTCACATTTCTCTATTGCGTGTTTAAATAAATAAAAATATATGTATTATTTTATATAAATTAATTTTAACGATATTTTTATATAATTTAAATAATAAATCTAATAATTTCGCTGTTAGATATGTAAATAAATAAAAATTTAATGATTTGCATGTAGGTCCCTCTTATTTCAATTTTTATTTTGATTCTGCTAATCTGGAATAACGGTTGGCATTCCCGTAATTATATAAACAAGCAGTGGCGAGACAGTTCCGACAATCACCTCTCGCCCAGGCGGGCAGTGGCCGTTCTCCATGCTTTCCCCTTCTGTAGATTCTTCCCGGCCTTCGTCGGCGATGGCGAAGACTTCGCCGGCGGGAGAAGAAACGCACCGTCCTCGGAGATGGCGCCGAGCGAAGGCTGCCATGTCGAAACTGCTCCGCCATGAGATTTCCGCCGTAGCCGCGGCCTCTTCTCCGGCTTTTCGGGTGACATGGAAGGCAACGGCGACTCATCCACCACCGCCGGTCGGCCGCAGCGTACCAACTCCATAAGCCTCATCAATCTCTCCGTTTATACCACTTTGGGTTCGCAGCAGAGTGAATTGCAGATTGCTTCACGCTGGCTGTGGATTATTTTATAGAGCGCTAGACGAGTTAAGAAAATGACGATAATACCCTGCTATTTTGTTTAATTTAATATGCGGGTGCTCGTGGGAAGCCAGCTACTTATTTATGAAAATATTTTTAATTCAAATGTGAGAATATGGTCGTTGGGCGATTGATTTTTTACTAAAAAAACTGATTTCTTACTGCTTTCGATTGGGGCGGCTTTTATTTGGGACAGTTTCTTCACTGTTTTTTAAATTAATATTTTAATATAAAAAATTAATTTTATATTAAAAAATTATTTTAAAAAACTATAAAAAAACTGTTCCAAACAAAACCTTTTGCGCTACGGGCTGATATTTGAAAGAACCAATTATATTATGTTTCAGTAAATTATATTTTATTGCTTATCTCTACAGCAAAAATGATAATTAAAAATAAAGATAATGAAAGGCTTGTAATTTATGAAACTTATTTGGTCTTAGAGATGACACTTACTAGCTTCAAGCCTATTTTCGGTTTTGTTTGGGACTGTTTCTTAAAGCAGTTTTCACTAAAAAAAGTCATCCCAAACGAAACCTTAGTCTATGCTTTTTAGCTCATCATCACTATAATCATCTCATTTACTATTTTCATTGAAGCAACCGTTATCACTTATCACTTTAAAATTGTTTATTTCTATATGTTTTAATTTTCTAAAATAAGCCTTTAAAAAATACGCTTTTAGGTAGGGGTGT
The DNA here is from genome assembly GCA_019514585.1 of Dendrobium officinale. Classification (NCBI taxonomy): domain Eukaryota; kingdom Viridiplantae; phylum Streptophyta; class Magnoliopsida; order Asparagales; family Orchidaceae; genus Dendrobium; species Dendrobium officinale. Next base: position 7,534,850 of record CM033700.1, read on the forward strand.
CAATTTCCGGTCACGGGTCGGGTTCGGGTCGGACCCGGAACTGACCCGGGTTCAAACGGGTTGACCCTAACCCGACCCGGTTAGGCAAACGGGTCGAAAATCCGAACCCGAACCCGACCCGGCGGGTTGTCGGGTTGACCCGACACGGAACGACCGCTCGAGCGTTGCAGGGGCGAAGCGCGCGGGGCTGCATCGCGGGGCGCAGGGCGACCGCGTTAGCGCGCGGGGCGAAGCGCACGGGGCGACCGCGCTAGCGCGGGCGAAGCTCGCGAGCGCGCGCGAGCGCGTCGGAGCGCCGGGGCGACCGCGGCAGCGCTGGCGGAGCGCCGACAGCGCGGGGCGACCGTGCGAGCGCGGCAGCGCAGGCGAAGCGCGGCATCGCCGCATCGCGGGCGGAGCGCGGGCTGGCTCGGACTCGGGCTGGCTCGGACTGCACGTTTCAGGTCAAACGGGTTGACCCGGCAACCCGTCGGGTCAACCCGAACCAGACCCGTTTTTCAAACGGGTCGATTTCTGGAACCCGAACCCGACCCGTTTTGCATTCGGGTCGGGTCCAACCCGGATTTTTCGGGTCGGGTTCGAGTCGGGTTTTCGTGTCGTGTCAAATATTGACACCCCTACTTTTAGGAATGTTTCATCACATGAGTAACAAGTCATTGCTATAATTATTATCAAGAAAAATTTATAGCTATAAATATATTAAATAAAAATGTTGTGCACTTGCGAATAAATAGATATAAACTATAGCCATGGAGAAGATATGCATATTAAATAATAAAAATATCCTTAAAATGATGAGTAATGCACAAATATTATAAATATGTGTCTTTTTTTTTTTTTTGGGAAATGTAAATATGTGTCTATTTCTGATATTTTTCTTTTCAAATCATGGGCATGCATATTAAATAATAAAAGCTAGAAATTTCTCCTGTCATATTAAAATAATAATCTTATAATTAATTTGTGATTATTTTATCTTTATATATTTACAATATGCATTTAAAATTAGATATCAGTAGCTTAATATTGGGTCCGTTTGAGACTGCTTTAATTTTTTTATAAAGGTTGTGAAAAAGCTGTTGTAAATTAGAAAATAACTTTTTTAAAAGTTATTGTAAAAAATAGTTTTCTAGCATAATTTTTTTTGAAAGTAATAAAAAATAATGACTAGATAAAAATTATATTTATAAATTTATAAAAGGAGAAATAAAGCAATAAAAAATTATCTAAAATAAACTTTTACTCGTTATAGTTGACATATTGTGCCTTGCAACTTGCAATTCAACGATTGGTAGCGTACTAATTAAAGATTCACAAATATAATTAATGATTTTAATAATTATGTGTATATAATTAATGTATAAAAAATTGATTTTGATTATCTTGATCATTTTTATCAGCAACTAATCAAACAAAATATTAGAGCATGAGTTTTTTTTAAGAAGAAAAATCTCAGAGGAAAAAAATTATAATTCTTAAACCAATTATAAAGCTTCCACTATTTAAGAAAATTAAATATAATTTAGTTCATCTCCAAGCAAATGAAGAGATTGTTATACAAGAAGCTTCGAGGCAATCTGAAGTTGACCTAAAATTAGGAGCGAAATCAACCTTTATTTTTAGTGGACGAAATAGTTACAATAAGACTTTATTCGGAACAATTTTCTTACTCTTTTGCTTTTCGGATGATAATTATAGCTTTTATTTGGACGCTACTCTTCACTAATTTTAGGAGATTTTAGTGCTAGAAAGCTCATTTCTACAGCAGCTTTTAAAAAAGTTACTTTCAGCACAATAATTTTAGGCTTCGTTTGTGACAGTTTTTTTACTGTTTTTTAAAGTAGTTTTTAATATAAATTTTTTCAGTTCAAAATTTTTTTGTACTAAAAAAAATATTTTAGAAAATATTAAAAAATTTATTCCAAATGAAGCTTTAGCCACCTTTGTAAAAAACTGCAGCTAACTTAAAAGATACTCTTATTCTATTAAGATGAAAATTTCAAGATTCGCTCCTATGTAAAATCTTTTTTTGGGTCTCAAGCTTTAAAATGAAAATTAATTAATTAAATATATATAATATATCTGAATATTTATAATTTTTATCAAAAAAGTATTTTAATTTTTTTTAATTAATTGTTGCTTAAAAAAAACATATAAGTATCAACTTTATGGTTGGTGGGCATGCTCGATTGGGAGCCTCCCATCTCGAGTTCGATTCCCTCGAGCGGCAGTCGGCCCTTAAATGGGGGCTCCAAAGCGTCGGCTATGAGTTTGTGGCCTGGGTGGCCCATTAAGTCGGCCGGGGTTTATGGACCGCCAAACGCGCTCGATGATGTCGGCCGGGATATATTAATTACTCATTCTATTTTTTTGCTAGCAATGATTAGAAGTTTAATTGATTGTATTGCCCCTACATTTCTTAGCATAAAAGGCTATGCAAAGAAATGTGTAACAAGGTTGGGTTTTAAGTAACCGTACTGACTTCTTATCTTATTCAGATAAGCACCTAATTATTGAGAAATCATAGATATCTTGCGTGTGATATCTGATCATCCACCTCTTAGCTATAAATCAATCATGTCAGCTTTCCTTAATGAAAGCTCTTGACAGCTGCTCAAATGCGTAAAAGAAAGTTATTTTTTTTTTGGGATTTTTACATACCTAACACCTAAAAATGTTTAAAATACAAATTTAACATCTAAACTAATCTATTTACTAATATACCACCTGAACCGCTCATTTTAAATCAATTATACCACTCCGTTTTCGGACGTTCGCCCCGTTCATCCCGTTCGCTCCGTTCATCCCGTTCGCTTCGTTTAGGGTTTAGGGTCACCACTTCAGGAAGTTCTCCGCCCGTTCGCCGCCTCTTCGAAGTCCGCAGGCAAGTTCGGCTTCTCCTGATTTTATCCTTCTTACAGTTCGGGAGTCTGAGTTCGGGTGACTTAGGTCGGCACTGTGACAGTTTTTTTTCTTTGTTCATTCGTTTTCATTTTTTAATAGATTTATAAACAATCTCATTGTTGATGGTGATCTTCTTCATTAGTTGTTTAGGGTGAACTACTCAAATATTCATTCATGATGTTGAGTTTGTAAATTTAGAGATGCATATTAGTTGTTTGATGAAATGCCAAAGTCTAATTTCTGATTTTTCTGTTTTAGTTTTTTTGAACTTCTGCGATCTTAACAACAGACTGAGCATATGCCAAAGTCTATTTTTGTTCCGATCTTAATGCCAAGATCGGAAACAACAAATGCATATTAGTTGTTTCCCAATCTTAATGCCAAAGTATATTTTTTTTTTTTGGATTTCTGATTTTTCTGTTTCATTTTTTTTTGAAGGTGGACATTACGGAGGCAATCTACAATGAGTTCGAGTTCCTCGGCAACACCAATCCGAAACTTTAGTAATCAAATATATTGTCATTGCAACTTACAATGCACGATATTTACATCTTACCAATCTCGTAGCAGAGGGAGAAGATTCTACAGATGCTCCCGAAATAGAACAGAAGACGATTGCCATTACTTTCGATGGTGTGATGAAGTTAATGAATTGACGTATGATAGCAATTTTCGAAGTTCAAATGTTGTTGGAAGCAGTGCATCGCATATTGCTTCAATTAGAGCCGAGCTGTTACAAATAAAAATTATGTTGGTTATAGTGATTTTCCTTAATGTTATTGTAGCGTTCATTGTAAATAAAGGTCATTATGCATAAATGTGACTTTGACTCAATGTAAATATTTTGACAATCAATGAAATCTTCAGAGTTCAGTTAGCTTTCATTGTAAAGAATTTGAAATTTTTCTATTTGGCACATGATGCTAACTCGATAAGTTGAAATATTTTGACAATCAATGAAATCTTCAGAGTCCGATGGTGATAGAAGGCCAATACCGATTGAGAGGAAAAGAATCTTGCTAAGTAGTGGCAAATTCAGAGGTGGCTGTTTGAATGGAATTAGGATTAATAGAGAATGTTGAAATATTAGATAGCTGCTTCTGCAGTTGGCATCGCGGGTGCACATTGCCGACGAAGCTTTCTACCAGCTGAAAACATTGCTTCTGCAGTTTTCATCACGGGAGCACAAATTACTGCTTCTGTTTCAGCTGAAATTAATGCAGTTTTTCAAAACAGAATAATAATAAAATGCAGTTTTTTCAAAACAGCACAAATTACAGCTGAAATTAATGGAGTTTTTCAAAACAGAATCTTAAGACCAATATCAGAACAAAAAAACAGCACTTAAAGTTAATGCAGTTTTTCAAAAAACAGCAAAATTATAAGTCTTTGGCTTTAAACCCATACAAAAATCAGCAATGCAGCTTTTCACTCGGGACCAGAATTATAACTGGCACGCCTAATGGGTAATTTTGTAGAAACATCAGTTTGAATATCTTCTCCCTCAAATCTTATAGGTTCCTTACAGGTGCTTCTATGATGACCCCAAGAATTACATCGACCACATCTATGAGTTGTTTTTGATTTCTGTGAACCTTCCAAGAAGCTTTTAATGCGTCTTTTCTTGGGTCTACCACGTGGCCTAATTGTAACAGGTGGGAAAACAAACTGGTTATCAGGTAATAAGGTCCACTGCTCTTTCCCTGGCAATGTTGATATGGCTCCTTCATATGCCATTCTGTATCTGCATAAAATAATGTTGTTTAGATTTAAAAAATGAACAAAGCTTTTAATGAAGTAAGACTACATACCTATAACTATAATATAGCTCGTCCACATATGTGTGCCACAAAGTGTGATGCTTACTTCCTACAAACGCTGCAACATGTATACATGGTAAGCCTGCAATCTGCCAAAAACCACAAGTGCACGTATGATTCTCTATGTCAACTTCATGTCGCTCAGATAGCCCTTCAACCTCAGCTTTGGTTGCAGTTGATTGTCTTATAATGAAGTGCTCTTTTCTAGTTGTAACATCTCTAATGTATTCATCCACACAAGGAAAAAGAGAACCTCTCCAAGAAACAGCATTTGACTTTCGATGAGCACGTTGTTCCATCAACATACCACGAATCATATCAATCAGATCAACAACAGGCTTACTTCTTGCCTCCTCTACCCAAGAGTTAAAGGATTCAGCCATATTATTCGTGTTGTAGTGGTTCCTAATATGGTTTGAAAATGTTGCTTTCGACCATTTATGGGATAATGATGTCAAGTATGAATGAACTTGTGGATTAATGTTAAATATTTGTTGTAACTTCGAGTTAAACTCATGTGGGCTATAACAATTAGCAGCAGTCCATACCAATTTTTGCAAACTGTGACTATCATCACAACGAAAAAGTCTTTTAAGATTTTTCCAAAGGTGTCGCATACATACTCTGTGCTCGGCATGAGGAAAGACAGTTTTAATTGCTTCACCAAGCCCTTTCTCCATATCTGAAATAAAATGCTAAATGTTCTATATGAACATCAAAAGATTGGGACAAATTCATAAGAAACCACTCCCAACTCTTCTTCGATTCAGATTCAGCAACGGCAAATGCAATATTAAATAAACCATTATTCCCATCCAACGAATTAGCAGAAAGGAGGACGCCTAAATATTTTGATTTTAGATGGCAAGCATCAATGCCAATTAAATATCGACAACCGGCAAGGAAACCATCAATGCAAACCTTGAAGCTAACAAAAAACCTCTTAAATGAGCCATTTTGTTTGTCACATTGGTATGTTATATGTGAACCAGGATTCCTATTCAATAACTCTGACCTCAATGTCGGCACCCATTTGTAGTTATCATCAACTGAACCAAACATTTGCTCTCTTTGCTAACTCCCTTGAACGCCATATTTTCATGTATGGTAAAGATAATCCAAAAGTGGTCTCTAAGTTATTACCAATATCCTTTGGAGTAACATCAGGATTCCTTTTTCACAATGTCCTGAATTTCATGAGCAATCCAGCTTGAGGTAGCTTGTTTGTTCCCAGCTCTGTTAACTCCTGGACATAAATGTGTCGAGAGTAATTTTCTAACTTCAAAAGAATGGCCATCTGAACATAAAGAGGCGCGTATTCTCCATGGACAACCACGATATGTGCATGTAGCAATAACTCTTGATTTGTCACTTGCCTTTATTCTAATTGCAAAGTTCTGTAATATTGCATTAGAACGAATAGCTTGCTTGAAACTTGACGAATCCTCAAAACGGGAACCTACACATAAAATATTTGTTTCTTCAACTCCACCCACAAATGAAGCATCATACAAACCATCTACTAATATGTCATTGTTCACCGTATTCGTGGCACTTACATCTTGCACATAGCCACGTTGAGTTTCATCCGTATAAATCATACCTTCTTGATGATCTATCACTACAACCACCACCTCAACTTTGTTGACATTGCGGGAACCTAAAAGCATGTCAATCACATCATTCTCACTTTTAATTGGCATGTACATTTTAGGTGATGTTCCACTAATATGATGATGTAGATCATAGGCATGACCCCTAATCCACTGGCAAATTGCTTCGGTTTGTTCTTTCAATAACAACAAATTAATGTGACTTCTATCAAATTTCAAAGTTTTCTGATTTCCACCGACATATTTCATCCTATTTTGGCCCTTCACCTCAGTCCAGTATCCTCCATATTTGAAAAGAATAGAGCACACATTGTTGCACTCCATATCTGTAAATAAAATTAAAAAGGGATTCTATTAAATAGTTTTAAATGATAAAACAACTTTATATGATAAAACGGATTAACTGTTTCGGCTAAGGTCCATAAAACACATTGTTGCACTCCACTAATATAACTAAAGATTAATAAAAACAGAGCAGAGGAATCATATTTCGGCTAAGGTCCATAGAAGCTTTTCTGTTTCGCATATTTCGTCAGTTAGTTCAGAACCTATTTTGTCGCTAATTCAAGTGCAGAAGGCACCAATTGTGCGATGGAGAAGGGAAAAAAAATTTAAAAATAACAGAACCAAACTATACGAACTGAACCCGACGCGAAGTTTTTCATGCCTGTATCAGATGCCGAAGCTGAATAAGAGGAGAAGGTTGGATTCGCTAACGATTCAGAGAGAAGTTCGCCAAGCAGTCGCGAACGGTGCGATTCACGTCAAGAGAAGAAGCTGCAGTAGGTTCCCGCCCTTTTTCGCGATTTTGTGTTGACGGGAGGCGACGGGGAGGTGACGGAATGTTATTTTTGATGAGAATAAGGGTTTGAAGGTGGTATAGAGGTAAATATGAAAGTTTAGGTGTTAAATAGGTAAATAGGCTTGTTTTAAGTTTTACCCTTTTTTTTCAATAAACAAATAATAAATGAAAAAAATTATGATAGATATTTCAATAAAATTTTAGTTATTATTATTATTTTTTAGAATTAAGGAATAGCATCCATACTCACACATAGAACATATATATAATATTCGAATTCAAGATCTTTTAGTTAGTAATCAGAGCATTCAATCAACAGATCAAGGATATCTATATACTTATTTTTAAAATATTAAATTTATTTTAAAATCAGTATAATTCAAGTGTAATCTATCAAAGTTTTGATGATTTGAAAATCTATTTCAATCAATTTTTGGCATGGATATTCTCAAATAATTTTTTTTTTCATGATCAGTAATCAAGAAAGTAAGCAACCCCCACTAATAAATTAGGCTTCCGTAGCACTTTTTAGGACCTACTACAACGGTTTAAGAACTACTGCAAATCCGTTGTATTTGCGTTCGTTAAAAATGATTTAGCATATGTTTTATAAGTGATGTCAGTGGCGGAGCCAGAAAATATATCTAGGGGGGGCCTAAATTTTTTTTTTTAAATATGTGATATTAAAAATCTCATTGCACAAAAAAAAAAAAATCATAAAATCTATTTAAGATCGATTTAATATAGGATTAAGATAATGTAATTCAAGAAAAAATGTAAATAAATAGGAAATTAAATTTGGAGTGATTTGAATGGATGATCAATCTTAATCGTGGACCGTTTATTGGGCATTTAAATGTCTTAGTAATATCAGAATTCGGCGATCTCGGGCTCGTTGTATTCGTCTTGTCTAGCCGCTCGATTCGACTATAAGAATTTCATTTTTGGAAACCGTTTGGTAATACAAATTATGGTTTGAACCTTCCAAATATGCTTCGGGTCTTTGATTTGGAGTCATTTCGGTTCGGATTGAGTTGAATTTGGTGTTGTTGGGTTCGTATTTTCGAGACGTTCAGTTCTACTATAAGTTTATTGAAATCGAAGTTCATATGGTCTCCGATTTAATTCTTGAAGTTTCCAACTTAATTTTATCTTGAGATTTAAAAAAAAAAAATCAATTTTTTTAGGGGGGGCCCCCGTGCCCCCCCTTGCCCCCCCCCCCCCCCCCCCCCCCCCCCTCCATCCGCCTATGAGTGATGTTGTAGGAATGATTTAACAACGCTTGCAAGTGTATCTTGCTTCTTCCTGTTTTCCTCTTGCAGGTGTTAAAATCATTGCTAAAGAATAGAACATATTAAAAAAAATATAATGCAAAAAAATTAAATTTTGCGATTAAATTACAAATATCAATAAAATACTATACAAAAATAAATTGAGAGAATATTAACAATATATAAATTTACAAATACTTTAGTACTTGCCTTCGATGCCTCGCCTTTGGCGGTCTCTGTGCTACTTCACCGGTGGATCATTTGGGCTGGGATACAAATGCGGGATAAAGTTGAGCGCGAGCTAGGGCACGGGAGGGAGATTAAGAGAATAGAAGATCTACAACAAATATTTTGAGTTGAAAGCAAGGGTGGCGGCGGTTGTCAAGTCGCCTCTACAAACTGTTGTCAAAATATTAAGTTTTTAATAATTTTTTTGTAGCGGTTAAAACTACTGTCTATACCGACCTATAGCAGCAGTTTTAAAACCGCAACTAAAAACTGTTGTGAAAACTTTATATTTTTAGTAGTGAATTCAAAGATAACCAGCTCAACGCTTAGCTCGAACAATATACTCATTAATTCTAATGAGTTTCAAAATGTTTTGAAAATTTTGAACGTATTAGGTTGTAAATTCAAACACATCATAGATGGAAGTTTCAAACTTTAGATCTTTTTGAATGAAAGGCTAAGCTTTCAATAAATAGATCAAGATGAACTGCAAATATGCAATACTCTCAATGATTTTCGCGAGGTGAAAAGGGGGCACTAAAATTTATGTTAAATCATTGAAAGCTATTTCATGGCCCCAACGAAATTAATGTTCATTGTTAGCTGGTGACAATCCCCGATGCCTCACGCAATTGAAATGTTTCTCTAATTAAAATGAATAAATAGAAATAGTGACAAATTTCTGTGGAAGGATTTCACAAATCGTAAGGCTTCGTTTGAGACAGTTTTATATTACTTTTTTTTTCTGTCTAAGAAATTTGTGCACTAAAAATAGCTTTATAAAGCAATAAAAAATCATTCTACATTTGGGGCGGCTTTCTTACTGCTTCTTAAAACAACTTTGTAGTACAAGAATCTAAGTTTTTATACTAAAAACTGGTTTTAAAAATCAATAAAAAAAGTCATCCCAGACGAAGCCAAAAGCTACTCTTTGCAAGAAAAGAAATCATAGGAAAAAAAAATCATTCAATGAGTTTTTATTGAAACACTGAAATTTTTCATTAAGAAAATATCATCAAAGACAAATACTTTTCATTGCTGATGGAAAATCACAGCTTCAATTGCGCATCCACATCTGATAGTTTCCTAACGCTATATTATTAAGCTTGCCACAACGATACGCGATAGTAATCTGCGCGAAGTCGACGGGGTGGGAAAAAGACAAGATGGTAGAAGTGCAATTTGGAATAATTATGGGGTGTTTTTGAAAATTGGGAAGAATCCAAAAGTTAAGCTGTATGGCATTGCTCATGTGATAAAATTTTGGACTATGGTGATAATGTTTTAAAAAGTTATTAATAATCAAAGTTAAAATGCGATGAATTATTTTATTGGCTACTACTTTAATTTTAATTTGAAGATTTTTTTATTCTGATTAGTACATATGTGACTAAAATTTTTTATGTTTTTAAAATATTTAGGCTTTATTCTGGACGGCTTCTTTACTGTTTCTTAAAATAATTTTTAATTCAAAATTTTAAAATATGATTAAAAATCTATTTTAAGAAGCGGTAAGAAAATCGTTACAAACGAAGTCTTAAATTTCGTTTGGGACGACTTTCCTACTGCTTTTAAAGTACTATAAAACTGTTTTAAAAAACAGTAAGAAAGCCGTCCCAAACAAAGCCTTAGATTTCATTTGGGATGGCTTTTCTTACTGCTTTAAGAAATAGTAAGAGACTTCATTTGGGACGACTTTCTTATTGCTTATTAAAATAATTTTATGATTTAAGAAGCGGTGTAAAGTCATCCCAAATAAAGTCTTAGTCACACTTTTAATAAGAGAGATTATTATAAATAATAGTCATACTTCTTAAAAATGTTATTAAAAAGTAACCTTTAACTATATTTTGTCGTCTTTAATATTGGCTAAAAATTCTTATCATGCTGATGGAGACTTTTAATAATTGAGATGGGGGTTGGGATAATGATAAATTTTAGAAAAATATAAAATGAATAAGAGATAATAAATATAATGGAGATGATGAATACAAAATATGATGAATACAAAATATTATTTTTTATGATACGATGAGATCTACTACATATATACATAGTTAGGGCCTTAGGGGTGTCAATATTTGATACGACACGAAAATCCGATCCGAAAAATCTGGATTGCATCCGACCTGATTTCAAAATGGGTCGGGTTTGGGTTGGCCCGACGGGTTACTGATGAACCCGAAAATCCGTTTAAATTGAACTACCCGCAGCTTCCCGAGCTGCCCCCGCCTGCCAATTGCAGCCCGCGCGCGCTGCCCGAGCTGCCCCCATGCCCGACTGTCAGCTGCCGCATGTGCGCGCGCCCAGCTGCTGCTTGCTCGCTCGCCCTTCTGCTTCCCGTGCGACCCTCGTTGTTGCCCGAGTTTCCCTTGGCCCCCCACTAACACCCACACGCTCGCCTGCCTATGCACGCTAGCGCCTACCGGTGCGCCCGCCCGCTTGCTCTCGTCAGCGCGCCTGCGCGCACCCGCTCGCTTGCTCTTGTGCGCGCCCGCGTCCACGCGCACGTCCGTGTCAGGTCGGGTCAAACCGGAAACCCGCCGAGTCGGGTTTGGGTTTGGATTTCCGACCCGTTTACCTACCCGGGTGGGGTTAGGGTCGACCCATTTGAACCCGAGTCAGTTCCGAATTCGACCCGAACCTGACCCTTGACCCGAAATTGACACCCCTATACATAGTCACATAAAGATTAAATATTCTATAAAATTTAAAAAGGCTAAGGGTGGATTTAAGATGTCTTTATATATCAAAACAATTTTATTAACATGAAATTAATTATATAGTTTTCTAAAATCTCTTAATGAATTGAAGATCTTAACAATTTTTAATAAGGAATTGATAAGAGAAAATTTTTGCCCCATAATTTTATTAATCTCTTATTTGAAATAAATTTATGATGTACATATTTAGTGATCAGTATTCAAATACCTCTCTATATAAAACCTCCGAGTCATTATTCACGAGGTTAACTGCAGCTTCATAAAATCTCATATTTTCTTCCAATTCCACTATTGTAAGCATATCTATAGGATTATTTGTCCCCTTAATCTTAATGAGTTATAAGACACTAATTTCAAGAAAACAAAGTATAGTGAGTTATAAGTGTTGCGGGCTAGAATATATGCGGCGATAGAGTTATAATTTTACGTCTTACCGTTACACGGATATCCAACTCACACATAGAGAACACAAGATTTTTTACGTGGAAAACCCTAGAAAGGGGAAAAATCACAGGGCCTAGCTCATTTGAAAAGATTTCACTAGAATTTGAGTTGATTACAGTGGGCTAACTCGTCCTAGATGGCGATCAGATTACAAATGTCAAATGTATGGTTGAAGTCCAATGTAAAATATGGCGTCACTTGGAAGTTCGAGTGTCAGTTAATAATCCGACAGCGACTTGGCAGGATTCTGCGCGAGGCTTCGAGCACGGTGTGGCTCCTTGAGCTAGGGCGAGACTAGCAACTGGGCGATGCGAATACGAACATGCAAGGGCTATGGCGAGACTATGGATGTGACCACGCGAGGCGGGGCGATCGGTGTGGCTCTGCGGTTTGACTCGAGGGTTAGGACGAGACTGCGGAGTGCCAACATGGATGCGACCACATGTGGCCAATTGGTAGCCGGGTCAATTTCAGGTTATCGGGTTAACCCGTACCTGATCCATTTTTTAAATTGGTCGAAAATTGAAACCCGACCTGTTTGTTAAACGGGTCAACCTAATCCGAATTTTTTGGGTCAGATTGTCGGGTCGTGTCGATAATTGACACCCCTACTCATACACACATCACATATGTAAAACTTAAAACCCAAATCTCTTGATTGATAGGCAAAGCTCCCAAGCCAACAGAACCAGATGAGTTACATCATTCATCATCCTTCCAATGCTACATATGTTATCTTATATTTACAAATAAATTTCTTACATAAAATAGTCAGATGAATTGAAATCGAGCAATTTGTCTCCACCTTCCTTTATTAACGGAAAAACCAAAACCTTTTGTTTTTCCTTCACGTCGTGGTCCTAAATAAAATAGCCCAAAAAATCCACCGTGTTTATTAAATAAAAAATAATAATTTAATTAACATTTATTTTGTCCGTACGTTATAGTTGTCAACTTTTTATTGATATAAATGTCAATATTATTTGCGCTTTCGCGACCTCCTTATCGAAGTAAACTAAACGGACAATCGCTAAATGTGCATTTAATTGTTCGATAAGGACGACGTAGAAAAAAATAATAATAATAATAATAAGATCTCATCCTCATTGTCAAGGCTTGATTGCATTGTTGTTCTGTACTGAATTTTATATATTTATTTAAATATTTCATTGGTTGCGTGAAGGCTTTTTTTTTATAATAAAGGCCCATTGATTTGTTGAAAAAATAATGTAAATAGTATATGATAAATTTTTTTAATGAAATAAAGTAAGTATGTTGAGATTTGTTCTAGATTTTCTAATTTTGAAACTTATTTTTTTATTATTTTGAATATGATTAAAGTTTAATTAAATTTACTAAAATAGATTTTGATGTATTAATTAGTATTAATAGAGATTGCTTGATAAGTTGACGAGCTAAGCCGAGCTGAGTTTGAACTGAAGCTTATAGAAATATTAGCTAGAATTTAAAATTGAAGTCGAATTAGTGGCTTAACAAGCTTTACTTGCGAGTTCGTTAACGAGTGGACTTCGATTTAGCTCACGAGCCAACTTTGCTAACTTATACTTCTATATGAGACTATTCATGATAAAATGAGAATGGCATATGACACTGATACGGCATCACAAAATTAGCTTGATCGGGCACGAATCTCGAGGCGAAAGCTAGTTGGAAACTTCAAAAATTAATTCCGAGAGCACCCCAACTCCGATTTCAGCAAGCTTATAGTCGAACTGAGCGTCTCGGAAATACGAACTCAACGACACCAAGATCAACCCAATCCGAGCCCAAATGGGTTCAAATAATGGATCCAAAGTGCTGTTGGAAGGTTCAAACCGTAATTTGAGTTACCAAACGGACTCCGATTTTGACGAGCTTATACTCGAATCGAAGGGCTCGATGAGACGAATCCAACGAGCCCAAGATAACAGAATTTCGACATCACTAAGGCCTTCAAATGTCCAATGAACGGTGTATGATCGTAGGATTCAATATCGGCCATCCATTGGACCACTCCCTATTCGGCCCTGATCTCATGCCTATTTACGGGCCATGCCACTCCAGAAAATCTATAAATAGAGCCCTCATTTCTCATAAGAGGGGGATCCAAGCAAGAGAGAGAAGAAGAGAAGAGAAGGAAGGAGTTCCTCCTCGACAGTCGCCGGACCACCGCAGAATCTCGCCGGACCACCGCCAGACCACCGCAGGAATCTCGTCGGACCACCGCCGGACCACCACAGGAACATCGCCGGACCACCACAAAACCTCGCCGGACCACCACCTTAAGGCCCGACGTTCATCCCCGGCGTCCTGCCAAGACCCGACGTCTTGTTCAAGGCCCGACACTTAGTCCCTACATCCTGCCAAAGACCCGACGTCTTGTTCAAGGCCTGACACTCAGTCCCTACTTCCTGCCAAAGACCCGACGTCTTGTTCAAGGCCCGACGTTAAGTCCCGACGTCCTGCTGAAGACCCGACGTCCTGCTAAAGACCTGACGTCCTGCTTAAGACCCGACGTCCTACTCAAGGCCAGACCATCAACATCCGATCTTCCAAGTGACACTGGGACTAACACCTGACTCCTTATCTCCTACCGCCTACGGTCCTTCTGACCACTGTCGCCTAATACGGTCCGTCCGACCTCCATCACCAGACAACGGTCTCCGGCCGACTACGGTCTCCTGCCGACTACGGTCTCCGGCCGACTACGGTCTCCTGCCGACTACGGTCTCCTGCCGACTACAGTTCTTCAGGCCTTTGTCGCCTACTATGGTCCTCCCGACCTCCATCAACAGACAACGGTCTTTCTGACTCCGGTCTCCTGCCGACCACGGTCCTTCAGGCCAAACAAACCTGTATATGTAACTCTTACCATGTAATGCAATCTATATGATGTACATTTGCTACATCAATCCAAGGCCTTCTCCTAAGGAAGGGCCTCATTTGTAACCGACTACAAATACTAGTGGATTCATTCAAACTGGGCTAGGCCCCGTGGTTTTTCCCCCCTTTCCAGGGGTTTTCCACGTAAAAACTTTGGTGTCTCTTATGAACGCTACACCCTCTCACTTATCTGATTGTGTGCTGGATCTTCGTACAACGCTAAGACGTTAAACTATATATTTCTCTACCGCCGCGAATATTCCAGGACGCAACAGACACATTTATAGTATTAAATCTCGCTTCATTTATGTATGCTTGTGGAGATAAATTACATCTGAATGTATTTAAAAATTATTAAATTCGTTTTGTGAATATTATTATATATATAAATTATATTATATTTATTTTAAATTGAACTAATTAATTTTTAGACCCAGTGATAATCATCTAACCAAAAATTATATCAAAATATCTTGAGTTTTTTTTTTTCTACTTATAGATATACATTAATTTATCATCTTCATAGGAATCATGATATTTTTTATTTTAATCTAGGAAAAGTATCAAATTTGTTAAATTCATCATATTCATAGGGCATTTTAGTAATTCTCAACTGAAAGAACTTAACAATGTTAGAAATTTAATATTTCTCTTGAATCAATAAATAGGGTGACCTTTCTACATCAACTTTGAATTTGCTATATTTTTTTGTACTAAAAACTTTGTTTTTTTACACCCCTTCAGAAAATAAAAGAAGTTGATCAGTTCAATGCCACTTTCATCAGCGATCAGCCGATCATATTTGATTGTGGGAGGTGAGTCAACCAACTCAAAAAATAGAGGAAGATCTTATCCCAAGTAATCAATCTTTTATTTGCATTCAAGAAAAGTATACCTTATTCTTTTATGAGGATTTGTTGCAAGTTGCAAAGGTCACCATCTTATGCTCTCTTCACTAACATGAATAGAAAATGAAAGAGTGTATATTATTGAATTTAAAGATTTTTACTTTTCAAAAGTGGATAGGTTTGACATTTCGGGTTTGTTTGATTGAAGTGTTACGAGTGTGAACTGAATCAAATGTAGATGTTTTGAACTTTAGATGTTTGATTTGAGGTGAAATTAATGTAGAATGATGGAGAGTGACATGCCTTATAAATATGGAGAAAATCAAAGGCATGTTGGGAGTGTTTTCGGATGGATGACCGATATCAATCCCTTGAGCATAGACTGTTTATTGAGTATTTGAGTACCTTAATGATGTTAGAACTTGATGAACTTAGGCTTGTTGGATTTGTCTCGTCGAGCCGCTTGGTTCGACTATAAGCATGTCATATTTGGAATTTATTTGGTTGTCCAATGTATAGTTTAAATCTTTCAAATGTGCTTCAGTTCCATGATTTGAACCCATTTGGGCTTATATTGGACCGAATTCGGTGTCGTTGGGTTCATCTTTTCGATAAGTTTCGTTCGACTATAAATTCACTAAAATCGGAGTTTCAATGGTCACTCTAGAGTCGAGATCTCAGAGCTCTGACTATGTAAGTAAATTGTTACAATTATACTAAGAATTAGAGCATTTGATGGTGAACATATCCCCTTATTGGGCCTTTTGTATTCTCATCGATGAGCACGATTTCTGCGTGCTTCGTCTAGCCCTCAACATATCTTCTCACATTGTAAGAATTAGAGCGCCCTTTGCATGAGAATAATATATGATCGCATCTTTTCCATTTGAAATTTCCTATAGTATGTTGTCTTAGCATTCAATCATATCATTATCTTGTTTAATTAATGTTAATAATTAGATACTAACGTCAAATTTTGTGAATTATCTTTTCATTTAGATTATAATATTTAGTTGTTAATATAATAATCATATGCGCATTCATTAGGCTTCATTTGAGAATAAATTATTATGTGCGGAGGCAGACGCATATGACGTCCGGAGGCGAATAAGCACGTCGGCGGTACCGAGTGGCACCGAGCAGTACCGACCCGGGTCTCCAAACGACATTCGACGTTGGCACAAAATAATTTTTTTAATTATTTTATAAAGTAAATTTTTAGTATAAAAATTTATAATATTAAACTTTCTTAAACTAAACCTTAATAATTATTCATTAATGAGTTTATATATATATATATATATATATATATATATATATATATACCTTGAAAATAATTTTTTTAATTTAGCCAAACATTCCATATAAATTTGAGAAACAAGTTTCATTAAAATTTTGACTTCATATGCCTCATAGTACACATAGTTGGAGAAATATTCGGATTATTTATTTACTTGAAAAAAATGTCTCAATGTCCAATTCAGACTAAATTATAATATTTCTATATGCAAACTGGTTATTGATGTTTATATTGAATAAAATTAGTTCGAACCGGTTTGAATTCGAGCCTTTGTCCAAACTTGAGCTAAACCTTTATTTGAACCTACGATGCCTTTGTGAGTTGGTTGCACAATGTCAGTCTCATTGCAAGATATCGACCATAGGAGGTTGTCCTCATGGAGCAACCATTGCAAAAGCCTCTTGTCCTCAATCACATCGGGAATCTCTATCGAGCTCTCATGGCAGCGAGAAACGGTGCAAGAGAAAATCTAAGAAAGAGTAATGTTTTGTTTTGTTGGATCTATTTTTTGGATGTTGTGTACGCTCGCTTAGGGGTGTCAATATTTGACACGACATGAAAACCCGACCCGTAAAATCTGGGTTGGACCCGACCCGATTTCAAAATGGGTCCGGTTCGGGTACCCGGATTCGACCCGTTTGAAAAACGGGTTGGGTTCGGGTTGACCCGGCGGGTTGCCGGGTTTGCCGGGTCAACCCGCGAACCCTTTTAACTTGAGCTGCCCGCGAAGCTGCCCCACCTGCTCGCGCACCGCCGGTAGCTGCCCGGACCCTGCCCGCTCAGCTGCCCGCGCGACAAAGCCTGCCAGCACCGGCACCCCGCACCCGCGCTCGTCCACGCGCGCCGTGCACATCGGCGCTCGTCGCACACACCCGCCCGCGCGCGCTCGCTCTAGCTCGACCGAGCGTTTTGGGTCCCGTGTCGGGTCGGGTCAACCCGGCGGGTTGGCTCCGGGTTCGGATTTCCGAACCATTTATCCTGGGTCGGGTTAGGGTTGACTCGTTTGAACTCGGGTCAGTTACTGGTTCGACTCGAACCCGACCCGTGACCCGAAATTGACAACCCTACTCTCGCTTATGGTTGGTTTGAATTTTGGTTTGCGTCCTACTTTTGGTGTCATCTGCCATCTGCGAAGATCTTGGATTCTGGACTATGATGATATTGCTTTCTACCCCACCTCGCTGCCCTTTGCTTGCTGGCAACCTTGGTGGCATACACTCTTTCTGTTCCAAGCTTTTATTTGGGTGGTGGGTGTTGCTTGTTGGATATCTTTTGTTTGGGTTTTGACTTGTAGCCTCAATGGACGACCCTTTATTGGCTACGTGTGGGTGTAGAAAGCTCTTGAGTTCGGCTGGCACCATTGCAGCCTTTGTTGCACCTTTTCCCTATTAAGTTCGTTGTTCTTTTGCTATTTTTTGTAGTAATTCTGTTTAGCTCAGCTGGAGCTTGGTTGTAATCTCTTTTTAGTTGAATGAATTTGGGCTAGTCCCCTTTTGTTATTTTAAAAAGAAAATCTTCTCCTCATTCACCATCAATCTTCACAAAGCTGCTCCCGGTGTGCTCTTCACAAAATACACTTCTCCACATATCTATATTATCTATGCTACTATTATAAAAGGAGCTTGAGTTTTCTTTCACAGGAAATCCTGAACATCCAATTTAATTAATTTTAATTATTTAAATCAAATCTTAACCTTTCATTTTAATTCTTATAATTATAATTAATTAATAATTATAACTTTATTTTGATGTAATAATAAACACCTCTTGGGATTCTATTTCACGCCAATATCTAAAACGAACGTCTGGCTGCCTGCATCGAGTCCCTTAGGATACCGCCCCAACTAGGCTTTAAGGCTTCGCATGAAGAAAGAGTTCGCCTTCCTCCTTCTGTCGGAGTCGCTGCTTCGCTAAACGAACGCATTGCTGCCTTGCACCTTGAGTCCCTTCGTATACCGCAGGCTTTAAGGCTTCGCGTGAAGAAAGAGTTTGCCTTAGTCCTTCTGTCAGAGTCGCTGCTTCTTGCTTTCGTTGCTCGAAAGTCACCTCGAGAGTTCACTGTGAAGGTAATGATCTTTGTCAAGCCTTTTTGTTCCTGTTCATGTTGGCTCGGAAGTCGTGACAAGAGTTCGCTGCTCTGAAGTGGCCTTTGGTGACATCCTGACCACGATACTCTATGATTGTGCCTCCTTCCAGCAAGAAAGCAAAGGATATGACAAATCAAAAGTATTTTAAAGTATTTATTGTTGCAGAAGTCTATAAGTTCATATTAAAATTTCATCTACGAAGAAAGGAGAAAGATTATCTATATCACAACCAATAAATCAGTTAATTATAAGATAATTGTTCAGCAATAAGATGGGTCGGAAAAAGATCTTCGAAAAATAATTCTGATATGATTTGTTGGAAGTGGTGCTTGATTGATTTGATGCCTTTGAAGGTGAGCTCTCTCCACTTCATTTTCGTACCAAAAAAGCAAAATTTTTGAAGGGCTCAGAAATTTCTTTGGCATGCCAAACGGGCTAATGAGTTTAATCTTTCGATTCTTTCCTATCGGCTTTGTTCAAATCTATATGGTTAGATGAAACTTCCACAAAATACATATTTCATGCTTTGTTTTGCCTGTTGACATGGTTTTTGCTCATTTCAAGCTCTGGGTTTTTCGTAAAAAATTCTATTTTTGTATTATTTTCTGCTTCATTCTTATACATGTTTGAATAAACTTTATTAACTTTGTCTTTTTCTCAAAGACTTTGCTGTTTGAAACTGGATTTTTTGCAGCAGATGTTAGTAGTGGTTTGTAAACCGCTACCAAAATCCTATTTTAGCATTGATTTTTACTGCTTCAAATTGCACTGATTTTTATCGTTAAAAATTGCATTGGTTTTAACCGGTGCAAATAGCATCTGTTTTAACCCCACGAAGAGCCCCGCCCCACCCTTAAACATATTGAGAATCCCAAATTCTTCCCAAGTCTTATGTGCATGAACTTCTCGGCTCTCCGTCTTCTGCCACCGTGACTCTCAAGCGGAGCAATCCACAGCCGAGCGGAGAAAACCACTGTCGGGGGAGCGCACGACCAGTCATTACTATCAGAAATGCCCATCCGCTCGCATCTTGCTTGTTTTTCTTTAGTGTGAGTCTCTTCTCATTCTTCTTCTTCATCTTCTCATTCTTTTTCTTCATCTTCTGCTCCCTCTACTTCTCATTCTTCTTCTTGTTTTGTTACACTAACCCCTAAAAAAAAAAATGTTCAACATACATTGATACGATCGAAATCTTTTGAGGAGACTCTAATCGATATGATCTTATTCGAGCTTCGGCTATTTGGATTCCTCCAAGCGGCCTCATACATTTCTCTTGTATGTATCTATTTTATTTCGTTCCCTTTTCTCCGTTAATAAAGTTTTAAAATACTAGCACATGTATCCGGTTTCCAATTCAGATAAAGGCGAATATGATGCGGTGCATCAAGCTTTAGGCGCCATTTCAAGTATTATTTAAACTTAGTTTCATTTATTATATTATCTTAACTAAAGTAATTGCAGGATTAGTTAGTAGTGGCTGCTCCACTAAGTTTATTTCCTTAAATAGCCGTGTGCAGGTCTGTGCTCACCTGCTCCTTTGCTTTAGTGCTATTTTTGTTTCTTCCTTCCCTGTATTTCTTCTCTACCGAGAAGATGAATGAGTTAGTTGATGATATACAAACTTTGGCTAGTGCCATTACTGTTACATTGCCTTCATTAGCTACACCACTTGTGAACCTGCTTCTTCCTTCGCATACCACATCATTTTGGTATCAGAGCCAGCGGCTTGGAGAGATGGCAGAGTCCAGCAAGCGTGCGACGAGCGAGGACAACCGAAGTCTGGAGGCGCTTTGGGCTGCGCACGCTGGAGTCGAGAAACGGTTGGATGAAATAGCAGCGGCGGTGGAGCGTCTCACCGCTGCGTTTCGTCGTGAACCGCCCGTGGAGCGAATGGGAGAAATACCGTTGCGAACGGGAAGACCTGTACCACCGATCATCACACCGACTGAAGATAACAGGGGATTTCAGAATCGTGGTCGACGACGACCAACATTGCTTCCGAAGTTCTCAGATTCGGAGGAGGATCGAGGAAGTCTTCTGCCGGAAGGATTTTCAGATTCAGATGCGGAACTTGTAGACCGTCGCCCTCGGCGGTATAACGCGCGAGACCGACACCAGGGAGAATTCCGGGTGAAGTTAGACATTCCGTTCTTTGATGGAAGACTGCACATCGAGGACTATCTTGATTGGGAGAGGTCAGTAGAAAACTTCTTTGATTATATGGAGATTGAGTCGGAAAAACAGGTCAAGTACGTGGCGTGTCGACTTAAGGGAGGAGCTAGTGCTTGGTGGTCACAGTTATTGTAATGCCGCCGGCGGGAGGGACGCGGACCTGTTCGCAGCTGGTTGAAAATGAAACAGCTGTTGCGGGGACATTTTCTTCCAACTGATTATGAACAGATGTTGTATTTAAAATATCAACACTGCACTCAAGGAAACCGCACGGTGAGTGAATATACAGAAGAGTTCTACAGTTTGTCCGCGAGGAATGATTTGAATGAGACTTCCAACCAATTGGTAGCAAGATACATTGGCGGACTGAGGGAAAGCATTCAAGACAAACTGGAATTGAATTCAGTTTGGTCACTATCACAGGCAGTTAATTTCACCCTCAAGGAGGAAATTCAGCTGAGCCGTCATATGCGAAGTGGTTCGCATCGCAGATAGACTGTGGAGACCGTCGACTTAACTAAGCAGCAAAGCCCCGGGGTGCGCAAAACGCCGTTATTACCAGATAATAGCGGCTTGTCAATCGCCTAAGCTTAATTCTGATCCTAAAGCTCCGCTGAAGCCCAGATTTCCCGCCAAAGATAACCCGTATCCACGACCTCAAGGACTCAAATGCTTTCGATGTTTTCAGCCAGGACACAAGTCTAACGAGTGTCCCAACCGCCAACAATTGCAGCTCATGGAGGGAGAAGAGGAGGATGCAGTTGATCAGCGAGAAGAAGAAGAGGAAGTAGAGGATGTACTCGGTGATGAAGGGGAACCATTAGTTTGTGTACTGGAGAAACTACTATTGGCTCCTCGAAAGACCACGGAATCTCAGCAGCATGCCATATTTAAAACAAAATGCACTGTTGCCGGAAAAGTCTGTGATGTACTAATTGACAGCGGATGCACAGAGAACGTAGTGTCAAAGGCAGTCGTGCAAGCATTACAACTCAAGACGGCGAAACACCCACAGCCTTACAAGATCAGCTGGGTCAAGAGAGGAATGGAGATTGCTGTCACCGAGACCTGCCGCGTTCAATTTTCAATTGGAAAACATTATACATGTGAGGTGGTCTGCGACGTCGTAGAAATGGATGTCTGTCACTTGATCCTCGGCCGTCCCTGGCAATTTGATGTTAGCGCTATTTATGACGGGAGGGCCAATACTTATTCACTGGAATGGAAAGGAAAACGGCTTCGACTATTGCCACATTCCGCGGCGGGAGACAACAAAACTGATACTGTCCGACCAGCACTTCACATAGTCACGGGCAATGGACTGTTAGCCGCCTGCGAGAAGAATATGCCACTCTTGGCTTTAATCATACGGGAAGCCACACCCAGCCAGGATTTTGACAGCAGACGGTTGGTTGAACCATTGCTCAAACAATTCGAAGAGCTACTAGATGGGAGTGTAAGTACTTTACCTCCTCTACGTTCACTGCAGCATCAAATCGACTTCGTGCCAGGATCCACACTGCCCAATTTGCCTCATCACCGGCTGAGCCCGAAAGAGCACCAAATTCTGCAATAACTTGTAGATGATTTGCTGAAGAACAAGTTAATTCAACCGAGCCTCAGTCCTTGCGCTGTGCCCGCCCTCCTTGTCCCAAAGAAAGACGGGAGTTGGCGAATGTGTATGGACAGCCGCGCCATCAACAAAATCACGGTCAAGTTCCGCTTCCCGGTACCGAGAATTGAGGAGCTGTTGGAAAGGCTGGCGGGAGCTACCGTATTCTCGAAACTTGACCTCCGAAGCGGTTATCACCAGATTAGAATTCGACCAGGTGATGAGTGGAAAACTGCATTTAAAACGCGCCATGGTCTTTACGAATGGCGTGTCATGCCCTTTGGGCTATGCAATGCCCCCTCAACTTTTATGCGGCTGATGACGGAGGTGCTCAAACCATTTTTAAACATCAGCTGTGTAGTATATTTCGATGATATCCTTGTTTTCAGCGCATCAGTAGCTGACCACCTGGTGCATTTGGCTGAAATTTTCTCTGTTCTTCAACAAAACCAACTCTTCTTGAACTCGAGTAAGTGCGAATTCGCTGCTTCTACAGTTTATTTCCTTGGATTTGTCATCTCAGCTGCAGGTGTCCGCGTGGATTAGCGGAAGGTGGAAGCAATTACGAACTGGCCAATCCCGAAATTATTCACAGAAATCCGTAGTTTCCATGGGCTTGCAAACTTCTACCGCCGGTTCATCAAAAACTTTAGTACGATTATGGCACCGATCACCGACTGTCTCAAGCTGAAACACTTCCAGTGGGGTGCTGATCAAACTTCCAGTTTTGAGGAAATCAAATTGGCATTATCCTCGGCTCCAGTGCTTGCGTTGCCCAACTTCGAGAAGCCATTTCATGTTGACACAGACGCGTCAGGAGTCGGAATTGGGGCGGTATTGAGCCAGGAGAACCGACCGGTGGAGTTCTTTAGCGAGAAGCTTTGTCCTTCTCGTCAAAACTGGAGCGTATATGAGCAGGAATTGTATGCTGTGGTGCGTGCTCTCAAACAGTGGGAACCATATCTTCTACAGCAGGAGTTTGTTCTATGCAGTGACCATCGCACGCTGCAGTTCATTAACAAACAGAAGCACATTAATAGGATGCACGCGAGGTGGATCCTGTTCCTACAACGTTTCTCGTTCGTGCTCAGACGCACTTAGCCGCCGCCATTTGTTGATTACACAACTTCAGACAGAGATCATCGGGTTAGAATGCTTAAAGGAGTTATACTCCACTGATCCTGATTTTAAGGCAGCTTGGGAAGATTGTCAACAGGACAAGCCGAATACTGAGTTTGCTATTCGACATGGCTTCCTATTCCATCGCAACCAGCTCTGCATTCCAGACTCGTCTTGGCGACCTCAACTAATAAAAGAAGTGCACTGTGGTGGCCTAGCAGCTCACGTGGGTCGGACAAATACCTACTTACAGCTCCAATCTCGTTTTTACTGGCCACATTTACATCGAGATGTAATGAGGTTTGTGGAGCGGTGTCCCATTTGTCAAAGTTACAAGGCCGGCGGACAACTTGGAGGCTTATATCTGCCGCTACCCACGCCTGAGACGATTTGGGAAGATTTGAGTTTAGACTTCGTACTGGGACTACCTCGAACTAAACGGGGACATGATTCGATCATGGTCGTGGTCGACCGATTCTCCAAGATGGCGCATTTCGTGCCTTGTAAAAAAACGTTTGATGCATTAAACGTGGCAAGCATTTTTTTTGCGGAAATCGTTCGATTACACGGGCTGCCCCGGAGCTTAACCTCGGATCGCGATGTAAAGTTCGTCAGTAGTTTTTGGAAGGAGTTGTGGAAACGGCTACACACCGATATCAAGTTGAGTTCTGCTTATCATCCGCAAACGGATGGGCAGACCGAAGTCATCAACAGAACATTAGGGAATTTACTGCGATGCATCGTGCAGGATAAGCCGAAACAATGGGATGAAGTATTGGGACAAGCCGAATTTTTGACAATAGCATGACTAACCGATCTACGGGGCGAAGTCCGTTTGGGATTGTTTACACTAAACACCCAAATCACACTGTTGATATAGCTGTGCTCCCTAAATGCAATAACCGACCAGCAGCCGAGTTCGCAGAGCAATTCACCAAGATGCTTGAAGAAGTTCGGGATAAACTAAAGGAATCCAGTGCCAAATACAAGCAGCATTTTGATAAGAAAAGAAGAGAGAGATCCTTTGCACCAGGAGATCTTGTGATGATTAAAGTTCGGCGAGAGCGGTTCCCGCCCGGGACTTATTCAAAATTAAGTGCCCGAAAAATCGGTCCCTATGCAGTGATCAAGCAGATCAATCCAAATGCATATGTTGTGGATTTGCCTAAGCACTACAATATTTCATCAACCTTCAACATTGGTGATCTCGCTGCGTATCATCCTCCAGACGCAGCTGAAGCTATCATGGTGTCATCCGAGTCGGATTCTTCTGATGGTGGAGGAGAATGATGCGGTGCATCAAGCTTTAGGCGCCATTTCAAGTATTATTTAAACTTAGTTTCATTTATTATATTATCTTAACTAAAGTAATTGCAGGATTAGTTAGTAGTGGCTGCTCCACTAAGTTTATTTCCTTAAATAGCCGTGTGCAGGTCTGTGCTTACCTGCTCCTTTGCTTTAGTGCTATTTTTGTTTCTTCCTTCCCTGTATTTCTTCTCTACCGAGAAGATGAATGAGTTAGTTGATGATATACAAACTTTGGCTAGTGTCATTACTGTTACATTGCCTTCATTAGCTACACCACTTGTGAACCTGCTTCTTCCTTCACATACCACATCAGAATATCAAAAGCTTTCAGTACTCATTAGATTCCTTAATAGGTTTCTTTGTGATTCCTTATTTTGGCACAAAGTTAAGTCTCTTTGATTTCAATTGGATTCAAATTTTAGTTGAGTCATATTTATATATACATATTTTAATTATCCTTTAGTGGACCTATCCATATTATGATTTTCTTAAGAATTTAGAAGTCAATCTTAATGTGTTTTACATCAGAATCTTCTAACATAATTTTTTTTATTAAAATTACTATGAATTTCTTTATGTTGTGAAGGCCTTCTGTCAATATCAATTTTCATAGCTATTTTAAATTTGTTAGATAAAATTTTAAAGTTAATGTATTTTAATTGCTAATAAATAATAATAATTAAAACTACTGCTAGCATTTAATAATTAAAGTCCTTATTTTTAAACTATAATAATTCTAGACCTGTCAATATTGGACCCGACCCGAAAATTCCAACTCGAACCCGATCAGAAAATTTCGGGTTTGGGTTGACCCAAACCCGAAGCGGGTCGGGTTCGGGTTCTGAAAACCGACCCATTTGAAAAACTGGGTCGGGTTCGGGTTGACCCGGGAACCCGGGAATAACCCGGAATGCACACAAATGTGTCTGCCCGGAGTGACCCTGCCCGCTTCCCGGCTGCCCCGCTTGCCCGGCCGCGTCACGTCGCGGTGCGTCCCGAGGCTGCCTTGCATCGCGTCCCGAGGCCATGTCAGGTCGCGTCCATGCCATTTTCGCATCAGTTCCGTGCTACGTCCAGCGTTCGCGGTAGTCCCGCGCCTCTTCCGGCGTCCAGCGGTTCCGCGCTGCTTCCGGTATCCGACGTCCGTGTTCAGCGTTTCCGCGCTGCATCCGGCATTCGCGTCCAGCGGTTCCGCGCCGCGTCCGGCGTACGCGGGTCGGGTTCGGGTCCAGAAAATCGACTCAAACCCGAATAGTGCCGAGTCAGTTTCGGGTTCAACCAGAACCCGACCCGTAACCCGAAATTGACAGGTCTAAATAATTCTAATAAATAAAACAGGAAGAAACTTTATATAATTGGGTTAGTTTCATATATTTATTCATGAAATTTTACTTTACATGAAAATTATAACTCCATCCATAAACGATTAATCAACATTCAACATGAGAGTGCTTAAGTTCTTCTCCAATAATCTAGTGGAGGAATGTTTGTTGTAGGGATTTTTGTGCCCTTTTGAAGACTTAAGGTGTTCTTGCTTGAGGGGTTTTTTGGTTGAAAGGTTGTTGGAGGATTTTTTAGGGTTTGACTAGAAGCATCAACAAAGGGAGGTGCAAATCTGCGAAATCTCTGCAAAATATATTTTAATTTTTTTTTTTATTTTTCTTGATTTTAACAAACTGTCACTAAGAAATTAATAAATTGCTCACTTGGAGTTGCGTAATATTATTTTCTTTTTCGATTTCATGCATGATTCATGAGTTGTTTGAGTATGCATATCTGTTATCTTAGTTTTTATTCATGTTTATTTGGTGATATTTTTCATTTATACAATAGGAATTGTAGTTTTCCTTCTCTCTCATAATTTCATGTTTTTGCTTATTTTTATTTATACTATCGTAGTATCGTTGTCTTGACCCAATGCATCCATATAGTGAAACCAAAGCAAACCCAATCTCTCAAATTCAAACTCTTTCTACCTTCAAGATCTAAAACTCTCTTGCATATCTCCATTATTTACTTAATGTGTTCTATACAAGTAATTTAAGTGTCTTAATTTATATATATTATCTATTTTATATCCTATGTTTAGTAAAATTTGTGTTGATGTATTTTTTTTTGTGATATCATGTTTGAGATAACATTATACAATTTTTTTTTTAAACCGCCAATGCCAGTCTCAAGCCCAGATGAAAAAAGTCGAGGGATTGTTTTTGTTGCAATAAAAAATTTATGTTGTTATTCTAAAAGTTTAGAAAGGAGTAGAATATTTGACAGACTTTGAAATATCATCCATGCTTGGTAGAATCAGCTTTCACTCTCATTTTCTCTTTGGTGGGAGGCAACTACTGCTTTTCAAGTAAGAAGTGATATCTTCATATAAAAAATTCAACATTACTTATTGCTTCCATTCAGGTTGTGCAGTGATGACATAACAAATTGTGGCATTGCAATTATAATAAATCTATGTTTAGACACATTCATGTATTGCTTTATGATATCTTTTTTTTTTTGCATAACAAATATTTCACTTTATTTTTTAGGATTATCTACATAAATTGTCTACATCGAATATATTGAGGCTGTGATTTTTCCTGCTTATTTATCATCTACTTCTGGCCTGAGACTGTGACTACTGTATTACTCTATTATTTATTTTCTTATTAATTTATCATATGATGCCTACATTGAGATTATACCTTCACTCATAATATAAATTTGAATTATAGTATGTCTAGAATAATCATATTTATTCTTTCATCAAATTTAGTAATAGTAGTTATTTCTTTTTCTTTTAGGATTTATTTAGATTGTTTTTAAAGTTGTTATATCATGATTTAACTTTTTTGCTTACCAGCTAAACTGTTATACTTAGAGTTTTGAGAGGATATATAGAGTTGTAAACAAATTTTTATTTCTAATTAAGTACATAAATAGATTGGGAACCCTCACATTATACATAAACTTGCTTCGGATCTTTAATTTTATTTAAATGAGTATATTTGATGAGTAGCATAAATTTTATTAATTTTTTTCATATAATAATTTGATCTTTATATATATATTTAAAATTCTAGAAATATGTACTTTGTGCACGTGCAATAAAATTAGTGTCATAAGTCCCATCAAAGCAGGCCCCCGCCCATTGAGATCTCAATCCAAGTTCCTGTTCAGCTCACATGAGATTGATTCTATATGCTCACCTCGTTTTTATAGGAAAACTTGCAATTGCCCTCGTCGTCCCTTTAAATCAATCTGAGCCCAATCAAGTTAAAGAAAGCTGATCTGATCAAATCAATGAAATTTAACGGCGTTGAATCGATTTGAGTTGACTTGAGTCTAATTCACCTCGCCATTGTTGTTGATCCGTTAAATTGAATCGTGTCGAGCTCGAATTGATCAAAGCCAAATTGATTCCAAGAAATTAAGTGTGATTGAACCTCGTTGAATTAATTTGACTAGACTCGGGTTCCGATTCCTTCGATAGCTTCGGTCGACATCAATTAACTTGTCGCGATATACGTTAATAAAATTTCATGTAAATTAATTTAAAACAGATCAGTCCAGATGAAACCAACATAAATAAAATCAAATTCGTTCAAATTAAACCAAAAACCAACCATTTTGTTTAGCCATTTGATTAATCTAGTCATTCAAATTTCTCAAAAGCATTAAATTTACGATCTAATGGTTGAATTTAGATCCTAATAGAAATTATCTAAGGGGTTGTTTGATTGGTTGAAAAATGAATGCAGTCTCAAAGATACTTCAGAATAGTTTGGATGAATGTAAAATAAATGCAATTGAACGTTTTTTGTTAGAATGACGGGTGACGACAATAGGAGGCTGTGGTGGCTGATGATTAGTAGTGGTCGGTGGCGGTGGACTATGACAGCCTATGATGCTGGATGGCGGTGGCCAACAGATGTGGCTGGTGGTGACCAACGACGACAACAGTGGCGGCGAAGGAGAGTGTATGGCGATGGTGGCGGTGGTAGAGGAGGGCGGCCGACAACGGTTGGTGATATTAGAGCCTCAATGATAAATAAATACATTTTCCTATGCTGCCTTTTATGTTTCCTAATGTACAGCTACTTAGCCTATATAATACTTGTACTCTTGATTCATAATGATAATATAGCTTTCTCTGTTGGATAAACCGGCTCTTCTTCCTTCTTGTCCTACTGAAGAAACTCCATCAATTTCTACATGGTATCAGACAAGGCTTAGAGATTCCGGCGACCTATGGCGTCCTCCACCACCTCCTCTCCGGCTGATCTTCATCAAGCCGACAACACCACCGCATCACCGGTTCTTTCCTCTTCTCTCAAATTCATCTTGTCTAATCTCAAGAACATCGTTCAAACTCCCCTATCTCCCGATAATTACCCACTGTGGAAATCCCAAATCTTGAAAATATGCAGAGCCAATGATTTTGATTGCTATCTTGATCCCGCCAGTCCCATTCCCGAAAAAAATTTCTAACTTCCTCTACCGGTGAATCAAGATCCAATCCTGCGTATAAACAATGGGTTCTTAATGATCAAAATCTTGCCGCTGCTATATGCTCCACTATATCAGCCTCTATTCTTCCTATGTTCTTGATCTTGACTCCACTTCCGCCATTTGGACGGTCCTTCACACCCGATTCCAATCCTCTAACAGGTCGCAAGTCATTCAATTAAAGAATGAACTCTATCACACCTCTCTTCAAAACGCCACCATGCTGCAATATCTCAACACCATCAAATCGCTTGTTGATCGCATTGCTGCAGCTGGATCGCAGATCGACAGCGAAGACATCATTCATCATATTCTCAACGGGCTTCCTCCGGCGTATCAATCGTTTAAAAACGACCATACGAACAATGACGCAATCTTTAAGTCTCGACCAACTCT
Organism: Dendrobium officinale; assembly: GCA_019514585.1. NCBI lineage: Eukaryota > Viridiplantae > Streptophyta > Magnoliopsida > Asparagales > Orchidaceae > Dendrobium > Dendrobium officinale. The sequence continues at coordinate 7,564,880 of CM033700.1, forward strand.
ACTCGCTTCTCATTAGCGAAGAGATTCACATTGCGTCTGATACGGCTCGATTTGCCCAGCACAACTCGGCGGACACTGCTCTGTTTTCCGCTCGAGGCAGAGGTCGACGCGGCAAGAATCGGCCTACAGGTTCAAGAACTCCTTCCTCGCAGTCGCCAACAATCTGTCAAATCTGTCTCAAACGTGGCCACACTGCAGCGGAGTGTTGGCACCGGCTAAATGCCCAGTATGTGCCGGCAGCTCAGTCTCAAACTAACAAAGCCCTTGCAGCCACGCACAACCAGCCATCGACCGAGTGGTATCTTGATTCTGGGGCATCGTCTCACATGACCAAATCTTTTGACAACCTGTCGGTCTCCACTCCTTATCAAGGCTCCGACGGTATCATCATTGGAGACGGGAGTTCTGTTAGCATAGCCCACTCTGGCAATGGCTTGCTACCAACTCCCTCCCGTAAGTTAACACTATCTCACATTCTTCACACACCTCAGCTGCAATACAATTTAATCTCTATCTCTCAACTAACTCGCGATAACAATATCTCCATCATATTTGATCCTAATGGATTTGTTTTGAAGGACTTGACAACTCATCAAATCCTACATAAAGGACCTTGCAAGAACGGTCTCTACCCTCTTCATACGGCGGTAGACTCATCCTGCAACACAGCGCTCCTGACCACTGAACAACGGGCTTCTCTCTGGCATGACCGTCTGGGTCACCCGAACCAGAAAACTCTTACTCGTATTGCTGAGGCCTATCCTCAATTACGCATTCATAATAATCATGTATCTTGTCATTCTTGCAAAATCAATAAAGCTCACAAACTGCCGTTCGACATTTCTTCTAGTCATACTCGAAATGCTCTTGCTTTAATTCACTCTGATGTATGGGGTCCTGCACCCTCTCCGTCTCACACCGGTCTTTTGTATTACGTTATTTTTATCGATGACTTTTCTCGCTACACCTGGATTTATCCGTTACGACATAAAAATGATGTTATTTCTGCGTTTTCTAATTTTAAAACTCATATAGAACACGAGCTCAATTCTAAAATTAAAGTCTTTCAATCCGACGGCGGTGGTGAGTATATTAACACGCAATTCACTCGATTACTTCAATTGCATGGTATAAAACACAGGATCTCTTGTCCTTACACCCCTGAACAAAATGGTGTATCCGAAAGAAAGCATCGGCACATAGTCGAGATGGCAAGAACATTGATCCATACTGCTTCATTACCGGTAGCTTATTGGCCGGATGCCATGCTTACGGCTGTACATCTCATTAACAAACTACCGAATTCGGCCATCAACAACAGCTCACCTCATGCTATGCTCTACGGCAACAATCCTGACTACACGCACCTTCGAATTTTTGGCTGCGCATGCTTCCCGCTCATACCTTCTGCGCACCGACACAAACTGCAACCAAAAGCTCATCAGTGTGTTTTTCTCGGATACTCGGACACATACAAAGGATATAAATGTCTTCATCAAGATACGAACAAAATCTCATATTCTCGGCATGTCACGTTTGACGAACACTATTTTCCATTTGCAGATAACAAGAGGTCCTCCGTTGCCTCGCAAGATCAACCTTCACCTCTGTTTCTCACTCCGGTCTCAACTATCCAACAAACCCAGCCATCAATGAATACGGCATCTCACTCACCGTCCGGCACAACACAAACTATCATCACACCCAAAATGCCTGAGCACACAAATTCGCCCAGCCAATCTATTTCTATGCAAACACAGACAACGTCTCAACCAACACATCACATGGTAACAAGAGGTAAAACGGGCCATTTAAAGCCCACCGTTCGTCTCAATTTATTTCATACTAATGCTACCACAGATGAACCAACGCCACCTACCTCATACACCGAGGCAAGCAAGCTGCCAGAATGGCGCAAAGCCATGGCCGAAGAATTCTTCGCATTACAGACGCAGGGCACATGGAGTCTTGTTATTCCGCCTTCAACAGCCTCCGTTCTTGGATGCAAGTGGACATACAGAATTAAGTTTCACTCGGACGGCTCCATTGCCAAACACAAGGCTCGACTCGTTGCACAGGGAAATCACCAGGAGTACGGGCTCGATTACACTGAAACATTCAGCCCGGTGGTAAAACTCCCAACAATTCGTATTCTTCTCACCGTGGCCCTTCACCATGACTGGCCCATCCATCAATTTGATGTTGCCAACGCTTTTCTACATGGCAAGCTCACGGAAACAGTCTACATGACTCAACCAAGAGGTTTCGAAGACGACACTCATCCCAATCACGTATGTCTACTCCACAAAGCCATCTACGGGCTGAAACAAGCCCCCAGGCAATGGTATAACACGCTTACCTCTTATCTGGTTGAGCTCGGCTTCACGCATAGTACCTCTGATCCCTCTCTTCTTATTTTTCGCAAAGGAAAAATTCATCTTTTCTTAATTATCTATGTTGATAATCTTCTATTTACAGGAAATAATCAAACCGAGATTGGCCGAATCATATCCCAACTACAGCAAAGATTTCAACTGAAAATTCTCGGCCAAGTACACTCGTTTCTCGGCATCAACATCTCCAAACACACAGCATCATATTTTCTCTCCCAAACTTCATATGCACGCTCCATACTACAGACTGCTCAACTTCATCACTGCAATTCGCTATCCAATCCTACCTGCACCAAATTGCCGTAGGTGTTTAAGCCAGATCCCGTGCTTGACGACCCAGCCATGTATCGTCGCATTATCGGCTCACTTCAGTACCTAACATTAACTAGACCGGACATATCATTCAGTCTAAACTTGTTATCCCAGAACATGCACTCTCCTCAACCGCAGCACACTTATCTCCTCAAACGTCTACTACGTTATATTCAAGGTACGCTAACTCACGGCATTCCAATACTAAAATCTGACTTGCGTTTATCTGCTTATTCGGATGCAGATTGGGCCGGAGACCCCGTCTCTCGGAAATCAACATCAGGATACTGCTCCTATCTCGGCAAAACTTTGATCTCATGGACTGTCAAGAAGCAAACCACAGTAGCCCGCTCATCTACTGAGTCAGAGTACCGGTCTCTCGCTGCTCTCACCGCCGACATAATCTGGATCAGACGTCTTCTAGAAGATTTCGGCATTCCTCAACTGCATCCAACCGACCTATACTGCGACAACACCTCAGCGATCGCCTTGGCCAATAATCCGGTGTTTCACACACGTACTAAACATATTGAGATCGATCACCGGTTCATCAGAGATCACATTCATCAAAGAAACATTCGGATTCTTCCCATCAGCACAAAGGATCAGCTAGCAGACATCTTGACGAAGCCTCTATCTACACCTCGCTTCCATGCTCTCCGTCTAAAACTGAATGTCATGCAAGCACCATCAGTTTCAGGGGGGATATTAGAGCCTCAATGATAAATAAATACATTTTCCTATGCTGCCTTTTATGTTTCCTAATGTACAGCTACTTAGCCTATATAATACTTGTACTCTTGATTCATAATGATAATATAGCTTTCTCTGTTGGATAAACCGGCTCTTCTTCCTTCTTGTCCTACTGAAGAAACTCCATCAATTTCTACAGGTGATAGTTAAACAAACTTGTGGTGTAAACGATTTTCACTCAAAATCGAAGGAATTTGGTTTACACTTGAAATAAACTATTTTACATTACATAATATTTACTATACTTTACTTTAAATCATTTTATATTCCAACCAAACAACCAAATTATAAAACTCTTGTATCTCAAATATTTTATGCCCTAAAACAATCCAACCAAATAGCCTTAGATTGAAGGGCATGATCATTTTTTAAACAAATTCATTATTCATCTATCCTAGAGACCTCAAATAGGCAATGTGGGCTTTGGTGCGATTCCATTCGACCCAAACCTGGGTGTGCGATACATTTGAGCGAAACAAGAGAGAGAGGGTGAGAGACCAGTGCGAACGAGAGACGGACAGAGCTTCTTGCGTGCGTTTCATTCGATCGAACGGCTTCGGGCAGACGATCGAGCATACGATTGAGCCTTTCTTTTGATTTCACGCAAGAACATCATCGGTAAGTGTTCGATTTTCTTTCCAAACTGATTGGCATGTTTCAGATTTTGTCTAAACCGAGCCATGCTAAGAAGGGAAGTTTTCAATTTTATGTTGGAGTGGATGAGGGAAGACCCAATCGGAAGCTGTAGCTGGTTGTGGAGTTGGCTGAATGATGTAAGGTGCTCGGGTGGTGGGCTCGGTTGAGTGCAGGTGTTGGGTTGGTCTGTTAAAATGGGGAGTGAAGAAGCTGTTTCATAACAGTGGATTTTGGAAGCCAGGAAAGTAGGGAGAAGAAATCAATGAAGTAGGGAGAAGAAATTAAGGAAGTAGGAAGAGGAAATTAGGGAAGGAAGAGAAGAGAAAGAGAAAAGATGTAAGAAAAGTTACTTGGTGCTTGAAGGTAAGAATTTTCTTTAATGCCTCTAGGTAATTTGTAGGATTTGTGTGTGTAATGATTCTAGTTAACATTGCTTAGTGGATGACTAAGGCGATCGAAGTGTAACATGAATGGGTATCGATAGAAATGTATGCGATGTAAAAATTTGGAAGGTATGTTGTTCGGGAATTGTGTTGATTGTATGAGTCTAATAATAGATGTGAGGATTTTCAATTAATAATTCGAGTTGATAAAGGTACCTTACACATGAGGCGGGTGCAACGTGTCTGAATTGGTGAGCTTGCACGTCGAGGAGGTAAGATATGCATTTTTAGTGTAATATGAAACTTGATTGAGTAGACATGCAACCAATTTACATATAAATCAATTATTTTATTCTATGATGCTTCTATGTACAATGCTATCATCTATTATACAACAAGTCATAACATAGGATTCATTTTTGAGGTAAAGCAAACTCTTCTAATTTTGAACGAGAACGATTTGCATCGCGAGCATGCTCGCTTGATTTCCACCTCCACCCGCTTCAGGCCACCACCGCCAGTTATTTACCCGCTGGTAGCCATCGCCGCCACCTGCCGACGGCCACCTCGTCATCCTCCGGCAGCCGGTCATTGGCCGTCAGCCACCATTGTCCCCAACCGTTGACCACCACTATTGCTGGCCATCGGCCATCATCGTCGCCATGCTCCTGTAGCAATAGCCACCACCCCCTGCTGGCTGCCGGCCACCATTACCACCATCCTCTGGCCAACACCGACGCCACTACTCTCTTCCGCCATTGTCACTTGCCGCCGACCGTTATTTTTGAACTTTACACTACATTCATTTTAATTCAAACCAAATAAAAAAAAAATCATTCACTTGAATTTACTTTACACTCATATAAATAACTCTAAAGTATACGCAGTTTTCTTTGGTCTCTTGATTGGGTGCTTTGGCTACTAACTAAGAGGTTTTGAGTTCGAGTCATACGTATGTGTTGTGTGTGTGAGTCCGGGCGCTGTCTGTTAATTCTCTCTCTCTAAAAAAAAAACTCTAAAGTATTCATTTTACACTGCATTCCTTTTTTAGTCAATAAAACAAACCCCCTTTAAACTGAACTATGGAGTTGCTTCAAGAATCTTGTCCAGTCCGTCGGGCAATCATGATTCATCTATTTTTAACTTCCTACGGCTTTCCCTATGAATCGGGCAATTAGTGTCGTTGTCGCAATGCTCTAGATAGGTGCAACACTGCTTCATTTTTTCCTTAAGTCCATACTGTCATTGCGCGTCAAATCTCAAGTCAGAAAACATGACTCATCCGCTATTCTTATAATTGAAACATAGCCGTTTTGTTTCTATCAGAGATGTGATGTTGTTTGTATTGCCCATATAAAAAATCTGGTAGATCTAGTGATTTGTTTAGGCCTTGATAAACGAGTGTTACAATTGTGAACGAGCGAAGTGATGTTGCAGCATTTCCTCCGCTTCTTCTGTTGTTATTGATTTTTTTTCTCGTATGTGCACACTATTATAGATAAAGTGGGAGCCACCTCTGAGATTCTTTTCATCCTCCCCTATTATTGAATCCAAGCAACTTCCGTACTTGTTAGACTCTGTTTTTGTGGCCTTTGGACCATGGGAGAGAGAAAGTTGCCGCTGTCACTGGAGAGGAATCCCCCCTGGTAGTTGCATCCGCTTGATATTGTCTTTGGTGAGTGCTATGTTTTCATGCTGGATCTTTTCTATGACCTGACGCGACTTTATCCTTACTTCTGACCATCATTTATGAGAAGAATATATTTGTGCAATATATCAAACCCCTAAACATAATGCTTCACTTATTCTATATTAAGAAAACTTATACAAGCATGCACTCATGAAAAAGCAGACTAACACTAACAACAACTACTAAAGTTGATGAATACAACAATATACCGGTCTGCTGGGGGTCCAAGGGGGCGCTGCCCCCTAGCGGGTGTTGGCTCAAGAAAAATGGCACGAATGCATGAATCCTGCTTTGCAGCTATAGGATTCTATTTCCCTTAAGTCAGATTGAAATTAACCAGATTTCCCCTGAGGATAGTTTCAGGGTTTATAGATCTGGGGTTCTTACTTCCTATGAGCGCAAGCACTCATAGTTAATTACCCCTCTTAACAAGTAAGAGAGAACTCTCGATTAAGGATGAATAAATTTTAAATATTTTTAGTCTCAAATGGTGGGAAGATGGAGGTAAACCTGATCAAGATCCCATGGTTCCGTCGTCCCGGGTATACCATAGATTTCAGTCTACCAACACTAACAATCATTAACCGTAGTGTCCAGGGAATCTGATTAGCAGCCATGGGTTGCCTCCTCTCAAGGATTCCGAGTAGACTGAAGTGGTTAGATGTTGATTTTAGTTTTAATTTAATTTGAGTTGGGGCTTACTACTTCCTTAGAAGTTGTCCGTTAATTTGCTTAGTTTGGGGCTTACGGCTCCAATTAGGAGTTGCCCGTTAATTTCAGTTGGATAGGTCTTATGGCTTCTTTAGAAGTTGCCTAACGGTGGGTCTTACGACCTAGCCCCATAAGCTAAGTGGCCCAAGTTGTGGGTCTTACAACCTAGTCCTTTAGACTAGGATGCCCAAGAATTTTAATTATTTGGGTAGGACTTATGGCTTCCCTTAGAAAGTAGCCTGAAAAGCGGGTCTTATAACTTAATCGTTTAGACTAAGATGCCCAGAGATTTATTTTTGATTGTTTGGGATTTAGGTTTATTACAATTTATTTAGTAATTTTCCTAAAACGTTGAGCCTTACGACTTCCTTAGAAGTTGCCCAAAAATGGGTCTTACAACCTAATCCTATATAATAGGATGCCCAGAGATTTGAATTTGGCTTGAATTGGATTTGGATTAGGTCTTAGTGCTTCCTTAGAAGTTGCCTATTGATGGGTCTTACGACGTAGCACTATAAGCTAAGCAGCCCAAGTTGTGGGTCTTACAACCTAGTCCTTTAAACTAGGGTGCCCAGATGAGGGGTCTAGGGTTGTATTATCACCTAAACATTTGCCTCAGAGGTCGGACTTACGACTTCTATTAGAAGTGGCCAGGGTTTTAATTGGGGGTTAGGAGTTAGGTCAATTTTTGCCTAAAATTTCCCCCTTAAGGTCGGGCTTACTGCTTTCCTACAAAAGTTGCCGGGTAGCGGGTCTTACAACCTAGTTCCTATGAACGAGGCTGCCCAGGCGAGGTTGAAATTTGATTGTCTAGAGATTTGTTATTTAGAGAAATTGAAAGGGTTGTAAATTGGTTTTAGTAGTTAAGGCTTGCAGTTGCGGAGGATAGAGCCCAAAAGATAGCTTCAGGAGCTCGTACATGGGGGACTTTGAAGAGATTGTCAGATGTTCAAAGTCAATGAGCATTGAGAGTTTTGGAAAGTTTTGAGAGTTTTGGAGAGTTTGAGGGTTTTGGAGAGTTGACAACCAATATTTTATATGTGGTTTAGCATTTTTATTTTATGATTTTCTTATTTGATTAATCAAATAATCAATCAATAAACCAACTCTAAATTTCATTGCTTTTAAAAAAAAATTTTTAAATAACTCTCGGGTTTTAAAACTTTTGTTTCTTGCAAGCAAATTATAATTACAAATCCATTATCTTCAAAAATGGTTGGATGCATATAATGGGTTTGATCGTTCAATTTTAGTTTAAATTCAATTTCAAGTGGCTCATTGAAGTTTAGGTTATTATAGTCATATTGAGTGCAAATAAGGTTCGAGTTCAAGTTTGAGTCCAAGTCTCCTATTATTCACTAAAAATTTTGGCAGCCTCCCGGCGTCGCCTCCCCACCGAGGGAGAAATCGGGACGGCATCTGCCGAAATTTCTTCCTACCCGGACCTAAGGTCAACGGCGTAGGGGCTTCGAATTTAAACCATCCCACCAGGATCTAAGATCGACTGCGTGAGGTCTTCAATTTGGAACCATCCCGGTCGGATCTAAGATACGACGACCGGGGTCTTCGAATTGTGAAACCATCCGCCCAGATCTAAGATCGATGGCGCGGGTCTTCAATTTCAAACCGTCCCGGTCGGACCTAAGGTACGACGACCGGGGTCTTCGACACCTGTTGGAAAATTTTTATCTCTCCACCTCCTTTTTTTTTTCTTTTTTTTTAATAATATTATTTTAATATCTAAATATTAAAATAATATACATATAATAATATGATATTTATAATATATCATAATATAATATATATTATAATATAATATAAATAATATTATGATATGTTATTATAATATAATATATTATATTATAATATATATAAAATTAGAGAGGGGAGAAGATGGATCAGGAGAAACCCGATCGGGCTAGGGTCGGAAGGCGCGATCATGCACGGGCTCGGGAGCAGCGTCGGGGTTCGGGTCAGTCGGCGGCTTCGGCGTCAGGCGGGGTCGGCGGCGAATCAGGCCGGCGACTTTGGTGGCGTATGCTCAGGCGGCGGGACGGCAGGAGTCGGCTAGATCGGGTGGAGGCAGGTCGGAGAAGCGGAGTCAGACGACACAAAGAGTCGAAGGAGCGGCTCTTACGACACTTCCCCTCTCGCGAACCAAAGCCGAACAGCAAACGAAGGAGCCGGAGATCAACTCGTGCAATCTCGTCGCCTCCTCTGGAGCAAAGCCGAACAACAACGACAAAAAAGGGAAGATGGAAGACGAAGCCTAGGTATGCCTGCGAAACGATGAAGTCGAACAGGAACGAGAGCATCCGTTTTTTTTTTCTTTCTGAATTCCTTTCTTCTTTTATTGCTTTCTTTCGTCGAATGACAGTTGTTAGAACGAAACAATGCATCATTCGGTGAGGTGGGGCCGGCGGAGAGGAATGTCGGTTTCTCTGATTTTTTTTTTGCTATATTTTTGTACAGTCAACAAATTGCCTCCCATCGAATTTGTTGAGTGACTTTCACACAATAAATTTGTTGCAAACTTTGATCATGTGATTTCGATTCTTTAGATATGTTGATGAAAAATAACTCGACCCTTAGGTTTATGAGCTCAAGAGATTTCAGATGTTCAGCCGTTAGGCTTATTGAACCTCATGGGTTTAGCTCGACCCTTAGGTTTATGAGCATAAAAGATTTTAAAGTTCGGCCCTTAGGCTTGTTGAACTTTGGGAATTTAGCTCGACCCTTAGGTTTATGAGCATATAAGATTTTAAAGTTCGGCCCTTAGGCTTGTTGAACTTTGGGAATTTAGCTCGACCCTTAGGTTTACGAGCATAAAAGATTTCAAAGGTTCGGCCGTTAGGCTTATTGAACCTCATGGGTTTAGCTCGACCCTTAGGTTTATGAGCATAAAAGATTTTAAAGTTCGGCCCTTAGGCTTGTTGAACTTTGGGGATTTAGCTCGACCCTTATGTTTATGAGCTTAGAAGATTTGGGGGGTTTGGCTTTTAGGCTTATTGAACCTCGTGGGTTTAACTTGACCCTTAGGTTTATGAGCATATAAGATTTGCAAAGTTCGGCCCTTAGGCTTATTGAACTTTGTGGATTTAGCTCGACCCTTAGGTTTATGAACATATAAGATTTGCAAAGTTCGGCCCTTAGGCTTATTGAACTTTGTGGATTTAGCTCGACCCTTAGGTTTATGGGCATAGAAGATTTTCATAACTTCCTTATTTTTATTTGGTAGAGGGCATAAAATTATCTCCCGATTTTTCAGTAGGGGATTGAATTTATTTCATGCATTGTAGGAAAATATAAAAATTGCCTCCTGTCTTTCAGGAGGGATGTGAATTTCATTTCTCCCATTACAGGAGAATATAAAAATTGCCTCCTGTCTTTCAGGAGGGATGTGAATTTTATTTCTCCCATTACAGGAGAATATAAAAATTGCCTCCTGTCTTTCAGGAGGGAATTTAGATGATTTTTTTGTCTGATAGGCAGATCTTCATACATAATATTTTTATGTATGATATTTCTTCAAATATTGACCATTAATTGGTGGCATGGGCCTTTGCCCATTTAGATCTATGAGTTGATAGGCACCTCCTTCATACACTATTTCAATGATGAAGGGTCCTTCCCATATTGGATCAAATTTACCTCCAAGGCGACGGTGAGGGATTATAGGTCTTCGGCGAACTAGAACAAGTTCACCTTCTTTGAAGCTTCTAGGGCGAACCATTCTATCATGTGCCCTAGTCATTCTTGCTTTGTAGGACTCTAAACTTTGCTAAGCCTGAAGTCTAACTTCATCAAGAGCTTCAAGTTCTTCAAGTCGTAGAAGATCATTTTCTTCTTTGGTTAATTCGTATTGAACATCAATACGAAGAGAAGGTAGCTCAACCTCGAGAGGTAATATTGCCTCGGTTCCGAAAACCAATGAGTATGGGGTGGCCTGCGTTGCAGTTTTATAAGTGGTACGATATGCCCAGAGAGCTTCTGTCAATTTATCGTGCCACTCTCTCTTATTTTTGGAAAGAATTTTCTTGAGCAGTTTAACCAAAGTCTTGTTAAATGCTTCGGCCAAACCATTAGCTCTTGGGTTGTATATCGATGAATAACGCCAGTCTATCTTATGACGTTCTATAAATCGATAAATTTTTTGTACTTTTAAAGGCGGGTACCATTGTCTGATATAATTCGACGTGGCACTCCAAATCGATAGACAATGTTATCTCGAAAGAATTTCATCACATTGTCCGCTTTAACTTCTCGTAAGGGAATTGCTTCAGCCCATTTTGAGAAATAGTCAGTGGCTGCTAGAATGAACCGATGTCCTAAAGAAGATGGTGGTTCTATAGGACCTATTATATCAGTACCCCAGCTTTCAAATGGCCATGATGCTACTGTAGGGTGTAGCGGATTCGGAGGTCGATGCATGATATCTCCATGCACTTGACATTGATGGCACTTTTTAGCATGGTCGATGCAATCTTGAACCATACTTGGCCAATAGTATCCCATACGTTTGATTTTGATTTTCATTTTGGGTCCAGATTGGTGTGCACCACACAATCCTTCATGAACTTCACTTATAACTTTTTGGGATTCATCGGGACCCAAACATCGTAGCCACATTTGATCAAATGATCTACGATATAATGTATCATTTACGAAAGCATATCTTAATGCTCTTCGTGATATTTGAGAAGCTGTGGATTTATTTTCGGGTAATCTCCCTTCTTTGAAATATCTGATGAATGGATCTCTCCAATCATTTTCATTAGATATAGCCAAGCTCTCTCGCGTTTCTTCCCCTTTATCATCTTGTATGATTGCTGGAGTTAATGGATGCCTGTTTTGAATAGTTATGAGAATTGGATCATTTTGTGGATTTGCTAGTTCTTTAGCTAGCTTTGCTAGCGCATCGGCTTTACCATTTTCACTACGTGTAATCCTTGTGAGAGTTACCTCAGGAATTTGTCGTAGGAGTTTTAGAGCATACTCATGATAAGAGATTAATTCAGGCTTATTGATTTTGAAATCGCCTGTCATTTGTTTGATTATGAGTTGAGAATCTCCATATATATGGATCTTCTCAATTTTCATATTAATTGCCAACTCAAGGCCCGCAATTAAGGCTTCGTATTCAGCCTCATTATTAGTGCGAGGCTCTGTTAAGCTATAGGAATATCGGAGTATTCCTTTTTGCGGTGTAATAAATATAAGGCCGATGCCTACTTGGACTGTTGGAAATTTGGGTGGCTTGGATGGTTTTATTGATGAAGCTCCATCGAAATAGAGCTCCCATTCTTGCAGATTTTCTTTTTCTTCCACTTCAAGTATTTGCTCATCTGACAATTCATCGTTGAGTGGAGAACCTGCAGGTAGAGGATGGGCTGCTAGAAAATCAGCTAGAGCCTGTCCTTTTACCGCTTTTTGTGGCATATATGTTATGTCAAATTGCATTAGCAAGACAGCCCATTTAGCTAGACGACCAGTGAGAGTGGGTCTAGTCATTAGAAATTTTAATGGATCAACTTTAGATATTAAAGTGATTTTATGGGATAACATATAATGCCGTAGTTTTTGAGTGGTAAAGATCAATGCTAGGCATTGTTTTTCAATTGGTGAATATTTAGATTCTGCCCCTATTAATCGTCGACTGATATAATAAAGGGCATTTTCTTTGCCATCTTCATTTGTTTGTGCTAGCAATGCTCCGAGTGATTCTTCAAGAGCAGCTGTATATTGGATTAGGGGTTTCCCTGGGATTGGGGCAGCAAGGATTGGAGGATTCAATAGATATTGTTTTATACTATTAAATGCCTCTTGACAAGCATCGTCCCACATGAAAGGAGTATCTTTCTTCATCAATCGTGAAAATGGTTGACATCTACCCGAGAGATTAGATATAAATCTTCGGATATATGCCAATCTTCCTTGTAAAGAACGAAGTTGTCTTAGAGTTTTTGGAGGTGGCATTTCCACTATTGCTTGAATTTTATCAGGATCAATTTCAATCCCTCTATGGCGTACAATAAATCCGAGAAATTTACCGGATGACACACCAAAAGCGCATTTAAGCGGATTCATTTTCAAATTGAATTTGCGAATTCTTTCGAATACAATTTTGAGATCATTTATATGTTCATGTTGATTTTTGCTTTTTACAACCAAATCATCCAAATAACATTCTACATGCTTATGAATAAAATCATCAAAGATTCGAGTCATCGCTTTTTGGTAAGTAGCTCCAGCATTCTTCAAACCGAATGACATTACTTTATAGCAATATATGCCAATGGGAGTTCTAAATGAGGTATGTTTTTCATCCTCCAGATCCATTTTGATTTGATTATAGCCTGATGATCCATCCATGAATGAGAACATGTCATGATTCGATGTGTTATCGACCATAAGTTCTGCGTTGGGCAGTGGAAAATCATCTTTTGGGCATGCTTTGTTCAAATCCCGGTAGTCTATACAGACACGAATTTGACCATTCTTCTTCTTCTTCACTGGAACGATATTAGCGATCCAGTTAGCATACTTCTCTTCTCGAATAAAACCAGCTTCAATAAGCTTCTTGGTTTCAGCAATGACTTGTTCTTCAATTTCAAGTCGCATTCGCCTGGGTGCTTGCTTAACAGGCGGTATTTTTATATCAATGGAGAGTTTATGCACTGCCACCTCTGGTGATAAACCAGGCATTTCAGTGTAGTTCCATGCGAAACAGTCTTTATATTCGAGAAGTAACATTCTTAGCTCCTCTGCATTGTCTTGCGCGAGATCAGAGCTGATGAATGTAGGTTTTGGGTCTTCTTCAGTACCCAAGTTTATTTCTTTGAGCTCATCCACAGTAGCTTGGCCACCTTCTTCGAATTCTTTTGGAGCTTCTTTTAGATCTACTATTAGATCTTCAATTTGATTTTCAGACTCCGATAATCTCTCCTCCTTGTCTATAACATTGTAGGAGGTTGCATATGTAAGACGTGGATGTTGAGGGCACTCTAGATAATGATAGGATGATGCTCGTGTAAGATGTGAATGTCGAGCATATCCAAGACCCCATGTTGTTGACAAACCCTGACCAACAGGTTTTTATGCAGGCTCATTGTGCCAGAGCTCTCTAAAATAACGAGCTCGCTTGCGTGTTTGTACGAAAAATATTCTTCTTTCTATCAGCTTTCTCATAATGGGTGAAGGATATTGAGGAATGATTATCCACATATCTTCATCGTCCCATTCATCTTCATTTTCTATTTCATGAGTAATATGTTGCGGTATTACTCTTGATTCATAGAAAATGGATCCACGCTCATTGAGACCTCTTTTGGGAGGGACATAAAAAGTTTTTAACATTTCTATATTTGTATTTGGCGAGGTAGTCAATGTTTTGGAATGTGCCGTTGGCATAGGCACTATTTTGATGATATCTATAGATATTTGTTCTTCAGATACCCTTATCATTGAAATTGATACTTTCTGCAATTTCTTAGATATGGAATTGGGTCCTGGGTCCCCTTCCTCCTGAGATTCTGTAATGCTCTTGGGCTGATAGACAAATTCTTCTTCTCCTTCAATGGTCGGTTTACTTGAACACCGTATCTTATTTGCATGATTAATTTCGTAATCAAAAGGGACAGTTGATAGTTCATTCTTTCTTTTCCCTATGATCAAGGGTTTGAAAGTTGTAGAGATATCATCCTCTTCGGAATTACTACCGAGATGAGGCACTGTGCAAATTTGTTTCGATTGATTCTTGTTTTTATCTTTTAGCTTTTTCTTGTCCAGTGTAAGAGACTGAATTTTTGGAAGTTTATTGCCTTTTGACTTTTGAGCTATAAAGTACTTGGCTTCATCGTAGATTTTGACTTCATGCACTAAGAATGGTTGTTCATCACCATCAATGCGATATTCTTCATTATCTCGAAGGCACTATACCATACTCATGGAGCCATGGTCTTCCAAGAAGTGCTTTGTACGATGTGTTGGCATCAATAATATGAAATGTTGCCTCTGTATTAAGTTCCCCAAAGTTCAAAGGCAAAACTAAAGATCCTAGGGTTCTTTGTCCTTGTTCATTGAATCCTTGTAGAAACACTGTGCTTCTATTCAAATACTGGACATCCAAAGCCAATCCTTTGAGTGTTTTGAGGCTCATTAGATTAACAGAGGAACTTGGATCAATCAAAATTCTATTTATTTCAACATTGTTACTCTCCGCCGTAACATATAATGATTGATTATGATCTGCAGTTCCTAGGAGCATATCACCATCACAGAATGTGATTGTAGCAGTACTCTGGGTATGCAAAGCTTCTTTCAAATTTTGCTCAGCAAAGAATGCCTCATATTGCTCAGGATTTTGCAAAGCTTTAATGAGTGTTTCCCGAAGGTTCTTAGACATCAGAAGGGCGTCGTAGACACTCAACAATGCAGGTAGTTTGCTTAGATGAGATAATATGTTGTAATCCACATTTGAACTAGCCACCTTGGGCTTAGGAGGCTCTTGTGGAATAACAGCTTCATTGAGTTGGATATTTTTCTCCTTATCCTTTGTTTTCTTTTGTGATGGAGGAACCTGCTTTTCGCTTCTCAGTTGAATTTGTGTCACCTCTGAAGATGATCTAGCTTCAGCTTGAGAATTCTTTGAGATTTTCAAATCACCAACCTCCTCGGAGTCTGAGCCGCTTTCGAGTTTTGGACATTTTTCTTTAGGCATGTTCTTTCCCTTATGATCACTTTCTTCATCGGGAAAATATAAGTCTTCATCTGAGTCGGTGAAAGGTGCTGGTGTACGATGTACTTCCTTAGAAGGAATTTTCGTGTTAGCTTTATAGATAGTAAGAGGAGCATTGTGTCCTCTTGCAGCCCTTCCACCTCGTTGATTTATGACTCGGCAAGTCTCAATTGGAATACTCTCTTCCTTTTCTGACTCCGAGTCAAGAAACAAATCAGCCATATATTCCTCTAACTTGACAGGACGCCTTAGAGGCTGCTGATATTCATCGATGGAGTCGATGTATTTTTGTATTGCAGAGTTCTTTCTTGTTAATTTCTTCTTCTTTCTTTTCTGAGATTTTGATCCAGGTTTACGCTTTCCCTTTTGGTCTTTGAAATATTTTGAAGGTTTCTTTTTATTCAAACTTGGCCCTCCTGTCACTGGTTTTTTCGAAGAAAGAAGTTTTGGATCAACTTCCAATTCTAATGCACTTTTTCGACGAATGCCTTCAATAGCCAGTAGGACATTTATCATTTGCTTAGTTTTCTTTGAAATAAAGGTCTCCCAACCACCTTCATCTTCTTGGGGTGCTTTCACTTTCTCATTCTCAGTGCTTTGATAGGGTGTAGAGGAGATAACATTGGTTTTCTCCCTCTTAGGATTGATAAGGACACTATTAGAAAGTGTAAGTTCACCATTCTGATAATTCCTTTCGACCCAATCTTTGAATATGAAACAGTCTTCAATTGGGTGACTTATGATCCTATGATACGGACAGTAATTTGGATCATCTGTCATGCCAGCCTGTTCTGGTCGACGAGATTCTGGAAATTGAAGACCGATTTTTAGAGCTTGCCTAAAAATCTTTCCCGTACATTCTTTTTTGAAAGAATGTCTTATTGATTTTCTCCTGCAAGGTAGGAGGCTTTTGCCTTTCTCTCGTTTGTTTCAATATCTTCGATGGATGCATTGAATCTTCTTTTTCTTTCTTTTCCAAGGAAGACGGGAATGTAGCATTTACTTCACCCCTTTTTGGATCATATATCTTGATTTGTTTTCCTTTCCCTGGTGGATTATTGTTATAGTTGAAACCAGTACTTCTAGGCCTGGGTAACCTTTCAAATTTGGCAACACGATCAAGTAACTCCTGAAATGTATTGATTGTAGCCATCGCCAAATATGGAGCCA
Organism: Dendrobium officinale; assembly: GCA_019514585.1. Taxonomy (NCBI): domain Eukaryota; kingdom Viridiplantae; phylum Streptophyta; class Magnoliopsida; order Asparagales; family Orchidaceae; genus Dendrobium; species Dendrobium officinale. Next base: position 7,581,665 of record CM033700.1, read on the forward strand.
TATAATCATCTATGTTTCCCAGTAATAACTCAACAGCGTGTTTCTCAGTGAGTTGTTGCTCGCATTTCATGCTGAGATTTCTCCACCTGGTAATGTACTTGGTGACTGATTCCTCTCTTTTCCTTTTCTCAAGAGCGAGATCAGCGATAGTCACCTTCTTTGTTGCACTGGCAAATCTTTTGATGAACATCGTCTCTAATTCGGCGAATATTCTCACTGAATCATTGGGTAACTCAGCATACCATTCAAAAGCTGTACCTGTTAAACTACTAACAAATTGGCGTAGTAACAGAGCATCATTGCCTCCTGTATTTTCACATGTAGCTTTAAATTGTGCCAAATGTTGACGAGGATTTGCAGTACCATCAAATAAATTGAATTTTGGCACTATGTACCCCTTTGGATACTTTTCTTGGTCATATTCCACCGGATACGGACGACCTTTCCCAACCAAAGCTTCAGCAGCTTCAAAAGCAATAACTGCTTTCACTTTTTGATTGATAAGATTTTCAATTTGAGCTTTGCCGACCATTTCACCTTTTTTAGGGGTAATCAGTATTGGCTCCTCTAACTCCTCAAATTTTCTGTCAGGAGTGAGCACTACATCAGGAATAATTTGAACATTTTCTTGAGTATTTGCTACAGGTGGTTGGTTAATTGTAGCCATCATGCCCAGTTGTCCAAACAACTGTTTCATCATATTACTCATTTCATCAAGACGAGTATTTAAATGATGGATTTCTATATCTTTTCTTTGCTGCATAGATTGCATTTTCAATTGTAACTTCTTTAGAACTTCTTCAGCTTCTATCTTCTCAGCTTCCTCTGATTGTGGAATTCTATTAACAGATGCTGCTTGTTCTTGGTCATCTCGTAGTTGTTCTTCATTTTGCAAATTCAACGCTGCACTTCTACGAGTATGCCGCTGATTAGCTCGATCAGGTATATGATCAACCATCCGGACAACTTCAACGTCCATGGGACCAATACCCTCTTCCACTTCTTCATCATCATCATAGTAATTATCATCTTCATCCAACTCATGATTTTCTCCAAGTTGGGACCGCCGCTTCCAATGTATAACTGGAGAGTTGGGGGATTCTTTATAGATATGATAGCTTTCCTCTTTTGGTGTAATCACATCAACATAAGTCTCTTTATTAGGGGACAACTTCTGGACATGAGATTTAAGTCGTCTTTTATAGATTTATTTATCATAATAATCTTTCTGAGCTCGAGAAAATTTGGGGTTTTTTTGGAACCCAAATTTGCTGTCTTCTTGGAGTCACATATCGATGACCACCAATATTAGAATGTACCTTTGATTGGCTGAATTCATGATGCCATTGTTGGGGCCTTCGTTCATCATATCTTATGTTATAGTCTCTTACATATCGACTATCAGAAGGCTCCCCTGATTGTTTTCTTCCGTAATATGGGTACTGAATCATATTAGGACAGAATTCTTTTTGCTTTTGGTAGTAGGGAGGACGTTTAAACTCCTCTCTATAAGGTCTTGTTGGAAATTTGTTGTTTTGTGGTCGAGCGACATTGAAAGAGATGACTTTATTGACAGATTTTCTTAGCCTTCTTTGCAAATTTATATCTTTGACAGCCTTCAGTATTTTGTATATCTTGGAAGAGGCAGATTCTTCATTCTTTAGTGGTAGTGGCTGTTGACGTGAAGTCTCACAAAAAAACTTCTTTAACTGACCCTTGTCATCTTTTCTTTTTACCCATTTTAACGGCTCAAAGTCGTTATTAACTGGTACATTCGCCTCTAACTGCGGTGATGATTCTTGAAGGGTCTCAGGTACCCAGCCATTAGCTCGTAAGCGAGCATTAGCTTTTCTTCTAGTTTTCCTGGAAAGTTTAGTACTTGCATCAGGAACTTCAACATTGTATTCTTCAGGCACTTCATCCTGGATTATATTCTAACTGGCCGTATTTACGCCAACAGATTGTAACTTGGGCTCAGGAATCTTCTTTTGAATCATTAGAGCAACAACAGGTGCAACATAAAGTCTTAAAAATACAGAGGCCCTCTTGTGAGCCTTCTCATCAACAGCTTCAGTAGTAGACTTCTTAGCGACATCTTTGGAAGTAGGTAAGCTAACAGTATTCTCCGGAAGAAACTGTTGGAACTGCATCACTTTAGAAATGGTTCCGAACTGAATGGTTGCTCCAGCATAGCATGTGTTCAAGACAGCTTGAGGGAACTGCACTATGGCTCCCTCACTCAATTTTACTATCATGAAGGGCTTTGCAGGCGTCATGTTATCAACTTCTTGTCAATAGAACTTATAGGGATTACAGTCAACCTGAAATCTGCTAAAAAAGAAAATGAACTGCATTGAGAGAACATCTATATTTATTTTTAGAGGATTCATTAATTGAGACTAAATAAAAATTATCTTTTCATCCAAAGATGGAGAGAAAAGTATTCCCCAGCGGAATCGCCAGAAATCTGTTGGCTCAAGAAAAATGGCACGAATGCATGAATCCTGCTTTGCAGCTGTAGGATTCCATTTCCCTTAAGTCAGATTGAAATTAACCAGATTTCCCCTGAGGATAGTTTCAGGGTTTATAGATCTGGGGTTCTTACTTCCTATGAGTGCAAGCACTTATAGTTAATTACCCCTCTTAACAAGTAAGAGAGAACTCTCGATTAAGGATGAATAAATTTTAAATATTTTTAGTCTCAAATGGTGGGAAGATGGAGGTAAACCCGATCAAGATCCCATGGTTCCGTCGTCCCGGGTATACCATAGATTTCAGTCTACCAACACTAACAATCATTGACCGTAGTGTCCAGGGAATCTGATTAGCAGCCATGGGTTGCCTCCTCTCAAGGATCCCGAGTAGACTGAAGTGGTTAGATGTTGATTTTAGTTTTAATTTAATTTGAGTTGGGGCTTTCTACTTCCTTAGAAGTTGCCCGTTAATTTGCTTAGTTTGGGGCTTACGGCTCCAATTAGGAGTTGCCCATTAATTTCAGTTGGATAGGTCTTATGGCTTCTTTAGAAGCTGCCTAACGGTGGGTCTTACGACCTAGCCCCATAAGCTAAGTGGCCCAAGTTGTGGGTCTTACAACCTAGTCCTTTAGACTAGGATGCCCAAGAATTTTAATTATTTGGGTAGGACTTATGGCTTCCCTTAGAAAGTAGCCTGAAAAGTGGGTCTTATAACTTAATCGTTTAGACTAAGATGCCCAGAGATTTATTTTTGATTGTTTGGGATTTAGGTTTATTACAATTTATTTAGTAATTTTCCTAAAACGTTGAGCCTTACGATTTCCTTAGAAGTTGCCCAAAAATGGGTCTTACAACCTAATCCTATATAATAGGATGCCCAGAGATTTGAATTTGGCTTGAATTGGATTTGGATTAGGTCTTAGTGCTTCCTTAGAAGTTGCCTATTGATGGGTCTTACGACGTAGCACTATAAGCTAAGCAGCCCAAGTTGTGGGTCTTACAACCTAGTCCTTTAAACTAGGGTGCCCAGATGAGGGGTCTAGGGTTGTATTATCACCTAAACATTTGCCTCAGAGGTCGGACTTACGACTTCTATTAGAAGTGGCCAGGGTTTTAATTGGGGGTTAGGAGTTAGGTCAATTTTTGCCTAAAATTTCCCCCTTAAGGTCGGGCTTACTGCTTTCCTACAAAAGTTGCCGGGTAGCGGGTCTTACAACCTAGTTTCTATGAACGAGGCTGCCCAGGCGAGGTTGAAATTTGATTGTCTAGAGATTTGTTATTTAGAGAAATTGAAAGGGTTGTAAATTGGTTTTAGTAGTTAAGGCTCGCAGTTGCAGAGGATAGAGCCCAAAAGATAGCTTCAGGAGCTCGTATATGGGGGACTTTGAAGAGATTGTCAGATGTTCAAAGTCAATGAGCATTGAGAGTTTTGGAAAGTTTTGAGAGTTTTGGAGAGTTTGAGGGTTTTGGAGAGTTGACAACCAATATTTTATATGTGGTTTAGCATTTTTATTTTATGATTTTCTTATTTGATTAATCAAATAATCAATCAATAAACCAACTCTAAATTTCATTGCTCTAAAAAAAAAAAACTTTTAAATAACTCTTGGGTTTTAAAACTTTTATTTCTTGCAAGCAAATTATAATTATAAATCCATTATCTTCAAAAATGGTTGGATGCATATAATGGGTTTGATCGTTCAATTTTAGTTTAAATTCAATTTCAAGTGGCTCATTGAAGTTTAGGTTATTATAGTCATATTGAGTGCAAATAAGGTTCGAGTTCAAGTTTGAGTCCAAGTCCAATATCATATAATCGAATTTTAATTTAAAATTGATTTTATGTTTAAATTTCGTTCAAATCATTTTTTTTAATTAATTTTTTTTTGTCCAAGTCTCCTATTATTCACTAAAAATTTCGGCAGCGTCCCGGCGTCGCCTCCCCACTGAGGGAGAAATCGGGACGGCATCTGCCGAAATTTCTTCCTACTCGGACCTAAGGTCAACGGCGTAGGGGCTTCGAATTTAAACCATCCCACCAGGATCTAAGATCGACTGCGTGAGGTCTTCAATTTGGAACCATCCCGGTCGGATCTAAGATACGACGACCGGGGTCTTCGAATTGTGAAACCATCCACCCAGATCTAAGATCGATGGCGCGGGTCTTCAATTTCAAACCGTCCCGGTCGGACCTAAGGTACGACGACCGGGGTCTTCGACACCTGTTGGAAAATTTTTATCTCTCCACCTCCTTTTTTTTCTTTTTTTTTTAATAATATTATTTTAATATCTAAATATTAAAATAATATACATATAATAATATGATATTTATAATATATCATAATATAATATATATTATAATATAATATAAATAATATTATGATATGTTATTATAATATAATATAATATAATATATTATAATATATATAAAATTAGAGAGGGGAGAAGATGGATCAGGAGAAACCCGATCGGGCTAGGGTCGGAAGGCGCGATCACACACGGGCTCGGGAGCGGCGTCGGGGTTCGGGTCAGTCGGCGGCTTCGGCGTCAGGCGGGGTCGGCGGCGAATCAGGCCGGCGACTTCGGTGGCGTCGGTTCAAGCGTCGGGACGGCAGGAGTCGGCTAGGTCGGGTGGAGGCAGGTCGGAGAAGCGAAGTCAGACGACACAAAGAGTCGAAGGAGCGGCTCTTACGACACTTCCCCTCTCGCGAACCAAAGCCGAACAGCAAACGAAGGAGCCGGAGATCAACTCGTGCAATCTCGTCGCCTCCTCTGGAGCAAAGCCGAACAACAACGACAAAAAAGGGAAGATGGAAGACGAAGCCTAGGTATGCCTGCGAAACGATGAAGTCGAACAGGAACGAGAGCATCCGTTTTTTTTTCTTTCTGAATTCCTTTCTTCTTTTATTGCTTTCTTTCGTCGAATGACAGTTGTTAGAACGAAACAATGCATCGTTCGGTGAGGTGGGGCCGGCGGAGAGGAATGTCGGTTTCTCAGATTTTTTTTTTTTGCTATATTTTTGTACAGTCAACAGCGGGGTTCGACCTGCCCAGTCAGGTTGCGGGGTCAAGGGGCAGCACTCTGATGGACCGGTTCACCCGGTCCATCCTAGACCCGTGCGGGTCTATAGGAGGCGAGCGGACCGGGTGGACAAAAAGGGGCCCACCCACTTAAGTGGGGGTAATTTGGGTATGTGAGGGACTTTTGGATTGTATGAAGGGGGCCATTAGGGTTTAGTTGGAGGCATTATGAAAAGTGTATTCTCTTTCTAGTTTTCTTCTTCTAGTTTCCTTCTTGTTCTTTTCTAGGGTTTTCTTGTGGGAGATCTTGTCCTTCTCGAAGTGGACAAACTTATCTTGTTTTCTCTTGGTTTTCTAATGCAAAGGTTTTTTGCTTTTCATCTCAACCCTCTTGTGATTGTTTCTCTTTGCTTTTGGTGGAGAAATTCCTCATTTTTGCGGGAAATTAGGGCAAAACCGAAATTGTGGAACCCTAGGGCGTATCAATTTGGTATCAGAGCTCTCGATCCTAGACGGCATGACATCAAAGAAGGTAGAAGTTTTGGAGGGGGAAATGGGCCAATTGAAAGAGGAAGTGGGTGAGAAACTTTCTTCGTTGGAGGGAAAATTCTCAACCCTAGAGGAGAGATTTGGCGGAATGGAAGAGATGATCCGAAAATTGTTAGAAGCCCAAGTTGTTTCATCAAATCCTAAGGAAAAAAGGGAAATCTCCGGTGACAAATCCTAACCCTAACCCTAATTTCCCAATTAGGGAAGAAGGAGTAAATCAGAGTGAAAATGGCATGCAAGGGCAATGGTCAAGGGAAGGGGAAGAAGGGTCTGGAGTGGGAGGCCTTTGGGGAATGACCGGTAGTCAAGGGGGCCGGCAACACATGGGCTCGGTGGGCCTCCACAGCACACGTGAAGGGTGGCCGAATCAGATGCGGGGATTTCCGGAAGGGAACCGTGCCATGTGGGAGCAGGGAGGAAGAAGGGATGACTACGGCATGGGTTATGGTGAGCCAAGAGAACCACCATGGCGGGGGATCCAAAATCCTTACCTGGGGGAGAGGAGGGGAAGACCATCGGGGGAGGGATTCACTCAGGGGACATGGGGAGATGGAAGACCCTTCAACCGAGCCGACAACCGCATGAGAAAATTAAAGCTTCCTATTTTTGAAGGAGAGGATGCTTATGGGTGGATCTACAGGGTGGAACGCTACTTTGCTGTGAATGGCATCACAGAAGAGGAAAAGTTGATGACGGTTCCGATATGTTTGGAGGGAAAATCATTGGCCTGGTTTCAATGGCTTGAAGGGAGACAACATGTTAGGAGTTGGGAGGAGTTCAAAGACCTCCTACTTCATAAATTCCGGGTGTCTAGCGAGGGTACATACTATGAGCAGTTTCTGGCTCTAGTGCAAGAGGGCACAGTGGCGGAGTACAGGGAGCACTTTGAGCTACTCTCAGGCCGATTGAGAGGGATTCCAGATGACCTTTTGGAGGGGAATTTCACGAAGGGGTTGAAGCCCCACATCAGAGTAGCCATCAGAGTAGTTGATCCACATGGGTTAGTGAAGATAATGGAGACTGCACAGTTGGTAGAGGACAAGCTGAAGGTGGAGCCACCGAGGAGATCAGGGGTATCTTACCCCACTTACTGACCACCACTCATGACAGGAGACCCAAAGGCAGCTACCATCCTTCCTCCTAGGGAGGTAGCCATGGAGAAAACCACTATGGCAGTGAACCAAGGGGGGTTCAAAAGATTGACTGATTCAGAGCTGAAGGAAAAAAGGGCCAAGGGCCTTTGCTACCGATGTGATGAGAAGTTTACACCAGGACATATGTGTAAGGAGAAGACACTACATGTGATCATAGTGGGGGATTCAGAGGATGAGGAAGGAGACACAGGGGAAAATGAGGAGGATGGAGAGGAGGAAGAGCACCCTCAATTGGCTATGGTGGAGGTCTCACTCAACTTCATAGCCGGACTGACATCGCATTCCACCATGAAACTGGAAGGGGAGATTGCAGGGTACAAGGTGATGGTTTTGATTGATAGTGGGGCCACCCACAACTTCATAGCTTGCAGATTGGTGGAGAGGGTGGGACTACTGGTGACCCAAGGGAGAGGGGTAGGAGTTATTTTGGGCACGGGGAAGGAGCGCTGTATCGGGCAGTGTAAGGGAGTGACCCTTACATTGCAAGGGGAGGAGACAGTGCAAGACTTTCTATTGTTGGACTTGGGAAACACTGACGTGATACTCGGGATGCAGTGGCTCCAGTCCCTGGGTGAGATGAAGGTGAATTGGAAGAAGTTATACATGGAGTATGGAAAGGGGAGCAGGAAAGTGACACTACAGGGAGACCCCAGTTTATGCAGAGCCAGAGTGGCCTTGAAGTCCATCTTCAAGACTTTGAGAGATGAGGGAGAGGGCTATTTGATAGAACTACAGCAAGTGGGCAGGGAGGAAGAAAGAGAGCCAGAAGTCATACCTGAGGTGATCCAGGACCTTCTACAGCAGCATTCCTCCGTGTTTTAGATGCCCCAGGGGCTACCACCTATCAGATCCAGGGAGCATGCTATTGTGTTGAAGACCGGGGTGGCACCCGTCAGCGTGAGACCCTATAGATATCCTCATGCTCAGGAGGAGATTGAGAGGTTGGTAGCAGAGATGTTGGAGGCTCAGGTGATCCAGCCCAGTGTGAGCCCATTTTCTAGTCCTGCACTCTTAGTGAAGAAGAAAGACGGTAGTTGGCGATTCTGTGTAGACTACCGGGCCCTCAACAAGGAGACTGTGTTAGACAAGTTCCCTATTCCTGTGGTAGATGAACTTTTGGATGAACTTGGAGGAGCCACCATCTTCTCCAAGGTGGACTTGAAGTCGGGTTATCACCAGATTAGGATGAGGACTGAAGACATTCAGAAGACGGCCTTCCGGACACATGAGGGCCATTATGAGTGTAACAGCAGTTTTGTTCATATCGTCCGGGCCGATCGTGGATCGTCCCGGGACGATCAGTGCAAATTTTGTTCCAGAATTGTACAGAAGTTACAGGAATGTTTTTCGGTTTTTCCTGTAAGGATCGTCCGGGCCGATCTGGGATTGTCCCGGGACGATCAGAGCAATGCAAAAGTCAGAGAATGGAGGTTTTTATCGTCCAAGAAAATTAATTATCATCTTGAGAAATCGTCCAAGGCCGATGGGATTTTGTTCAGATCGTCCAGGACGATCGTGCGATCGGCCGGGCCGATCAGAAGGTTATTTAGCTGAAATCAGCTCATTTTGAAGAGAGAGAAAATCAAAATAAATATCTTAAATTTCTGAGGAGAGAGAAAGTCGAGAGAAAAGAGGAGAAAGTTGATTTTTGGGCAACGCCGGGCCATTTTCATCCGTCGAGACAGTTCAAGAAATTGGTGTACGCAAGGTAAGGCACATTCCGCCTTTCTCAATTTTCAGAACGGTGAAGTTTGAACGAGTTTTCTGTCCGGATTTTGTTTTCGTTAGCGAATTTTGTCCGTATTTTCCGACTGGTTCAGTTTTTACCGCGTAACTTTTGGTATGTTATTGAAGTACCGAGTGTGCACGTTTTGATTATTTTCTGGAGATTTTTGACCGGATAGTTTTGATTTGGCGGCGTTTTCTGTTAACTGTAAATTTTCACGATGTCTGTAAATGTTGTGGCAGTAGAATAAAAGTCTTATAATATTGTTGTGAATGTTCTGTGGTAATTTGGTAAAATTCTGATTTGGTGAATTTTGTGTAAATTCCGTATACTGCCGTTATGCCGTCGGATTTTCGTACGATTTCTGAAATTGTCCGGATTTGTTCTGAAATGACATGATATGATTGTGTGCTATGAAAAGGGAGTTATAAGGGGTCAGGATCCTGTGAGATCCTGTCTGTGTCAGGGAAAAATCTAAAATGAGCTCTGAAATCTGAAAACAAGTTCTGTTCCGGATCCGATAATAAGTTCTGTTCTGGTGCTATAAGCACATCTGTTCTGGTGCCATGAGCACAAAGGGAGGCATAAGGGGCCAGAATCCGAGAGATTCTGTCAGTGTCTGGGAAGGGAGGCATAAGGAGTCAGAATCCGTTGAGATTCTGTCAGTGTCAGGGAATCTGTTCTGACTTTTGATATGTTCTGATTTGATCTGTTCTGATTTGATATGTTCTGAATTGATATGTTCTGAATTGATATGTTCTGATACGATTTTGATATGATTTGATCTGATTCTGATACGATTCTGTTCTGTTCTGATTTGATCTGATTCTGATACGATTCTGTTCTGATTTGATCTGATCTGTATGATTCTGTTCTGATTATGATTTCTGTGATTTCTGTTCTGTTTTGATTTGATATGCGATTCTGTTGATCTGATTTCTGTACGAATTTTGTCTGATGTGTTTGATGTGGATTCCGAGGATTTTGATTGGAGGTTTGATGTCTTGCTGAGCTGTTGTAGCTCATCCTTATTTTCTGCGTGGTTTTCAGGTTCTGAGAAAGGGAAGGAAGTCCTGGAGTAGGAGTTCAGAGTCTGATCTGTTATAGGTATTTTGTACTTTTGATTTTTCTACAGTCATGGCATTTCTGTTCTGTTTTTCTTTCTGTCTGAAAGCCATGAGCTGTATTTGTATATGATTCTTTTGAGGAAGAAAAAGATAGATGATCTGTTCCGCTGCATTTGATGTTTATAGCAAGCTCTGTGTGTCTGTTCCTGTGTGTAAATGTTTGGAAGAAAGTTCTGAAACAAATTCCAAAGCCAGATCCTGGAATCAGTTCAGTCAGTTTGAATTCGGATCACGACCCGATGCGAGCGGGATCCGTCCCGGTCGGGTTGGGTCGTGACAAGCTTTAGTGGTATCAGAGCAATGGTTTTGGAATTTGGAATTTGGATTGTAAGACAGAGCTATAGGAAGTGATTTGAGTCTGTCTGGGGTAGTTTTGGTTTGTCCGGATTTTTATTGTGTTGTTTTTGCGATTAGTTTTCTGGATTTTCTGTATGGATCTGCCAGACCCCGATATGACAGACGGTCAGAGTGTCAGTCAGGCAGCACCAGTGGGTAGTACAGCCCCAGTGGTTGGTGCAGATACACTTTCCCAGTTTGCTACATTGGTTGCTCAGATGATGAGCGAGACACACAGTAGAGCCTCTACTGTTCGATCTGAGGTATGGTAGCGTGGAGACTTACTTGAGATGCTTCGTTGGGGATAGGCCTAAGCAGTGGGTCAAATGGCTACCATGAGCAGAATACTGGTACAACACTTGCTACCATACCGCAACTCAGTTCACACCTTTCAGGATTCTTTATGGAAGGGATCCACCACCGTTGGTGAATTATCAGAAGGGGACGACCCCTGTATATCTAGTGGATCAATATTTGGAGGAGAGGGATAAGGTGTTGGGAGAATTGAGGGAACACCTATTGAGAGTCCAACAAATCATGAAGACCAAGGCAGATGCTCACCGCAAGGATGTGACATTTGAGGTGGGAGAGATGGTATACCTGAAGCTACGGCCTTACCGACAGAAGACTTTAGCTAGCAGAAGAAGTGAAAAGCTCTCTCCCCGATACTACGGGCCTTTCGAGATCGAAAGGAAAGTTGGGATGGTGGCCTACCGTCTCAAGTTGCCTCCTCATTCCTCCATCCACCCTGTATTCCATGCATTACTATTGAAGAAGAGCATAGGGGATCATACCGTGACCACTCCTACTATACCCCGAGGCTTCACCGAAGATATGCAACTCTTACTAGAGCCATTACAGGTGATGGAAGTGAGGAAGAAAAATCAAGGCAAAAGGGAGGTTCTCATCGCGTGGAAGGACTTACCGACACACGAGGCTACTTGGGAGATATATGAAGCCATGCAGGCGCAATTTCCAGATTTCAACCTTGAGGACAAGGTTGATCTTCTAGAGGGCGGTATTGATGGACCGGTTCACCCGGTCCATCCTAGACCCGTGCGGGTCTATAGGAGGCGGGCGGACCGGCTGGACAAAAAGGGGCCCACCCACTTAAGTGGGGGTAATTTGGGTATGTGAGGGACTTTTGGATTGTATGAAGGGGGCCATTAGGGTTTAAGGGGCCCACCCACTTAAGTGGGGGTAATTTGGGTATGTGAGGGACTTTTGGATTGTATGAAGGGGGCCATTAGGGTTTAGTTGGAGGCATTATGAAAAGTGTATTCTCTTTCTAGTTTTCTTCTTCTAGTTTCCTTCTTGTTCTTTTCTAGGGTTTTTTTGTGGGAGATCTTGTCCTTCTCGAAGTGGACAAACTTATCTTGTTTTCTCTTGGCTTTCTAATGCAAAGGTTCTTGCTTTTCATCTCAACCCTCTTGTGATTGTTTCTCTTTGCTTTTGGTGGAGAAATTCCTCATTTTTGGGGGAAATTAGGGCAAAACCGAAATTGTGGAACCCTAGTGCGTATCACACTCCTGCGGGGGTTTCTTTGCTAACTTCTTTGAAGTATATTTGCAAAATATATGTATGCTCATTTGCATTTATCCATCATTATATTTTTGAAGAGCCAACTGAATTATACATGCATACCATAATTTCTTGAATTTCTATGTTGAACTTTATAAACTAATTTGGAATTGATTGCCATTTGATTAGGGTTTTTGGAGCTGTTAAATAAAAAATTCCATCAATGGCCATACGTGCTCTCTTTCAAGCAAAAAACTCCAATATCTCCGCATCCCTCTTTGCAATCCTTGCAAAACCTCTTCATCAATTTTCTCATCCTCTTAAATGCAAGTGCTTATATGGAGAACTTGTTTTGAAAGAGCCAATCATGGAGCTGCAACAACGCCTCTACCATGATGGGAGGCCGAGGGGTCCCCTATGGAGGGGAAAGAAGCTACTTGGGAAGGAGGCGCTCTTTGTGATACAGGGAATGAAGAGGTTCAAGGACAATGACGAGAAGCTTGCCAGGTTCATCAAGTCCCATGTCTTGCGGTTGCTGAAACTGGAGAAGATCACAGTGCTCAATGAGCTTGAGCGGCAACAAGAGGTCGGATTGGCACTCAAGGTATGCTTTTGACAATAGACGTGGTTTGTAATTTTCTTTAATGTTAAGAGTTTCAGAGTTTGTGGGTGAGTTAAGGGTTTTCTGATTCAATTCCAATCATCCATAACTATTTTATTAAAATAATATGTTGCTTGATTATTTATGGGAGCAGCAACATGCGTCTGCCATAGTATTCATGAGTAATTCACTCTGTTACTTTTTCATTCATCACAAACATTCTGTTTTTGTAGACATCATGTAAATAAGCTATTAAGGTCAAGATTTCAGGTGAAAGTCTCTTTTTTGTTGTCTTAGCATCAGTATGTTTCTTTTTTAATTTTCTTTATATCTATTTATAATTTTGGGGAAATGATTTTTTGTTCTGTTGAAGGTTGTCTCTTGATAAATAAACTCTAGTATTCTTAATCAATGAGTTACTTTCCTAAGTTTGTGAAATTGGATGGGTAAACATCAAAATATGAGTTGTACATTTTCTCTTATGGAGTAGATGACAATCTTAATCCTCAATTTATGCCTTGAAGTTGGCAATCTTATGACTAGGATTTCTCTGTATTGCAAATAAGGGTAAACCTAAGGTTATTTGGATAGAAGTTGTTCAAAATAATTTTCTAAATTATATTTAACTCCTTGTACAACAATCAACAAGAATTAGTGAAGCATAGAGGATTCATGATGTTGACATCACATAGTTGAGATAAGGGCCATAAGGCTAATGATAGTGTCGATGCTGTTGCCATTGCAATATATATATATATATATATATATATATATATATATATATATATATATATATATATATATATATATATATATATATATATATATATATATATATATAAAATCAAGCTAAACAACTTAAAAGCACTAAAACTAAATTGCTCAATCAGTTGTGATTATTAACATAATCAAGTGCAACAAATAAATGCTTCTTCATATGATATATTCTACAAGTTGTAATGCACCATCAACAGAAGATTTATTGACATTATCATTCAACTTATCAGCAAACTTGACTTTGTTTCCTGCTTGATTTATTTATTTTATAATATCATCTAATCATGTACTTGCTTTAATGAAGAAGATTTCTGCTACCAAGTCTTTTTTGTATGAAAAATCCCTTTTTGTTTTCTTTCCTTGATATTTTTTATCATATAGCTTGTAAACCCCTCTTTATAATCAGGGGTACATATAAATGTGATTGTTAATAATTAATAGTGCACTATGATTCAAGTCTCTTGGAGCTATAATGTATATTGCATTTGTAGCACATATTGTTTTGAAAGATGTGCAAGTCATATGAAAATCATAAATATTTACTTATAATTTAACAATATAAGTGGAAATTATTCTAAAAGAGAAAATAGAATCAATATGCATAATTAGAATGTTAAGTTCAATTTAACATACATGACAACATGAAGGTTAATGAAAATATTAAGATTGAAAAATAAACTTTCAAATTAAAGAAGTAATTAAATTTTCAAATAAAACCATCATTGATGTAGACATGCATACTACTATAATAAGCACTAAACTTTGGAGCTTAGGCTCAAAACATGAGAAATAGTATGTTTAAAAATCCCATATTCATCGAAAGCTGAGGTTGTCATATAAGAGTTGTTCTCATCTTTCATAAATTAGATTAGCCTCATCTTCTTCTAACTATTTTCTTCAAAGTCAAAATCTTCGTCATCCTCATCATTCTTTTTGTTCATCTACAAGTTTCTTAGGCCTAGATGAAGATTTGAAGATTCATCTTCTTTTATTTTTTTTTTAGTTTTATTGTCATAGTTTCTTTCATAGACATCACTAGTTCTTTCAATTACACTTTGTATCAACTCTTTCTTTACAAGACACAAATTCATTCTCTTTGTCTTGCTTATCATCAAATTCATCAGTTAATTATTCATTAGCATCATTGATGTCATTCAAAAATCACTTAAAAATTGAAACAAATAATATGGAGTGTTTCGCACATAGCAAAAATTATTGCAAGTAGTGCACACTATTTAGTCTTTCTAGCCAAGCTATCGGAATCACACAAGAGGTGTGTCTTGGTGCACTAGTTGGTGTATTGTGCACTATTTTGTGCTTTTGACAGATATATGTTAGACCGGTCCAGCCGGCCCAATCTAGCGGGCCGGCTCTCTTTTACCGAAGGAGAAGGCGGGCGGAACAGGGGGGAGTTCGGCGGAAGCAGCAGGGAGGGGCTCAGTGGGGTCCACTTGAAATTCAAATTGTTTCTTGGAGCCAAAAGGAGGGGAAGAGAGGGTAATTAGGTCCTTTTATTTCTATTTTGAATTTTATGCATTAAGTAGGGAGTAAAGGGGAGGATTAGGGTTATGTGATTTTTGCTTTTGAACTTTCTTGTTCTTCTTTGTTGGTTCGGGCTCTAGATCGAATTCTAGAGATTGGGAGAGTGCGATCCTCCTCTCGAATAGAGGATCCTTGTATCTTTGCTATTTTCCTTGCATCTACTAGTAAAATACAAGTCTTTTCTTCTATACCAGTGATTGATGAATTGTTGGATGAATTGAGTGGAACGGTGATTTTCAGCAAGATCGACCTGAAATCTGGATACCATCAGATTCGAATGAAGAAAGAAGATGTGCCCAAGACCGCTTTTAGAACTCATGAGGGCCACTATGAGTTCTTGGTGATGCCCTTTGGCCTCACCAATGCTCCCGCCACTTTCCAGGCACTCATGAATACGATTTTCAAACAGTATCTTAGGCGATTTGTTTTGGTATTCTTCGATGACATCTTAGTGTATAGCAGAACAGAGGAAGAGCACTGGGGGCACTTGAAGAAGGTGTTAGAGGTTCTCCAGGAGCACCAGTTGAGGGCTAACTTGAAGAAGTGCTATTTCGCACAAGCTAGTGTGGAGTACTTGGGTCATGTGGTATCCAAGGAAGGGGTAGCAGCAGATCAGTCCAAGATTGAAGCCATGCTTAAGTGACCATTGCCCAAAAATCTAAAGGAGCTGAGGGGATTCCTAGGGCTTACAGGGTACTACAGAAGATTTGTGAAGGGATACAACACTATAGCTTGGCCACTCACTGAGCAGTTGAAGAAAGATGGATTCTTATGGGGGGAGTGTGAGACCTCGTTCCTTTGCTGTTGCTGTAGCTGCTGGGAAAAGTGATATTTTTCCCAGGATCGTCCGGGCCGATTGGAGATCGTCCAGGCCGATCTGCACTGTAGAAAATATCGTCCTGAGAATAGTTCTGGGAGTCGTCCAGGACGATCAATTTTGGTCTGATCGTCCCGGGACGATGTGGCGATCGGCCGGGCCGATCCCACTAATGATATAAGAAAATGAGCTCGTTTTGAGGAGAGAGAAAACATTTTTATAAATCAGATATTTTGAGGAGAGAGAAAGGGCGGAAAAGCAAAGGAAGAAGTCCGATTTCGGGGTCCGCGGAGCGATTTTCGTCGTTTGTTGCTGTTGGATATTTTGTTTGTCTCGCTGTAAGGATTCCGAACCCTACTTCTGTTTTCAGAGATTTTGAGATTTTGTGAAATGGTGCTCAGATTTGTGTTTTTGTAAGCGATTTTCGTACCCGGTTTGGTACTGGCAAAGATTTCACCGCGTAACTTTTGGTATGTTGTAGACGTGATTATTCTGCACGTTTTGATTATTTTCTGGCGGATTTCGTCCGGTTCGTTTTGATTCTGCGGAGTTTTTTTTTTGACTGCAATTTATTATGATGTCCGAATTGGTTTGAGCAGTAGAAGAATGGTCTTAGAATGTTGCTGTGCACGTTCTGTATTAATTTGGTGAATTGTAATTTTTGGAGATTTTTGTGTAAATTTGACCGACTGCCGTTACTCTGCCCGATTTTCGTACGATTTCTGATTTGGTTGAAATTGATAGATTGAATTGATATGTGCATGACTATTGATATGATCGTTTTAGATTTCTTTATTGTTGATTATTGCATCGATTATTGCATTGACTGATTGTACTGAAAGACAAGTGGGAACCTGGTTGAACGTTGGTTGAAGATAGATATTGACCTGTACAGGATGGTGGGCCGACGGGCTTTCCTTTAAATCATAGACCATAGATCATCGATATAACGATTGGGAGTTATAAGGAGTTTTATATGCCGACGGGCGGCCGACGGGCAAAAGAGTGACGACTCTTCTTGATAGAACCAACGTGCGGATATCTACAACAGCAATACGGATTCTACAACAGCACTATTGATAATAGCCAGTTTACCTGGTTGATCATAGCTAGTGTTTGTGCTTGTCGAGTAAGACCATTGTATGGAATTGCATGTGCATCGTATGGATTTCCTGTTATGCATTGATTTATTGATTCGAATTGATTGCTTAACGTCCGGATTGATTGATTTCATTGATTGATCATCGAGCATTGATACTACTATTGATTATTGATTATTAATATTGATATTGATATGGACATGGACGGCATAGATTCATAGATTCATTGATACCATTGATTTATGCATTGATTCGACTTGCTACTGTAGATTATCGTATTGTCTTTCCGATTGATTTGATCGACTTGATAGTATAGACTGGATTTGATTAATTGATCGATTTGACGGATTTATTGATTTATCGTATTGCTTTTCCGATTGATTTTCTCGACTTGATTGATTCATAGATACCGGCACTAATATTGATATGGATCATGCATATTGAGTCATAGAGATTGACACTGATATTGATATAGATTGTATTGATTCACCGACACCGATATTGATATGGATTTTGTGTATTGATAGATATCGACAGCGACATGAATATAGATTGTATCGACATTGATATAGATATGATATTGACATATGAATATTATTGATACGACAGATCCTGATAGGTTATTGATATACTGATATATTGACTCGTCGTGCCGTTTATCGATGGATTGATTGAATGCCGTATGGATTTGATTTATCGTAGAATTGATTTCTTGATTTCTATTGGCCTGATGATTTCATTCTATTGATTTGATTTTCAATTGATCTTTCGCCGTACTGGATTCGATTGTTTATTGGGACTTGAGCTGATTGATATAATTGACTGGAAAGTGCTTTATTGATTGAGATGGTTTCCCTACTGTAGCATCGTACGTCGTCATTATTGAATCCGCCGTAGTGTCATTGAACATAATTGGATTGACTGTTGTGTACTCTGATACGAGTCAGTTATTGATTGATTTGATAATATAGTTTGCTATTGACTGAAATAGATATTCAATTGATACAATAGATTGACTAGACGACATGACTGATTGAACTGATAATATTGATTGACAGAAAAGGGCTACGATGAATAGATATTGACTGAAAGCACTTATTGATTTGATAGCTGTGACGTTTCTTTTGCCGCCGTATTGACTATTGAGTATTAATTGATTCGCTTTGATTTGATTTCCGTACCTGCATAGATTCATTGATCATAGCTGACTTGACTCGATTGACCTGCATATTGTTTCGATCGTGCTTTGATTTCAGTTGTAGGCTTTGGTGACCTGCTGGGCTTTGTAAGCTCATTATATGTGGTTAATATTTCAGGTGCAGGGCCTCCAGTCTGAAGATCTTTCCGTTGAGTTCTGTCGCTCTTTGTTTTGTAGCCTTGGTAGGCTTTCTTTTGTAGCCGGTGCGGCTATTGTATATGACCTCTTGGACGCTTTTTATCTGTGCTCTGTTGTACTATATGTGAATTATAGTATCCGCTGCTGTTTGTTTTTTTTTTCTGTAATGTAATTATCTCTGGCTCTGGATATATGTATGTATGGATTGTTACGAGGAAACCGATAGAAAGAAAAAAGAAAAAGAAAATGAATGATCGATCAGATGAATCCTTTCACTACACGGATCTTGGGTCGTTATAGGGAGGCAGCTACGACAGCATTTGAGCAGTTGAAGAAAGCTATGACCACAATTCTGGTCTTAGCTTTACTGGATTTTACGCAGGCCTTTATAGTGGAGACAGATGCATCAGGATACGGGCTAGGAGCAGTGTTGATGCAGAATCACAAGCCCATTGCTTATTTCAGCCAGGTGTTAATAGCCCGAGCCCGTCTGAAATCTGTATGAGAGGGAGTTGATGGCAATTGTTTTGACCATCCAAAAGTGGCGTCCCTACTTACTTGGAAGGCATTTCATCGTCCGGACCGACCAACGGAGCCTGAAATATTTGCTGGAGCAGCGCATGGTGACAGAGGAGCATCAGAGGTGGCTATCCAAACTGCTCGGGTATGATTTTGAGATTCAGTACAGACCCGGGGTAGAAAATAAGGCAGCAGATGCCTTGTCAAGGTGCATGGATGAGCTGCAAACAGTGGCTGTGTCAGTCCCAATGATGCTAGATTGGGAAGCCATAAAAGAGGAGAGTGCTAAAGATGAGGAATTAAGCAAGATCAGAGCTGATTTAGTGAAGGAAGAGGGAGGCCATCCAGGGTACTCATTGGAGGGGGAGAGATTGTTATATCATTGGAGGTTTGTGTTGCCTAGAACGTCAGTACACATCCCACAATTGCTCCAGGAGTTCCATGGAACTGCAGTGGGAGTTCATTCAGGAGTGCTAAAGACCTATAGGAGACTAGCGGCAGAGCTGTATTGGAAAGGTATGCACAGAGATGTGGAAGAGATGGTATCCAGGTGCGAGATCTGCCAAAGAAATAAGTATCTAGCTATGTCACCAGGAGGGTTACTGCAGCCCTTGGCATTACCAGGACGAGTCTGGGAGGAGATATCTATGGACTTCATCGATGGGCTACCCCGCTCTGAGGGATTCACTGTGATTTTGGTGGTAGTGGATAGATTGAGCAAATATGCTCACTTTATTCCTTTACGCCATCCATACACCGCGGCGACAGTAGCATCAGTCTTCATCAGGGAGATAGTCAGACTACACGGAGTGCCAGAGGCGATAGTATCAGACAGAGATAAAGTGTTCTTTAGCCATTTATGGAAGGAATTGTTCAGATTGCAGGGGACGGTGCTAAAGAGGAGTACGGCGTACCACCCACAGACGGATGGCCAAACAGAAGTAGTCAATAGGAGCCTGGAAACTTATCTGAGATGCTTTGCATTGGAAACACCCAAGCTATGGGCTAAATGGCTATCATGGGCCGAGTACTGGTACAACACCTCTTTTCATTCAGCCTCTCAGATGACCCCATTTAAGGTGTTGTACGGAAGGGATCCGCCCCATTTGGTGCATTTTGGGAGTAGCAGCACACCCATGTCTTCGGTAGAGGAGTATTTGGAGGAGAGGGATAAGACACTGGAAGAATTAAAAAGACATATGTTGCGGGCTCAACAGATTATGAAGAAACAAGTTGACGGGCATCAGAAGGATATTCAGTTTGAGGTGGGCGAGAAGGTATTTTTGAAACTCTGCCCATATCGACAGAAAACGATCGCCAACCGGAGGAATGAGAAGCTTGCTCCAAGGTACTTCGGTTCTTATGAAGTACTGGAAAAAATTGGAGCCGTGGCATATCGTCTGAAGTTACCACCGACAGTGACGATCCAGTTTTCCATGTATGCCAACTAAGGAGAGCCATTGGAAATTATGCTACCAGTTCTGAGTTACCAAGGACATTAACAAATGAAATGGAAATGATATTGGAACCTTTGGAGCTCAGGGAGGTTTGTCAGAAAGCAGATGGAGCCATAGAAGTCCTGATCAAATGAAAGAACCTCCCTGACTACGAGGCCACGTGGGAGCCATACGAGCGGATGAAGCAACAGTTTCCTGACTTCCACCTTGAGGACAAGGTGGTTCTTTGGGAGGGCGGTAATGTTAGACCGGTCCAGAGAGGACCGGTCTAGCCGGCCCAATCCAGCGGGACGGCTCTCTTTTACCGAAGAAGGCGGGCGGAACAGGGGGGGAGTTCGGTGGAAGCAGCAGGGAGGGGCTCGGCGGGGTCCACTTGAAATTCAAATTGTTTCTTGGAGCCAAAAGGAGGGGAAGAGAGGGTAATTAGGTCCTTTTATTTCTATTTTGAATTGTATGCATTAAGTAGGGAGTAAAGGGGAGGATTAGGGTTATGTGATTTTTGCTTTTGAAGTTTCTTGTTCTTCTTTGTTGGTCCGAGCTCTAGATCGAATTCTAGAGATTGGGAGAGTGCGATCCTCCTCTCGAATAGAGGATCCTTGTATCTTTGCTATTTTCCTTGCATCTACTAGTAAAATACAAGTCTTTTCTCCTATTTTTTCTCAGTTTTCCCTGTTTTTCCCACTGTTTTGGCTTTTTTTCTGCTGTGGACAGCAGTTTGCACGGAGAGTTATTGTGAAAGTGAATAGGAAATACTTGAAATCAAGTATTTTGTATCAATATACGTGTCAGTTTTATGGATGTATGATATGATGAATTTCAAGATCAGCAAGTCAAGCTTCCTATTCCCTCCCCTTGGGTTTTGAAGGCCTTCTTTTGCTCTTACTTTTTTTTTCATATCATTTCCCCCTCCATCCTCTCTCTCTCTCTCTCCATAGGTTTACACATTCTCCAAAGTTACCCACGTAAGAATCAAGAGGAAGAAGAAAACTTTTGCTATAACTCTATCAAGTGATATTCTATGATGCACAGACACTGACACGGCGACACGGACACGGGACACGGCTTTTTTTGAAAATATAGGACACGGGTACGGCGCGGACACGACAATACTTTTTTTTATATAGTGAATATATATTAATGTAATATCATATTGAAAATGTCAAACAATAATAAATGAATGACATGATAACTTGTCTAGCTTGTAATATAAAATATTTAGTATAAAATATCTAGTACAACCACAAAAATATAAGCAAATAATCACATACTACAACATCAAGCATTTAAGCTTCAACTACTAGGATTAGCTTTAGAGGTTTGTTTTTGGCCTTCAATATCATCATCATTGAATATCACTACTTTCAACTCTGGTTCAACAAAAGAAAGATTTTTAATTGTGCAAAAAGAGAGGAGATGAAAATATCTTCATTGCCAAAGAGAAATAAAAATGAGAATATTCGATGAATGGGTATTAAATGCAGACGTTGATTTGGTGTTGTGGATATGAAATAAGAAATTTAATTTAAATCTCGCCAAATATAAGAAATTATATTTTAAGAAATTTATAAAATATTTAAGATACGCGTGTCGAACACGCGTGTCCAATTTGTTTTTAATATTTTTTTAATCGGACACGTTTTCGGCGTGTCCGACACGTGTCGGAGGAGTGTCGGACGAGTGTCGTGTCGGACACGGTGTCGGACACTGCACGCCTCTTTGAGGAGAAGTGTCGGTGCATCATAGGTGATATTAGAGCAAAGCCCTACATAGGGGTCCTGGTTGGGTAACCATGCTGTACTCGGACGGGCTTCGCCCACCCACACCCACCCATGGTGACTTTCGAGATGTTGTACCCACCTATACCCCCCCCCCCACTTTCGATGCTTTTTGAACACAGTCTGCCATGGACTGATAGCCTTGAGGCTTGCTACCCTTTGCTCTAATTGTAAACTTTCAAGCCGCATATCAGAATTTACCGTAGTTGCAACGTGGTTAAGTGCAACACACTACGTAGTGAGGATTGCAGTAGTATAAGATATATGGTGATTAGCAATGTAAATCGATTTATCCCTCGATATTGAGTACACACCCACAAGGTCATGGGCGTACCCATACCCACCCATATCCATTTGATATGGGTGGGTACAAGGGTGGGTGTGGGTATGGGTACCCAATGCAAGGCTCTGTATTAGAGCTATCTTTGACTCTTTGGCAAGATGATTCAATGTTCAAAGAAGTCTCTGTTGTTTTAGAACGTTTCTATGGCAGCAATAAAATGCCTCATGTTGTTCCATTGTACTCCCCTTTGTTTTAAACATGCATTATTTTTCTTTTGATGATTTTAGCATATTGAGTTTATTCATTTATGATTCATGCTGCGTCTTAATACTGAAATCTACATGTATCCTTATATATACAAGCTGAAATCTGTTTAATGATTCTGCTTCTGTTTTCATACTAAAATTTGCATGCATTTTGAAATGCGCACGCTAAAATCTGCCTTAATGATTCTTGCTGCGTATCTCCATGTTGAAATCTGCATTTGATGATGTTTGTGTTGGAAATAATGTCCATATTTAGCACAAACCGTATGGTAGCTCAATGATGGAATTTGATTTAGGGTTGATACAAAACGTGGAGGAATAAAACCCATTTGGAAACTTGTATTTGACAGGATCCCTGTTACTGATTCCAGTCCATTATTGCAGCATTAATGTTTTATCCTTCCAGAAATTATTGCATTAATGCGGAGAATTCAAACACATGGCGATGACTACCAGGTGGGATCATATCATCAATAGTTATACCAGAAGAAGGAGATCTTACTTATAAGATTTGGAAATTAGAAAATAATATTGTGATGTCATGGCTTATCAAATTCATGACTATTAGGAGAATTTTTACTCTCTATTTTGCCAATGTAATTTTGGAAGCTATAAAAAAAAAAAACTAACTCAAAATTTGAGAGCATATGAAAGCTCTTCTTTGTGGAGAAAATCCTCCATGAACTATGATAATGTGACTTATAAGTTATTCAATACTTCAACTTTCTTAAGTATCAATAGCAACAACTGGGTCTAAACGCCCTGGTTATAAGGCACTATATAAATTGATCATCGAGTAGAAATATGTGTTTTAAGTTTCTCATGGAACTAAACAATGACCTTTATTAGTTGTAGGCACAAAATCTCTTCCTAATATTAGGGAGATATGTTTGAAGTTTCATGTAAAACCATCGATGTGTGGCCCCCACATTAAACAAAGTCAAGGACAACATGTATCCACTAAGAACACGTCAAACTCCCTAAATTCTAATCTATTAAACTAGGAACAAATAGAGGACTCAAAACTCTATTTCTTCAAGTTCAGAACCATGATCACCTCAACCTTCAGCATGTGATACGTATGTGCTCTCTACTTCAGTCATGTAACATCTCTCATGAACCCTCTCTTTTGAAACATTTGAAAAATGCAAAATAGATTTGTTTGCGAAAATATTTGATGGAAATATATTCAAAGTTACAGGAGTGGGAATCAATTTTCTTCAATCACTGAAAACTCTACGGTCTTATTTGTCCCTAAACTAAATTGTTATTTGTCCTAACCTAAATTATTATTTGTCCTAACCTAAATTGTTATCTGTCAAAAATCTTATGACCATCATTGCATCACTAATTTCATGTAACCTTTATCTATTTCAGGACTTGGATTTAGAGAAGATTATTGGTAATGCTAAAGTATGATCAAGGTGTTACCTTCTCATATCTGATATGTTTTCTTATCCGGAGGCTCTCAAGTTCATATAAACCAAACAAATAAAAAATTGTACCTAACTCTACTTTAAATCTAATAAAAATAGTGAATTTATGTTACATCACTATCATCTTGATCACCCAAAATGTATGTACCTTAGAAAGTTATTTCCATCTGTTGTCAATAATATCTCTAAAGATCCTTCTAGTGAAGTGTGCCATTTCTCTAGATATACTCAACATCAGTGTTTTAGTCTACCTTATCAAAATTCACATCCTTTTTCTCTCATCCACTTTGATATTTGAAAACCACTAGTGTAGGAAATGCAACTAGATTTAGGTGTTTCATGTCTTTCCTAGATGACAATACTCGAGTTACATTCATATGTTGAAAGAAAATTTTTGTTATCTTCAATACCATAATCTAAACCTACAACAACAACAACATCAAGTCTTTATTCCACTACATAGTATGAGTAAAATTCTCATTTTTCTCCATTGTATCTATTAAGAGTCAAATTCTCATTTAAATTTAATAAAAAATGTCATTTCTAATATTTTCTAACAAAGTTTTTTTAGGTCTATCTCTACCTTTCTTAACATAGGTTAAATCAAATACATCTACTCTCCTATTCAGGTTATTGGAATGCCAACGTTTTATGTGACCTAAGCATCTAAGATGGCTCTCTCTAATCTTTTATGTCATTGGATCTACTCGATCCTTTTCACGTATATACTCATTTGACATTTTGTATATAAGAGTGAAGCTACTCATCCACCTGAGCATCCTCATCTCTGGAACACTTAACTTAATTTCATGCTTCTCTTTTAATGACCAACATTTTGCACCATAAAGAATTGCAGGTCTCACCGCCACCTTATAGAAAATTTTCTTATGCTTTAGGGGTACTTTTCTATCACACAACAAACCTGATGCATTCCCTTGTTTCATCCATCCAACTTGAATTCTACTAATAATATCCACATCTATTTTACCATCAGTTTGAATAATATACTCAAGATATTTAAAGCATGGTCTCTTATTAATGACTTGATTGCCAAATTCACAATCTTCCCACTAGATCTATTAGTATTTACTACTAACATTACACTCTCATGTATTCGGTTTTAGATCTTAAAACGAATACCTTTAGACTCTAAAGTTGACCTCCATAATTCAAGTTTACTGACAACTCCCTCTATAGTCTTATCAACAAGAAGAATATCATTAGTAAAAAACATAAACCAGAAAAAAGAATACTATAATCTAAATCTAATAAAAAAATCCAAACATTGAAGATTGATAATGCTCAAGAATATTTTGCTTCAATCTCAAGTAATTATTTATCCAACGAAGGAATTATTTATCAAAGCTTTTGTGTTGAGATCCCTCAACAAAATTAATTGGCTGAAAGAAAAAATTGTCATCTCATGGAAGTGTCTTGGCCCCTTATGTTCACTACTCGTATCATTAAATATGAATAGGGGAAGCTATGCTAACTGTGACATACCTCATAAATAGAATATCCTCTCATAACCTTAAGTTCAAAACCCATGTTTGTAGCCCCTTGGAAGCCTAAATTAACACCAAAATAATCTCTACTCTTTCTATGGAAGTGTTCGAATGCTCATCTTATGTCCATATTTGTTCACACAGTAGGACCAAAATGGATCCCAAAGCTATCAAGTGCTTCATTTTTGGATACTCTTCCAACCAAGAAGGCTGTAAATACTACTCACTTACCACTAATGTTTATACAATAACGCCTGCTTTTTTTTTTTTCCAAATATGATATTTAAGGGGAATTCTTATGTAAGGAATTTCAATGAGAATCTTATCCCGACATTTGCGTCTCTACTCCTACCAAGATTCCCAAGAAGCCATTGATAATTTAGAAATCAATCATCTTTCTCCCACTCAAAATCAAAATGTCTGTAGGAAAAAAAAAAGATTGCTACTCTAGAAGGAATTGATCATAAGAGAATCCTACATATGAAAAACAAGAAAAAAAATAGAGTCAGTGCAAGAGTATGAGCCTGAGCATGAGATTGCATCATAGTTTAATGTTGAGTCTAAGGAATCCTCACCCCTTGATTATGTTAATCTATATTTTGAGATGGAAATACAATATATTCTTTATTTAACCATGCTACTACTGGTTCAATCACCATTCCTATATGTTAAATTTATGTTGCCATTACCACTATTTCCATACAAAGATTTGTTCTTTGCCTAGACACTGATAAGCTACAGCTTTATGATGAATGGTGAGGATGTGACTCTCTAGGATCTAAGAGAAGAATTGAATGTCTAATCCTGAATTCTACTCATCCATCAACATAATAAACTAGAGCCACTATGAAATCCGGAATAATAAAAGGAGTAATAGAGACATCTATTGATTTCACCCACCAAAATACATGTGCAATAATCTAGTTCATAGGCAATCTATACATCAAAATAATTGGCACTGGATTACAAAAGAATACCTTAATACTCCCGATTCAAAGAAATCTTCACTTTACCAGTCTACCTCCTTTCATATTCTACCGGGTTGTTTTCTTTTCTTGAAATGTTAGAAAGTTTTACGTAGTGAGCACAACCAGCTCAATAAACTTCTATCACCAACCCATCACATATATCAATATCCAGTCAAAATATTATAAAACAATTTAATTAATACTCTATAATTAATAAAGAATAAACAAAGTACTAACATGATAGTTTCATAGGCTTATCAATGTGTACTAAGTTTTAGAATTACTATTTATACTTTCAATATTCACTTTTATAGAATTACCATAGATGTCATGGAGTACTCGTCACCAAAACTTGACTTGCACTTAACATTCTCATTTTGATTAGAATTCATATAGAAATTAAAAAATGGTCAGAATTAGATCAAAATATCATTTGTACTTATTAAGTCATCAAAATATGCAAATGTATGAATATAATGCACATGTCTAAATACCTGCTTATAACTCCATTTGCACTTATAATTCCTTTAACCTTCCACACCTGTATATAACAAGTGGGGAGAGAACAGAACAAAACAGAACATAATAATCTCCCACACCCATTTTTAGCAAGTGGGTTCAAAATCCCTCTCACATCCACACAAAGAATATGGGGCCAAAACAGAACATATAGGGCTCTTGTATCATTTCAGGTAATGCACTTTTCACATATCATAATTTAGAGAATGCCATGCCATGAAATTATGTGAATTGAATGCAACAATAATTTATTTTGACCTTAACGTGAGTTTATAATGATGCATGAAGTATCAGAATTGTCTATAGTAATACATATTGCATGTATAAAAACCTACCCACTAAACATTTTTCATTCATATAAAGAGTATTGTTTCAAGCTTTTTTATAGAACTATTTTGTAAATCAGAAAAGTCTCATTTGCTCGATGTGCATGAAAATTATTACAAAAAAAACCAACCTGTAAAAATTCAACTTCTTATAATTAAAATGTTCAGAATAAAGATACAATAACACACTAAAAGTTATACGGTAAAATGTGTAAAACTCGTGAAAAATATATTTTAACCCATATCTTTTTATAGAATTATTGAATTGAAATTGAGATAAGAATTCATAAGTCTACGCTGTGTTTTATGAAATTCCTAAATAGTCCGACAGATGGAAGATAAGCTTTGGCGTTTTGAAACCCATCTTTTTCTGTATCTTTCCTCTCCTTTTCCTTCTCTTTTCTCAGGCAAGGGCTGAGGTGAGGTGGTGCAATGAAAATGGATATATATTCATTATTAAAAAAATACTCATTTTGGTATGGCGTTGCGGCACTCACCTCCCCAGCACCACTATGCTGACCTGAATATTCTAAATTTTTTCGAAAATATCCCAACAAAGAGCTTGGCGCCGCGGCAGTGCCTTTCCTAGCACTGCAACTCCTCCCTCAGCTCTTCTCCAATCAAAGAGCTAGATGCCGCTGCGCTCCCAGAACTTTTGCCATTTTGCATTTTTTTCTCTCCATTCTAACTCTTGACTTTTTTTTGGGTTAACTGAGCATTTCCAGACTCACAATCACTGATTAATACCTAGGGTTTGATACGGTGGGTGTTATAGAGGATCAAAGTAGGAGCCCTCAAATGTATGCCACAGTTTTGCAATTTCCTCTATTGTTATCTTTCAAGATGCTCATGAGCTAGTTTCACATTTACCACCGTCATGAGTGCCATTTTTCAACTTTTGGGAGATGAGGTTATTTTGACATGCGTTAGTTGATCCAATGCAGATGCTGCTGCACACTGCTTATAGAAGGCCTATCAGCACCATTATCCAACTGTCATAAAACTCTACTAATTTCTTGATCAATATTTTATTTTTACATAAGTGTAATCATAGACTTAGTTCAAAGGGCTCCTATTTAAAGGCTTTTCTTATATGGAGAAACTCCTTGATTAGTGGTTACTTATTTTCATATGGCCTGTAAATTCCCCCTTAATAACTGGAATAAATGCAATTATTCATGGAAGCGGATGATATAAAAAAAAAACAATGCGGATGATATTGAAGAACTACAAGATTATAAAATCAAGCTTCTTGTGGTACTATCTTTGGATTTTGTGCCTCATCTCCTCTCTCTCTCTCTCTCTCTCTCTCTCTCTCTCTTTTAGGGTATGTAGTTCTCTCCCCTTTTCTCCATGGTTTGCATACCCGTTCTCCCAAATTACTCTAATAACCATCAAATGGAAAAGAAAATTGCCATTGCTACTACATCAGAATTTCTATGCAATGCTTTGTAAACATAAGGAAACATTTCAAGTGTACAATTTAACTGAAGGGAAGACGGAAAAATGTGAGTTGATCATTGTCTTTTCTAGAATGGATACCTATCTTAATCCTCAAAGCATGCCTTGAATTTGACCGCCAAAGAAGATTTTATTCCTGTTTCTTCAATTGCAATCTAGAGTGGAAACTGTTAAGTCGGTTCAGCAGGAACTGACTCAACCGGCCCATGCTGGGCCGGTCCAAGTCTACATGAGGCGGGCCCATGTCGCCTCTCCCCTAGCCGCCTAAAGCAATGGGACCCACAGCTTCCAAGATTTTTTATTTAAAATAAACTGTTTTTAGTAAGGGGTGGGAGGGCGGTTAAGGTTATAAATAGGGATGAGAGGGAAGGGTTAGGATATGTATAATTTGAGTTATTATTTTGGAGTTTCTTAGGGTTTTGGGATCTAGATTCATCATCTAGAGATTGGGAGAGAATGATCCTCCTTTCGAATTGAGGATCAATTGTATCTTTGCTTTCCTTTGCTTTACTTCGATTTCCTTGATAAATTATACTATTTTTGTGGTGATTTTGTGTCCAAACTTGTGGTTTCTTTCGCATATTTCACCAATATTCGTTAGGGTTGCTTGCGAACTCAAGCAAATCTAGTAGGATTGCTTGCGAACTCAAGTATTTCCTATTAGGGACTTCGATGTTTGAGAGTTTTCTTTTTTTGTTTTTTTTTTTTAATAACTTTTTTGAATTAGATCAAGGCTAAAGAGAATAAAACACTTCCGCTAAGTTGCTCATCTGGTCTGTTGTTAGCTATATAATTGCAGGGTAGCTTTATTTTGTGGTGTGGCTTCAATTTTATCGTATTTCTGATGAAGGCTGAAAATCTTAAATGTGTGCTAACTTTCAGATGTTCAGGTTAATTGAAAAGGAAGACTGGTTTAAACCAGATGTGTTTCTGTACAAGGATTTGATTATTTCTTTAGCAAAGGGTCAAAATATGGAAGAAGCTATGCAAGTGTGGGATAGCATGAAGGAAAAGGAGTTATTTCCTGATTATCAAACTTATGCAGAGGTTATCAGGGGATTTCTCAGATTTGGTTCACCAGCTGATGCAATGAATATTTACGAGGACATGAAAAAATGTCCTGATCCCCCGGAAGAGTTACCCTTCAGGGTACTATTGAAGGGACTTGTACCCCACCCTCTCTTGAGAAATAGGGTAAAACAAGACTTTATAGAACTCTTTCCTGAGAGGCACATTTATGACCCTCTAGAAGAGACTTTTGGCATGCAATGAGGTATATTTGCCCTAAACCCTAATCCCATCAGTTTGAAAGTTATGGAGTACTGTGTATGTTTGATTCTGTTATATTTTATTCACCATGTTTAATATCTTAGTGGAGAAAGAAGTACCTATCACTTGTAGTTTTCTTCTTATAGCTTATATGATGCTAATAGTTTGTGTATTCTCTTTCTGCTTTTAAGGAAGTTTAGATGTTTAAGGTTATCATAATTTGTTTTCCTAAGATTTTGTTCTTTGTTCTCGGTATATGGAATGCCTTAGCGCCTGAAAGTCTTCAGCACATACATCGAAGTTTTCACCGTTGCAACTTGGGCAAGTACAATGACTAAACACAAATCCATCTGAAGCTATTTTTCATTCATATGACGTAACTTTGTCTTGTAGAAGCAAATAAATTAATATATTGTGGCAAGGAGCATTGGTGAGGCAAAATTTAGAGCCATTGCTCGTGATATTTGTGAAAGAATTTGGTTATATTGACTCCTTAATGAGTTGAGTAGTTTTGAAAATGAAAATATTAGAGGTATTATGTGAAACCAACCTATGATAAGCATGGTTTTGAAAACTGGATTAGATTGCCCGGTTCAATTGTGAACCGAACATATGGCCGGTTCGGTCTTCATGAAAAACCGACCCAACATCAAATCGGTGGGAATTGGTTTAAACTGCCAGTTCAACTGGCCAACTGTTGAACCGGTCCTGATTTTTTAGAAGGGACAAATTCAATGCATAATATATTTAAATAATTTAATTTAATATAAAATATTTTTTAAAATATTAAATTAATTTAAATATAACACAATTTAGTTAATAATATCCAAAAATTTAAATTATTATGTACTAAGCATTAACTAATCATACTCAAATGATTCCGCCATTTCATGTGGGCTCTTTACTTATAAAAAGAAGGAAAGCTATATAAAAAATATAAGAAAAACCTCCTAATTGCTTTGGGACTACACAATTAGTTGGATTTTCTACAATGTGTGCATGATTGATTACTTTCCAAGAGGATTTTTTTAAAATAATTTGTATATAATATTCAAATAAATTTGTTATGTAATGTATAAATATAAATTATGTATAAGTATATAACATAAATTAATAATAATATATATTAAATTTATAAATTTATGTTTGAATTATATTTATATTAAATGTGAATAAAATTAAAAAAATTAGTTTAGATTTAAAATGTTAGAAACTATTATTTTTTTTTTTTTTTTAGTAATAAATTTATATTTTCGTATGATAGTTATACAACTATTATTTCATCTAGAAAATATTTAAATTTAAAACTTTAATTATAAATTAGTTATATGATTTATATGTTTAAATTATATAAATGATATCAAAATATTTAACATAAATTAGCAATAATTTATATTAAATTACATATTTATATGTAAAATAAGTTTTGATTAAAAATAAAATTAAAAATTGAAAATATTTAAATTAAAATTATAAAAAAAATATTATGCATGGATTCTCTTTATTTTTAATCACATTTAGATGATTCTATTGTTTAGAAATTATTTAAATAATTTAAATATTTATTACATCATCTAGTTTAGTTAGACTTTCATATTATTGTTAATCTAAATTCTTAGAATATGAAATTTTTTAAGGTTATATTGTGATATTATTATGTTAATTTTATTAATTTATAATAATATTATTATTTATTATGTCATCCGGTTTGACCATAGATCATAGACAAAGTTCCTCCCAACCGCTGTCAGATCTCTTTTCGACCACTGCCAGAGTTCTTCTCGACCACATTCGGAGTTCATCCCACTATCATCAAAGTTCTTCTCGATCACCACTGGGTTTTTCCCGACCACCGCCGAAGTTTTTCTCGATTATCGCTAAAGTTATTTTCGGCCATCGAACTTCACTCATTTATCTGCTAGCCATTCAAGATCATAAGCATCTGTTTGGAGTTTGGCAAAATCCTCAACATATTGTATTCTCCCTGTATTTAAGTTTGGGAACCGGTTAATCTCTATATTTCATTCAAATAATAGTGAAATTCTTTTAACTGGAAGATGCCCTATGGTTTTTCCCCTTGTAGGATTTTCCATATTAAAACTCTAGTGTTCTCGTGTTATTTCAACTTTCTTCGCAAATTTCTCAGCCTCAACAATATTCATCTTAAGATAAATTTAATAAGAATCATTCTTTATTAATTTTTATCAAAATGTATTCAAATATTTTTAAAAATACATAATTGGTACGTAATTATTTGTTTCATATATTTTCTTTTATAATTAAATTTGAATCTTCACAAATATATGTTTTTGCTTATTTATTTATTTATTTCTGATAAAACTTATTAATTTAGTTATAAATTTTAGGTCCTTCACATTTACAAGGCGAAAGACTGCCTATGTTAAAAAATTATAATTCATAATATTGTAGACCATTTAAATAATATAATTTTAATTTTTAAAACATATATATAGTAATAAATTTCTAATTTATATTACATTTAAATAATGTTTATCTAATATAATTTTTATGATAATTTTTTTTTATTATTTATTAAGTAATCTAAGTTCTTTAAATACTAAACTTCATGTACTAGGTCACCTTCCTCTATGTGCTCTGCTGTTGAAAAAATTAAGCTTAGTAAAATGTACATTAATAGAAAAAATAGTAGAACTTAGGAGGAGTTTTAAATTTATCGATAAGTTGAAAGCTATAGTAGATCTTCTCCTCAAAGAATGCAATATTCTCTAATTAAAATTTCATTTTCATTATAAAAATTTTATTCCATCAAAACTCTAAAATTTAACGACCTTTTGTTAATTACTTTCTTAAAAATGAGCACCACTTGAATTTATTAATTCAAATCATTGAATTAGGATTTTATTTAAGGAGCATAGTGTTTAATTAAATAAGGATAGAAATTGTGTATTAAAAAAAATTGAAAAGAAGCAAATTAGTCAAACACAATGACATATCTCATTAAATGCACCAAATTATTTGAGGTATTTAGAATAAATCAAACAGTTTGACGTATTGCTACGATAATTTAAAAAAAAAATTATTCGATTGAAAATGATGAATATGTATTTTAATTTAAGAATGCATCAAATCATTTGACTAATTCTAAAGCTTGCATTAAATAGTTTATGCACCTTTCTTTAGAACTTAAATTTTTTTTAAAACACATGATACTATTATTAAGTTAAATTGAATATGCTTCTATTTATAACGTTATCATTAATCACGAGTTATAATGCGTACGGTCTCCGCTAATTTCTCTCGGATCGGGAGGATTCGCTAAAGGATTTTACGCCGCATGCTGCGCTAAAATGTTTGGCGATTTTCTGGATACGCCACTTCCTAGTTTCGCGTAACCGTAAGAATCTTAAACCAGATGAACTAGGGCAAACTCCGCAGCACGTCGTCGGAGATGGAGAAGAGAAACAAGTTACAGGTAGCCGACAAGGTAAGTGGCCCCTCCGGTGACGGAGGGAACAGGAGGTGGGAGGACCTGGGCAGCGAACTCTTGGTGGCGATCTTCTCGCGGATCGGAGTAGAAGATCTGATAGCCGGCTTGCCCTATGTGTGCTCATCGTGGCGGAGCGCTGTGCGGGATCCATTTTGCTGGCGTGTTCTGGACTTCCGGTCTTGGGACACCATTTCTTCTCGCCTCGGCTGCCGGCGCGATGAAGCTGTCGACTTCGCTGATCTATTCAATTTCGCTATTTCCCGAAGTGTGGGACGCATCGATTGTGTTTACTTCCCAAGCTTTTCCGATGAGACCAATCTTGAATACCTTGCAAACAGGTGAACCATTTTTATGCATGTTTTGTTTTCTTCTCTTTGCTTCCTGCACAGTGGTGGAAGTTTGGCGCTGGGGCCATGATGCTGATGATAATTGTTAGATTTGATTTCGTATGTCGCTTCCATGCGTGGAGCTTGTTGGGATATCTCTATTCGAAATTGAATCTTCTATTTCATTTTCTGTTTTGACGTTTCAGTTACTCTGGTTTTTGCGGGTAGGGTTTCTTTTATTTCAAATTGGAGTTTTTATTTCACTAATTTTTTTTTTGGTTCGTAATCACCCTGTTAATGAGATTTTGGTTTCCCTTATATTTTTTTTTCTTTTACCTGTTCTAAAGCTTAATTTTGCTTTGCTGTCTGTTTATTGATTTTGTAGTGCTTCCGTTGTAGAAGTATCCTTGAAGGTTATTTTTTAAGGTTCATAGGTTTGAGTCAGAGATATTACGATTTATCTTTCATCCTTAAAAAAATTGTAATTGAATATCTTTTTTAATGTTCTTTCGCTATTCTCTGTCTAAGTTATGATTTTTTCCCCTTTCATAGTTCGGTTTGCTGACTTCCTACTCCGTTTTTTGCTTGCTGTTGAGCAATCTGCCAATGCCAATATTAAAACAATTGAAATGATTTTAGGTGTCCAATGCTTCAATATTTCAGCATGGAGAATCCTGATGTATCTGAAACTGAATTTTGCAAAACCATCAGTAAACTCAAATTTCTTAAGGGAATGGCTGTGGATGAGAATTTAATCTGTCATCAGGTCCTTCAACATGTCAACCAATGTTCTAGTAACTTTATCGAGTTGAAGGTCTTTTCTGATACCATGGATAAACAATTGGCTTCTATCATTTGTGACTGTCTACCACACCTTCAAAAGCTTGAGATCACTGAATGCATAATGTCAAGAGGTGCTATCCTTACTCTACTTGATGGGTTGAAGAAGCTTGAATTCCTTGATGTCTCTGGATATGCAATATCTGGCATCACTAATGAGGTTATTGAAAAGGCTTCACATCTTAAGGTTTTTCGGTGGGATTCTAAGTATGGTAAGTATGGTTTTGGTGTATTTGAGTATTGTCATCATTGTGAGGACGACTATTTTCATCTGTCACCTTGTGAATGTGTGCTGCATCAACAGCTCATGGGGTGGCTAGCAACCCTTCCTTGAGATGGTTCATTTCATGTGGTTGAACTTTCTACTGCTGTACTGGTCTCAGGGTATGAGTTTTTTGTTGGTATGAGCCATCGTTTGACCTTTTTGCTTTGGAATTTTTTTTTTAATTGTACAAAATGCTGGAAGATTAAGTAATTGCATAGTTCAGAGTTTATGCAATAGTTATGCTGTGTTCTCTTCATTTTTTTTCTTCCCCATTTTGTCATTCTATCATAAAATCAAGTCTATTCTATGCTTTCTATCATACTGGTAATTCTAATTATCTTTGGTGCTTTTGGGATGTACCTTCTTTTCTTGTAGGGCTATTGTGTCTATGCTTGTTATTCAAGAATGCGCTTCGCATGCCCTAGCCAAGAAATTATGTTTGCTTGTCTTTAGAGTGACGCTCAAGTTAGAAGCATGAGTTGAAAAGGAATCATTCTAGTTGTACTGAAAAGGAATATCCTATAGGATTCCTAGGCTTTCTATGATTTTTCCATGACTTATAAAATGGAAACATTTGTATTGAAGGAAAATGCAAACATTGGGACATTCTTATCACTTAAGTGGATGGTATATTTGACATTACCAAAAGTATTTATTTATTTATTTGTTGATGTGCATTCAATAATCATGGTCGGGCCATGTCAAGTTTGATAGTCTTACTTTAAAGATTTTGATAATGTAGTCTCCAGACATCTTCAGGTGGCTCGGCATTCCTTTTGATTTGACAATCGTAGGTAGTGTTATCCTGCTTTTGAGAATCATGGTATCATTAATATTTGACACAATTTTTTTTTATTTGACATACACTTAACTTATGTAAAGCTATTTTTATGTCAACATGCCTTCCCCTAGTTTTTTACGTGATGAACATTTATAAGCAAGAGTTTTGGGACAGGGACAATTGATTTTGTTTGGATTGTCTGTTATAATCTTGATTTGTTCAGGTTTTAAGATAGATTACTAGTTGAGGTTGCCCTAATTGTTGAACAGTGGTGATTACGCCTACTTCAATGGTTGAGTAAGGAGCTATCAATCATCATCACTAAAGTGTAATAAATTGATATAGTAGCTTACCTCCATTTTTGTTATTTAAACTATGGTTTCTTCTTCTTAGGGTGGGTGGGCTCTTCTGTTTTCTTCAATTTGTATTTTAAGGGCGCTTATTACTTTTTTTTTCTTTAGGCTATATCAGGCCAAGACTTCCTTATTTTGGGCCTATTTTCTCTGTCGTCTCTAGGACTCTAGAATCTTCTTTTTTTTTTTAGGTATACAACCACGTGTGTTTCTTTTCGTGGGATTATGACATCTTCCATTTATTCTTGTGGCTCCCATTTCACTTGCTAATATAGTTATATCTATATGAATGGCGATCATATGATACGACGGGAGTGGGAGCTGCAGGAGAGGGGGGACTGATTTGGTGGGAATTAATTAGAAAATATTTTCTAATTAAAGAGGGTAGATTTAGGGGCTGATTTGGGGGTGAGTTGGAGGGGATTAATTAGAAAATATTTTTTAATTGAAGAGGGCAGATTTGGAGGAGATTAATTAGGAAATATTTCCTAATTGAAGATGACATATTTAGGGGCTGATTTGAGGGCTTATTTGGAAGGGATTGATTAGAAAATATTTCTCAATTGAAGAGGGCAGATTTTGGGGTTGATTTGGAGGGGATTTATTAGGAAATAGTTTCTAATTGAAGAGGGCAAATTTGGGGGCTAATTTTAGAGGGGATTAAGGAAATATTTCTTAATTAAAGAAGACAGATTTGGGGGCTAATTTGAGGGCTATTTGGATATTTCCTATTTATTGCTTGTTTTAAGTAGGTGATTTTCAATTAGGAAATATTTCTTAATTGAGATTGTAATTATGATGAATAAATTGCAATTGCTCACTACTTTTGCATGGTTATAATTTTTTGTTGATTTCTTTGAATCTATTCTATTATTGCATTATTATTTTGGTTATAATTCTTCTACTTATTGTTTTGCATCTAAAGATAGAAATTTGTCTTACATCACGATGCAAATGGTTGGAGAATAAACATTATGGTATTAACATTTAGAAACAAATGTTGTTGGACCCCATGAGCTTTTTTCTGTTTTAATTCATTTTACACCCTTCTGTGTGTGCTTGGTTATTTATCCCACTATATTCGGATATTCCTATACAAACAAAGGAGGACTAAAAAATAAAAAATATTACAAATTGACACATTTTACTTTTTTTGAGACCTTGTCTTTGACTGCTTCATATTTGTAATTTTAGGCTCAATCATTTCCTCTTTTTGTCTTTCCTTTTACTTGAAATGTTAGTTTGACAATAATAATCTAAATGCTCAATTACAATTTAAATTAACATAACCAAGAATATTTGTAATCATCAAAATCTTAGCGTGCACACTAGGCTCTTGGGGTCCAAAAATCTCACCTCCTTCGTTTTGCCAATGACAAATATATTTGGTTGAAATTATATCTCAAAGATTTTAATCAGAGCATTTAAATAATAGGTCAAATTATATTTTTCCCCCTCATTTTATGCTTCTTATAAATGTAATATGAGAAAAAAAAGGCATAAAATTCAAGAAAATATTTTTTTTTTATTATTTTTTAATCTAAAAGAACTAAAAGAGCACAAAGTATAGATACAATAACAAGCACATTTTCTAACCAAAATATACTTCTCTCTTGTTTGACATCTTAGAAAGGAGAAAATTGATGAAGACAATAAAATCAGAACAAACATAAGACACTTTAAAATTCTGACAGCCCTTGATTTGGCGACGTTGTCTATGGGTGAAAATAGGCATAGAGGGAAAATTGTTCTTGAAATCAGGTACGATCCATCTTGTGCTATCTTGCATTTGCTCCCATCATTAACTTTCCTGTTGAATATGATCATCTAATTAAACTCCAGGCGAGCAGGGTTGTCCACTCATCTTATGGATATTGATGTGCTTGATGAGGAGGTTGAGTTAGTTTTGCCCCCTTCTTCTGCCTTTTGATCACTTCCATGCGAATGATTGGTGAAGTTAGAGGGTTAAGTAATCTGGTAGTGCAGGGTTGGTGAGATTATTTTTGGATTCCAGAGGGTATGCAATGATATGCCTTAGGGTAAGATTTTGCTTCTGGCAAGCTCTAGAACTCCTAATGGTGGCGAGATTTCTATACACCAAATTAGAATATTCACTATGTTGAATTGGATTCCGGTCATTCAAAAATAGGTCACTATGGATTAAAGAGGTGTGATATTAATCCTATCACTGGCCTTTGTGATAACATTATATCGAAGTACATGTTATATAACTCATGCATTCAACACCATCATGCTAACTAGGGGTTGAGGATGGTTAAGGGGATGTTCCTAATTGTCATGTTAATGGTGGTCCAATTATAATGCAAATC
Organism: Dendrobium officinale; assembly: GCA_019514585.1. Lineage (NCBI taxonomy): Eukaryota > Viridiplantae > Streptophyta > Magnoliopsida > Asparagales > Orchidaceae > Dendrobium > Dendrobium officinale. The sequence continues at coordinate 7,619,894 of CM033700.1, forward strand.
ATTAGCTATTTCGTGTGGTGCAAAATTAATGTGAGAGATGTGCAGGTGCTCGTGTAGTTTAAAATCATAGTATTTGGCCTAGTTGAAAAAATTCCATCGTTAAAATAATCTTTACTTCTCTATTAACATAGAATATGGGATTTCAATGCAAAGAGTTAGGTGATAGCATTTGTTGGTGAAGGACAATGATGGATGGTGGACATTGGCTCTTGGCCCTACTTGACAACCCTATTCAGCATCGACATGCAGCAATTGATGTTGGGTGTCAATAGTGGTTAATGATGGGTGTAAGTGGTGAATTTCTACTGCTAACGTGCTACTGATGCTAGGAGTACCTATCAGTTCCTTTTTGTGGTGGGAAAGGTTGGAATCAAGGCTAACAATGAGGTAGTTGAAGTCATTAGCCATTTGCAAGAAATATTCAGCGGCAAAATTAGATAGTGGGAATTTAACCAATGTATGTCTTTGATGGCCAGCCACCTAATTTAGAGAAATAGGAGGTTGCCAAAAGATACTCAAGGAGTGATGATGCCACTAAGGAGTTAGCGACTATAGCAGATAGGGGAATCATGAAGAAATTGGAGAAGTTTAGCAAGTGAATTGTCAATGTAACAAATCAACATAACACGAGGATTGCAAACGACTCCTAAGATTGATAGGTGTTCCAGTATATATCACATCATGTTAGGTAGAGGTTCAATGTATTGCTTTATAAAGTGATAAGATATACGGCATGACTTTTGAAGACATGAATTCACGGACTTTTGGAGCTCTTAAGCTTTTTCGGTACTCGGTGGATCCAAGCTTTAACAAGATCTCTGTAATAGATTTTGAAGTCAGAAAAGCTGCACTGGAGGTAAGTTTCACCATGGATCAATGATGTGATACAACATGCAATGGAACAAGAACTGCTTGGGGATTTTAATATAAGATTTTAAAGCCTTGCTAGTTATAGAATTAATGCTTACCCAAGTTAGATTTTCAGAATTATCAAGTTGAAATTAAGTAAGGCATGCGGTTATAACTAGATTAACGGGACAATATCAAATTGACAACATAGAATTAGAGAGTAATGCTATGGGGAGAAACAATAATTCACAATTAACAAATAGAACTTTTCACCATGGGTCTCTCACTCACTCTCTTGTTGGTGGCACTTTTAATGGAGGAAGATTGAGAGCAACCGAGCGATGCCACTAGGAGACAAATGGCACACAAAAGCGTAGTCCATTGGAGCGGTAGCCGGTGGCGGGTAGTCCATGGGATGACTAGTGAGCATCCAACGTCTTATCGAAACTCCCTTGACGGCTATGGTGGGGGCTAAGAGGCAAATGCAGGAAATCTGAAATAAAATTCAGATTTTAGTGGTTTAGGAGAGGGATTATTTGAATTTCAAATTAATCCAAGGAGGGAGAGGGGGGCGGCAATGGGGAGAAGATTTGGGCTGAATTTGTGGAGCTATTAAGGTGATTAGGAGAGAGAGGGGGGGCCAATAAGGGGGAGGAATTGATTTTAAATTCCAAATTTTGACATTTGAAATTAAAATCATGGAAAACTGAAATTAAACTTGAGGAGGGGTATTAAAGAGGTGTTTAAGTGATGATGAGGTGGCAAGTAGAGAGAGAAACAATAGGAGAAGGTGGCCGGCCATATGGGAGAGAGAGAGAGGCTTGGAATTAAATAGGTGGGGACCACAATTAATTAATCAAAATCTGAAATTTAGATTTCATATTTTAATTAAGTCATGTAACTCCTTTCTTGAAAGAAAATTGGGAGGGAATTTGAATTTCAAAAATTTGTAACTCCCTTAATTAATTCCCCAATTTAAGTGAATTAATTAGAAAAGTCATTAAAGGATGAAATTCAAACTAGCAAAGGGAAACCAAATGGGGGCCGGCGGTATGGATCCAGGGTGGCCGGCGGAGGAAGGGCTGGTGGTGGTCGACGGGTGGCCGGATGGAAGATTGGCCGGCGGAAGGGTTCCTGCAGGCTGGCGGGATGGGGTGCTGGGTTGGTCGGCGGGAGGCTGGCCGGGGTTTGACTAGGGGAAAGGGGCGGCGGCAAGGCAACAAGGGTCCAAGGAGAGGAAGAAGTATGGAAAATATAAGGATTCAAGGAGTGAATTCCAATTTTCCACAAGTGCTTCAATCCGAATCTCCACGATGATGAATTGACCAAGAGAAATAAAGGAAAATAGTAGAACGAGAAAAACCTAGAACTCACAAAGAGATCTAGCTTCTCCTACGAACTCACTAAGAGATCGTGAAGGTTTGCACTCACAAAGAGAACACAAAGCAAATATTTTCCATTCATCAAAACTACTCTATTACATAAGAAAAGGGCCATATAAATAGGCCTCAAAATGACAAGAAAGCAAAAGACTAAAAATGCCCCTCGGGCTACAATAACAACTAAATACCCATAAGGGAAAAAATGGAAAAACATAAAAATCAAATAAACTACTACATAAAATGACTCAAAATAAAACTCATGATCGTGGCCGTTGATCTCTGGCGTCTCTTGAAGGTACATGTGTCGAAATATCTGACGATATCCTCATCATTCTCCCCAGGTGGGAGAAAACTCGACCCCGTCGAGTAAACATCTATAGAGCTCTCGTACCACTCTAGTAACTCGGGGTCCACTCGCTGCAGCTCGTCATGATCGACCCATGTGTTCTCCGTCTCCGGTTTCCCTGCCCACTGAACTAGATACCTTTGTTGACCATCATCTCTAGTGGAGATTTGAGTTCATCACTCAGTATTGTCTCAATCTTCTCTGTATTGGATAAATTAGGCAATTTTGGGGGTGGAGTTAGGCTGGGGATCTCACCAAGTGAGTTCACACAAGGCTCATTATTTTGTGGAATAGGAGGGTTACACTCTGGACCTTCGAAGGTTACAAGATCTTCGATGTTAATATAGGATTAATGTTAAAACTTTCAAGAAGGTCTAACACATAAGCATTACTATTTAAATCTTTTTGTTGTTTATTTGAACGGTCCAACGCTTCTAGCATATAACTTTATAACGGTCCATTGTGGGAACCGCTCCGGACGAATCCGAACCAATACAAAATCTCTAATATCAAATTCTTTGAACCGTCTCTTGAGATCGGCAATAAGTTTATAACTGGCATTGCTTTGGTTATTCTTTTTATTAATATCCTTCTGTAGTTCTTGAAGATGAGATGCAAATGTGGATGCAAGAGACTCGGTGTGCATGATGGATGACAAGAATCATGAGCTTACAAACTAGAGTTCTAAACATAGACAAATTAGGAAGACAACAGACTACAACACAACATACGAACTCACACGAACACGGTTAAAAAATAAACGTGGAAGAGTCATTAAATGAGGGGATCTAAAGTGTTCAGGTCTAAGGGTATTGGTTTAGGGGGAGCAATGAAGACATCCTTAGCTACCACGACACTTTGATAGGAAGTTTCAGTTAAGGTCATAGGTTGTCTCATAGGGTCAATTGTGTCATCTTGTAAATTCATCCCACTAGGAGAGAGATTGTCCTTAACAGGGAAGGACAAGAACATAGTAGGCAAAACAAATGAACCAGGAACAAGGTAAGATGATGGCTCCTGACTCACAACCATAATGGAATAGCCAAACAAGTCACCAGCAGGTATGGGACTTAAGAAATTGGGTATGGTATCCATTACATAAGAGGGCACAACAGCTAGATTGGTGATATGAAAGTGTGGGTTAAGATTCTCTCTAACATTAAAGTCGGTACGAGGAGTGGTGAGATAAGCCCAATCACGAAAGTCACACTCTTTAAAATGTAAATCTAGATGAGTGATTCCTAAAATAGACTCCAATAAAATAAGATGAGACCCATTATTCAAGTTAGGCTCAGAAACTTTCAGAATCAAATCACTGTCTTCCGAACTCATATTTCTATCATCAATAGAATCGGATTTGGGTATAACCTTAAGATTGACAGGCTCGGGGTTAGTTTAAATTGGGACTCACATCAGGTAGTAAATTCAATTTAACCACTTCTGACTCGAGATCGTTATCATCAAGATTATCTAAAGTCAACTTAGTAGGGGTTACAGCTAAGTCAGGATCTTCCAAATTTAAATTCAATGTGTTCAAAGTCATATTGGCTTCTTTCAAGATCACATTACTATCATCCAGGCACACTTTATTCAAGGAGTTATCCTCGAGGAGACTAGGATCGGGGTGGGCTAAGGTGTCGACGTTTAAAGGTTCTAATTTTCCTAGCTCAAGATTTAAGTCATGCTGGGAGTCTGATTCATTCACTTTTGTTTCCTCCTCAAAGAAGTCTTCGTTATCCTTAATATCATTAGCATCCATGAAATGGATGCACTCCGTTTTAGGTTCAGAGGACGTTTTCTTGTTAATGCATTTCTCTATCAAAAGTACACTTGTAGGGTCAAGGACTGGGGAGGCTAAAGGTTGACTGAGCTGGTTAGAAGTCGATCCAAGTGGGGAGTCATATGGGCTCGAATCAACAGAAGACCCACTAAAGGGTCGGTCACCAAGATTGAATGAAGACCTACAGGGTGGGACAGCAACCCTGTCGTTACTAAAGGATGGGTGGTCTCGATCCCAGTAATGTCCACGGCTGGTTCCAACATAAAAGGTGGGACGGGGCTCTAGATGGTGGTCACTGGTAGAGGGTTGGTATTTTAAATTAAGATCTCGCCTCATGTCTTTCCAAGTAAGGTACTCACCGCGAGACTCTCTATGATCTTCCACTTTTATCCAAAATTGAAGAGCTCGACCTTTAAGGTTAGACTTAGCAATGCTAATCTGGTGGGACTCAGGGATATGTCGTGTTTCAAAATAGTCATCTAGTTGTCTAGCCCATTCCCTAAAGTAGTAAGGATCTGAGAAACCATCAAAGGTTGGTAAACGGTAAGGTGACTCTAAGTGCGGTCGTGGATGCCTAGGCTCAGGTCTCGGGGTGATAAGCTGAGTGGGGCATGTGATTAGAGTGGGGATAGTCAACGGGTTTCTCCGTCATAATTCTAGTCATATTGCCCACTAAGTTAACGATGTCATCTAAACTCTTTTGTAGTCTTATCGGGTCCATTGGAAAGCGTCAAGTGACACTCAAAGATGATTGGGTGTAAGGGACGTCATTTAGACACTCAGTTAGGTTCACTTAGACTCACAGGGTGCAGAAAATATTTGGACAGCAAACCAAACAGTTGGTGAAGAAGCCTAGGTGTTTAGGATGAGTTTTGGGATGGTTAAGGACAGAAGGGCAGCACCAAAACACTCTAAAACTAAGCTCCCAAAGGCTCCAAAGGTTGCAGGAAATAATAGGGCAGCAAGCTAAAAGATGGACAAAGTTATCTAAGCTATTTGGGTGGACTATGGAGTGCGGACAGCAAGGGACTACTACCTAAAACTCGCCCAAAAGGTTACTAATCGGTGCAGGAATTAAGTGGACAGTAAGTGTAATCTAATGTCTAAGCGGCCTAGACAAATATAGATGTTATAGGGATGATGGCAGCGCTCAAACAAAAGATATGCTCAAGTAAACGGAAAATTTTAGTGCAGATTTTTCTGGACAGCAGTAGGAAAACAGAAAATAAAACTATATAAACGATGTTATGCATGCAAACGACTAAAGGCAAGATAAAGTAGACTCCTAGGATGCATCTAGCACAAGTAAAGCATGCTAGCCATGCTCTGATACCAAGATGATGTGATACAACATGCAATGGAACAAGAACTGCTTGGGGATTTTAATATAAGATTTTAAAGCCTTGCTAGTTATAGAATTAATGCTTACCCAAGTTAGATTTTCAGAATTATCAAGTTGAAATTAAGTAAGACATGCGGTTATAACTAGATTAACGGGACAATATCAAATTGACAACATAGAATTAGAGAGTAATGCTATGGGGAGAAACAATAATCCACAATTAACAAATAAAACTTTTCGCCTTGAGTCTCTCACTCACTCTCTTGTTGGTGGGACTTTTAATGGAGGAAGATTGAGAGCAACCGAGCGATGCCACTAGGAGACAAATGGCACACAAAAGCGTAGTCCATTGGAGCGGTAGCCGGTGGCGGGTAGTCCATGGGATGACTAGTGAGCATCCAACGTCTTATCGAAACTTCCTTGACGGCTATGGTGGGGGCTAAGAGGTAAATGCAGGAAATCTGAAAATAAAATTCAGATTTTAGTGGTTTAGGAGAGGGATTATTTGAATTTCAAATTAATCCAAGGAGGGAGAGGGGGGCGGCAATGGGGAGAAGATTTGGGCTGAATTTGTGGAGCTATTAAAATGATTAGGAGAGAGAGGGGGGCCATTAAGGGGGAGGAATTGATTTCAAATTCCAGATTTTGACATTTGAAATTAAAATCATGGAAAACTGAAATTAAACTTGAGGAGGGGTATTAAAGAGGTGTTTTTAAAGTGGTGATGAGGTGGCAAGTAGAGAGAGAAACAATAGGAGAAGGTGGCCGGCCATATGGGAGAGAGAGAGGCTTGGAATTAAATAGGTGGGGACCACAATTAATTAATCAAAATCTGAAATTTAGATTTCAGATTTTAATTAAGTCATGTAACTCCTTTTTTGAAAGAAAATTGGGAGGGAATTTGAATTTCAAAAATTTTGTAACTCCCTTAATTAATTCCCCAATTTAAGTGAATTAATTAGAAAAGTCATTAAAGGATGAAATTCAAACTAGCAAAGGGAAACCAAATGGGGGCCGGCGGTATGGATCCAGGGTGGCCGGCGGAGGAAGGGCTGGTGGTGGCCGACGGGTGGCCGGATGGAAGATTGGCCGGCGGAAGGGTTCCTGCAGGCCGGCGGGATGGGGTGCTGGGTTGGTCGGCGGGAGGCTGGCCGGGGTTTGGCTAGGGGAAAGGGGCGGCGGCAAGGCGGCAAGGGTCCAAGGAGAGGAAGAAGTATGGAAAATATAAGGATTCAATGAGTGAATTCCAATTTTCCACAAGTGCTTCAATCCAAATCTCCACGATGATGAATTGACCAAGAGAAATAAAGGAAAATATTAGAACGAGAAAAACCTAGAACTCACAAAGAGATCTAGCTTCTCCTACGAACTCACTAAGAGATCGTTAAGGTTTGCACTCACAAAGAGAACACAAAGCAAATATTTTCCATTCATCAAAACTACTCTATTACATAAGAAAAGGGCCATATAAATAGGCCTCAAAATGACAAGAAAGCAAAAGACTAAAATGCCCCTCGGGCTACAATAACAACTAAATACCCATAAGGGCAAAAACGGAAAAACATAAAAATCAAATAAACTACTACATGAAATGACTCAAAATAAAACTCATGATCGTGGTCGTTGATCTCTGGCGTCTCTTGAAGGTACATGTGTTGAAATATCTGACGATGTCCTCATCATTCTCCCCAGGTGGGAGAAAACTCGACCCCGTCGAGTAAACATCTATAGAGCTCTCGTACCACTCTAGTAACTCGGGGTCCACTCGCTGCAGCTCGTCATGATCGACCCATGTGTTCTCCGTCTCCGGTTTCCCTGCCCACTGAACTAGATACCTTTGTTGACCATCATCTCTAGTGGAGATTTGAGTTCATCACTCAGTATTGTCTCAATCTTCTCTGTATTGGATAAATTAGGCAATTTTGGGGGTGGAGTTAGGCTGGGGATCTCACCAAGTGAGTTCACACAAGGCTCATTATTTTGTGGAATAGGAGGGTTACACTCTGGACCTTCGAAGGTTACAAGATCTTCGATGTTAATATAGGATTAATGTTAAAACTTTCAAGAAGGTCTAACACATAAGCATTACTATTTAAATCTTTTTGTTGTTTATTTGAACGGTCCAACGCTTCTAGCATATAACTTTATAACGGTCCATTGTGGGAACCGCTCCGGACGAATCCGAACCAATACAAAATCTCTAATATCAAATTCTTTGAACCGTCTCTTGAGATCGGCAATAAGTTTATAACTGGCATTGCTTTGGTTATTCTTTTTATTAATATCCTTCTGTAGTTCTTGAAGATGAGATGCAAATGTGGATGCAAGAGACTCGGTGTGCATGATGGATGACAAGAATCATGAGCTTACAAACTAGAGTTCTAAACATAGACAAATTAGGAAGACAACAGACTACAACACAACATACGAACTCAACACACACGAACACGGTTAAAAAATAAACGTGGAAGAGTCATTAAATGAGGGGATCTAAAGTGTTCAGGTCTAAGGGTATTGGTTTAGGGGGAGCAATGAAGACATCCTTAGCTACCACGACACTTTGATAGGAAGTTTCAGTTAAGGTCATAGGTTTGTCTCATAGGGTCAATTGTGTCATCTTGTAAATTCATCCCACTAGGAGAGAGATTGTCCTTAACAGGGAAGGACAAGAACATAGTAGGCAAAACAAATGAACCAGGAACAAGGTAAGATGATGGCTCCTGACTCACAACCATAATGGAATAGCCAAACAAGTCACCAGCAGGTATGGGACTTAAGAAATTGGGTATGGTATCCATTACATAAGAGGGCACAACAGCTAGATTGGTGATATGAAAGTGTGGGTTAAGATTCTCTCTAACATTAAAGTCGGTACGAGGAGTGGTGAGATAAGCCCAATCACGAAAGTCACACTCTTTAAAATGTAAATCTAGATGAGTGATTCCTAAAATAGACTCCAATAAAATAAGATGAGACCCATTATTCAAGTTAGGCTCAGAAACTTTCAGAATCAAATCACTGTCTTCCGAACTCATATTTCTATCATCAATAGAATCGGATTTGGGTATAACCTTAAGATTGACAGGCTCGGGGTTAGTTAAATTGGGACTCACATCAGGTAGTAAATTCAATTTAACCACTTCTGACTCGAGATCGTTATCATCAAGATTATCTAAAGTCAACTTAGTAGGGGTTACAGCTAAGTCAGGATCTTCCAAATTTAAATTCAATGTGTTCAAAGTCATATTGGCTTCTTTCAAGATCACATTACTATCATCCAGGCACACTTTATTCAAGGAGTTATCCTCGAGGAGACTAGGATCGGGGTGGGCTAAGGTGTCGACGTTTAAAGGTTCTAATTTTCCTAGCTCAAGATTTAAGTCATGCTGGGAGTCTGATTCATTCACTTTTGTTTCCTCCTCAAAGAAGTCTTCGTTATCCTTAATATCATTAGCATCCATGAAATGGATGCACTCCGTTTTAGGTTCAGAGGACGTTTTCTTGTTAATGCATTTCTCTATCAAAAGTACACTTGTAGGGTCAAGGACTGGGGAGGCTAAAGGTTGACTGAGCTGGTTAGAAGTCGATCCAAGTGGGGAGTCATATGGGCTCGAATCAACAGAAGACCCACTAAAGGGTCGGTCACCAAGATTGAATGAAGACCTACAGGGTGGGACAGCAACCCTGTCGTTACTAAAGGATGGGTGGTCTCGATCCCAGTAATGTCCACGGCTGGTTCCAACATAAAAGGTGGGACGGGGCTCTAGATGGTGGTCATTGGTAGAGGGTTGGTATTTTAAATTAAGATCTCGCCTCATGTCTTTCCAAGTAAGGTACTCACCGCGAGACTCTCTATGATCTTCCACTTTTATCCAAAATTGAAGAGCTCGACCTTTAAGGTGAGACTTAGCAATGCTAATCTGGTGGGACTCAGGGATATGTCGTGTTTCAAAATAGTCATCTAGTTGTCTAGCCCATTCCCTAAAGTAGTAAGGATCTGAGAAACCATCAAAGGTTGGTAAACGGTAAGGTGACTCTAAGTGCGGTCGTGGATGCCTAGGCTCAGGTCTCGGGTGATAAGCTGAGTGGGGCATGTGATTAGAGTGGGGATAGTCAACGGGTTTCTCCGTCATAATTCTAGTCATATTGCCCACTAAGTTAACGATGTCATCTAAACTCTTTTGTAGTCTTATCGGGTCCATTGGAAAGCGTCAAGTGACACTCAAAGATGATTGGGTGTAAGGGACGTCATTTAGACACTCAGTTAGGTTCACTTAGACTCACAGGGTGCAGAAAATATTTGGACAGCAAACCAAACAGTTGGTGAAGAAGCCTAGGTGTTTAGGATGAGTTTTGGGATGGTTAAGGACAGAAGGGCAGCACCAAAACACTCTAAAACTAAGCTCCCAAAGGCTCCAAAGGTTGCAGGAAATAATAGGGCAGCAAGCTAAAAGATGGACAAAGTTATCTAAGCTATTTGGGTGGACTATGGAGTGCGGACAGCAAGGGACTACTACCTAAAACTCGCCCAAAAGGTTACTAATCGGTGCAGGAATTAAGTGGACAGTAAGTGTAATCTAATGTCTAAGCGGCCTAGACAAATATAGATGTTATAGGGATGATGGCAGCGCTCAAACAAAAGATATGCTCAAGTAAACGGAAAATTTTAGTGCAGATTTTTCTGGACAGCAGTAGGAAAACAGAAAATAAAACTATATAAACGATGTTATGCATGCAAACGACTAAAGGAAAGATAAAGTAGACTCCTAGGATGCATCTAGCACAAGTAAAGCATGCTAGCCATGCTCTGATACCAAGATGATGTGATACAACATGCAATGGAACAAGAACTGCTTGGGGATTTTAATATAAGATTTTAAAGCCTTGCTAGTTATAGAATTAATGCTTACCCAAGTTAGATTTTCAGAATTATCAAGTTGAAATTAAGTAAGACATGCGGTTATAACTAGATTAACGGGACAATATCAAATTGACAACATAGAATTAGAGAGTAATGCTATGGGGAGAAACAATAATCCACAATTAACAAATAAAACTTTTCGCCTTGAGTCTCTCACTCACTCTCTTGTTGGTGGGACTTTTAATGGAGGAAGATTGAGAGCAACCGAGCGATGCCACTAGGAGACAAATGGCACACAAAAGCGTAGTCCATTGGAGCGGTAGCCGGTGGCGGGTAGTCCATGGGATGACTAGTGAGCATCCAACGTCTTATCGAAACTTCCTTGACGGCTATGGTGGGGGCTAAGAGGTAAATGCAGGAAATCTGAAATAAAATTCAGATTTTAGTGGTTTAGGAGAGGGATTATTTGAATTTCAAATTAATCCAAGGAGGGAGAGGGGGGCGGCAATGGGGAGAAGATTTGGGCTGAATTTGTGGAGCTATTAAAATGATTAGGAGAGAGAGGGGGGCCATTAAGGGGGAGGAATTGATTTCAAATTCCAGATTTTGACATTTGAAATTAAAATCATGGAAAACTGAAATTAAACTTGAGGAGGGGTATTAAAGAGGTGTTTAAGTGGTGATGAGGTGGCAAGTAGAGAGAGAAACAATAGGAGAAGGTGGCCGGCCATATGGGAGAGAGAGAGGCTTGGAATTAAATAGGTGGGGACCACAATTAATTAATCAAAATCTGAAATTTAGATTTCAGATTTTAATTAAGTCATGTAACTCCTTTTTTGAAAGAAAATTGGGAGGGAATTTGAATTTCAAAAATTTGTAACTCCCTTAATTAATTCCCCAATTTAAGTGAATTAATTAGAAAAGTCATTAAAGGATGAAATTCAAACTAGCAAAGGGAAACCAAATGGGGGCCGGCGGTATGGATCCAGGGTGGCCGGCGGAGGAAGGGCTGGTGGTGGCCGACGGGTGGCCGGATGGAAGATTGGCCGGCGGAAGGGTTCCTGCAGGCCGGCGGGATGGGGTGCTGGGTTGGTCGGCGGGAGGCTGGCCGGGGTTTGGCTAGGGGAAAGGGGCGGCGGCAAGGCGGCAAGAGTCCAAGGAGAGGAAGAAGTATGGAAAATATATGGATTCAATGAGTGAATTCCAATTTTCCACAAGTGCTTCAATCCAAATCTCCACGATGATGAATTGACCAAGAGAAATAAAGGAAAATATTAGAACGAGAAAAACCTAGAACTCACAAAGAGATCTAGCTTCTCCTACGAACTCACTAAGAGATCGTTAAGGTTTGCACTCACAAAGAGAACACAAAGCAAATATTTTTCATTCATCAAAACTACTCTATTACATAAGAAAAGGGCCATATAAATAGGCCTCAAAATGACAAGAAAGCAAAAGACTAAAATGCCCCTCGGGCTACAATAACAACTAAATACCCATAAGGGCAAAAACGGAAAAACATAAAAATCAAATAAACTACTACATAAAATGACTCAAAATAAAACTCATGATCGTGGTCGTTGATCTCTGGCGTCTCTTGAAGGTACATGTGTCGAAATATCTGACGATGTCCTCATCAATCAATCTATTGACTCATTCATCCTCTTTGTATGTGACTAGATAGGCTTTGGTGGGCGAACAACATTGAAACTTATTTGTTATTATGATTCTATTGATAATGTGTTGGAAAACTTACAGGTATCATATGTTAGAGGATTGGAAATATCAAGTGCCTCGGCTATTTAGAGACTCTTCAGACAACTTAGCGCACCCGAACTTAAATGGGTTGGTCTGAATGAAGAGAGTATTGTGGCCTTCTCGGTGAAGGAAAATGGTTTCATTTATGACCGATTTAGCAAGGCAATAGAATAGTGCTAAAGAAACTAAGGATAAAGGCAGCCAAGGGAGGTTGGAGTCATTTTTTAAACCCTTAATAAATGCATTTAAATGTCTTAAATGGAAAGATGCACTGCCAAAGCCAACCATAACACTTCCAAGCAAGAAATACTAAACTGGGGGAAAGAAGAAATTCGAGTACAAACCTTAAAGTCTATTTGGCCATCCAATGGAGAAATCTTCAAGTCATCTTAATTTGAACTCTTTAATATCCTATGGCTTTTTGTCCCTTAAATGGATAATATTTCCATTTAATACAAAAAATATGCTTATTTCTTATGATATATTATACGTGTAAATTTGTAAAGAAAAAAAAAAATCACTTCATTTGATCTGAAGTTGCTGAAATGAGAGGGGGCGAATTATTACGTCCGGCGTCCGAACCGTCCGGAGGCGAATCCGGACGCGCCACGTCACCCGGACCCACCCGGATGCACCGGGGTCCGGGTGACGTGGCGTGTCCGGATTCGCCTCCGGACGTAATAATTTTCCATGAGAGGGAGACTTAAGTTGTGAGAAAAAAGAGACACCAGTACTTCATAGAATAATAAGTGAAGGGAGGCCAATAGCATTGCATGCTTTGGCTGTAAACATAGACGATAGGGTAATAACTTTATCAAGAAGTAAAGGTGACTTTATTTTGTAAACTAATGAGGATTCATTCAACAATAATGAGAGGCCTAAACATTAAAAATAAAATTATCTTAAAAACCAAGCCTACTAATAGTTTATGGAAAGCCTTACTTTTTGGCACAACCTACTTAATTTACCCAAAAATAAATTTCAGCAGATTTTTTCTCTTTACGGATTTGCACGTATAATATGTCATTCACAAGGAGCAAATGTATTTACGAAAATAAATAAAATATGAGCATTCAAGCTTCAAAATCCATGCAATTTATCAGCTGAAATCGAATGATAAGATAATTATTGTTGAACTCCCTAGAGCTCCCAATCTTTGGGGTCGGCTACATGAATCCTTTTTCTCTATTGTGTCTTGTTAAGAGTGAAGTCATTTAAATCTAATAAAAAAGTCATTTTATAAGCAGAGCACGAAGCAAGAAGAAAATAATCACAGAGAAATACAAAGTATTAGAGTACATAATTACTTTTAGTATTTTATTCTATTTTCGTGCACCCCATTGAAACAGGAGTGATAAATAAATGATTTTGATTTAAGTAAATTGGCAACAGCCCATGATTTTCTTATTTGAATGGTGCTGATAGAAAGATTTTCTTTATATGAGCGGCTGAATTATTGTATTTACAACAGAGGTGCCTATATTATGATAGTGAACTGCTACAGCTGCCATTGTGCGAATGCCACTAACACCTCACGCTGATTCTTGTGGAACAAACAGCTTGACAAGTAGGATTGCAAAGTGGGCAACGAGTAAAGAAAGACAGGTAGTAATATTGGCAAGTTTTTTTGAGAATTGAGAGGTACTAGACTACTAGTCGAGTTACTTGGAAAGCCAATCGTAATATAATATAGTAACTTATAGCCCATTCTCTATTATAGCTTAAATCTATTATGTTATAATTGCTATGACTTCAGTCTATTGTACTAATCTTGTAATATGCACTATTCAAATTATTGGAACATGTTCTATTATATCAACATTTTTTGAAACATGCTTGAACATCGATCGAATATTGTTCAACTCTTTGGAGCTTCATAAGTAAGTGAATCCATGTCTTCAAAAGCAATGACAAATCTTATCACTTTTGTAAAGAGCAGCGCAAAGCAAGGTTTTCAGAACCGGACCGGACAACGAACCGGAGGAAGGAGGGGTTCACGGTTCGACCGGTTCGACCGGTTGAACCGGGGTCGAACCGGATGACGTAATAAATAATAATATTATTTAAAAAATAAAATAAAAATCAATTTGAAGCATAAACAAATAGCATATACTATAAGTGTCTCTTCAAATAAGTCAATCAAACATAAACAAATTCATAGCTTTTGTCATCACACAAAATGTTCATAATTTCTTATCAAGTCAAGCTTCAAAATTCAAACATAAATATCAAAATAAATCTAGAAGTCGTTTCCTAGATTTGAAGCATCAAAAGTTATATCCATAAATCCTTGTTCATCAAAACATTCCCCTCCAAAAGCATCAATATCTTCATTGTCAATTGTTTCATTGTCATTTCGAACATCCTCTAGGACATCATCATCTGCATATTAGAATATAAAATATTATATATATATATATATATATATATATATATATATATATAAACATCTTTTTCAAATGATATAACTTAAACTAATTATGAACTTACTTTGAGGTTCTTTAGTAGAACTAGTATTAAGTTCTTCAGCAACAGGAATAACATCTTCTGCATATATTTCATTCTCTAAATTCTCCAGAATAAGCTCTGAAACTGGTTCTTCATCAAGAACCCAAAAATCCACCATCTCTATGCTTGTATAATCCAAAGGATCATAGTTTCTTTTTTTTGTTTGAAATCTAAATATAATTAAAAGATTATTAAGATATACAATCATACAAAAATGACATCTAAATATAATTACAAGTCATGTATTCATACCTATTCCTCAAATTGAGGTTGTATCGAACAAAAACAAGATCATTAAGCCTTTGATGTTCTAAATGATTTCTTCTCTTCGTATGAATCTGTTCAAATACACTCCAATTCCTTTCACATCCAGAAGAGGAAGATGTTTGGCTGAGAATTCTAACAGCTAATTTCTGCAAATTTGGGGCACTTGATCCGAACATCTTCCACCATTCATCTATAAAGAGATAAATATTAGTTAATTAATATTTGATATGCATGATAGAATAAATGCATTCTAACCAATTTATTTCACTTACCAGGCTGCATTTCTTTGGCCATTCTTAGAGCAATTGGTTTCCCAAAGCTTTCTAAATTGTCACGGAATAGCCTAACTTCATTCATTGTTACTGTTGATTTAGGACATATATCTTTATTTCCAATCAGTTCAGTTAAACCTTGCAGTACTTCAGGTTTTTGGCAAAAATTATCTTTATCATACTGAAAATGTGGATTTAGATAATATGCTGCACAATGTATACCTTGTCTTAGCTGACTATCCCATCTCCTCTTTATAATACTTGTGTAAGGTTTGTACAACCTTTTGACATTCCTAAACATTAACTTGATTGCTCTCCTTGCTCTGTACATTCCATCATAAAGAAATCCTATTGATGGTTTTTCATCCGAATCCACAATTCTCAATAATCGAATTAAAGGCCCAGTCAATTTGGAACTTACCAAACAGTCATTCCAAAATTGATTATCCAAAATAATAGATGATGCTTCTTGCCCTTTGACTGTTTTGGAAATCTTTGATTCAAAGAATGCTTTGCTTGTTATAAATGCCTGTAAATGTTGCTTGTGTTCAGATATGCTTTTCAAAGTGATGAAAGTTGTAGCAAATCTAGTTGCTCCAGGCCTAATAATCTCTTTCCAACCTTCTTTTTTTCTTAGCCAAGCTAGAATAAAGACATGATTGTAGATGAAAATTGTAACTTTTGAAGCTCTTTGGGCAAGATCCTGAATGTGAGGCATGTTCCCAAAATCTTTAAGAATAAGATTTAAACAGTGTGCTGAACATGGAGACCAATAAATGTTGCCAAACCTTTCATGTAGTAATTCACCGGCCTTTTTATAATTTGCAGCATTATCTGTTACAAGCTGCACAACATTCTGTGGGCCTACCCATTCTACAACTTCAACAAATAGTGAACAAAGTGTCTTCGCATCCTTTGTAATATCAGAAGCATCAACAGATTTCAGGAATGCTAAGCCCCTTGGACAATAAACAAGAAAATTAATCAAAGTTCTATTTCTGTTATCTGTCCAACCATCTGCCATGAGTGTGCAACCTATTTCTTTCCAAGATCTTCTATATGAATCTATCAGCAACCGACATTCCTCTTTGCAATCTCGCAGAAGATTAACTCTCAATTTGTGATAGGATGGCAACTTATAACCAGGTCCAATTGCAGCTATAGCATCAATTGCCTTCTGCGCAAAAGGAGAGTTTATGGCATTGAAGGGGATGCAACTATCGTAAAACCATCTTCCAACTGCTAAATCAGCACGATATATGGCTTCTTTGGAAGCCATTACACTTTTCAATGAGGGTTGAGAACCTGGTTTAGTTCTTGGTGCAAAAAAGTTATCTATTTCATCTTTCTTTCTCTTCCCCTTTGTCAAGTCCTTCATGGTGTGCATCAGATGTTTGTGACTTTGGAAGTGATGAAGACCCCCTTTCATCATCTATATGTTCATCAACAAACAATGTTGTGTTCTGCTCTAACTCCTCCTGGGTTTGTGCTTTTCTCTTGCCTATTTCTTTTAAATTTTCTATCATCTGGTGACGAATGTCATGTGGGACTTTTTTGCACGAAGATATGTTACCTCTTACTCCTGCTAGATGCTGCTTTAGCCTATTAATTCCTCCACCTTTATATGTAGTCCCACAATGTAGGCATCTATATTGTTTTTTTCCCATCTGCACCTTTAGTTTCACTACAATGACTCCAAGCAATATCAATCTTTTCACGCACACCATGAGACGAAACTGTTGGTAGATCCATTTTGTAATCAATGCTAAGGTATGTGGAGAACGACAAAAAAAACACCAATCAGAACATAAACACAAGTTTAATAAACAATCATAAATCATAAAATGTTAAAGTTTGTTAAAGGCAGACATAAATACTTATAATTCTCCTTCCCATTAAATCTCACTAGCCAACAAATTTAAACTTCTAGATAATATAGTTGTGAAATTAGAGTTGTTGATTTGATTTTTCAAGAGAATACTGAACCCGTTTACTTTTTGATTTATAAAGGTATATTCATGATTCTCTTTCAAATTAAAATTTTATTACCTCTCACCACTTCTTCAACAGCCGGCAAACAAGAAATCTGTTGAATTCTCTATGCAATATAAATAACAAATTCATCTCTTTTTAAATGCAATAGCAAGAGATTTCACCTCATTTTTTGTTCAAGAGGATAATTATATAAAATATGTCTACAAAAAGATTGCAAGGATGGCATTCTTTTTTGAATGAGCAATTTTTTTCTCATTTCCATATTCACACATAAACACACAACAGTTAAGTGTTAACACATTTATAGAGGATGCGAAAAAAAGAAAACTTGACAAATTTTGTAACAAAATATCACTATTAAACAAGAAAATAAATGTGAAAATAAGAAAAAAAGAAAACTTCACAGCCTACCGTCGTCTGCTGCAAAAAAATGCGCGTGCGTGAAAAAAAAAAAAAACTCACGGTGGGTAGGAAAGGCTGGAAAGGAGAACTTGAGCAAGAGAAGGAAGCCTTCAGTTCGATCGGCTAAGTCGCTCCGGCAAAACAGCCTCCCGTCCGTGAGGAGTCGCGGTTCTCTCGGCCTCTCGCTCCGCCTGGACGAAATGAAGGGTCGCGAAAATGAAGCGAGGAATAGGGTTTCACTCACGGTGTAATTTTGTATTTGTTTTTACCGATCATTCTCTCAGCCCTTGGATTAAATCGGACGGCTAATAAAATGTATATTTGAACCGGCCGGTTTTTAATAACACGCCCGGTTTTCCGGTTCGGCGGTCGAACCGCCGGTTCGACCGGTTCAATTCCGGTTCGTTGCAGAAACGGTTCTTAGCTAACCCTTAACCGGCCGGCCGGCCGGTTCGGGGTTCAACCGGTTGAACCGGCCGGTCCGGTCCGGTTTTCAAAACGTTGTATATAACTCAACCAAAAATATTATTTTCCGCAACGAGCTGCGCGTCGCCACTCTGCTGCAAATTTGTTTCTCGAATAAGTTTTGCTAAATGTTTGTCGAATTCGCAGTCGATTCCAAGTTTCATTAGGTACCTGAATCGATCGCTGTTTTTGTTGTCTATCTTGTCTTTGATTGGAATCTGTTGCCTTCTTCTCTCCCATCTGTTTTTATTATTTTTTATTTTTTCTTTTGAGCAGATGAGTGGGTTTCCCTGGTCTGGATCGTATTGATGCGTTCTTACTAGTTGCTTTCATTTATTTTATCTAAATTTTGTTCGATTTTCATTCTGCCCTAATTCTATTGGTTTGACCTGATTGGGGTTTCCTTGGATATGGAGTTATTCTACTTGATTTCCATAAGTTCTCCGTCATTAATAGGTATGTTTTGGTTCGCGTCAACACAAAATGATGTAGAGTGCAGTTCAAAGATGGAGGTCAGCCGGGGCTTTTGCGAAGTCTGATAGCATTGCCGTATGCTATCAACAATTGACATGTTGGATGGTAGCCTGATGGAGTTCATTCCCGTTATAAACTGTTGAATTTAATGTTCCAATTCATGAATTAAAAAATCTAAATGGGATTTACCAAAAATCACACCGGAAGTTTTTAAAGATTTGCCTAAAGTTGCTAAATTTTGTTTAAAAAATAAAAAATTACATGTTTCTTAAGTTTTTTTGAAGGGTCCCGGGTTTTCAATTTTCTAAAATGATGAGATATTGGTTAGTTAAACTAAGGTTTCTCTTTATTATTTTTTTTAAAAGGTTCCTAGCATGCCATTTGAAGCTCTTATCATTCTCAAGAGAACGTAGTTGATTGCTAGGCTAACAAAGTATCCCATTTGGTTGGTCCAGATATCTTTGCCCATGCCCTTTTCCATGAGAGGGAGACTTAAGTTGTGAGAAAAAAGAGACACCAGTACTTCATAGAATAATAAGTGAAGGGAGGCCAATAGCATTGCATGCTTTGGCTGTAAACATAGACGATAGGGTAATAACTTTATCAAGAAGTAAAGGTGACTTTATTTTGTAAACTAATGAGGATTCATTCAACAATAATGAGAGGCCTAAACATTAAAAATAAAATTATCTTAAAAACCAAGCCTACTAATAGTTTATGGAAAGCCTTACTTTTTGGCACAACCTACTTAATTTACCCAAAAATAAATTTCAGCAGATTTTTTCTCTTTACGGATTTGCACGTATAATATGTCATTCACAAGGAGCAAATGTATTTACGAAAATAAATAAAATATGAGCATTCAAGCTTCAAAATCCATGCAATTTATCAGCTGAAATCGAATGATAAGATAATTATTGTTGAACTCCCTAGAGCTCCCAATCTTTGGGGTCGGCTACATGAATCCTTTTTCTCTATTGTGTCTTGTTAAGAGTGAAGTCATTTAAATCTAATAAAAAAGTCATTTTATAAGCAGAGCACGAAGCAAGAAGAAAATAATCACAGAGAAATACAAAGTATTAGAGTACATAATTACTTTTAGTATTTTATTCTATTTTCGTGCACCCCATTGAAACAGGAGTGATAAATAAATGATTTTGATTTAAGTAAATTGGCAACAGCCCATGATTTTCTTATTTGAATGGTGCTGATAGAAAGATTTTCTTTATATGAGCGGCTGAATTATTGTATTTACAACAGAGGTGCCTATATTATGATAGTGAACTGCTACAGCTGCCATTGTGCGAATGCCACTAACACCTCACGCTGATTCTTGTGGAACAAACAGCTTGACAAGTAGGATTGCAAAGTGGGCAACGAGTAAAGAAAGACAGGTAGTAATATTGGCAAGTTTTTTTGAGAATTGAGAGGTACTAGACTACTAGTCGAGTTACTTGGAAAGCCAATCGTAATATAATATAGTAACTTATAGCCCATTCTCTATTATAGCTTAAATCTATTATGTTATAATTGCTATGACTTCAGTCTATTGTACTAATCTTGTAATATGCACTATTCAAATTATTGGAACATGTTCTATTATATCAACATTTTTTGAAACATGCTTGAACATCGATCGAATATTGTTCAACTCTTTGGAGCTTCATAAGTAAGTGAATCCATGTCTTCAAAAGCAATGACAAATCTTATCACTTTTGTAAAGAGCAGCGCAAAGAACCTCAGTTGCGCATGGTATGAAGATAAGGTTGGATCAACTTGTATTGATTTTGTTTGTTAAATTTGTTTGTATGATTATAAGGATGCAGAGATATTACAACGATTACTAAATTATAGGCATAAGTTTTATGTTAGGTGCATGGATGAATGACTTCGTTGGCATAGGATATGTACGCTTTGCTGAAGCACACTATTTCTAGTAGTTTGATGATGAAATTGATGGGTTCATATTTATGGACATATATCAATCATTAGGATAATTTGTGTTAAATAAGATGTTGAAATCAGTTATCATAGGCCGATTTTATTTGCGTTTATTATGTTTTGGTAGTATTGATTGCAAATTGAAGTTTTGTTTTCAATAATTGATTGTTTCACCTTAGTGAGGTGAGATTTTACAATTCCTTGTATCATAATTTGTATTTAAGTGCATGAGAAAAAGTTCAATTGTTTCTTGAAGAAATGAAATGTAAGAATGCAAAATATTTAAGTAAATAAGACAATTTTTGCTGTTAATACTTTCCATGAAAAGAAAAAAAAAATTAATAAAGCTTTAAAGAGTTACCAAGATTCCATACAATTCTGGATCATTTCTTTTCTCATTCTCTTACCTTTATAATTCTCTAACAAATCCAAATTTTGAAAAACATTTTTCTCTCTTATTCTCACTTCATTTTATATAATTTAATAATCTTATCACAAACTAAATCTTAATAATCTTATTATTATATGATTAGCTTAGTTTATATACAATTAGCTTGGTTGGTTTAATTAGTCAAATTAGCCTTTTTCCCCAAATCACATGAAAATATTCTAATAGTTTATTATTTTTGTCAATACTTAAATGCTTGTAACAATAGAGCAGTTTGCACTATTTTGTTTATTTGATTATAAGAATACAGAGACGTTACAACAATTACTAAATTGCCGGCATAAGTTTCATGTTGGGTGCATAAATGAATGGCTTTGGTGGCATAGGACATGTCCTCTTTGCCAAAGCAGGCTGCTTCTAATAGTTCGATGATGACATTAATGGATTCATATTTAAGGATATATTCAAAAAAGTGTTGATAATTAGTTATCATCTATGTTGCACCGATACGGATACGACGACACGGATATGACACGATACGGATACGGGACACGACAATTCTAAAAAATACAGGATACATATACGGCGCGGATACGACATTATAATATATAAGTCATACATAAAAATAACAAATTAATCAAAGCATAATATTTGAAATGACAAAAAAATTAAAAGCAACATCATTTGTAGCATTGTATCTTATTATATCAAAACAAAAGTAAACATTAAATATTTAAATGTCTATTACAACAACAAAAATATAAATTGTCGAGCAAATGAAGTTTCAACTATTCAATAGAAGGAATGATATGATTAGCTTCTTCAGTGGTTTGTCTTTGAATTTCCATATCATCTTCAATGAATATCATAGCTTCAAATTCAGACTCACAAGTGAAAGATTAACAATTTCTAATATTCCCATATCCTCAAGAGATTCAAATCAATCTATAACAACATTCCACATCATGTTGTCTCCTTCCATATAAGTTGAAGTTTTTCTTGAGAGAAGCCGAGGGTTTGTATGCACATAAACTAAATCTTTAGCCTATTGTGGAGTAATTTTATTTCTCTTCATTGATTGTATGAACAAGTATGTGCTCCAATTTCTTTCACAACAAGACGAGGATGAAACTTGGCCAAGTAATTTTATGACGATTGTTTGAAGTAAGGTGTAAATGTTGACAAATAATTAATGCAATCGAAAAAAAAAAGAGAGAAAAAAACGAATGGAAGCGTCACTTCGGGCTGGACCAACGTAGCCAAAACCATGCACTGCTTCGTTCAAAAATATCGTTCAAACGATGATGCATTGTATATAAAAAAGATAGAAGGACATAAACTGAAGACTCACATCCATTTTCCTCTTTTTCTCACGCTTCATCCTTTTGCGACGCCGCCCCCGATCTTCCCTGTCGTGGAGCACGAGCCCGCTTCCAATCGTGAAATTAAAAATTCCCCTCCCAGGTAAACCCCGCAGTTAATCGGCCTCCGCCTCTTCCTCTGCCTCCTATTTCACGACTCTCAACGGCAAATAAAAAAAAAAAATCCCTCGTCGCATGGTATTCCTCTTTATTAAAAAATCAGATTTTCTAATATCAAAATATTCCATTCAAAAATCAGATTCTTTTTTTTAAATGCAGATTTTTGTTAAAGGGGCAGATTTTATTACATTAATTTTAATTGTAATAAAATTTCTATTTTGAACATTAAATCAATAAGAATTAAATTTAATACCTCGCGCCGTCGATCTTAGATCCAGCCGAGATGGTTTCAAAGTGAAGAACTCGTGTCGTCGATCTTAGATCCGGCCGAGATGGTTTCAAAGTGAAGACCTCGTACCGTCGACTTTAAGTCTGGTCGAGATGAATTCAAAGTGAAGACCTCGCATCGTCGATCTTAGATCCGGCCGAGATGGTTTTAAATTCAAGGCCTCGTGTCGTCGACCTTAGGTCCGACCGGGAAGAAAATATCGGCAAATGTCGTCCCGATTTCTCCCTCGGTGGGGAGATGACGTTGGGAGGCTGCCGAAATTTTCCTTGAATTATTGGACTTATGAAAATTAGAGAGCACTTAATCCACCAGTTGAATCAATTAAATTGCATATACATCAGATTTTTATATAAATCAGATTTCTATATAAATTATGATGGTTTAATTCAAATCATTTTTTTATTTATTTTATTTTATAAATCAGATTTCTATAAATTATTTTTTTTTTAAATTCAATTTCTCATGAATGAGCAAATCTGATTTCTAATATAAAAAATTTTGAATTGAAACATTACATAGAAGGAAAAATTCTTTCACATTTGGACAACTTCCCTTGCTCAAGTCTTTAAAAAACTTTCTTGTATGGGGAAAGTAAAATGACTTGAAAATAGAGCGAGCTTATTGCTTGAAGTTGAAAGAGTTGCTCTCTTTGCCTTCTAAGCTAAAGAGCTTGAAGTTATCCACAATTACTCTTTTTAAATATTAGAATTGTTGGAAACATAAACTTACATTTTTATGGTAAAACTTCTTTGTAAAGTTCATCTTTATAAACATGTATACAAAGCAATCAACTCTCAAACAAACTCAATCTACAAACAACTCAAACTCAAATCAAACACAACTCAAACAAAACTCTACAAATTCCTATGCAAAACTCCCTATAACCATAACTGAAACTCTACACAACACATTCTGGAAGCTCTCTAAAAGTCCCTCATGTACCCCCTGCAACAAATAAATTAAATTCATTTAGCATTACAAATAAAATAATGTTAAAATTGATGCTAAAGCAGAAAATGCAGTAGTAAATCATCAGTACACTGGTACAAAAAAAAGTAAAATATTAAAAGAAAGGAAAACTACTATAGCAAAAGAACACCAGTGTTACAACGACAACTAGTCAAACTAGTAAGTACAACTACTGGTAAACAACCAACTAAAAAAAAATCACGGTGGTCTAGTTTCAAACAACTACTGTCCACTCAAATAATTAAATTCAAAATTTTGGGCATCCTACTCTATAGGATTAGGTTGTAAGACCCGTTATTGGGCAACTCCTAATTGGAGCCGTAAGCCCCAAACTAAACAAATCACACAAGCCAATATTTTAGGAAAATTACTAAATAAATTGTAATGAACCTAAATCCCAAACAATCAAAAATAAATCTCCGGGCATCTTAGTCTAAATGATTAAGTTGTAAGACCCGCTTTTCAGACTACTTCTAAGGGAAGTCATAAGTCATACATAAATAATTAAAAACCTCGGGTAGCCTTACTATAGAGTTAGGTTGTAAGACCCATCTTTGGGCAACTCATAAATAGAGTAGTAAGTCCCATTCCAAATCAAATCCCCGGGCTACCTATAAAAAAAGGCCGTAAGTCCCACTATCAGGGCAACTACTAATTGGAGCCGTAAACCCCAAATTAAACAAATTAATGGCAACTTCTAAGGAAGCCATAAGCCTCAACCCAAACTAAACTAAATTAAAATCCACACCTAACCACTTCAGTCTATTCGGGATCCCTGAGAGGAGGTAATCCATGGCTGCTAGTTAGATTCCCTGGACACTACAATCAATGATTGCTAGTGTTGGTAGACTGAAATTTATGGTATACCCGGGACAACGGAACCATGGGATAATGATCGGGTTTATCTCTATTTCCCCCATTATTGAGACTAAATTTATCTAAAATTATTTCATCCTTAATCAAGAGTTCTCTCTTACGTAGTAAGAGGGGTAATTAATTATGAGTGGTTGCACTCATAGGAAGTAAGAACCCCAGATCTTTAAACCCTGACACTACCCTCAGAGGAAATCTGATTAATTTCAATCTGACTTAAGAGAAATGGAATCCTACAGCTGCAAAGCAAGATTCGTGCATTCATGCCATTTTTTCTTGAGCCAACAGTAAAGCTCCATGTATAATCCACCATATTTTTGGATCAATTCTCCACCTATCACGCAATGACTCTCGGTCACCAAAGTCTTCTAAATAACAAAAAAATTTTGCAAGCTCAATATTGACACTTCTTCTCTCCTCATTTGGAAAATAATGCTTCAAACATGCCTTCCTCATATTTGAAATTTCTAAATCTTTTTGTGGAGAAACTCTTTGAAGATCCTCTTGAAGTCATTTTTTAGTTGAATATCTTCAAAGAATAATAAAAAATGTTGAAATCATTAAAGAACAAATTGTAAATTAATAATGAAAAAATGTTGAAATTTACCTAGGATTTAGTGAGTGAGCCAAGCAATGTAAAGGTGTATTACTTTTGCTCCACCTATCTTCTAGAATAACATAAATAATATCCAAAAAGCTTGAGTCTTCATAAAGTGCTTTCCGCTCATGTCTATATATAATTTCTTTTACTTTGGCTAGCATTGAATCTCACATCTCATAAATGAGTTGTAAACAAGACTTATCCGTATCCGCTACTCTCAACATCTCATAAATTGGATCTGCAAAATTTAAGATGTATTCAATCTCATCTCACCGTAAATCATCTAAAAGCTTCTCCTTTATATACCAAGCCTTTCCAACATCATCTTCCCTATAACAGGACCATTTATCACGAATCACCATAGCTTGAAGAGCATTTTAAATTTTTTAAATCTTCTCAACATCATTATAACTGAGACAAACTGAGTTTCAGCAACTGCAAGCTTCTTCAAATTAGAAAAATCATTGAACATAGAGAGTCTCATGGAGTGATTCATAATAAAATTTCTAATTACAACTGCATCTCCAGCAATCACTATGATTCAATGACATTCATTGTAGGTGATTTCATTTGCATCGGTAGTTTTAGCTGTACAAATGGTCTTCAAGGCAAGATTAAGGTATGCCGGGGCCCCCTGGCGGGGTTCGACCTTTAAAGTTTTTTCTACCTTTTTGGTACTTCTTGGTACCATTCGGTACCCCTCTATACTGAGCAGTACCGAGCGGTACCGAGTTCTAGTACCGAGCGGTACTGAGTTCTGGTATCGCTCGGTACCGAGCAGTACCGAGCGGTACCAAGTACCAAGCAGTACTGAGCGATACCGAGTTCTAGTACCGAGCCTGTCACGACCCGACCCGATCCGGGACGGATCCCGCTCGCACCGGGTCACGACCGGAACGAACAAACTGACTGACCAGGATCTGGCTTTGGAATTTGCTTCGGAACTGATTCTTCCAAATCAAAAACAGACACACAGAGCTACTATGAAACATCAAATGCAGCGGAACAAAAAATCTATATTTTTTTTCTTTTTCCTCAAAACAATCATCTACAACTACAGACCATGGCTCAGACAGAAAGAAACAGAGCAGAAGAGCCATGTCTGTACAAAAATCAAAAGTACAAAATAATACCTACGGATCAGACTCCGAAATCTATTCCTGGACCTCCTTCCCTTTCCCAGAACCTGAAAACCACCAGAAAACAAGAGTGAGCTCAACAGCTCAGCAAAGCGACAAACCTCCAATCAAAACTTCTAGAATCCAAAACCAAACACATCAGACTGAAATCCAATCAGAAATCAGAACAGAATCGTATATCGAATCAGAACAGAATCAAATCAGAACTTATACGGACATATCAAATCAGAATCAGAGTCGTACGGATCAGATCAAATCAGAATACAAATCAGAACAGATTAAATCAACAGAATCAGAATCGTACAAAAATCAGAAATTCAGATCATATCGGAACAAAACAGAATCATGTCAGAATCATATCATACAGATTAGATCAATTCATATCGTACGGAAATCAGAATCAGATTTGCTTACATAACATATACGGAAATCAGAATCATATCAAATCAGATATCAGATATTATTTAATTCATAGCTAAATGCCATGACACTGACGGAATCTCTACGGATTCCGGCCCCTTTATGCCTCCCTTCCCAGACACTGACAGAATCTCTCGGATTCTGGCCCCTTATGCCTCCCTTTGTGCTCACGGCACCAGAACAGAATTCATCGGATCCGGAACAGAACTGATTTCAGAATTTCAGATTGAGCTCATTTCAGATTTTCCAGACACTAACTGAATCTCTTAGAATCCAGGCCCCTTATATCTCCCTTTTTATAGTATATACAGATAGCATATCAATTCAGAAGAAATCCGGACAAATTAGAAATCACACGAAAATCGGGCAGCATAACGGCTGTAAACGGAATTTACACAATTTTTCCTGAAAAATCACAGAATAGCAAATTTGCACAGAATGTAGATAACAACATTACAAGACTTTAATTCTACTGCTCAGCAATTTTTAAACTACACAGAAAAATCCAGTCGACGAAAAAACACCGTCGAATCAAAACTACCCGGACAAAAATCTCCAGAAAATAATCAAAATGTGCACACTCGGCACGTCAACAACATACAGAAAGTTACGCGGTAAAAACTGAACCAATCGGAAAATACGGACAAAAATCACGAATAAAAATCAATTCCGGACAGAAAATACCGCCAAACACGACGGTTCTGAAAATTGAGAAAGGCGGAATGTGCCTTACCTTGTGTACATCAATTTCCTGAACAGTCTCGTCGGACGAAAACGGAGCCGCGTCGCTCGAAAATCAACTTTTCCCAAAAAGCCTTCGACTTTCTCTCTCCTCAAAGATTTTTTTTTTTTTTATTTTTCTCTCTATTCAAAACGACTGATTTCAGCTTTATAATCACAGATCGGCCCGGCCGATCGCAATATCGTCATGGGACGATCTGAACAAAATCCATCGGCCTGGACGGTTCCCAGGGCGATTCTCAGGACGGAATGATGCACTGAACCGATCGGCCTGGACGATGTCCCCATCGGCCCGGCCGATACCTACAGGAAAATCACCTGGAGCAATCTGGACACATTCTGGAACAAAACTTCAACTGATCGTCCCAGGACGATCCCAGATCGTCTTGGACGATCCTGGAGCAAAATCAGCACTTTACAGAGCCTACGATTAAGAAAACAAAGAACGAAGAAAATGAACCTTCAATGCCCACGTCGCATTCACTGTTCGTGTTGTCAAGCCGCTCCATCGACGAAGGATTCTGTCGGTTTTAATGCTCGCGTCGTCGATCTGCTCCTTCGACTATAATGAAAAAGATGAACACCTATGCGGAAACAAAAAACCTAGCTCGCCGAAATGTTTAAGATGCATAAATGAATAGGGATATCAAACGGATGAGCGGATAGCCGAAATGAATAGGACAAATTGTGGCTCCATTTTTTTTTTAATAGACACATTTATCTGATACGTGTGTCCGATCAAATTTAAATAATATTTTAATTGGACACGGCAAAGCCGTATCCGACACATATCCGTCCCGTATTGGAGGCGTATCCGTATCCGACACGTGTCCGATACAACATGCCTCGTAAATAGGCATATCCGTGCAACATAGGTTATCATACACATATCCTACCAATTTTAATGTGTGTCTAAAGGTTATCAATTCGAAATTATACAATTTTCATGTTATAATTGATTGTTTCACTTCTTATTTTATTATGATGTGTGGTGAAATTTTACAATTCTGTCATAATTCGTATTGAACTACATGAGAAATGAGAGGGAGACTATATTATTAGAGAAAAAAAGGAGGAATCAATATGGGTTTTCATTAAATATAAGCTCATGAATGATTCTAACACATGAAGTCAAAGTGAAATTAATCATAGATTTTAGGCCACAAAATAAAACTCTTAAAGAGGCATTTCAAATTAAGATTTTATAAGAAAAAAAATTCAAGTTCAACATATGTATGAATCTTCTAACAAATTAAAATATATTTTGGTGGATCTATTTCAACATTTATTAGTTCTCTGAAAATTTTTATCAAGATAGCATGGTTCAAACTTCAACGTGAAGAATTCTATGGAATCAAAATTGCATACTTATGAGCACATTTGGAAGACGAACCACTCTACTTAGACTGAAGTGGAGTTGTTCAAACTGTTCCAAGGAAGTTGATTTGGTTACTGTCCTTTACCACAAAAAGAGGAATAAACTGTTTTTTTTTTTTATGACATCCCATAACTCGAATAGAAAATATTCTCATAATTATTATGACTCGTTCTAGTCAAAATTTTGTAAACCATTAGATGCACTTGATTACTCTAGTAAAGATGAACAAATCTGTCAAATTTCGATGATTGGAGAGGAAAAGGTTAAATTTTATTATAAAACATAATCCCTATTTATAGATCTATACAAGATGCCTTAATACATAAACGAATAACTATAGAATAATGAGTAATACAATCCTTCCTAAATCAACTACCTAGCTATGGAAGGTTTTCAACGTGATTCAAGTGGGCTTCCCATGGATCTCTATTCATAGCTGTGGGATCAATATGAGAACGAGAGGCTAGGATTTAACAAAATCCATACTGAGATTTTTGCCTTTCATTAACATTTTTTGGCGATGACAAAATTAGGTCCTATACCTTCCCTAAAGTTATTTTAGACAATTTGATGGTTAAAGTTTTTATCCGCCAACTCTATTCTGCTAATAGCTTCAAGAGTTTTCAAGTGGTGCTCTCAACTCGTGGATAATATAATTTTTTATAGGTGGCCACCACCACCACCGTTGAGCTCTTAGTGATTACTTGGGCCAACATTGCTCAACCAATTCTATTAAGTTGAGTTAGGGTGAGATTAGCCAGTCAATTTCTAAAATGAAAAGCGAATGATTAAGATTGTCTGATTCCTTGATAGATATTTATGTAAAAGGCATAATAAACCTCTCAAAACATTTAAATATATCATATTACTAATCATGAACAAATATTTTAGCAAATATTGGATTGCTTCAATTGCCTTGTAGACATAGTCATCGCTTTTTGTCTGATGCCCATTATTGAACAACACCTAAAGTGTAATGTCGCCGATCATCAGTCCATCATTGGCTAATGTTAACGTGCAACACCCTTTGGTGAGCTAATGTTAACGTGTAACACCCTTTGGTGATCGATGTTAACAATCAAACTCATTTTCATACAAAGATTAGAGCCTCTCCGTAGATATTATGATTCTAGGAAACATCTCATTGGATATATTACATCAAATACGAGTAATTAATTTCATTTTTAGATGAAAATCGAAACCTCACCATAAGGCTTGTGAACCTCAAATACCTCTCATCGAATTAATTCAAATAAGGATAATTAACCTTTTTGAAGGAAAATCGAAGCCTTCATAGAAATTATGAGCATCGAGTACCTCACTTTGAAACTAGTTCACTAAACAAGGACAATCAACCCCATCTTTAGAGCAAGGTCGTAACATTGTTTCAACAATTTTGAAGCCCAAAACACATCTCCTAAAATCTAATTCATCCAAATGAGGACAATTAACCCTATTTTCAAAGGAGGATTGGAGCCTTGTTGTAGGAATTATGATATTTGAATTTCGCTCACTTCCATATCTTAATAATATTTTTTTTAGAATTTTAGAGAAAATTTAAGCTTAGGAACAAAATTTGATTATTCTAAATCTATTAGGGGTATTTTATAGGATTTGGAGAGAGAATTTTTGGGGATTTTAAAAAATTTTCTAATTTTTAAAGGTTGACTTAAATGTATCTTTTTTTTTAATTAAAAAAAATTATACTCACACTGCATGAGTTTATCGTGTAATCACGCCTTGTAATTTTCACAAAATTATGGTTTTACATTCTAATTTTTAGGAGACCCTAATTAATTTTAAACTCACAAATTTTGATGTCCAAAACAAGTAGGATAAAAATTCATCTAGCTAAGCATAATTTGTGATGCAATTTTTATTTCTCAAAGCACCCAAATATATAAACCAAAAACTTTTGAAATTGACTTTTGGATCATCCAAACTCTAGCACCCATTTCTTTGCCTTGAAATCACATCTTAATATTATGTTAGTAGAATAGGAAATATTATTATAACGATAGAATTGTTTCATCCAAGTCAAATCCTATGATTTTTTTTTTCCTTTATGAAAATTTTCATGTAAGAAAATATTGCATCTCTTATAAATCTCAATCTACTCATTTATATGTGTGAGATTTCATATAACATTAAGGTGATAAACTCCCTCTCAGCCATCATAAACATTCTAGCATGAAAAAAAAAAAAAGAAGGGTAAAAATATTAGCAAGGTGAAAATAATAGGATTAGTTTCAACTAGTTAGACCAATCAAGCTAATTGAAGATAAATTATGATAATTAAATGCTAATAAGATCAATAAGAATTAATTAGTAATATAATTAAGAATATCAAATTATAAGGAATGGGGTGAGAATAATAGGCAAAAATTTCTCAAATTTTTGAAGGAACATATTTATATAAAATTCAACAAATGCATCAAAGACAAAGTATAAATTTATTGTTTATTTTTATTCTTTGTTTTTACTTTAGACTATCATTATAAATGAAAATTGAATGCTCACAACACAAAACAATAATTGAGCTAAAGTTTATTAAATTTATTAAAATTTTACTCTTTATTTATTTTTCATCAAATCAAATATTAAAATTCTTAAAACACTAAATGAAAAGTTTTTACTCATTTTTCATCAAACCAAACATTCCATTGTAATAGCTTTTATTCAGGGAGATTTACACATATCTCCTGTATATATAATATCTAATATTTACATTTATTTATACAACATTAAAATATATCCATAAAAAGATATATTTCCAAGCTTGATATAAAAGGATACTTTATCGAGGCTGAAACATTTAGATAGTTATATTCTATTATCTTCATCTTTTTTCAACAAAATCAAAGTAGATTTTATCCGCACCTTTTTCAATTCAACTATGATTTTATCATTTTATGCAATTCCAACAAATTTAGCTTTTTAGCCGTTTCTGCAAACTTAGAATATTTCCTTGAATAATATAAAGATGATCTAGCATGGTAGCTGTGACAAAGAATTGAACAAAAGGAGAAAACTCTATACAGATGTTGATTCTGGCCATCTTGAAGATCTCTGATCAGAGGTGTTTTGGTAGTCTAAAACTACTTCATGCTGGATATATGATTTATCATTGGGCTTCTTGCTTTAAGATTGTTGTTGTTTTGAATTTTTGCTGCCGATTCACCCTGCAAGTTCTCATTTATCTACTGCTCGCTGGGAGAATTGAATTGACCAAGCTGGACGATGATTAATGTATTTCTTCTTCTTGGAGAATTTTAGTCAGTCTTTTTGCCTTTGGATGGTCGTCTTGGAAGCTAGACCCTTATTCCTGAACACTATTTTTCAGCAACCAGAGAGTGACTGAAATTTGATTTCTCTGGAGTCTTTTTGCACATACCAAGCCTAGTATTTTAGCTAATAAGCAACTCCTGTTTTATTTACTCTTTCTCTGAGCATCGTCTTCTTGTTGTAGCTTGCTGAAATGTATTTTCTCATATTTGTTGAATTGTATTTAGTTTCTTTTTTTAATATAATTTTATTAGATTTAAATGAGAATTTGGCTCTCAACATGGACTAATTGTTCTGTGTGGACTTCGGACGGAGAGTACTGTCCGGATTTGTTATGCTTTTACTGAGTATTTGTAAAAGCACAACTAAAGAAAGTAAAAAATACATTCATAACTGAATATTTGTTGTCCTTTTACTTCTATTTTTGCAAAAGCGCAGCAAATTCAAACAGTTTTCTCTGTCCGGGGTCCACACAAAAGAATTTCTTCTTAACATAACATAATGGAGAAAAAGGATTAATGTAGCCAACCTTATGTAGTGAGATAAAGGCAAGATATTGTTGTATTGTTTATATCATTTTATTATATAATCAATGAAATTGGGCTACACGATGACTTTGAATTATATATATATATATATATTTCTAGTAAGTCTTTGATGCAATTGTTGAATTTTATAAAAGTTCGGTACTTAAAAAATTTGAGAAATATTTGCATATTATTCTCGCCTCATTGCTTAAAATTTAATGTTCTTAATTATATCACTAATTAATTCTTATTAGCATATTATAGCATAATTTATGTGCAGTTAGCTTGATTGGTTTAATTAGTTGAATTAGGCATTTAACCAGTCTGTTTACATAAATTAGGTGATGATATCTTAGTACGAATGTGTCCAATAAAAGAAAAGTTATTATGTTCGGACAAAAATTGAAAATCCACACGTAGACTGAGCGATACGTACCGAGTGCTCGGTACTGAGCTCCAGGTGGCATTGTGCGTTATTATTGATCTCTGGATGCGTTCCGTGTCCGGACATAATAATTACTCCTAATAAAGCGGCTTTGATATTCCAATTTTCTTTGAAAAATGATGCATAATGTGGAGCACGTCATTTTGACTTGAAGGTAGATTTGAACCCGTATTAGAGTCAATCAAATTTGAGTGTTTCATATTCCAAATGTTTAGGGTAATTATGTAATTTTGATTCCATTGAATTTGTCACATTGAACCATTCTTTAAAATTGCGCAATATGAGGCTCGCCTTGAGGCCCGCCTTTGCGCAATTCTACTAAAAAACGCCTCGATGCTTACGCCTCGAGTTTTTTTTATGAGGCTTGTGCCTCAACTTGGTTGAGGCCCGCCTCGCCTCACTGGCATGAGCCTTATGCCTCACGCTATATATATTAAAACATACATAAATCTTGAAGTAAATGCCCAACATCGGACTGTATAGGAGAGGAGGAAGGGGAGAAAGTAATTCATCATAATGATGATTCAAATAAATAACCCCTTAGTGATGACAGTGCTGATGACTTATGAGTTATGATGTGTTATGTCATTGCTAATTATTTTTGGAAATTGGAATTATATGTTAATGAAAAGAATATTGGGATTTCGGAAAGATAGAATTTTGAGTTGAACTATATTTCATGTTGTCTTATTATTGGGATATTTTGATTTCACTTCATATCTTATGTTTTTTTATGTTTTATATTATTCACTCATTAGTATATAAAAAATTTATCATTTCATGTTTACGCAATCTTTTGATTTTGAGGCTTACGCCTCAAAACGCCGTGAGGCTTACGCCTCGCCTCATGAATGAAAAATGCCTCAATACCCGAATATGCAATTTTAAACATTGCATTGAACCACACTATCCTAATTATAAATTTGTTAGAATTAATGTCTGGTTATTTTCTAAGATAATTTTCAAAATTTTAGAATTTATTTTTAACATTTATTTAATAAAAAAAAAGATTTATATGAGTATTTGTGCTTAATCAAATGGATTCTATGAGTCATATCAATGAATTTTGAGAGAGCTAAAAAATAAAAACCATTTAATTCACTTCATTTAAATGTATTCTTTTAATTATTTTCTATTATATTGTTGGATTTTGGTTTAGATTTTAGGTTGTTTCTTTGTAATTTCTTTAGGTTTCTTTAATTTGTGCTGCCTTTGATATAGCCTATTATGCTATAAAGAATTGTAATAGGTTGTAATAGTGATATGCATAATAATACAAGTTATGTTCACGTTTCTTCTCTCTATCCCTCCCTCTCTTCTCTTCCTCCATCAAGATCCTAAAAAACTGGTATAAGAGCTGGGAAGTGGAGGAAGTTTCTTGCTCAAGAAATCAAATTAAGCTAGTTGTATGGATCTATGGACTGTAGGCTAGCAAGAAGGGTTGGGTCGCTGGTTAAGTGATCGGCCAGAGCAAGCGGCAGTCGAGCATGTCGCTGCGAGTGTGGAGGTTGTAGGCCTAGCGTGAGCTGAGCGTGCAAGGTGTGACTGCAAGGTGTGACTGCGTAGGGAGGAAGCGAGGCGCATGGCGTGCAGAGCTTGATGTGGAGGCAAGCATGTGAAAGGCGGAGCGGGGCATGCGATCTTGGCGGGGTTCACCGGATTCAGCAAAGGCGGGCGTACCCTGGTCAAGGAAAGGAGCGGAAGCCAAGGCAAGCTCTGCTTGCAGATTAGGGCCGGAAGGCGTGGAAGCTTTGTCGGACGAGCGGGCGTAGTTTTGCGTATATGCTCGGCTTGCTGTAGTCATACACTAAATAGTAAGCAGTTTTTTTTTATTATTATTATTTTTGGTGAAATCTTGTGAATAGGAGCAGATTGGTGCAATTGGGGGCACATATCAAGTTTTGGTGTCTTGATCATGTCAATGCAAAGGTTTGAAATTGATAAGTTCAAGGGGAAGAATGATTTCAGCCTTTGGTGGATTAAGATAAAAGCTTTATTCGTTCATCAAAGCCTTGCTGATACAATTTTTGAAGAAAATCTTACTGCAGTCAATGACAGATCCAGGGCTCGGGAATAAAACTCAAGGCATACAATATCATCCTTCCCTCTCTTGATGACAAAGTGTTGAGAGAGGTTGCTGAAGAAGGCTCGGCATTAGAGGTATGGAGGAAGCTTGAATCAATTTATGTTAAAAGATCGCTTACTAAATGACTAATTTTTAAAGGGCAATTATACAAGCTCCAAATGGAAGAAACCAAGAAACTTAGAAAGCATTTGGATGATTTTAATAAATTGATTCTTGACTTAAAAAATGTTGATGTAATAATAGACGATGAAGATCAAGATATCATACTACTCAGCTCTCTGCCGAAGACATGAGAACATAGTTGACATTATGTTGTATGGGAAGCAAACATGGACATTGATAGAGGTAAAATTTATCCTAATGTCCAAGGATGTTCAGAGAAAATTTGAGCAGAAAGAAGATAATATTGGCATCATTCTGATCGCAGGAGGAAGATTAGAATTCAGAAGGAATAAGTCCAACAATAAGAGCTTTCTTTGCCACAAGGAAGGGCACTTTAAGAAAAATTGTCCTAATTTGTTAAAACTGCAAGGAGTTGGTCTCAATTCAAACACCAACTTAGGAGTAGTTGCATACTTGGGAGACGATTGGATTGATTCAGATGTTTTGTAAAATCTGGATTAAGGGGGTGGTTGTTGGATACTAGTCCAGATTTTAGGTTTTTTTCTTTGTACTTTCTTTAGGTTTCTTTAGTTTTTGTTGCCTTTGATATAGGCTATTATGTCTATAAATAATTGTAATAAGTTGTATAAGTGATATGCCATACTAATACTATTTATGTTCACGTTTCTTCTCTGTCCCTCCCTCTCTTCTCTTCCTTCATCAAGATCCTAACACATATAAAATGAATTTGATGTTTGAGATTGCTAATCTAATCTCAACTCTCCAATTATCATATTAATTAAAGAGATCTATCTCTTCCTTCTTTTCATTACATTACATATGAAAGTACTTATTCTTCTTTTATTTTAATTCAAATTTGATATACTGCTTTGGCTAGCAATTATATAATAAATATTATTCATTGGATGTCTAGCACATCACCCTAAAATATTTGCTTGCATTTAATACATTGATAGCATAGCACATCATTCTAAAATATTTGCTTGTATTTAATTCATTAATAACCCTTGATTATTTGTCCA
Organism: Dendrobium officinale; assembly: GCA_019514585.1. Lineage (NCBI taxonomy): Eukaryota > Viridiplantae > Streptophyta > Magnoliopsida > Asparagales > Orchidaceae > Dendrobium > Dendrobium officinale. The sequence continues at coordinate 7,656,303 of CM033700.1, forward strand.
AATAGAGAAGGGGAGAATATAAATGAAATCAATAATCTCATTCCTTAAATAATATAAACAAGAGAAAGTTATCAACCGACTCTTTAAATACATTGGCTCCCAATCATCTCCTACCTCATAAGCTTTGGCAGTTCATAAGCTAGGGTAATCATTTATGATTGAGAATGATCATTTTTGCAGCTTATTATATAACGGACGAGCGATCAGAAACCCTCTTCTTTTGAGGAGAGATTATTACGTGCAGAGTCCGGACTTAAGCTGAATCTGATTTTTGTGAGTGTGGGCAACAAAAAATATAATAAAAATGCAGTGGTGAATAGTAACCGGGCTTTTGTTGTGCACGGTCATAAAAACCCGGTCGGTTCTCTAGTCCAGACTCCGCACGTAATAATCTCTCCCTTTTGAGAATAATTGTGCGTCCAAGCTAAAAGCAATTTAGCTTATGGACTTGAATGTTAACACATTTATTGATGCAAATCATATTTAACACATATAATTACTTCATTGAAGTAGCACTTGATATACATATTTTTTTCACATGTTTGTATTGGATGTACAAACATTAGCATATTTCTCGCATTTAATTACTATATGTATCGACACATATTCATAGAGAAAATATATTAGACTGATTATCTCATCGAGCTCAACTTATTATAAGTCATTTATCAAGCTAACAAGAGTGGAGTGGTGCTGGAGACAGTAAACCTAAATCATACTGAGCGATATTAAAGAGCTCAAACTAAGGTGACTTGAAGATTTTCTCTGGTCGGTGACTAAATAGGCTTTCTGGATTTTAGTTTTTTTTTCTCTTAATTGTTTGTACTCATATACCAAAAATTTGAAGACTCTTAACTATTTTTTTACTTAAGATTTTGATATCCGAAAATAAGATGACAGAGAATACATTCTACTGACTCTCAACTATCGAAATATTGTCTATTATTGACCTAAAAATCTCAACACAAACAGCTCTATTGTCACAAGCATTTAAATGATGACAAAAATAATAAACTATAAGAATATTTTCATGTGATTTGGGAAAAAAAGGCTAATTAAATGCTTATTTTGATTAATCAAACCAACCAAGCGAATTGTACATAAACTAGACTAATTATATAGTGATAAGATTATTAAGAATTAATTCATGATATAATTAAGATTATCAAATCATACAAAATGTGTAAGAATAGGAGGGAAATGTTTATCGAAATTTTGGCTGAACGAATTTATATAAAATTCAACAAATTCTTATGAGACTTTAAAAGTTATAGCTTTTTCGTTTGCTTGTTGGATTTGTTAGAGAATTGGAAAGGTAAGAGAAGGAGAAATGGCATGACCCGGACATGTAAAGAGTCTTGGTAATTCTTCATGCTTTATTAAATTTCTTTTTTTTTCTTTTCATGGAAAGTATTTACTCCTAAAGTTATGTCTTATTGGCTTAAATATTTTGCATTCTTGCATTTCATTTCTTCAAGAAATAATTGAAAATTTTCTCTTGCACTTCAATACTAATTATGACAAGGAATTCTAAAATCTCACCTCACTGAAGTGAAACAATCAATTATTGATAACAAAACTTCAATTCGCAATCAATATTGTCGAGACATAATAAACTCAAACTAGAATGCCATATTATAACTAATTTAAACACTATATTTAATACAAGCTCTCCACATGATTGATAATATGTCCTTAAATATGAACCCACTATTGTCATCATTGAACTACTAGGAGCTGTGTGTTTCGGCAAAGCAGACATGTCCTATGCCGCAGGAGCCATTCATCCGCACACCCAACATGAAACTTATGCCCACAATTTGGTAATCGCCATATCATTCTTATGACAAACAGACAAATACTGCAAACAACATCATTTTTATTTATTTATTATTATTATTATTATTTTACAAACTACATCATTACTAGTTGAATCTATCTTATCTTCATTGTGCATAACCTTAGGATGGCTTTCCAAAGTTGCTTCGCCAATTCCTTGCCCCTTATTCTTCCAAGGACGAAACTAGTAGATAATGAAAAGGTTATGATGATTGACGATAATGATGATGATGAAAATAAAGATGCTTATTACTGTGGCCTTATGGCAGTCAAAGGCGTCAGAGGTCAAAATGAAACCTGCAACTTAAATTAGATAATAATTTCGTGTGCACACTCATAAAAGTAATCGCCTCCTACGGGGACGTTGCGAAGTGAGCCGCCTTTGGTTCAATGCTTTCTACAGCCCTTGAAAAAGTACTGGGGTTTATTAGGTCCGGTGTAAGGACGTAGAGGAAGGTTCGGTCGGAGGCAAAATCCCACGAAAAAACTCGGTATTTGCTCGGTATTGCTAGGTATTATTTGATAATAACGAGGAATAGCGCTCTGTGAAGACCGATATCGAGTTATACCTAGCTATACCGAGCAATACCTAGTTGTACCGAGTTTTTTCTAGGAAAAACTCGGTACAACTTTTGTATAACTCGGTATTGGGCCTTCACATGATGGTATTCCTCGTTATTGTTTGGTATTGCTCGGTATTTCTCATTTTTTGGCGCGATTTGACCTCCGACCGGACGTTCCTCTAGGTCTTGTCGGAGGACGTAATAATTGTTCCTTGGTGAGACTGTAGTTGTTGTAATAGCAGAATTTGGTATTTGAAGGAATCACATTGAGGGAAATTCAGGGCTCCACGTGCACATCACATGCTGAAGCAAACCCGGACCAAGGTCTCTCAAATTTAAAGCCTCACATCCTCGCTTGCCCACCAAGTTCTACTCTCTCTCTCTCTCTCTCTCTCTCTCTCTCTCTCTCTCTCTCTCTCTCGCTATGTTCTCACCCGAAGATCACAGGATGTTATCCTACGCGACGAGATCGGCATCGGTCGATCACCGGAGATGGAAACCGTCAGTAGAGATAGCCCCGAATTGCCCTTGTTGTGATTCCACAAACACCAAATTCTGCTATTACAACAACTACAGTCTCACCCAGCCCCGGTACTTCTGCAAGGGCTGTAGAAGGTACTGGACCAATGGCGTCTCACTCCACAACGTCCCAATAGGAGGCAGTTGCTGCAAAAACATCCTCGTAGGAAACAATAACGATGTTTTTGCTGCGCACGCGCATAAAAGTCCGGAAGGTTCTCCAGTCTGAACTCTGCACGTAATAATCTCTCCCTTTTGAGAATAATTATACGTCCAAGCTAAAAACAATTTAGCTTATGGACTTGAATGTTAACACATATATTGATGCAAATCATATTTAACACATTACACATATAAATACTTCATTGAAGTAGCACTTGATATATATATATATATATATATATATATATATATATATATATATATATATATATATATATATATATATATATATATATATATATATATATATATATATATATATATATATATATATTTTTCACATGTATGTATTAGATTATGTACAAACATCAGCATATTTCTCGCATTTAATTACTATATGTGACACCGTCTCCGACTCCTCGAAGGGTGACCACCGGCAATGCAGCGCTCTTTGCCCACGGGTCTCTGTCGCGTCCCACGCCGCGGTTCCTAGCAAAGCTCAGGTGCAGGCGGAAAGGGGAGGGAAAACATAGGAAAAAGAAAATAGAATTAACTGAATTCAACACAACAATACTTCTCTTCTTTATTCATTGAAGGATAAGCTGTTTATACACAGTTGGGTCGCAATAGGCTACAGGCTTAAGAAGGAATTACAAAAAATAAGAAATTGCTATTTGAAGTAATGTAGCCGTGTTAGCTCCTGCGTCATCTGTAGCCGTGTTAGCTCCTGCGTCATCCACCCGGGGTGGGGAAGAAGTCTTCTAGATCGTAATGTGGGGTAAGATCAGCCACATTAAAAACTGACGACACACTATAATCACCTGGAAGATCGATCTCGTAGGCATTGTCGTTGATCTTCCTAAGGACTTGGAATGGTCCGTCGGACTTGGCTTTAAGCTTCCCGAATGGTCCTGGGGGAAAACGTTCTTTCCGAAGCTTGATCCAGACTTTTTCACCGACCTGGAAGGTAACTGGGCGCTTATGCTTGTTGGCTTGAGTTTGATACTTAGCATTCTGGCGCTATCTTGTCTCGTACTTGCTGATGAAGTAATTTGATTTCTTCACTGCGTCTTTCTCCATCTTTGCTACAAGAAGATGTCGACATGGCAGGTAATAAATCGAGAGGGGTCAACGGATTGTTACCGTATACAACCTCAAAGGGACTGTGTCCCGTTGTCTGGTTAGTGGAACGGTTGAAGGCGAATTCAATTTGAGGCAGGATGAGGTCCCATTGCTTCACGTTACGCCCCACAAAGCATCGCAACAAGTTTCCTAAGCTGCGGTTGATAGTTTCGGTCTGCCCATCCGTTTGAGGGTGGGCGGCTGAACTAAACTGGAGCTTAGTTCCCAGTTTTCCTCATAGAGTTCGCCAGAAGTGGCTGAGAAATTTTACGTCGCGGTCGGAGACGATAGTCCAAGGTATCCCGTGAAGACGCACTATCTCTTTGAAATAGAGATCACCAATATGGATAGCGTCCAGCGTTTTGTGGCAAGCGATGAAATGAGCCATCTTGGAGAACCTATCGACGACAACCATCACCGAGTCTTTATTCCGCTGGGTCCGAGGTAACCCCACAACAAAGTCCATACTCACGTGGTCCCATGGCCGGAAGGGAATAGGCAACGGAGAGTATAACCCAGCGTTAGTAAGTGATGTCTTAGCCCTCTTGCAGGTTCGGCAACTTCTGGTATAACGGCTTACATCCTTCTTGATCGAGGGCCAGTAAAATCTTTCGGCCATGAGGATCAGCGTTTTGTCACGACCAAAATGACCGGACAATCCTCCGTCGTGGCATTCGGAAATAAGGGCCAATCGAAGGGAGCAAGCAGGGATGCATACGCGGTTATGGCGAAAAAGGTAGCCATCATTGATATGGAACAACTGATAGGGAGTTTGCTGGCACCATCCCCATATATCTCCAAAGTCTCGGTCAGAGTGATACAACTCCTTGATAGCATCGAAGCCCACCATTTTTGCTTGAACTGCTTGCAGTAAAGTATAACGCCTGCTGAGAGCATCAGCTACCTGATTATCCTTTCCGGCTTTGTGTTTGATCAGGAAATGGAATGCAGCCAGGAATTCCGACCAGGTGGCATGCCTTCCTCTTAATTTCTTTTGACCTTCTAGGAATTTAAGAGCCGCGTGATCGGTGAACAAGATGAACTCATTGCAGAGTAAATAGTGGCTCCAATGGTGTAAAGCCCTGACGATCGCATAGAACTCTTTATCGTAAGTGGAATATCTTTGCCGAACCTCATTCAATTTTTCACTGAAGTATGCAACGGGTTGCCCCTTCTGACTTAAAACAGCTCCTATGCCTAGATTAGAAGCATCGCACTCCACCTGAAACAACTTGTTGAAATCTGGCAGGCGCAAGACTGGAGTGGCCGTCATTTTCTTTTTTAACTCATCAAAACTGTCTTGAGCAGCGGGTGTCCAGCTGAAGATACTAGATTTTAGCATTTCAGTGAGTGGGGCGGTAATGGAGCTGAAATTAGCAATGAACCGCCGATAAAATGAAGTCAAGCCATGGAACCTTCGCACCTCCGTAAAAGAACAAGGAACGGGCCAGGTGATAATGGCTTCAATTTTATCCGGATCTACTTCAATACCTACGGCTGAGAGGATGAATCCCAAGAATCGAATTCTAGAATTCATGAATTGACACTTCTTTGGGTGGCAGTATAACCTTTGCTACTTCAAGATTTGCAAGACCTGCTCCAAATGCTGTAAGTGAGTGTGAAGGTCGGGACTGTATATTAAAATGTCATCGAAATAGACGATCACAAACTTGCTTAACAATGGCTGAAAAATTTGGTTCATGAGGCGCATAAACGTGCTTGGCGCGTTCGACATCCCGAAGGGCACTACCAGCCATTCGTAGAGGTCGTCCCGAACCTTGAAGGCAGTCTTCCATTCATCGCCTTCACGAACACGAATCTGATGATACCCGCTCCTTAAGTCAAGTTTGGAGAAGATGGTAGCTCCTTGCAGTTGATCGAACAGGTCGTCGATGCGCGGAATCGGAAATCAGTAACGCACCGTGATCTTATTGATCGCTCGACTATCGACACACATTCGATACGAGCCATCTTTCTTGGGCACCAGTAGCGTTGGAACAGCGCACGGACTGATGCTAGGCCGAATGAAACCTTTGGCCAGCAACTCTTCTACTTGTCTTCTTAATTCTTGATGTTCGTCTAGCCTTAGGCGGTAGGGGGTCGGTTTGGCAACGTGACTCCTGGCTGGAAGTCGATCGAATGTTGAATTTCACGCAGGGGTGGTAGCCCTGCCGGCAGCTCCTCTACCCAAACTTCCTTATACTGATCCAGTAATGGCTGTAGCTCCGAAGGAATGGGATTTACATTCTTCTCAACTTCTTTGACTAGTACCAGATATCCTCCTTGGGCTCGCTGGATCGCTAAGTTGCATTCAGCCTTGGTTACCATCAGCTGTTCAGGTCCTTCGGGCTGGCATTTAAAAGGTAGGAGCATAATGGTCTCGTTGCCTTGCCTCAGAGTATAAGTATTAGCCTCACAATCGTGCATAGTTTTTCTGTCGAATTGCCATGGGCGCCCCAACAACATATGACAAGCATCCATGGGTAAGACATCACACCACACTTGATCCCTGAATCGGCCAATAGAGAACTGTATAAGGCAACGTTTGTTCACCTCTATGGTATTGCCTTTCTGAATCCAGGACAACACGTAAGGCTGAGGATGTTGCTCGGTTGGTATTTGCAGTTTCTCCACCATGGTGTAGGAGGCTATGTTTTCGCAACTGCCGCTATCAATAATAACTTGGCATACTTGTTCTTTGACAGTACACCTGGTGCGAAATAAGTTGTGTCGTTGCTCTGGCTCTTCCTTCTGATGGCTCAGCAGTAGTTTTCTAAGGACCAATAAGTTCCTGTCATCAGCCTCAATGACAGTAGGATGACTCGGGGCCTGGTGTTCGCCGGTGTCTCCAGCTTGAAGCTCTTCATGTGAGTCACTGTCTTCTTCCAAGATAGTAACAGTCCTTCTGGTGGGGCAGTTGGATGCAATATGTCCAAAGCCTTGACACTTGAAGCATTTCCGCGCCTGAGTGCTGCCGGCCGCTGAGGACGGTGTCCACGTCCGTCCCAATGGTTTTTCTGGCGGTCATTCTTGAGAGGCTGAGGTTCCACCCTTATGCAGTTGTGTGACCTTTTCTCCCACCATCTCTTTGAATCTAACAGGGGTACTCTTAGAAGAGTTCTGTTGTCGTTCTACCTGAAGAGCGAGATTGATAGCATCTTGAAGCGTCCAATGGGGCTGCAGCTGAACCACGTGGCCGATGGCGGGCTGAAGGCCTTCCAAGAATCGGGCGATGGTGTTCTCCAAGGGGTTCGTTAAGATCACACTTCAGCGAGAGCTGCTCAAATTTGGCCACATATTCTTCGATCGAACGGTGCTGCTGTTGGAGACGATGCAGCCTCAGGAACAAATTTCGCCTATGATATTCTGTGAGATACTTTCGCTACAACTCTTTCTTCATCTTTTCCCAACTGGAAATCTTGCTTCGTCCTTCCCGAGCTCGACTACGCTTCAAATTCTCCCACAAAAGAGAAGCACCCTTCTTGAGTTTAATAGCTACGAGTTTAACTATCCTTTCTGCTGGAATCTCTTTAAACTCAAGAACCCGTTCGACCGTATGAAGCCAGTCCAAGAATTCATCAGGGTCCATTCGTCCTTCAAACTCCGGCAGATCAATTTTAATTCCACTGTCGACTCGATCAGGAGGACGGTCCAGCCATGGCCTTCTTGGCCGAACTTTGTCGTCGCTTGATGTTTCTTGGTGGAAGGGATTAACTTCTTCTTCCTGCTGTCGGCTTTCCGCCTCTTGCTGGTCCCTTCTTGCAAGTTCTTGTTGTAGTCGCTGGATTTCTCTTTGCAGGTCGTCAACCACCGTATCACGCACCGGGCGTTGGCGGTTCCTCCGTGGCGGCATCTTGCCGGCTCTGATACCAGATGACATCGTCTCTGACTCATCGAAGGATGACCACCGACAATGCAGCGCCCGTTGCCGACGGGTCTCTGTCGCGTCCCACGCCGCGGTTCCTGGCGAAGCTCAGGTGCAGGCGAAAAGGGGAGGGAAAACAGAGGAAAAAGAAAACAGAATTAACTGAATTCAACACAATAATACTTCTCTGCTTTATTCATTGAAGGATAAGCTGTTTATACACAGTTGGGTCGCAATAGGCTACAGGCTTAAGAAGGAATTACAAGAAATAAGAAATGGCTATTTGAAGTAATGTAGCCGTGTTAGCTCCTGCGTCATCTGTAGCCGTGTTAGCTCCTGCGTCAATATGTATCGACATATATTCATAGAGAAAATGTATTAGACTCATTACCTCATCGAGCTCAGCTTATTATAAGTCATTTATCAAGCTAACAAGAGCGGAGTGGTGCTGGAAACAGTAAACCTAAATAATACCGAGCGATATTAAAGAGCTCAAACTAAGGTGACTTGAAGATTTTCTCTGGTTAAATAGGCTTTCTGGATTTTAGTTTTTTTTTTTCTCTTAATAGTTTGTACTCATATACCAAAAATTTGAAGACTCTTAACTTTTTTTTTACTTAAGATTTTGATGTCCGAAAACAAGATGACAGAGAATACATTCTACCAAACAAAAATCTTGCTCAATGCACAATTTATATGGATCTCAAAGCACCCAAAATTTTAAGCCAAAAACTAATGAAATCGATTTCAGGGTCATCTGAATTCAATTGTGATATATAAATGATTGAAAAGATGTAACAATATAAATTCTCAACTATCGAAATATTGTTCACTATTGGCCTAAAAGCCTCAACACAAACTGCTCTATTGTCACAAGCATTTAAATGCTGACAAAAATAATAAACTATAAGAATATTTTCATTTGATTTGAGAAAAATAGGCTAATTAAATGCTTATTTTGATTAATCAAACCAACCCAAGCGAATTGTACATAAACTAGACTAATTATATAGTGATAAGATTATTAAGAATTAATTCATGATATAATTAAGATTATCAAATCATACAAAATGATGTAAGAATAAGAGGGAAATGTTTATCAAAATTTTGTCTGAACGAATTTATATAAAATTCAACAAATGCTTATGAGACTTTAAAAGTTATAGCTTTTTCGTTTGCTTGTTGGATTTGTTAGAGAATTAGAAAAGGTAAGAGAAGGAGAAATGGCATGACCCGGACATGTAAGGAATCTTGGTAATTCTTCAAGCTTTATTAATTTTTTTTTTCTTTTCTTGGAAAGTTTTTACTCCAGAAGTTATGTCTTTTTGGTTTAAATATTTTGCATTCTTACATTTCATTTCTTTAAGAAATAATTGAACTTTTTCTCTTGCACTTCAATACCAATTATGACAAGGAATTCTAAAATCTCACCTCACTGAAGTGAAACAATCAATTATTGAAAATAGAACTTCAATTCGCAATCAATACTGTCGAGACATAATAAACTCAAACTAGAATGTCGTATGATAACTAATTTCAACACTCTGTTTAATACAAACTCTCCGCATGATTGATAATATGTTCTTAAATATGAACCCACTAATGTCATTATTGAACTACTGAGAGATGTGTGTTCGGCAAAGCGGACATATCCTATGCCACAGGAGCCATTCATCCGCACACCCAACATGAAACTTCTGCCCGCAATTTGGTAATTGTCATATCATTTATGCATTCTTATGACAGACAGACAAATACTACAAACAACGTCATTACTAGTTAAATCTACCTTATCTTCACTGTACATAACCTTAGGATAGCTTTCCAAAGTTGCTTCATCAATTCCTTGCCCCCTTTTCTTCAAAAGACGAAACTAGTAGATAATGAAAAGGTTATGAAGATTGATGATAATGATGATGATGAAAATAAAGATGCTTATTACTGTGGCCCTATGACAGTCAAAGGCATCAGAGGTCAAAATAAAACCTGCGGCTTAAATTAGAGAATAATTTCATGTGAAAGAGTGCTTTTGATGCCGGAGGCGTAGAGGTTCAATGCGCTACTCTATACAAAAGTGATAAGATTTACACCATGGCTTTTGAAGACCTGAATTCACTTACTTTTGGACCTCCAAAGCTTTTTTGTTACTTGATGGATTCAAGCTTTAAAAAAATTGCTGTTGTTCAAGCTTTAAATTCCATAACAGCAATCTTGTTCAAGCTTGGCTCTATATATCAAGTAACGAAAGAGTTTTGGAGCTCCAAACGTAACTGAATTCAGGTCTTCAAAAGCCATGGTGTAAATCTTGTCACTTTTGTATAGAGCAGCGCATCGAACCGCTACGCCTCCAGCCATCAAAAGCACTCTTTCACACAAAATTATTCTCTAATTTAAGCCGCAGGTTTCATTTTGACCTCTGACGCCTTTGACTGCCATATGGTGTAAATATCCTCCATTGAACGTGAGAAAACAATATTCTTACCAGAGCTTGAAAATATCTCTCAACTCCCTACAAATCTCTGATAAAAATGAGTCTAGTAGATAGATTTTTTTTTTTTCCATCTCATGTAATATTTTGATAAAAAATATAATCCTTCGCAGACTTAAATAGATGAATTTCTGTGCCATACTACTTATAAAACAAAACAATTTTAATGTTCCAGTAGATGATATAGATTAGAATCTTCATTTTTCTTGTTAATTAAATTAAAGTTGATATTAAAAATTAGGGGCATTTACTTCGGAGGCACTTCTCTTTGAAGAACTCGTCAGAAGAGAGATTATTATGTGCAGACGCAAAATATTTGGAGGGGTATAGTCAAAATATTAGAACAACTGCATCATCACTTGAAAAGGAATATGTGTTTATGTTCTCTAGTGGTGGAATTTTGTAGGGGAATGTCTCTTCATTTGTGCTAGTCAAGAAATCATTAACCCAAGCACACAGATATGTGGTATGTCATTGTGATAGTCTTATACCAATTAGAGAACATTTCAAAGATTGTGAGAAAAGAAAGAGGTGCTAGCACACACATCTTACAATTTAGAATATCGAGAAACTTATTAACAAAAAATTTTATGAATGGTTGAGAATAACTGTAAGGTTAAACTTAATGTTCTCATTTAATATTTAATCTTCCAATTTCTATAAAGTCATTTTTTTTTTTAGGTTATGAGTGATGGTGGTCCAAAAGTAACAGAAGAAATTAAGGTCATGATCAAGAGACCCAATAAAATTGTATGTACATATAAAGGTTTTAGTATTAATGGATTTACCTTTCACGTAAAAACAATAGATGAGAATAAAAAAACTCAGAATTATGGTATTGTTAATAGTACAGAAATTGGATATTTCAGTTACTACGGAAAATTAATGATATTATTGAGATAAATTATTCATATAGTTTCAAAGTGATACTATTCAAATGCAATTGGGCAAGCATAACTGGGACCGATGTAAAGCAAGATCAATTTGGTTACACTTTGGTGATTGTTTTCACGTCTAATTCACACATTGGATAAATTAGAAGGTGATCAATTTAGTTTCTTTTCACAAGTTGAACCAGTCTTCTATATTCAAGATCCTAAAAATACAAATTTGAATTTCGTTGTTCGTTTAAGGCCTAAAGCTGTATATGATTCAAGTATTTCTCGTAGCAAATAAATTTAAGTGGGGGCAAATGTTAATATCATAAAGACTAAATTATTCATATAGTGCTATTCATATATTATTATTTCATGCTTTATAGATATTTCTCTTCATTTTTTGCTCTTCATCTATTGCTATTTATTAATGCTAAATTTTTTTTTCAGGAAATTACAGGATGTAGTCTTTTAAGAAGAGAGAAAAAAAAAAAAAAGCAATATGCTGAGGTGGATCAAGTAGAGGAGGAACTAGTAGAGGAGAAAGTAGTAGGGACTCTGAAACCTCTTCTACTCCGATCCACACAGATTCACAAGAGAGTTTAAGTGCAGTATTACCCAACAGACTCCACGACATTCATTTTGTGACCAAGCTCCTGCCCCAGAAGAGGGGATATGTCTTATAGGAATGATTTTCTATTATTTCAAAATTGTCATGATATTCATGCTTATTTTATTTATTTTGATTTGTGAAGATGAGCAAGAAAATCCTATCAGATGTAGTGGGAGTACAACGTGTGTTGATGTACATAATATGATGCATTTTCCAATTGATTCTCTCTTATTAATTTGAACCTAAGACAATGGTTACACTTATTTTATGCTTCTAAGATTTTGATAATGGCTATTGTAAAATATCTTCTATAGCAAAGGACTCAAATCTAATAGATATGTTACAAAGAGCCTGTCTTCCAAGATATGATCGTTTAAGGAGAGCAAAATAAGGTTTCTTCGTTCTGAACCTTTATTAAATGTAAAAATTCATAATAATTTGAATGATGATTTAACTTATATTTGAAGTTTAGGTATCTGGTAATCGATGCATTTACAATAAATTTACATATTTGAAAGAGTCGATAATGATTGGCGCTTGTCCATGCTTATTTATACATATCAATTATATTAGTTGCTGATGTATATCTATATATATCTAATTCTTTTTTCTTTTTTTTTTTAATTCTGGGCTTTTGTGACGGTTATAGCGGCCACAACATAGCAGAATTATAGCGGTTAAAACCTCAACAATTCTTCAATCATTTTTTTAAATGATTTTTGCAGCGGTTATAACAGATGCAATTTTTTACGTTTGCATCGATTATAATTGCTGCTACCGCGAGCGCTTCGTTGAATTTACCCGCCGATTCTTAAACTGCTGCGAAATGTCTTTGCAGCTCATAACAACTACAACGGGCATGCATCGATTTTAAAACCGATGCAAAGAATTTTTTGGCGGTTATAACCGCCAGGATAAATAAAAAAATACTAAAATAGTGCTACGATAGCTGTAATTTTTGGTAGTGAATGGACTGACAGTTATAATCAAGAAGTGGTCTAATTGTGATGGATGAGTGGCGTTCCAACATCGAAGCTTGATTGGAGGTCTGAGATTCTTCAAGGCTCGAAACTCCCTTGAATCACAAGCCAAGAGTCCAAGTCTCTCTCTCTCTCTCTCTCTCTCTCTCTCTCTCTCTCTCTCTCTCTCTCTCTATATATATATATATATATATATATATATATATATATATATATAGCATGCTCATAAATACAACCAAAATTTGGAACACTCCATTGAATCACCCGCATTAATTCTCTCAATATAAACCATTCTTTGAGCATTTAGTGCACTAAATTACGTTGAAATTAGACAATTTTGGGCTTGTAATTGGCTTCACATCATCAAGATGCTCGATTTAACTATAAATAAGTAGAATTGGATATCATTTGGTAGCCCAATTAACTTTTTAAAATGTTTTTGTTATACTTCAAGTACTTTGTCTGAGCTTATTTAGACCTAGATATGACCACTTTTATTATCAATGGGTTCGTCTCATCAAAATGTTCGATTTGACTATAAGTTTGTTGAAATAAAAAAATTCAAAATTAATGATCTTGAATTTAATTATGAAATATTCTAAATTAAATTTGCATTGAGATTCGTGTCAATCAATTCGAGTTTTTATGACATATGACCCATGAAAAAATTCAGACGCAACATATCTTACTCCTTATTTAGTAATAGTTTGCAAGATGAAGACTTGTAAGAATCACATTAGTTCCAGGAAGTGATGCAAAGCATCTTAGTTTAAATACTTCTTAGGTATAATTGTTTTAGTTTGTTATGTGTTTCTAGAACTGTCTAGTTTAAATAGAATGGTTGTAAGAAAAGATAGATGATGATATTTTTGGAATTGAAACAATATTTTTATTATTTTTAGGTGTTTAAGTTGTTTAGCTCTTAAATCTATCTTTTTCATGTATTCTCCCTACATCTGAATGATATCAGAGCCACTATAATCGTTGATGTCGATCAGGGTTTGGATGCTTGGGGAAGACCATGCATGAAGGAAGATATACAACCCTTGACGAAGATCAGGGTTTTGATGCTTTTGTGGGCAGTGCAAGCCTGCGTCACAAGGTGATCTCCATCAGCTAGCAACCATACCGGCGATTCGAACTGCACCAGCTAGCAAACATTCCAGCAATTCGATCTATATCGATGACAATCAGACATTTCCTGCAATACAGATCTGCTCCCGCCATCACCTTCGTCTTGTGAGAGATCTATCTAAACTTCAACTGAACTTGTTAGCTCATGAGCAATCTCATTTAAAAAATATTTGAATTCAAAAAATTAAGTATAAAACTAATAAAATATTTAAAAATTATATCAAACTTCATTATGCCAAGTGAGTGTTTATTAATTATCTTCTATTTTCTTATTTTTTTAACTAATTTTATTACAATAATTACTTGAATCATAATAATTTTCATTCTTTATGGATTGTGAGCCGGCTAAAAGTCGTAGAAGTAAGCTTGAGCTCTAACTGGAGCTTGATTAATTGATTAAACTCAAGCTCAAATCAGACTCAACTCCATTACATCTCTGATCGAAACCCACTCCCTAAATTCCTAAATTAGAACCTGATATCTACCAAATTAATATCTAATTACTCTTCTTCTCCAATCTCCACATGCATTATTTTTGACATTAATAATTCCCCCAAAATCTACGGGACAAAATTAATTTAGCTGCAAATCTATGCTATAATATTTACAGGGAAAAAAAAAAACAAAGCAAAACATTTTTTCAGAAATCAAAGACATTTATATAATAACTACAAGACAACTATTTTGTACAACAAAATAAAACTAAAAATCATTTTTTTATCCTAAGACAAAGCTAATTTACATTATATTCTGATCAAAGTTTCTTTCTTTTTTTAAATTAATTATTATCCTGCACACTGATCACACAAATTTGAAATTTCTATGATGAGCTTAACTTTTTTTCTTTTCACAGCACCTTTCTTCCTCCGAAATCTGAAGCACTGTCCACTCCTCTCTTTTCTTCCTCCCCCATCATTATTCTCTTCTTTCGCAAGCCTTTGCTTTTCTTTCAAGTATAGTAAATCAAAGGCATTTCGAGTCAGTTATGGCCTTTACTCCCATCATCTTCTTCCTCAGAACCCTAGCTGTATGTTCCACCAAAGGCTGGAGTCCAGAAATGAGAACTGGCTTCGCTGGTAACTGGGCAGGTGGTCGGTACTGGAACCAAACAGAGACTCGGCTTCTGAGGTCTTGCATATTATACTCCTCTCTTTTCTTCGACTTGCCTGAGTTCTGCTTAAATAATCCAATACATGCAAGAGTACTTAATTACATGCATATATAATTTTTCTGAACTCAAAGTCGAGTGAAGAGATCTATATATCTACCTTCTGCTGCTGCATGGGATGTGCATTCATCAAATATGGAGTGCTTAAGACCTGAACGTTCCATTTACATAAAATCTATGTAAATATTAATATACAATTTTAAGAAATAATTATGTTTCAGTATTCTTTCTTAATTGCATCAAAGAATTTAAGGACTTACATTGACTTGATCATGAAGTAATTTAATGTGAACGATGGCCTCGTGAAGCACTGAAGCTGTATCGGTCTGCAATAAAAGGGAAAGGAGGCTTCAGAAGAAGATAAGTAAGCTATGGGCGGCGGTAGAGAGATGGAGTGTTTAACGCCCTAGTTTTCTTTGAAGATCAAGCACGCATACATATAAGAGATAGGGTTACTGTATTCATAAGAGACATCAGAGTTTTTACGTAGAAACCCCTGAAAAAAGGGGAAAATGAAAAAAAAAAATCAACAAGTGTTTTTTATTGATTATAAATTATATGTCCTTCATTGGGGAAGGTGTTGGCTTAATGAAGTGAATATATATCATATAGAGCACATTACATGACAGAAGTTGGAAGATCTTGAGACATCATAGGTGTTCTTAAAAGAGTGTTGGATAGTTGGTATGATCGTAGTCAGGTGATAATGGTTGGAGGGACCATAGTTGGCGAGCAACAGAGGTCAGAGGGACCTTGTCGGCCAAACAATGGAGGTTGGAGGGACCTTGTCGGCGGGAAATGAAGGGACCTTGTCAGCCGACAACCATGGTCTGAGGAAACGTGGTCGATGAGCGACGAAGGTCATATGGACCTTGTCAATAAGCGACAGATGTCATAGGGACCTTGTCGGTGGGTGATGGTGGACGGAGGGATCAAAGTCGGCGGGTGATGGTGGTCGGAGGGACCGTAGTCTTTGGGCGACAGAGGTCGAAAGGACTGTATTTGTATAACAATGGTGGTTAGAGGTTTGACTTCAACAAGCTATTGGGCAGAGGTCTGATGACAATAGGTAGACAAGCGGTTGTCTGGAGACGGTTGACGGTTAGGTGGTGGTCTGGTAACTAGGCGGTCGTCTGGTGGAAATCGGCAACTGGGTTGTGGTCCAGCGGAGATCGGCCTCCAGGCGGCGGTCCTGTGGGAATTGGCGGCCAGGCGATGGTCCGTCGATGGTCAGTAGCTGGGCAAAGTTCCGACAGTGGTTTCGCCAGCAATTGGGTAGAACTCTAGGATCCTTAAAGCCTCTGTGCCTCTCCAATTTCCAGCCCAAGGTCCAAGTCCCAGCCCCCCTTCATATGGGAAGAGAGAGTCCAATTATAAATTTTTTATAGTGCCTTGCTCCATATATATAGAGAAGAACCAAGGTGAAATCGAAGTGGTCCATCATACACTCATATTGATTATCTTGATCATACATCATTCATTAAGAATTTAAGTTTCTTAATGATGTCAAAATTTTGTGATCTTGGGCTCGTTGGAATTGTCTCATCAAGCCGCTCGATTTGATTATAAGCATGTAGTATTTGGATATCATTTAGCTATCCAATTAATGCTTTAAACCTTCCCAATGTGCTTTAGCCCATTGATTTGGACTCATTTGGGCTCGGATTGAACTGCTTTTGGTGTCGTTGGGTTCTTTTTTTTTTTTTTTTTTTGAGACTTTCAATTGCACTATCATTTTGTTGAAATTGGAGTTCGGATGGTCCATCATTTAATTTTGAAAGTTTCACACTTGAATATGCTTCCATATTTGTGCTAGATCAAGATGATTTTCGTTGTGGTATCTCTCGCTCACGCGCACATACACACACTCATATATATATATATATATATATATATATATATATATATATATATATATATATATATATATATATATTCTTGAAGAATAATTTGACTTTAAGAAAAAAAGAAAAAGATATACCTTTCCAAAAGGCGAAACTAACTGTTGGAGAGCAGTGATTCTGTCGCCTAGTTTCTCTTTTCTCACCTGCAAAGATCAAACTCCAAAGTCTATCATATTCATACAGATTGTTTTTAAAGAAAATAAAAGCAAAAGATCAAATTTTGCTTGATTAAAAAGAATTTTTATTTTATTTTTATTCAAGTCAATAACTCATAAAGGAAATATATGATAATTAACACACTTTACCAATCACATTTTGTTGGTGTGTGAAAGAAAAGAAATCATATAAACATCTCTAAGAAAATTTTCTCATCACCACTTGTTCTTACATTCAAAATTAGTGCTTATGAGTCTCTGTTGTTAATCGAAACTTAGAAAGTACAGACCTTTCTATGAAATATTGCTTTTGGATAGAAATTCTATAAGAAATTTCCCATCAATCCCATTTTTGATCGTATAATGAAAAATAATCAATGAACTGAATGTATTCATGTAGAAGATCATATTAGGAATTCCTTCTCTTCATTGAAAAAAGAGATAGAATCCAACACCGTACTTTGAAGGGTGCTGAAGTCTCAATTCGAGGCTTTTTCAGCACAGATTCGCTGCTGATCTTCCTCTCTTGATGTTCCCCTGAGCTCTATGATCAGTTCATCACAAATCACCATAAAAAAAATCAATTTTTTATGTATCAATCACATATAAAAGAAGAAAAAATTCAAAAAAAGGAAAGAAGAATAAAACAGCTCCTTTCATCATAGCTTACCTTAGCAATTAAGGAAGAGAAACTGGGCTTTCCTATAGGGCTAGCAGGAGGATGATCATAAAATCCAGGGGAATCATTCAAGAATGTAGAACTATTTGTGAATTGCATCAGATTTATCTCTGCAGATTGCTCCCTGGGAGCCAAACCACTGAATATCAAAGGGCTCTGATGAATCTCATTTGAACCACGGCCATAAGCCATAACCATCTGATACTGATAATCACTCATCTGCTGATCATCAAACAAAAATCGCCGAAACTTTGTATCTGGTTCCACTAAGCTTTGCATCATCGACATCGGAGTCCTTAGCGCATATGAAGAAGAAGAGGATGAGGAAGAAGAAGAAGCAGCAAGCAATAGTGGCTGGTTTGTCTCTTTGACCTCTTGCCTGAAGAAGTCTGCTGTGCTAAGATCCTCTTGAAGCATAGCATGCAAGGCAGGTTCAGCTATTCCACTTCTACTACTACTACTACTGCACAAGAATCATTTCAAATATTTTCAAAAATTAAAAGAGAGCATAAAAGATAGAAACAGAAGTGAGTTTACATTGGAGTTTGGCTCCAATCAGTGCAGGAAGCAGAGAAACCAAAGCCTGAGAACTGTAACTTAGAGTCAGAGTGCTCGTTGCAAGTCTTGCTTTTGTTCCACCAGTTGCTGGGCTGAAAATCATCTGCCATGGCTTTTCTTCTTCTTCTTCTTCTTCTTCTTCTTCTTCTTCTTCTTCTTCTTATATTTGGTCTTTCTCGATCTTCTCAACTTGATCTCTTATTATCTCCCTGTAATTCTGGGCTTTGATCATTTGATGGTACTTTGAATGAGTTATTTGGTTTTGTACTCTGGCGTTTTTGATAGAACAGAAAGGATTTGGGGTATTTATATATGGATAAGACAGTTAGGAATGTAAGAAGAAGGTCATAGTTTGCAGGAATTCAGGTCAAGGTAATTCTGACTTAGACGTTTTCAGTGGGGAGGGGAAGGCAGAAAGAGAGATTACTTACCTTAATTTTCACAATTTGACTAATTTGACGCGGCTGGAATTAGAAGCTTGCCTGTTTTTTTTTGAACGGGTATCTATCCGCTGCCATCTCCGAAAAGGTGTTTGACGGCGTGACTAATCCTCAGTTGAGCTAGAAGAGGCACCCGCCCAAGAAACTTTATGGCCTGCACTTGATTGGACCCCACTTAAGAGACGTTGCTGCTCGAGGGAAATTGAGCACAGCTTGGAGTTTCCAACCGTACTCACCCATCGACCAAGCTAATCATCGGTGGGTGCTTGCCTGTGTTTATTTGGTGCCCTTTTATCATGATATTTCTTCTAAATTTAATATGAACAGAGAGATAGATGCAGAAATAGTGACAGATCAAGTAATTTTCATGATAGTTGAAGCTTCACATTCCAAAAAAAAAAAAAAAAAAAGAGAGAGAAAGAATAATGTTGATGTTAATTGTATCTTACTTGAGGTGCAAATATTTTTTGTTCTATCTATTTTGTTATTTATATTAATAAGATTGGGGGCACCATCCTCTTTCAATAAAAAAAGCAAAAAAAAAAATTATCAGTATCATCTTTTAGAAAAGAAAAAAAAAAGGATGGAGAAAAGGACAACTATAATATTTTCAAATATAGCACAGCTATAATTTATGTGTAATATTAGCATTATCCTAGGTGACTTTATTAAACATGAAAAAAAAAAAAGTAAAAAACACAAATTATATATTTTATTTTAAAGAATAAAAGGCCTTCGCATTCTATAATATATATATATATATATATATATATATATATATATATATATATATATATATATATATATATATATATATATATATATATCCTTGAAATTTTATGAAATATAATTTTGATGTGGGGGCTTCACAACCCAACTCTTAAGAGCGTTTCCAGCTGATCGGCAAACGCCTGAATGCAGATGCTCCGACCTCCCAATCGAACGCGATTTTTTTACGCCATTCATATGCTGATGAACAGTGCGACGCCAATATTGGCGTCGCACTGTTCATCCCGCCATTTTTTTTTTAATATATAATTGATTTTTAATTTTAAATGTTTAAGTATAAATTTATATTATAAATAATTAAAAAATAATAATTTAAAAATAAATTATTTTTTAAAAATTAAAATATTTTTTTTTCGTTTTCATTTTATGTGTTCTAATGTAATTTTAATTGTATTAAATATATATTTGCTTATTTAGAACATATTAATATCCCAATTTTTTTATATCGAGAAAAGAAACATAATTTTTAAAATTATAATAGGGTTAAAATTGTTAAATATAAATATATGATTAAAAAAATTTAAAATAAAATAAGAAAAAGAATATGCTAGTAATATTCTTTTTTTTATGTTAGAAAATGAAGTTCGATTGGAGTCAAGTTATTACTGCATTTTGGAGTTTTACTGTATTTTGGAGTGGAAAATGAGTTTTTCGGTTGGAGATGTCCTAAGGCAACTAAGACCATTTGAGACAGTTTAATTTTATCTTTTCGGTTTCAAAACAGCATAATTTTTTTTTTGTTGTTTGAATGTGACGCATGTTTTTTTGGAAACTCCATTTCTTTACTCTTTTGAGAAGCGTTATGGTAGTAGATTTTTTGTTTAAAACCTCTGTTTCTTCCGGTGACGTTTTTGAAACGGAAAAGATAAAGAAACCAAATGAAGCCTAAGTTTTAAGGAGATTATATACTATTATCCCAATTTACCAGGACATACAGCATCCCCTTCACATCAATAAGAACAATGAACAATTGGACAAGGCAAAGAAAATTCAACAAGATAGATTTTAGGCTTTACTTGCCTGGCTAGCTCCTTCCCTTGAAGTGCATCTAAGTGATCAAGGAAAGAACAAGATGGACAAGCTTAATTAAACCAAATATAATGAGACAGCTTTTTCAATGTAATTAAATGAAAATCATCCACTACAAGGAAATTCAGTTAAAATCGGCGGTTTTCAAAAACACCGGCGGCTTCGCGGCGGTTCTCAAGCCGCCGGTAAAAATGGTGTAGGAAACCATTGCCGGCGGTCTTTTTCCGACGGTTTTATTCGCCGACGGCCTTCCGGTGGCTTATACCGCCGGTTATTACCGATTTTAGTACCGGCGGTGTTCCGCTGTTAAGATATCTTTCTACAGCATTTAAACATCAGCAGTAACATAAGTATGGGAAAAAGTAGTAAATGATTAGATATTCGATAAGCAGATTAACATGTTCTATTATAATGATAGCAGTTCATGTCATCCAATTAATTAGGGTTGATACGGCATCGCAAAATCATCTTGATCGGGCACGAATCTCGAGGCAAAACCTAGTTGGAAACTTCAAAAATTAATTTCGGGAGCATATGAACTCCGATTTCAGCGAGCTTACAGTCAAACTGAGCGTCTCGGAAATACAAACCAACAACACCAAGATCAACCCAATCCGAGCCCAAATGAGTCCGAATCAAAGGTTCGAAGCCCTGTTGGAAGGTTCAAACCGCAATTTGAGTTACCAAACGGTCTCCGATTTTGACGAGCTTATACTCGAATCGAACGACTCGACGAGACGAATCCAACGAGCCCAAAATCATCAAATTCCGAAATCATTAAGACCTTCAAATATCCAACGAACGGTGCATGATCGAAGGATTCGATATCGGCCGTCCATTCGGATCACTCCCAATTCGCCCTTGATCTCACGCCTATTTACGGGCTGTGCCACTCCAGAAAAATTATAAATAGAGCCCTCATTCTACACCAAGGGGGCTCAAGTGAAGAGAGAGAAGAAGAAGAGAAGGAGAAGGAGAAAGGGGAAAAGGAGATTCCTCACCTCCTCGACCACCGCCGCCGGAGCTCTTCCTGCCGCCTGAAGGCATCGAAACTCTGCCGAACTTTCAGGAAACGCCAGGAACTCGCAGAAGAGAGAAGAAGAAGAGAAGGAGAAGGAGAAAGGGGAAAAGGAGATTCCTCACCTCCTCGACCACCGCCGAAACTCTTCCTGCCGCCTGAAGACGCCGGAACTCTGCCGGATTTTCGAGAAACGCCAGGAATTCACAGAAATTTTGTAAACTCACTGGAAGAAACAAATTGTATTCTGATTATCCCAACTTGTGGGACGAATCAGCCATCTGTAATCTGCAAAATCACTAGTGGAACTTCACAACTGGGCGAGGCCCCGTGGTTTTTTCCCTTTTTGGGTTTTCCACGTAAAAACTTTTGGTGTTCACTCCTCTTTTCTGTTTGTGTGTTAAACTTACGTGCAACGCTCGGACGCGAATTTAGAAACTCTACCGCCGCGTATTTTCTGACACGCAACAAGGGTGTAAATGAATCAGGTCAAGTTTAAATTAATCACCCTAAGAATACTAAAAAAATTGATTTATCACAGTGACTTAATATTAGAATAGCAGACTTTGTGGGCAGTTCAAAATGACATCCATCTAAAACATTCATAGTACGTATTAAGACAATCCCACGTTGATTACCTGGGACACGTACATGGTGCTTCTAACTCTGGAGAAATTATTTTGTGCGGATACTGAATGCAGCTTTATATTCAGAGACCAATCAAAATGAGTCACGTCAGCAATATCGAGCGCAGCACCGAGCCGCAGTACTGACATGACTCTTTCTTATTGGTCTACGAACAGCGTTCGGCATTCGCACAGAATAATTTGTCCCCAGCCTGCGTGCATGTGTTCCTGCAATGTTCGCCATAACAAAGGCGAGAAGAAATTGTGGTAATTAATATTTACGATGTAAAAATTATAAGAGATTAAATGAGAAAAAAAAAGATTAATACATTTAAAATAAGAAAGAGAAATATAACATTTAAATATTTTTTGCAACTCTATATTAAATTTATTGTTTTTTTATTAGATTTTATTTATTTAATATTAACATTTTTTAAATAAGGCGGCTAACATACTTACTGTTTGAGCGTGACTCTCTCAGGAACTTTTATTTGGTCCGGTGATCGGACGTAGAGCTACGTTCGGCCTGCACTGAGATAGCGCCACGTAGCAGGCACAAAATAATGTATTTGTCAATTTTGCTTGGCAATAACGAGAAATGTCATTATGTGAAGACAAATACCAAGTAATACCGAGCAATATAGAGAAATACCAGGTTTTTCTCTAGAAAAACTAGGTATTTCTCGGTATTACTCGGTATTGGTCTTCACAGAGCGGTAATTCTCATTATTGTCAAGCAATACCTAGCAATACCGAGCAAATACCGAGTAACTCAGTGGTGACCGGACATAGAGCTACGTCCGGTCACCGGACCTAATAATTGTTCCTCGATCTCTCTGGCTCGTCTTATTACCTTTTCGAGCTTAGTTGAGTTTAAGCTTACTCATGAGTCGGGTTAACTGGATCGGATTACACCCCTAACAAGGAGCATATATTGAATAATTTCTTATGAAAGTTATATTTATACAAATAAGAAAATATAATATATGTATAAAGTCATTTTTTATTTTGGAAAAAAAGGCACGATAATGACATAGTCAATTTGCGTGTGTAAAAGTAATAATATTAATAATACTAATTAATAAATAAGAGAAGCTTAATTAAGTGCCGCGTGACTCATGGCCTGATAAATAACAGGTGGAATACACGACGTAGATATAGCACTAGCCGTTAGTAGTGCTACAATTAATAAAAATAAAATAAAAATGAAACGAAAATTATGATATATATTAAAATAATAATAAAAATCTTATTTGAAGAGAAAATTAAATGAAATATTATGTAGGAATTTATTTTAGAAAATCAATATAAAATTAAAATACCGTTGCTTTTGCTCAAATCTTAAGCAGAAAGAGGATTGGCTTAATGATCTTAATTAAGATGCAAATTGCTCGGCATTAGGTCCCACAAGTGAACAAATTGTTCTTCTTTTTTTTATATAGCTTACTTTAATGGCTTGTTTGGTAGCAAGAATTTAGTATTGAATGATAATTGAAGTGCTTTTGTCTTTCAAATTTGCAAATAAAAGTGATTCAAAATTTTTTTATAAAAATTAAGGCATCCTAGGAGAGAACTAATCGAACGTAATCCTAACGAGAGCTCGTCTCTAGGGCAAAATCGTGACATCTCTAGCCAAGAACCTTGATGGGAGCTCGCCTCAAGCAAAGAATTGGCTAGAGGTATTTGAGCAATTAGTCACGATATGAGCTCACTCGGAACTGGCGAGTTATGATCAAGATGAATCACAATAGGTGATGAAGGCTTTGCTACTGTTTTAGATAGCAATAAGAAAACTGTCTCAAATGAAGCTTAATGCTTCGTTTGAGACTGTTTTTTTATTGCTTCTTAAAGCAGCTTCCTAGCACAAAAGACTTTAAGACGCAAAAAGAAAGCCGTCTGAGACAAAGCCTAAGTGGAGAAGGTGCCAACATGAGCAACAATATATGAATGGACAAACTAAGGGTCTGTTTGAGATGGTTGTAACTTTTTATAATGATTATTATAAAGTTATTATTGAGAAATATAACTTTTTTGAAAGCTGCTGTAGAAAGTACTTTCATAACACAAAATTTATTAAAAACAATTAAAAAATTATGGTCAAACAAAAATTATAATTGCAATCAAACAAATTTTTTTGTTTTACACTATACTTTTAGAAAGATTAGGTAGAAATAATTTAAAATTTATAGTATTTATTTATTTATTGACATGCGGACTCTTTTAGTGACCTTAAAAGTCAAAATCGATTGGAAAGCCGACTAAATGGTCAACGCAGGGAGAAGTGCGAATTCGCATGCGCGAGGAGGTGGGAACGACTTTTGCGAACGCATGTAAATTAATGTTTTGATATAATTTAAATGAGGTTCAAATTAGATTTAATTAAATTGATTTAATTATTTTACTAATATTTTTTATTATTATTTATTCATCAATATTATAAATCAATAGTAGTTTCGTTTTACAATGGGAAGTGTGGTCATATATTTGTTTATAATAAAGTCTCGTTCATGCTTTCATTTTGTTACTCTCTCTTTCTTTCACAGTGGAAATTATTTTTATAGAAAAAAATTGTGTTCGAATATTTAGATACAAATAGACTTTAAAATTCTTCAATTAAATAAGAAAATAAGTTATATGATACAGAAAAACTAGTAATATATAGAGAACATCTATTCGTCATATTTTCCTTATATATTACCTACAATTTCTTTCTCCGAATTTTCATATTCTGAAATTAGTGTATAATCATTTAAGTATCATCACTATTAAATATATCCTTTTTTGAAATCGCGAGTAGGGCTCGCTGGTTGAGTGAAGCTCTTCTTCCAGGGTCGCTCATTGCTTCTTAAAGCTGCTTTCTAATATAAATATTTTAATTTTTATACTAGAAAGTTGTTTAAGAAGGAATAAGAAAGCCATCACAAATGAAGCCTAAATCTATGATTAATCTCTTGAAGTTGCATATGAATCACAATTTAAAATAGCTCAATTTGATAATAATGCATGTTTGTGATTGCTTGATGATGCCACCTCAATCTCCCTTGCATATATATCAAAGACCTACATGGGGTCCTAGTTGGGTACCCATGCTTTACTCGGATGAGCTTCGCCCACCCACACCCACCCATGGTGACTTTCGGGATGCCATACCCACCTATACCCACCCACTTTCCATATTTTTTGAACGTAATCTGCCACGAATTGATGGCCTTGAGGCTTGCTGCCCTTTGCTCTGATTGCAAAATTTCAAAATGCATATCATAATTTATCGTAGTCGCAGCATGGTTAAGTGTTGCACACTATTTAGTGATGATTGCAGTTATATAAGATGTTGGTACCCAACCATAAGGTCATTTGCACATGCATACCCACCCATACCTAAATGCAGTGCTCTGATATATATATATATATAATTTTGTTCTCACAAAATAAATGAACTTTGTGAGTCAAAGTGTTCCACCCACTATCTTATGTTTAGAAGCATTTTATTTGATACTTTCACCAAAAATATGATTTTTTACTATACATTGATTTTTTTCTTTGCAACCAATAAGATAACTCATTATACCATTTATCATATGCAAATTATATTAAAAAAAAAAAAAAAAAAACTTAAAGCATTGTATGGACATATAGTTCACTTCTTTGCTCATGATTTGATCAATCTTATATTATTATCTCAATAACCTCAGTAACAGACCCCTAAAGAAAAATAAAATTAATAAGAGAATTACAGTTTGAATCTCAATGTATTTTTTCTTATATATATATCTATTATTTTACACGAACATCCAATAAAAGAAAAGCTTAGACCACACAAAATGAAATTTAAATGAATGAAAATTCTAGTTAAGAAAAGATTTTGTTTGGAACAGCTTAAACTTTTATGTTTTAGCTTTTTAAATTATTTTTTTTTTTTCAATCATAATTTCAAAACTATTTTTTATTCAAAAAAATAAAAAGTTATATTTCGAATATATATTATTCCAAAGAAAGCCAAAGTTGATCAAGCCAATAAATTTACTTAAGTAAAGATAGACATGATAGATTCCATCAAAGATGAGCAATATTTCTTGCAATCAAGTTTACCATTGAATTATCTTCACTTTTTTTTTTTTTTCTTTTCTTGTATTATTAAACCATGCGTTGTCCACGTGATTTTATTCTGAGATAAGTATTATTCCGGGCTTGAGATTGACTTTTGACATTTACGGAGTTGAAATTAGGAGAAAGGTCAAGATCTGAATAAGCTTTTTTTTTTTCATTTTCTTAAAGAGAGGACCCTTTTTTTGAAATTTGAAGAGAAAGGACGAAACTTCTTTAGATTGGTTGGTTTCAGCCTCAAATGATGCAAAGAGGTTTATACTTTAGACATATAGGCCATTGATGGTGCTGTGGGCCCATCTTAGTCTCACGTGGGACCCACATTGAGAAATGTATTTTTAAGTCATTTAGTGATTTTGGTCTTTTTTTTTAATTATTTTTAAGTACATCCATAAACTAATTTTAATAAATAATAAACTCCTTAAAATTTGACCTTTATTATAGTCGCTCATTATTATTATTCACAAAAATTTTGTACATTTTATATATCTAAATATCTAATATCTAAAATTTTTATTTAATTATATTTTTATACATTATTTTTAATAAAAGTTAATTTAAATGAAAATATTAATTGAATATAAAAAATTTATATTAGTTTACATAAATTATTTAAAAAAAAAAATTAGATTGCTTAACACATGAAGTGCTAAGTCTAACAACATCAACAACAAGCCTTTATCTCCTGTATGAACCATTTTTTTTCATTAGAGTCAAATTCTTATTTAAATTTAACAAAAAAGATAATTTCTAATATTTTTAGCCAAATATTTTTAGGTCTACCTCTACCTTTTTAATATAGTCAAATTATCATTTAAATTTAATAAAGAAAGATTATTTCTAATATTTTCTAACCAAGTATTTTTAGGTCTACTTCTAACTTTTTAATATAAATCAAATCTAATATATCTACTCTCCTAACTGGTTCATTGGAAGGCTGTCTTTTATGTGACCAAACCATCTAAGATGACTCTTTCTAATCTTATCTTGCATTGTAGTTACTCCAATATTTTCATGTATATACTTGTTTCGTATTATATCTTTAAGAGTAAAGCCAGGCATCCACCTCAACATCCTCATATCTACAACACTTAACTTTATACTTCTCTTTTAATGGCCCACATTATGCACCATAAAGCATTGCAGGTCTCAACACCATCTTATAAAATTTTCTTAAATTTAAGGGAGACTTTTCTATCACACAACAAACCCACATTATGCACCATATAATAACAATGATTTATTATTAATCATTTCTAAAATAAATTGATCAATCCATGAAAATAAATAATTTTGTTTTTATTGGCATATTAGTAAAATTGGTATTAGAGAGGCTTTAAAGAAAATGAAATGTGGAAAAACAATTAAATCTCATGATATTCCAATAGAAATGAGAAATGCTTAGGATATGAAGGAATTTCTTGGCTTGCTAAACATTTTAATATTATTTTGAAGAAAAAGATACCAGTTGAGTTGAGAATGAGTGTTTTGATTCATATTTTTAAGAATAAAAGTGATGCACAAGATTGTGTGAATTATAGATGAATTAAGTTAATGTATCATATTTTAAATCTATGAAAGAGAGTTATGAAGCATAGGTTGCGGCGTGATATGTTTCTCAAAATCAATTTGGATTCATGCCGGTTAGGTATACTATGAAAGCTATACATTTATTGAGAGGTTTGATGGAAAAGTGTAGAGAGAATAAGGAGAATCTACATATGATATTTATTGATTTAGAGAAAGCATATGATAAAGTTTCAAGAGAAGTGCTATGGAGAGTTCTAGAAAAGAAACGGATTAATAATGCTTATATTCAAGTCATTAAGGATATGTATGCAAGAATTGTTATTTGTATTCAAACACAAGGTGATTTGACCAACAATTTTCCTATTTCAAATGGATTACATCAAGAATCAGCCTTAAGCCATATCTTTTAGCTTTAATCATGGATATTCTCACAAGATATTTGCAAGAGGTTGTACCTTGGTGTATGCTTTTTGCTGATGATACTCTTCTTGTTGATAAGATTAGAGAGGGAGTTGAAGGTAAACTTGAATTATTGAGGTCAACCTTAGAGTCTTAAGGCTTTCATTTGAGTAAATATAAAATTGAATGTATATAGTATAATTTTAATAATAATAGATCTAATGGGGGATTGTGACTTTGGGTGATCAAGTCATTGATAAGAGTACACATTTTCAATATCCTGGATCTATTATTCAGAGTAATGGTGAAATTGATGGGGATATTATTAGTAAAATTCTAGTTGGATTGTTGAAGTGGAGGAATGCATCGGGCTTGTTGTATGATAGAAAGCCCCCCCCCCCCCCCCCCCCCCCCCCTCAAACTTAAGGAAAAATTCTTTAAGTTGATGGTTAGACCTACAATGCTTATGGTGCAGATTATTGGCCATTAAAAGAAAATCATAATATTAAGTGTTACAGAGATAAGAATGCTTAGGTGGATGAGTGGCTTTACTCTTAGAGACAATATATGAAATGAGCATATACGCAAAAATGTTGGAGTAACTCCAATGGAAGATAAGAGAGTCACCTTGGATTGTTTGTTCACATAAAACGACAACCTTCCGATGACCCAGTTAGGAAAGTAGATGTATTAGATTTACCTTATCTTAAGAACGATAGAAATAGACTTAGTTAAAAATATTAAAAATGACCTTTCTTTATTAGGTTTAAATAAAAATTTAACTCTTAACAAAACACAATAGACAAAAAGGTTTTCTATAGCCAACCCCACAATGGGATAAAGGCTTGATGTTGGTGTTGTTATTGTAATCCATTAAAATTATGGAATCCGGACGATACCTAAAGGGCTTTCTGTTTTGCTCAAAAAGAAATTCAACACATAAAACTTAAAAATTCTTTAATTGGTTGGATGAAAGAAAAACAAAATAATTTAGTTATGTATTTAAAATTTCCCATTCAATTCATTTTCAATATATTTAAAATTTATATGATTTGGACAAATTTTGAATATAAGCCATCACACCACTGCAGACACCCATAGCCGCCACCTACCGCCTTCCACCATCAAACACAATCAAAAACTACTTAACACTAAATTCATTTTACTTCAAATAAAACATAACTATTGCATTTATTTTAAATTTAACCAAACAAAATGTAATACATCCCATATACACTATTATTTTCAATATATTATTTCTACCTAAACTTTCTCATTTTTTTTTTCAGCAAACCGTGCCCCTGAGATAGCTAGCTATTCAGTATTCACGCTGAAAAAGACGAACGGTTGGAATGGTCAAAGGTTGTTTATAAGTATGATATGGCAAATATAATTTCATGCATAGAAAGCTTCGGGTAAGCATTGGGAAGTAAAGGAAGAGAGACCCACAATTAAATGATGTCAAAGAATGAATGTGATAGAGAAGACCAAGAATTGTTATAGATATTTGAAAGCAGGTGTTTTAAAGGAAGATTGTGAAGGACATCATGCTCAAAGAAAGTAATAGCTTTGGCAAAAGCTGTGATTATGAAAGCAGGTGGATAAAAATTTGGGATGAGCGAGGAGCATTTCTTTGACTTAAAAGGATAATGAAACCTTAAACTGTTGCAAGCAGTGAGGATTTCAAGGATTCTGCAGATGGCATATCTTAGAAGTCTATAAAGGCATTTCATGAAAAGAAGGAACATAAGCAATAATCAACTTTTCATATTTGTAGTTGTTTCACATACAATGTGGTCAGATAAGAGAAATTATTTTATGCGGACGCCGAATGCAGTTTATCGTCCGGAGATCAATCAGAATACGCCATATCAGTAGTATCGAGTCGGGTACCGAACGGTACTAAGCCGCGGTACCGAGCAGTACTGAATCGGGTACCGAGCGGGAGGTGACATGACGCATTCTGATTGGTCTCTGAATCGTTCTTGGCGTCCTCACATAATAATTTCTCCACCTGGTGAGGTCATGCAAAGCAAGTATAAGATGAGTAAAATAAAATGAAATGAAGAATGAGCAAAGCAGCCGGCTACTAAGAAGGGCATTACTTAAGCATTAAAGAACATGATCATCAATTCTAAGGAAAAGGAGGGTCAGCAAAGAATTTTAGATGAGCTATAAATGGAGCGCCAAGAACTTCAAGGATCTCTACAGAGAAGTTACAACTGCTCTAAAGATAATATGATACAAATGCCTTATTTTGTTGAGGAATTCAGCTGCTGTCTAGCAGCAAGAAAAACAAAACAATAAAAAGTCACAAAGTTTAGCTTGTACAAGCAAATTTTCAGAAATCTATCGTGGTAAATTACTTCATTGAGAAGCTTTTAGTGATTACCAAGCAATTATATGTCAAAACAAAATAGGATGGGTGGAACATTTATCATAAATGTATTGGATCCTTACAAACTAATGAAAAATAGTGGTTAAGACCTGGATTTGACGGCTGATTTGCGGTGCTTTTTTACTTTTCAAATAATGCAAACCTTTCAGATTCTGATCCCAACTAAAGATCAACTCTTAAGAAATTCTGTCATATATTGCACTAAAACGAAATTGGTTATAAGTTGGCTCAATTAGAACCAAGCATGGCTCATTAGCTTCAAGCCAAGGGATTTGAGCTAAAAAATTGATCTAATCTCACCTATTCCTCAATCTCCTAAGAAAACTTCTTACTCCATCATACATACATACACTAACAAATGTATAGATTCATATATACATTTATTCAAAATAAATACATAAATATATGTGTATGTTCATTCATCCGTAAAAAACATACTGCAATATTCAATCTTGAGCTATCTTGATCTTACTCAGGGTTGGCTCAATTCAAGTCGGGTTTGGCTCAATAGTAGGCGCATTGACTTTGATGCGAGCTCGATTAGAGCTAAAAAATAGTCATATACATTCTGCGATATTCGAATCAAATTCAAATTGCAATTTCAGATTTGCATTACCTTCATAAAAAGATACCCGACCCCATTTGTACCTTAAAAGAAGGGAAATGATATAAATATCAAATAAGTAGATGAGTAAAATAGTATCAAGCTCTTTGGCACAAATGTCTGCGATAGGATACTTAAATCAAGCTACAGACATTTTTCTTAGAAGATGAGATGCCAAGATATAGACAATATCTCAACATGCATAAAAATTCACTCAATTAGGGCCCAATTCTTGTCATACCTAACTTGCCAATCGACTTTTGATGTTGATTAAAATTGGATATAGGACAAAAATAAAACCAACCAAATTTCAAGCGATCAGTAATTTTCAATTCAAATTATTATCTAATACTTTGCTTACAGATGTCTTGTCAAACAAATATCCAACTGAAAATTAAATCAGTCCAAATTTTGCTAGCAATTTCGGTCATTATTCTTTGTTTAATATAATAACTGATAACTCCCCTCCTAATTGTGTCCATTTATCTATCGAGACTTGTATCCATGTATAATTTGGCTCCTGTAAACTGAAGGCAGTCCCCCTACATACGCTATCACTGAATCTCTCTGTTTTTCCTCTCAAAATATAGAAACATCAATTCTCCATACTGCTCTTAATCAACGAATCAGAGATCTTTCAAGATATATCTTCAGATCCGCATGGTAGCTAATTTCAATTCTTAACAGAGATTAAAGTCAAATTACAAGAACTTCAACACGTCCTCTCTGGCATCTTGTTCTCCTCCAAATGGGGAACGAAATATTCAAAAATTTATCACGAGGAACATTTGAGGAAAAATGGTGGCCGTCCTGCACCAAGAAGTCTTTTTCCTTGTCACGCCATCAGGGGAATATGGGAGATTAGGTAATATGCTAAGTTTTAGAAGATCTTTCCTTGGAATATATACCCTATGCATGCCCTCATCTCAGCCTCTCGTCATCCTACCTTGATTGGAATTTTAGAAAGTAAAAAACAAACAGATATGCCCAATGTAGAAAGTAACTAAAATTCACACTTTAGGGACCATATTGACCAACTTGAATGCACATGCAATCAGGAAATGAATGACATCCAACAGACTAGACAGGAGAGTGAGATAACAAAACACAACCAATTATCACAAAAAACTGTGCAAATATGTGACATACTTGTAAGCTGTTGTGGGCTCCGAAAATTCGCGCCTCGACCTCCCCTGCTTTCAGGAGAGTTTTAACGAATTAGGCTCCGAGGTAAATTTTTATAAGGCAGATTGAATTTGAAATAAGACACTACCCAAAGATTCGGCCCTCATTTTGCGAGGATTTTATGATCTGAGTTCAACTTTCCTATAGGCGCAAGCCCCTATAATTAATTACCCCTCCCGATATTGAGAGAGAACTTTCGATTAAGGCTAGTCATCAAACATATACAAAGTATATGACATATAGTAGCAGCATGGGTTTAATTTAAAAATTTAATATTTAAAATCAGAAATTCACTTCCTTGTACTTAAAGAGGATGGTGGGGGAATGATG
This sequence comes from Dendrobium officinale, assembly GCA_019514585.1. Classification (NCBI taxonomy): domain Eukaryota; kingdom Viridiplantae; phylum Streptophyta; class Magnoliopsida; order Asparagales; family Orchidaceae; genus Dendrobium; species Dendrobium officinale. The sequence goes on from CM033700.1 coordinate 7,689,379, forward strand.
TTGAGCCCGATCAAGATCTCATGGTTCCGTCATCCCAAGCCATGGTGGTCCTTGGTCTACTTAGTTAGAGGAGATAGTCGACCCAACCTGACAGAAGGATCCTTGTCGGCAGCCATGAGTTGCTTAGTCCAAGGGTATCTTATAGACCTGGAATGAATATTTTCCTAAGGAGACAAATCTGGATTCACCTTAGCTAACAGAAGACTTTATGCCCTATAGATTATATCATATTGATTTATATCTCAAGAATTTGACGTCATTGGGGAACATACGGATTGTTACCGTAGCCATAATATAGCGGAGTCGTTTGACTAAACCACTAGGTCAGAGGGTTGTGGTCGTAATCATTAGCCACGTGGAGCCGTTCGACCAAACCATAGGTTCTTTGCGAAGCCATTCGGCCAAACCACCGATTAGATGACCAATGTCATGTCATTACTGGCATGAGACAAATTGAGAATAAATCATAATAATATTCTCAACTAGACATTAGCTCTTTCTGAGCTGAAGAAGTTTTCAGATTTATCCACCTCGACAAATTATTGCGAATGATAGATACGTTTTGTTTTAAGTGTTTGATGATTGAATTCAATTTTAAATATTTCAGGTTTTGATTTTTTTGGAGTTTTGAATTTCATGGGCATTTGAGAGGCATTTTGAATATTTGGAATTATACCATCCGGTTGAGATCTACGTTCAACATGGCCATCAGTGGGGTGATATATAGGCATTTTTATTTTGTCTAATTGAACATTATCGACTCTATCTACTTGCCGAAAGAGGATCGGTTTGTTGTCAGCTGTATGCTTTTATTAATGAATTTTTCTTGTCATAGGCCTTAAAGGCCGAATATAAATGTATTAAGACAAATATCTCGATCGATGATTTGACCGCATATTTGTTTGATAGTTAGAGATATGCTGACTTTTATCTACTCACATAGAAGGATCGGGCTTAAACTTGGATTTATCATTTGACCCACGCAGCATCATCAACGTTACGTGTGTACTCATAACACACTCCCCGGAGCCTAAGTGGGTATTTAAGGGGTAGATTTGATAATTATCTGTTAAACCTTGTCGACTCGGTCTACTCGTCGACAAAGGATCGGGTTTATTATTAGTTGTATGCTTTTATTAATGAATTTTCCTTGTTATAAGTTATGAAGGCCTAATATAAACATATTAAGACAAATATCTCGATCGACGTTGTGATCGTATATTTTTTTGAAAGTTCAAGCCATGTTGACTTCTATGTATTCGCATAGAATGATCGGGCTCGAACTTGAATTTATCATTTGACCTGAAACATCTTTAAACATCACATGTGTACCCATAACACACTCGTCAGGACCCATGCAGGTATTTAATGTGCATTTTTGGTAATTATCTGTTGAACATTATCACTCTATCTAATTGCTGACAGAGGATAGGGTTTATTGTCGTCATTGTGTCTTTACTAGTGGATTTTCTAGTGGGTTTGTTGTCCGTTTGTATGAGTGTTGGAGATCCAGTGGTGTGGAGCTACATTATAAGTTGTTTGTTGTTTCATGCAGATGGTTATTGTTGAGAAATGTACAAGATTTCACTTGACATTTTGCACACGCCTTATGTCTGCTTGTATGCATGTTCGTTGACCTCAAATTTGTCAGAACATTAGGTCAAAAGGTTGACCTGGTCAAATTGACCAAGTCAGACTTTTAGACCACATTCTTTGGGTTCCATGGGTCAGACCAAGTCTCTTGAGCTCAGACCCGTGCCTAGGGTCAACCTGGTTGACCAGGTCAACCAGGGTTGACCCAAATTGACTCAAAACCCCTTTTCTTAATTTCAAATCAAATCCAACCATTCCCTTGGCCTAATCCACTTACCCCTTGGGTCAATTTGACTAGGTGTACCAAGTCAAGCTTTGGTTTCTTAATTTCATACAGATGGGCTGATGTTGAGAAATGCACAAGACTTCACTTGAGGATTTGCATACGCCTTCTATTCATGTTGTGGATTCGATGGCATAGCACTATAGGTTATTTGCTGCTTTATGCAGGTAGATTGTCATTTACTAACAAGTCTCCTGCAATGACTACAGACACCTGCATTTGTTGCAGTTCTTTCATATCCTCTCACAAGTAGCATGTTAAGTATACCGCCGGTCTTCGACAAGGGCCTATAAGTATTTGTATTAGCCACACATCATCTGCTTTAGCCTGTAGATGACTTGTATATTTGCCTGCAATTGCATGCTCCTTGACTGTAAGGATACCGTAACATCCATTGCCTATTGTTGATTAGGACTCGTGGGGTTTATTATGCATAAGGCAAATCCTCTATCATTGCCAGCAAGTGTTTGCATTGATCACATATTGCACTGTGTATGTTTGCAAGGAGTTTCACTGTTTGTAGGGTTTAATGTACTTGTTTATTTGTTGACATTGACGATAAGATGTTGTGATCCTCTTAAATATGTTCATGGGTAACTGTCATACCCATAACATATATAGCACTATCATTCACATACAAGCTAGTGTATTCATTTGCGTCTTGTTGCTGACTGTCGGCTGTGTTACTTTCATTATTAATTTCTTTATGTACACTAGTTGGCAAATTGTCATGTTCGCTCATATATTGGTTTCTTGCATTTACAGGAGACCAGTGTGTATACTTGCGTATTGCTCAACATCATCTATAGGGGTATCACTACACTCATTGTGCACCTCCCATACTTTATTCACAAGCATATCGTTGCACCCTTCATGACCTTCTGGCATATATTTGTAAGATGGTAGCCCAACACTATCATCTACCGTCAAGTTGGCATGTTTGCTTGCAGGTTACTTGGTACCAATAGTAACCGATAGTAAAGAGGCTATCTCATTCACGATTTTCTTGCTTTGTTGGCAGATATGTGTCTCCCTTTATTTGCATATTAATGTCAACTGCAAAGTGAGTTTCATTTGTTATTAATCTCCTTATACGTATTGGTTGGTGAGCTGCCGCATTTGCTTGCATATCTTTCAATGCTTGTGGGAACTATTGTATGCATTCCCAAGACAATTGGCAATTGGATGTAGGGGGATTTGTTACATTTATAGCTCATCTGTTGTTTGTTAATATATGTATGCACTTATAGGCTTGTTATATTTGCCTATAGGTGATATGCCACATTCAATGCAACTCCATTATCTATGCTTGCGGGATTGGATGCAATTGCATGTTGTCTTGATGTTGACCATAGAGCATTATTGCATTCATTGCACAACTCTTGTCGCCACTCATGGATATTTCGTTATATGCATTGTTGTTTAACATGTTTGCTTGTATAACTTGTTGAAATTTGCTTATAAATATTCAAATGTTGTAGGTAATTAATCTTCATGTATTGAATGCTTTGTTTTCCATAAATCGAATGTTCATTCATTGATGTTCATTTTCATGCCTAGAATTGTAGTTAATCATTTGCATTTTAATCATGATTATGCATATTTTTAATTAAATGTTTGGTTCCCTACTGTCCATGTTCAAGTCAAGTTCAAGCTTTGACCCTTGCTATTTTGCTTAAATTCAAGTCCTCTATCAATGAAAAATCTAGCAACCTCCCGGCGTCTCCCCCATTTAGGAAAAATCTGAGAGTTTGGGCCATCCTATCACGCTACAAAGAGCGTGTATGATAATTGTTGGACGACACCGTGATCGTGATTCTTCAACCCCCATCACGCTATGAAGAGCATGTACGGATCTTCGAGGTACCGGTTTGAAAATACACAATTGCTTTTCTCAGTAGGCACTGAGGTGCATAAGGGTACTTAGAAGTGTACCTGCCACGCTACGAAGAGCATGTACAAAGCCTACCTCCTTGTCGAAAGCGCCGCTTCAGATTTCCTCCCATCACGCTACGAAGAGCATATACAGGAAGTCGCCCGACACACCGCAAACACCGAATGCAGGATTTTGAGAGCTTTTGGGATTTAGGGACATTATACCTGAGCGAGGTGATCAACGGCGATGTAGGCGAAATGCATACTACACAAATCTCATATTTTTTTTAAATTATTTTCTCTCCTTTTTTATCTTCTTTCTTTTATCTTTTTTTTTTTTTTGGAATCTCCTTCACTCTCCTTTTTTTTATAATATTAACGATTATTATGACAACTATCATTATTATTATTATGACTAATAATAAAAATTGTTCTAGCAATTATCATCGCAATTAATAACTAATTGTAATGACCATCAAGCACAAGCAACGATAGGGAATATGGAATTGCAAACGATAATTTTTTCCTTTTTACCTTTGTGGGCTATCTGGGCTTTTTGGATCAAGTTGATTTTAAAATGATCTTGGGATGTTGAGTTGAAAAGGAATGGTATAGATTATGAAAAGGAACATGCAAATGGGTTGTGAAAAGAAAATGGCAGAAACTCTAGAAGGATTTATTCTGTGAAGTTAAAGACCTTCCCTTGATATCGGTGTTGAATCCCCTATTATCCCCATATGGAATTCCTTCCCCAATTTGTGGCCCCATCTATTTGCTCCCCGAATCCTCATGCAGTGGGTTCCTTGTTTGGCCACCCGCTAAAAGTTGATAACGCCACCTCTGTTGGCTCTCGGCCCTCTCTGGCGCATGTCTTGGTTGAACTGGACATCACTAAAAACTATCCGGATAAAGTGTGGCTCGGCCCTGATAAGTTGGGTTACATCCAGAAAGTGCAAATATAGGTTTTCCCTCCATTTTGTGATCTCTGTAAAGCTACCGGGCATGTAAGGGGTGAGTGTCGATCTTTGTCCTTTGTCCCTGTTCTTGTTACTTTTGTGAATCCTATTAAAGTTGTTAGGAACGAAACTGATGTTGTGGAAAATGTTGTTAGTGAGGGAAATGTTGTTGTTGTTTCTTCTAATTCGTTGGGTCCTTTCAAACCTTTGGCAAGTAATAGGGTCGAGGTAGCTAGGGTTGTTGGTCCTCCCTCTAGTACTTCTGATGGTGGGGCTCATGTTATTCCAGTGGTTCTGATTGTTGTTGATGGTGGGTCTCCCGTTGTTTTGGTTGCACCGGTTGTTGTGCTGGTTCCACCTAACCAAGTTGTTAAGGACATTGACGTGTCGTTGTCTATTGTTGGGCAGGTTGTTCCTTCCTCTGGTAATTTTGTGGAAGGGGGTTTTGTTCTGATGTACCTCACAATGGTGAGGTTGTTGAAGCTAGTGGATCGATTCCTTGATTACTTAATCTGGTTACTAGTCCTATCGTTTCCCCTGACTGTAATATTGTTGTTAGTGATGGTGAAGCATAATTTTCTTATGATTATGTTTCTTTTGATCCTGAGAACCATGACTGTGTTCCATCTGAAGGTGGGTTTTTGAATCTTGATTGTTGTGAGCGTGCTAATGCTTCTGTTCTTAAGGGTTATGATCATATGGTGGGAAATGGGGAATGGTTGATGTCCCCACTTCAGTTATTTCTAATGTTGCCTTGCTCCCTCACATATCTTGCAGTGTTAGAGATTATGAGATTATGCATGGGGATTTGTTGAATGTTGAATTTTTCCCAACTGATGGAGAGGAATTTGATGAAAATTCTTTAGATTCGAGGGACAATGTTGATCTGAGTATTCTCCAAATTACTGACGGTGCTCTTTTTCTTAAAAATAGTAAGAAGAAAAAGCGTAAATCAACGAAGAAATGAATTTCCATCCGGTTTAGGAATAGCTACTGCTTTTTCTTCTGTGTTATGGGTGGTTTCCTCTAGTGCGTGCGATATGCTTTGTCGATGGTTTTCTCTGTTGGATGGTAGTTTCTCTGTTGGATGGTGGTTTGTTCTGGCCTATGATGATGAAGTTTCGGTGTGCTACCTCTTGGGCCTAGCTTGTTGGCAACCTTGTTGGCCTTTTGCGGGTTGGATTGTGGACTGTCGCTCTTCGTTTGCTGCTTCCAATGGAGGGCCCTTGCTTGGCTTGAGGGTGGGTGTGCCCTACCTCCTGAGTATGGTTCTTCACATTTGTGTCTCTTGTAATCTTAATTTCACTTTGTTTTGTGTTTGGCTTTCAGACTCATTATGTTTCTTTTTCCTCCTGCACTGCTGTTCTTGAGAGCTTTAGCGAGCCCTTTCTCTGTTCTGTCATTGTATCCTTTTACTGTTTAACATGGAGGCCTTTTGATTTAAAAAAAAAGTCCCTCACCCATTACCAACTATAGTGTGCACCAAAGCACTAGATGCAAGAAAATTATTGCAACCATTGTAAGAAAAGCATAGGAGGAAAACATGGGAAACACCGGAGAAAAAAAGTAATTGTAACCACACGTAACAAAGGAATCACATAAGACAGAAGTCGGCACAGCCGCATGGAATAAGAGTCCAACATTTTATGGAAACAACTGAAGTTGCTTCAAAAATATTCAAGGCACCTGCAGAGCACCTTGATCTTCTCACACAAAATATGACTCATCACATCGTGATCCATGATGAAGGCATCTCAAAACAGAGCAAGAGATCGCTTCTCAATAAATATAAAACAAATCATAGCGTGACAATGATCATACATAACTTTTGACCTCAATGACGTTCCAGCGTATGCATAAATGTTTAGCACATTTTACTTGTCCGAGACTCCTAGTGATGCTCCTTCAAAGGTGATAACTAATCTCTGATGATTATGTTGATTGTTTTGTTTTGCAAATTTTATACCGGAAAACTTAAAATCAAGGGCTTACATTGTTGAAAGGCGTATGAGACGCCGCTCATACAATTCAATGCTTTTGCACCTGATTAGCTATATGCATCTAAAACAACTGAAATCAATATGAATGTAAAAGAATGAGAATACAGTGAAACAGCAAGAAAGAAACTCGTTAAAGTTTCGTTCCATTATTATTCTTTCTCATAACAAACAAAGTCATCGGAGATCCATCCAGAGTAAAATTCCTAACCTCAACAATGCTTGACTTTTTGAAGAGCTTCTCAACGTGCTCCAAGCCATCCTTCAGCTCCCAACCGTCAACTGCCAGTACCGTGACGCCGGCGTTCCGCACTGTTCGTTCTATCTCCTCCACAAACCGCCTGGGAAACAGGGCAGCGGCGAAACCGGTGCTGAAACCGAGATCGAAAACTCCATCAAAGAATGGGAGGTTATGTGGGTCAGCACGCTTGACGAGCGGCGGGAAGTCGATGACCTCGACCCCAGTAACGTCAACAACGCCGGAATCTTGGAGCGCAGCGACCTCGTGGCCAGCACCCGCGGAAACGCAAAGAACGTGGGATGAATTGGAGAGGATGCCAAGAGAGCGGAGGGACAAGAAGAGGGAGGAGAAGGATTGGACGCGGCGTTGGAAGGCATGGGTGGAGCGAAGCTTATGGAAGCGCTTTTCTGGGGGTATAATGTCGCGGGAGGCGGCTTCACATGAAGAGCTAGGAAACGGTGAAAGGGTTAGGGTTAGGGATTGCGACTGGTTTCGTCGGTGGAGGAGCGAGGGATCGCAGGAGAAGGAGGAGCGCGAGAAGAGGTGGAGGAGAGAGAGTGTGGCGATGGCAGCGAAGCAGAGGGAGATGCGATTCAGGAGTCGTTCAACGTGATCCTCCATCTCCGGCGAGCGCCGGCGGTGGCGTTTACAGAAGAACGGGAATATTTATCGTAATGGCGATCGTCTTAGCCAAATTCAGATATCCAGCGGATTGTGCATCTTCATCTATTTGGTTGTCATTGGTAGCAAAATAATTTTAGGGACAACCATATTTCGTCATTTGTCTCCTATTAATTTGAGGAATTACTGTGTGCGGAATCCGAATGCAAATCATCATGCGCTACATCACTGGATGCACTGGGCCCCGAAGTGCATTCGTTGATGTGGCAAGCTGTGATTGGAATCCGAATGCATTCGGATTACGCACACAATAATTTCTCTATTAATTCTGAGTTGCACCACACAAAATGAAATGTTAATGGGCATTTATACAGATAGTACTTAAAAATAGTTAAATTACATATCTAACACTAAAAACTATTCATTTATTCACAATACTGAAATATTTAATATCATCAAAAATACATTACATTGTTGACGATAATACATAAGTTGTCAGCCTTATCTCGATACATTTCTAACAAATTTCTTTTCACAACGTACATCTAAAATATAGGTCTTCCACATCCAATTCAGCCCCATTTTAAATTTTGATCTAATTTTTTTATCATTTTTTATATATATTTAACATGAAATAAACAGAGTTAATATAGTAAAAAAATATTTATTTTTGTAGATAGTGGTGGCAGTGGTTGTTGGTAGGGCAACAATGGAAGTTGATGAGAAATGGTGATAATGGTGATCGCTAGCGTTGCTGGTGGCGACGGTCGTCAATGATTACTGGTTGCAATAATAATGACGACGGTGTTGATGACCAATAATTGTCATGTATTTAACATTAAACACACTCTAAATAAAAATAAAATGAAAAATCAAACATAATATTATTTGTCGATGTAATGGTTGGCAAATCATAATATTGTACCAACCATGGTTTGTGGTTCAAGCAAAAATAAAGCTGTTTATAGGGTTCGGACCACATTTGACAATTAGTGGTCCATGATTATGTGTTGCCCAACCAACCATGGAGATTTTTGTTATTAGCCTCTTTTGTTGATCGGTTAGTTGGTAGTTTGGGCATTATAAAACTTAACAATGCATCGGTGAATTGTCTAAGAGTAATGTTTTATTAAATAAAAATATTAGAATGGATTTTTTTTTTTTGATGTGCTATAACTTTAATTAAGAAAAAATTCCTCGTGCCATAATTGATAAAAAAAAAAGGGATTTAAATAACTCTTTAAATTTTCTTATTTTCTTATTTAACATCTAAGTTTTAATATTAACTCCATTAGCTTGCTCTAGTGAGCTTTGTCGTGGCTTCTATACGTTGGCTCCAGCAATGCCTTTCCATAGCACTCTCAGTTGCAACTTCTTCTTTCTTTCTTATGTTGGTGCCATCGATGTCTTGCCCTAGTGAGCTTAGGCTTCGTTTAGGACAATTTTTTTCTGCTTTCTAAAATAGCATTTTAGTATAAAAATTAAAATTTTTGTACTAAAAAGCTGCTTTAAGAAACAGTAAGAAAGCCGTCCCAAATGAAACCTTAATTAGTAACTTTGTTCAGAGGTATAAAACGAAAGCGACAAGATTAGTAGTTTGGTGATGCACAACATCTGAGATAAAATAGGCCTTATTAGGAGTAATTTGCTTATTTTGTACCTATTTTCTGGAAGTTTCTAGAAGTTTTTATTGCCAAATATATATATAAGTTGCTTTAGGAAGAAAGATATGAACGATATTTTCGAATATTAACAGTAATTACTTTTCTTTAATTTTCTTGCTCTTAGGAGCAATTATTTGTGATGATTCTTAAACGATCTTCCCACATTAGTTGGTATAAGAGCCTTGGGCTTTGCTATATCAACCCTTGACGTCAATTGAAGTTTTTTTATGCTTTGGGAAGACCATGGATGAAGATAGACTGTCGACGGCGTTCAAAGCCTCCACCGCCCGGCAACGACAAAATAATTCTCCCCCGATGGAAACCATAATGTCAAACATCTCCACGCGCGATTGGCCCATCTGCAACCTTAGATGCGCTCCTCATGATTGACCCACAGCATCTGTTAAATCCAACTCCGGCAAGAGAGGAAGAACGCTTCCTCTTCTTGAAGTTGAGAGAGGAGGAGGAGGGAGAGAAGAGAAAGGAAGAGGGAGGAGAGCTAACGTAGGAAGCTTTATTTCTTAACCATATCAATTACAACTCATAAAGCCTATATTAATAGGCACCTAATGCTATACACAAGCATCACACAAGGCTATACAAGCCTAAGAAACCTAAATCTAGGAACAAAGTACAACAAATCTCCACCTTGGTCCTAGATTTACAAAACAAGGAGATCAACTGTTCTTTAAAACAACAACCAAGAACATGCAATCGGGTAAACCAGGGGACGTAGCCCCAAAACTCCGAGAGCCCAGCAGGTATCAACTCACCTGCAAACAGCGTTCAGCTAAGGATCTAGATCTTACGGCACAAGCAGCTTCCAACCGGCAATCAATCCTATTGCCTTTCAGAGACGAAGACCAAACCAGAGGAGAACAAGAAGTGTACACCTTCTACTCCTCAAATCTTCTCTCTTCCACAAGAAGCCCAAGAACCAGCCGTTAACAAAGAATCTAGTCCTCTTCCTGCTCTCACACCCAACAGTTCTTCTCCGGTCGTCACAAACTCACGCCATGCACTGCCGCGTCCGGCAAATGCCCTTCGTGTCTTCCGCCAGTACCATCCAATCCCGGCACTGATCAAGAACAGGTCGACTCCACATCGTAATCTCCAGGACTCCACTAGAAGTCCACAGCTCCACCTCAAAGATCTGAACAGATCTTTCGCCTCTCGTGACTCCAGCGCGATCACAAGCTTTGGCTAGCTTGTTCAGCTCATACTACGAGCTCCCGTCAGGCTCCATCCGCCTACGGCTGCAATCCTCATGAGTTAGAAAACTCCACCTCAAAAAACACATCCACTGTGTCGCTTGAACAAAATACCAAGCCAAGCACTTCACCAATCCTCTGTCCGTGCTTCTTCTCGTTCAGCCATGAGCAAGCATCAAGTCAGCTCTGTCTCTTCCTGCAAGCCCCGCCGAACCGAGCCAGGCAACACTGCTCCAGTCCGCTAGCTTAGAGAACTTCACCTCGAACTGATCTTTAATTAACAACAGAAATTGCTGAAAACCGGTCCTCCTGTGGAGCAAACAATCTCCTCTCCACGATTCTCTAATCACAAAGATCTATCCCAATCTTTCGCTGCGATCAAACCGCGGCACATAACACTGCCGCCTCTGGTAGCCGGACTCAGCTAGACGTCCTTCTCCTACCCACGCGAAACAATCGCGTGACTCCATCCTTCGGACGACCGCGCCCGGCGAACCACCACGGTCTGCAGCCCGTGTTCGCGTGCAACGCGCGATCCTGTTAGTCTCCATGCGGACCCCGTCTGAGTCCGATTCCGCTCCAGACTTCTGCTCGTTCAGCCAGCGTACACCATAAGAGCGTTTGATGCTCAGGAGCTGTTGCCTTGCGGATGCAAGACGAGAGAGGCGAGAGCGGAGTTTAGAGAAAGTTAACAGAAGAGAGAAATGTATATTATTCAATGTCTTGTGTATTACAGGGTTGTGTATATATAGCCGAGAGACTCAAGAAAGTACAGACGCGGTGCTGACGTGGATGTATTCTTAACAGCCCGCCTCAAATTAATCATTCTGTGAATAAATGGTTAATTTGGATCGTAATGTATTGAACTGAATCATAGGTAATGGTTTGGTTAATACATCAGCTATGTTGTTTGCCGAGCTAACGTGCTGAATGTTGAGTTCTCCTTGCTTGATATGACTGCTAATGAAGTGGTAATCTATTTCTATATGCTTTGTTCTTGCGTGGAAGATAGGGTTGTGAGCTAGCGCGATGGCCGATGTGTTGTCGCAGTTGAGTAATGTTGGTTGCGTTTGAGGTACTTGGAACTCGGCGAGAAGTCGACGGAGCCAAAGTATCTCTGAAGTAGCGGAGGATAAGGAGCGATACTCAGCCTCGGTGGATGACTTGGCCACCGTAACCTGCTTCTTAACCGACCAAGAAATCAAGTTGGGACCTAGGAATGTGCAATAACCTGAGATGGACTTGCGATCGGAGGAATCCGCTGCCCAGTCGGCGTCCGCGTAAGTCACCAGCTGTAGATTGCCGTGTTGTATGGGAAGGCCGAAGTGTAACGACCCTTTGATGTATCGCAACAGTCGTTTGAGATCTTGGTAGTCCTTGAGACGAGGCTCGTGCATGTGCTGGCATATCGAATTTGTTGCGAATGCGATGTCCGGTCTTGTGATAGATAAATATTGGAGAGACCCTGCGAGTTTGCGAAAGAGTGACGGATCAGGAAACGGTTGATCGTTCTCGGTTGTCTTGCGCTTTATACCCATGGGTGTAGCCGCTGGCTTACAGTCCAGAAGACCGGCGTGTGTGAGGAGATCCCGAGCATAGTGGGCTTGGTGAAGAAAATAGCCCTGTTTTGTTTTGTTAACTTGAATTCCCAGAAACAAGGATACCTCACCGAGTTGTTTTAGACGAAATGCGGATTGTAGTTGTTTGAGAATGAGTGTTATCTGTGTGCTGTCGTTTCCTGTAATAAGAATATCGTCAACGTATATAAGAATAAAAATTTGTATATTGTCAAGATTGTAGATGAGTAGAGAAGGATCCGCTTTACTAAATTGGAACCCGTGAGCTTGCAGGAAATTGTGAATTTCTGGAACCACTGACGCGGCGACTGTTTTAGCCCATAGATGGATTTGTGTAGTTTACATACGTGCTGCGGATGTTTTGTGTCGATGAATCCGGCCGGTTGTTTCATATAAATTTCGTCCGACAGATCGCCGTGCAAGAATGCGTTGGCGACGTCGAGTTGAGTGACTGACCATTGATTATGTATGGCTATAGTGAGGAGGATGCGGATGGTCACCATTTTGGCAACCGGGCTGAAAGTCTCGGTGTAGTTGACGCCAAATTCTTGCGAACAGCCTTGCGCTACTAGACGTGCTTTGTGCCGCTCTATTTTACCGTTGGGAAGAAACTTGTTCTTGAAAGTCCATTTGCAGCCCAATATGGGTTTGTCGTGTGGACGAGGAACTAGCGACCACGTCCTGTTTTGCTGTAGAGCAGAGAATTCTGCTGTCATTGCAGAGCGCCAGTGTTCGTGTTGTGATGCCTGTTTGAATGACGTTGGAGCAGAGATGGCGTGTGTAACTGCAGAGAGATCAAATATTGCTTTTGGCTTTAGGATGCCGTCCCTAAGCCGTGTGGTCATTGGATGACCCGAAGTGATCTGTGAAGTTGTGGGAACGGGAGGGCTGATTGAAGTTGTTTGCTGCTGAGACGGTTCTTGTTGAATTGTGATGGTGTGTTTCTTGTGATGGACAGCTGACGATGTGTTTCGGAGGAGGTATTGGTGGAAGCTGCGAGGTGGGTATTAAGAGCAGTGGGTTTTCTGATGTGTGAACCGTGGCATTGGGTTGTTTTGTTTTTAAATCGGTGAATGGAAATTGATGTTCAGAGAATTTGACATGTCTGGATATGTAGACCCGTTTAGACGGTATGTGTAGGCAGCGGTAACCTTTGTGTAGGGAAGAGTATCCGATGAAGACACATTCCATGGATCTTGGGGAGAGCTTGCTGCTTGCGTAGGGTGTTGTCCATGGAAAACAAAGACACCCAAACGTGCGAAGATGTGCGTATGACGCTTCTTTCCTGTACAGTCGGCGGTACGGAGTTTGATTGGATATGGCAGATGAAGGTAATCTATTGATTAAATAGTTTGCCGTGGAAATCGTATCTGCCCAGAGATTAGGGGGAAGATCTGCAGCGTGAAGGAGGGCTCTGGTTGTTTCCAGGAGATGCCGATGTTTACGTTCGGCTGTACCGTTTTGTTCCGGTGTGTGAGGGCAACTTACTTGATGATTGATACCATTATTTATCAAGTACTGTTTGAATTCGGTGCTGTTGAATTCTCCGCCGCCATCCGACCTGAGAGTTTGAATGCTAGAACCAAAATTGTTTTTAATTAAATTGTGTAGTTGTTTAAATTTGGTGAACGTTTCGTTCTTGGATGTGAGAAGATATAGCCACGAAAATTTAGTAAATTCGTCAATGAAGATCACGTAGTAAAAGAAACCATTAGTAGAAGCAATGGGGGCCGGACCCCAAACGTCCGAGTGAATGAGCTGAAAAGGTTTATTATATTGGGAAGAACTATGTGGGAAAGGCAATTTGTGACTTTTTGAAATGTTACAAGAAACGCAAGAATCTAAAAGAGAAGAAGACCCGGCTAAGTCCGGGATGAGCTTAGTCATGGAGCTAAGCAATCTGAAGTGGGGATGTCCTAAGCGTGCATGCCACCGAGCCCGATTGTTGCTGGACGCCTGCAGAGCGTTGATGCGTCTTTGTACCGGAAGCTTAATGGGATACAGCCCATTTTGTTGAGGTCCCCGGAGAAGAGTGCGGTTGTTCCGACAATCCTTAAATTCAAAACCGTTAGCATTAAAAGAAACAGAGATATTGTTGTCGGAGGTAAGTTTGGCGACTGATAATAAATTGTGAGAAATCGAGGGAACGTGAAGAATTTTACGAAGCTGTAGCTTACGGTAGGAGTCGGGTAGAGGTAGAATTCCTTGACCTGTATTTTGAATGGGTAAGTTGTTACCATTAGCTATTGAGACTGAATCTTGTCCGTGGAATGGAATGGAGTTTTGAAGATTGGAGACGTCCGCGGTGAGGTGCGAGGAAGCTCCGGAGTCCAATATCCATTCGCCGGTGGAGGAAGATTGTTGTTGAACCGACAGTGCTCGCTGATTAGAGGGGGGTGCGTACTGTAAATTGCACCTGTGCCAGCAGTTTCGCGCCTCGTGACCTTGTTTGCCGCATATTTGGCATGTAGGTTGGTTTGATGTGTTTCTTGGGCCGTTGGACACATCTGTTGTGTGTATGTTTCTTGAGCTGAAACTCTGGCCGCGGTTCTTGATGTACCTGCCCCGATTGTTCCTGGCCGAGAGGAAGGCCGTTGCATCTGACTGGTTCTTGCCTTCTTGGAGGCGTTCATGCTGGAGATTGATCTCCTCGCTGCATAATAGGGAGTATAGTGTGTCGAGGCTGATAGGATTTAAAGACGTCCTGATCGCCGTTTTGAATGGATTGTACTCGGTAGGTAATCCGTTTAGGATGTATAGGATTACATCTTCGGTGTCGACCTTGGATCCTGCAGCGGCGATGTTGTCCACGAGGATCTTGATTTGATCAAGATACTGGTGTATGGTTCGGTCCTTCTTCTGAATGCTGTGTAGTTCGTTTTTAAGTTGAATTACTCGTGAGCGATTCGTTGGTTGAAGTCGCTGCTCGAGTGTAATCCATACTTCATTGGCGGATTGAAGAGAAAGAACATATGGGAGCACGGATGATGAAATAGTGGAAAGAAGGGCGGAGACCAAGTTTCTGTCGATCAGATTCCACAGATTGTGGTCTTTCTTTGAGGATTCCGGAGGGCATGCCGCCAATCCTGTGAGGTGATCTCCGAATCCGTTTGCAATGAAGTGTTGCTGAACTTGCAGCCTCCATATTGCGTAATTCTCGGTCGTCAGTTGTGTAGACACCAGGTTCTTGGTGTTAGAGATCAAAAATTTGAGAGGTGCGGGTATGATGAATTCCGCCAGGGAGTCGGAGATGTCCAAGGTCGCCCGGCGAGAGGTTGCCGATTCTTGTTCCGCCATGGATGAGGATCTAAGCCGTGAAGCAATCTTGCTCTGATACCATAAGAGCGTTTGATGCTCAGGAGCTGTTGCCTTGCGGATGCAAGACGAGAGAGGCGAGAGCGGAGTTTAGAGAAAGTTAACAGAAGAGAGAAATGTATATTATTCAATGTCTTGTGTATTACAGGGTTGTGTATATATAGCCGAGAGACTCAAGAAAGTACAGACGCGGTGCTGACGTGGATGTTTTCTTAACACACCACGCCTCCGGCTGACTTCCTTGCTTGCTCCGATCCGCAGCACACACCAGTGCTGCTTCTTGTTCAGCCCCGAGTAAGCAAACCCATTGCCAAGGCCTCCAACAGCTGCAGTCTCATACTCCCTGCCGTACTCGAGTCACGACCACGCCCGATCTTGCTCCGCGGCTCCACCTGCCGCGTTCGAGCTCTTGTCGGTCTCTGCCCAATGTGGATCTGCCTTCCGATCAAGAAGCCTAAGCTACCGCCTCCTGGTAGCCCCGCCGAACCAAGTCCGGCGTCCAAAACTCCTTCTCCACCTTGATCGAATCCAAGATCAAGAGTGTCTCTTCCACGGACAACACCAGAACAATACAATGCCTGCTCGATCGCCATCGCCGATCTCGAGGTGGAGGAGAGGAGGCGGAGACGAGTTTTCTTGTCTAAAGAAAACGAAGAGAAGAGGGCGGTGTCGGTTTGGCTCGGCGAAGGCTGGAGGTGCTTTCGGAGGCGAACTGAGCGGCGTTTGTTCGTCGGGCGTTGCTGCAGACGAGGGTAGAGAAGCTGGTGATGGCTTGGTGTCTCGTGTAAGGTGGAGTCGCAGAGCAAGAAGTTCTTGTCGAAGTCGAGCTCGGTCGGGCGACCAAGTGAATCAGACGCGACGAACTCGTGCGGGAAAAGCAGAGCAAAGAGCGTTGATCGCGACCTGGTGACGCGATTTAGTTCGCGTGAGGCGGACTGGCGGCGGTCGGAGATTGATGGCGGAGGCCGTCTTCCTTGTTTAGTCTGCACAAATGGCGACGTCGCTATCTATGCCACTCACGATAGCAGACATTACCTTCGATCCCATGATTTGCAATCCACAACCAGACTCGATTATGTCTCACACGACTTCGGACAGCCTGCACGACCCCGAGCTCATCCTCGTGATCTTTCGCCCTGTGGCGTAACCTCCGCTCCAGCATATTCGCTAGACCCTCGTACGATCACTCCCTTCTCGTGCTAGAGTCCGACCAGAGATTCCCCTTCCGCCTCCACACCCATGCATGCCGCATTCCTCTCCATCCCACTTCCATGATCCGCAAATCAAAGCCCCCATTCCGCTCCGTGTTATGTTTTTTTCAGACTTGAGGACTATGATGCAGGGCATATTAGCTAAAATAGGCCTTAGGAGTTATTTACTTATTTGTAGCTATTTTCTAGAGTTTTTTAGACTTTTTTATTGCCAATTATATATGTAATTAAGCTGCCTTATGAAGAAAGATATGAATGATATTTTTTTTAAGACTAACAATAATTATTGTTCTTAGATATTCTTGTTTTTCGGAGCAATAATCTGTGATGATTCTTCAATGATCTCCCCACATCATTTGGGAAGATGGCGACTACGGCCAACAATGAGATCGGCAACGTGCTAACACATGTGAGTCTAGGAGAAAAAATCACCACTACGTTTGGGGTAAGTGGCTGGTATTTTAATATATTCAAATTTTAAAATATTATGTTAATAAATAATAAAATTTTATTTTTTATATAGTAATTATAATTTCATTGAATATTATTTTTTTTATTTTTAAAAGATTTTTTGTGATGATAATCTTCTTTTTGCAATCAGAATAATTAAATTAATTTTCTCACAATAATTTTATAATCAACTTTTAAAAAAATTACTCTCGTACTAAACAAATTCTAAATTAATTAAAAATTAGAAAGTTTTATAATTTTGATTGTTCCCACCATTTCTTAATATTGGCGTTAATTGGCGCAGTCTACAAACTTTCTAAGATTGATAAACACAATACTGAAATCTTTAATAACATCAAAAATACATTACATTGTTGACGATAATACATAAGTTGTCAGACTTATCTCGATACATTTCTAACAAATTTCTTTTCACAACGTACATCTAAAATATAGGTCTTCCACATCCAATTCAGCCCATTTTAAATTTTGATCTAGTTTTTTTATCATTTTTATTTTTTTTTATATTTAACATGAAATAAACAGAGTTAATATAGTAAAAAAATATTTATTTTTTTGTAGATAGTGGTGGCAGTGGTTGTTGGTAGGGCAACAATGGAAGCTGATGAGAAATGGTGCTAAAGGTGATCGCTAGCGTTAGTGGTGCATGGCGACGGTCGTCAATGGTTACTGGTTGCAATAATAATGACGGCAGTGTTGATGACCAATAGTTGTCATGTATTTGACATTAAAAGCACTCAAAATATAAAAAAATCAAACATAATATTATTTTTCATGTAATGGTTGGCAAATCATAATATTGTACCAACCATGGTTTGTGGTTCAAGCAAAAATAAAACTGTTTATAGGGTTCGGACCACATTTGACAATTAGTGGTCCATGATTATGTGTTGCCCAACCAACCATGGAGATTTTTGTTATTAGCCTCTTTTGTTGAACATCAATTAGGGGTGTCAATATTTGACACGACACAAAAATCCGATGCGAACCCAGACCCCGGCCCGCGCAACCGGCCCGCGAGAACCCGCTCGTCCTGCGCACTCACCCCGCGCACTCTCCCCGCACGACCAGCTTTTCCGGGTCAGGTCGGGTCGGGTCAACCCGGTAACCCGTCGGGTCGGATTCGGGTTCGCATTTTTGACCCGTTTACCTAACCGGGTCGGGTTAGGGTCGACCCGTTTGAACCCGGGTCAGTTCCGACCCGACCCGAACCGACCCGTGACCCGAAATTGACACCCCTAGACTGCAAATCATAGTGATTTATATTTCTGAAGCTTAATAGGGGTTTATAATTCAAGCTTGTATTAAGCCTAAAAATATTTTATTGATTTGAAACAAAATAAAGGAGAATGCACGGCCACCGAAATAAGGTTTGCAACTGCTCATTTTGATCAGTTAGTTGGTAGCTTGGGCATTATGAAACTTAACAATGCATCGATGAATTGTCTAAGAGTAATATTTTATTAAATAAAAATATTATAATGGAACTTTTTTTTTATTTGCTATAACTTTAATTAAGAAAAAATTCCTCGTGCCATAATTGATAAAAAATGGGATTAAATAACTCTTTAGATTTTCTTATTTTCTTATTTAACTTCTAAGTTTTAATATTAACTCCATTAGCTTGCTCTAGTGAGCTTTGTCGTGACTTCTATACTTTGGCTCCAGCGATGCCTTTCCATAGCACTCTCAGTTGCAACTTCTTCTTTCTTTCTTATGTTGGTGCCATCGGTGTCTTGCCCTAGCTTAGGCTTCGTTTGGGACAGTTTTTTTTCTGCTTCCTAAAGCAGCTTTCTATAAGAAGCAGTAAGAAAGTCATTCCAAACGAAGCCTTAATTACAATCAAGTAGCTTTGTTTTGAGGTATAAAATGAAAGCGACAAGACTAGTGGTTTGGTGATGCACAACATCTTAGATAAAATAGGCCTTAGGAGTAATTTGCTTATTTTGTACCTATTTTATGGAAGTTTTTAGAAGTTTGTATTGCCAAATATATATGTAAGTTGCTTTAGGAAGAAAGATATGAATGATATTTTTGGAAGATTAACAGTAATTACTATTCTTTGATTTTCTTGCTCTTAGGAGCAATTATTTGTGATGATTCTTAAACGATCTTCCCACATTAGTTGGTATCAGAGCCTTGGGCTCTGCTATATCAACCTTTGATGTCAATTGGAGTTATTTGATGCTTTGGGAAGACCATGGATGAAGACAAATTGTCAACAACGTTGAAAGCCTCTACCGGCCAGCAACGACAAAACAATTCTCCCCCGATGGAAACCATAATGTCAAACATCTCCACGCACGATTGGCCCATCCGCGACCTTAGCTGCGCTCCTCATGATCGACCCACAACATCGATATGTGTTTGTTCCCTTGCTTGTTAGTCTGCACAAACAGCCACGTCGCTATCTACGCCGCTCACGATAGCATACATTACCTTCGATCCCATGATTTGCAATCCACAACCTGACTCGATTCTGTCTCACGCGACTTCGGACCGCCTGCATGACCCCGAGCTCATCCTCGTGATCTTTCGCTACCCAACCCTGCTTCGACGCTAATCCGTGTCGGCGTAACCTCCGCTCCAGCATATTCACTAGACCCCTGCACGATCACTCCCTTCTCGTGCTAGAGTCCAGCCAGAGATTCTGCTTCCGCCTCCACACCCATGCATGTCGCATTCCTCTCCATCCCACTTCTGCGATCCGCAAATCAGAGCCCCCATTCCGCCTCGTGCTCTGTTTTCTTTAGACTTGAGGACTATGATGCGGAGCATCTTAGCTAAAATAGGTCTTACGAGTAATTTACTTTTTTGTACCTATTTTCTATAGTTTTTTAGACTTTTTTGTTTCCAATTATATATGTAATTAAGCTGTTTAGGAAGAAAGATACGAATGATATTTTTTTTAAGATTAACAATAATTATTGTTCTTAGATATTCTTGTTTTTCGGAGCAATAACTTGTGATGATTCTTCAATGATCTCCCCACATCATTTGAGAAGATAACGACTACCGATAACAATGAGATCGGCAACGTGCTAACACATGTGAGTCTAGGAGAAAAAATCACCACTACGTTTGAGCTAAGTGGCTGGTATTTTAATATATTCAAATTTTAAAATATTATGTTAATAAATAATAAAATTTTATTTTTTATATAGTAATTATAATTTCATTGAATATTATTTTTTTTATTTTTTATAGATTTTTGTGATGATAATCTTCTTTTTGCAATCAGAATAATTAAATTAATTTTCTCACAATAATTTTATAATCAACTTTTAAAAAAATTACTCTCGTACTAAACAAATTCTAAATTAATTAAAATTTTGATTGTTCCCACAATTTCTTAATATTGGCGTTAATTAGCGCAGTCCACAAACTTTCTAAGATTGACAAAAATGACCTTCAATGAAAATTTTAATATTTAAAATTTCATGTCAGTGTGGAAGCCAAGACAAACATGACAAATAGAAGAAACTATCAAGATTCAAGATATAGATTGTGATACAGCCAAAAGGTCAGTTTTTGGATAATTTTAAATAATTGTGCTGTTAAAACAATGTCTGCCCCCATCAAGATAAAACAGATAATATGTTTCCCAAAAAAAAAAAAAAAAAAACAGATAATATGTCAAATTTAAATGAAATTTAAATGAAAATTATTTTATTCAAATTTTATTCAGACATAATCAATTAAAAAGTAATTTTTAATAAAGAAATATGGAGTAGAAGAAAAATTGAATCAAATGGAACCTTCAGCCCATCTCACTTACAAAATTTATGCTATTAAGAAAACTTGTTTTTTTTTTTTTTTTTTTCTAAATGGAACTGCAAATTGTGGCGGCTAGTGGTGGCCTGTGGCAAGTGACGGATGCTGGTTGGTTGAGACGGAGACAAGTGATAGGTTATGGTATTGGGCAGTGAGATCCAACAACGGTGGCAGGCTGGCAGCGGCGGTCGAGGGCGAGCGGCTGGTGTAGGGTGGCTTTACGAAACAATCGGTGATGAGCAATGGCTGGCGACTAGCTGACGGAGGTAGCATCAATGACTTATTATGTATTTGAAAATCATTTAAATCTAACAATTCCTAAATTCATAAAAAATTGAATTAAATCACAATTTTCAATTTCTTAAAATTTTTACAATATCTTTCATTTCAAACCAATCATCAATATCATCAAAACTCCTATATTTAAAATACTTTAAACCTATTTAACTTCAAGCCGAACAATTTTATAATAATTTTCATATCTATAAAAATTTTAATAAAAATATTCTGATCTAATATCATTTAATACATATCTCAGAATATTATAAACACGGTGATATATAGATTCACAAGTGGCTCCTAATAATCTTATTATTTTAACTATTGAGAGTAGTTATCCTCATACCCTTTTAGAGCAAAGACAAAAGCCATGTGGCTCCACTGAGGACCTATCATTGGAGTTTTGGCTCAGTTGCAATTTTTTAAAAGAGAAGTCCTTTAGAGCAAAACAGTAGGCTTGCCGGTATCCTATGATCAGTTCATAAGATTCTTTGAGACTTGCTTGTAATATTGTATTTTATTTCAATAAAGATAAACTTATAAAAATAATAAATTGGTCTAATTTTATGTGATATTGACAATATTGAATAAAGCTATCATTGATTGAAAGCTTCTTCAGCCAATTAAATTATATATATATATTTATAAATAACTCTCCTGATGCTATTTAAAATGAGTAAGGAAATAAATTATATTTTTGATATCCTTTGAGTTAATAGTGTTTAGGGATATAAAAGAGTCAAGTTTGAGCAAATTCTTGGTTCATTCATTTTCGGCTTGTGTTTGAAGTTTAGATTGTATTAAATATGACAAACTTGTTTGGCTCGTATTGAGCTCATTTATCTCGAAATAATAGAAATTTTCATTTTGTATATATACACACTGACACACAGACACATTAAACAAGTCAAATATGATTGAACAAGGTTTATTCATGTTTAGCTCGTTACCGAATGAATTAATTGAACATGGGCTACTTACTGAGCTGAAGATGAGCTAATCCCGAACTATGAAATTTTTTGGAAAAATTATTACGTGTAGTCACCAGACTCCCTTCGGAGGCCAATCAGGATATATCATGTCACCAATATGATGTGTGTCGTTACTGTGTACCGCTGTGTATCGGGTGATGTGACGAGTCTTGATTGACCTCCGAACAATTCGATGACCGCACGTAATAATCTCTCACTTTTTTGACAGCCCTAATGATATTTAGGGGTTGATAGGACGTTCAAATGTGGGAGAAGTATTAGCTTGGATTGGTTTTGGCCCTAAAGTGGTGCCCCCAATGATCAAATAGTGGATATAGTTCTAGCCTTTTAAAGATTGGAGCTGGTAGATCACATTTTTTTGGTGTGGGAAAGGTCACAATAACTTCCTTTGCTGATTGAAGGAGAGAACATTTGAAGAAGATTTTTTGGGGGTCAAAAAATTTTTTTAATATAATTATTATTATTATTATTTGAAAAGGGAGTATCTATCTGCTGCCACCTCAGCTTTTGAGGCGCTTGATGGCATAACTGATTCCTCGGCTGATCTGGAAGAGACACCCACTCCTACATAATCTCATGGCCCGCATTTATTGGGACCCCACTTAAGAGACACTGCCGCTCGAGGGGAATCGAATATGGGTTGGGGTTCCCAATCATACACGTCCACCAACCAAGCTAAGCAATGTTGGGTTGTGAGGTCAATAACATGCAAATAAGTAATATAAAGGAGGTGTTCTACGTGTGGATATAAATGATTAGTTTGATCATATCATATAAACATATATATTTTTTTGCTTTTTCTTAACTTTACGTACTCACGAATTAATTTATTTTATGCATTATTGTCATCGAGTACATTATTTATGGCATTGTATTTGAAAGCTATAATTTCTATATGTGAAGTTGATATATATACTCTCTCATGCATCATATATTCCATTTTTATCGTCATAATATCTATTGTAGTTTTGTAGCAATTTTTTTTTAAATTTATTCCACCATGTAATGAATTGTTATACAGTGCTAAGGCTTTGTTTGGGACAGCTTTTTTATTGCTTTCTAAAGGAAATTTTTAGTTAAAATTTTTAATTAAAAAAAAAATTTGTATTAGAAAGCTACTTTAAAAAGCAATAAAAAGACGTACCAAATAAAGCTTAAGATTTCATTTGAGACATTTTTTTTATTGCTTTATAAAGCAAATTTTTATCAAAAAAATTTTTTCAAAAAACTTTTATACTAAAAAGCTGATTTAAAAATCAACAAAAAAGTTGTCTCACATAAGAGAGTTCATAATAGCTTATGTTGTACGTTTTATATTATATAGATCATAAATTCATAAGCAGTGATGCTATCTCTGTTTGAAGTAGGGGTGAGGTCAAATCAAGTTGAGCTCAAGCAAGTTAGGCTAAAGTTGAACTTAAAAAGTAAATGCTCAACTAAAATTCAACTATAAATTAAAATAATTTGAAGTTGGGTCAACTTCATTGGAAGCTAGGTTTTAATTATGTATAAGAAAAATATAAATTTTATATTATGTATTATAAATTTATTATATTATATATTTTATATAAATACGTAGGCTTTATCTAGGACAACTATCTTACTACTTTTTTAAAGTGGGTTTTTTAGTATTAAAGTTTTAATTTACTAGAAAGCGGTTTTAAAAAGCAGTAAGAAAGCAGTCTCAAACGTAATCTTAATTTGAGTTAAAATTTAAGTCAACTAATTTCATATTTAAGTACTCAAGAAATTTTTATCAATTAAAAAAATATATGATTAAGAGCTCCTCAAGAAATTTAAAATGGAGATCGCAAGTCAATTTCTTCAATCCAATATGTGTCAAATAAAAGTTAAAATTGGATGATAGATCTTGAAAAATAAATGAGCAACAATTTAGAAGATTGACTAATCTTTCTCATCAACACAAATCCAGATCCTTTTTTTTTTGTTGCAACTAGCTGCATCTCATGGTTCATGCACATGCCTTCGCAATAACACTAGTGTTGCAAGCTGAGAGATTCACGATAGCAGAGTGAAATGGTTTTATGTCTTAGTGATGTAAGAAAATTCAATACACAAATAGATAATGATAAGAAACATCGGAATTTTTGTGTGGAAAATCCTAAAAAGGAAAAAATCATCAGCCCTTGCCCAGTTGAAATGATTATACTAGTGTTTGAAGAAATTACAAAAGTTGATCCATCCCTTAACTCAAGGACAAAGAGAATACAATATATTGAAGAGTTTGCCGAACATCAAACGGGTACTCTTGGTGTTGATTGAATAACAAAGAATGTTCAACAGAGGTCTAACAATGGTTGGAGATCGGGTGATAATACGCAGCATGCGGAAGTCCAGAGATGTTTGGAGATCTGGTGATAATCAGAAGATAGGCAGATGTCTAGCGATGTTTGGAGATCTGGCGATATTTGGAGAATAGTCACATCACTAAAGGATATATATTTATGCTCAATGAGATAACAATAGCATGGGCACTAAAGAAATAAGAATGTATAACTCTCTCAATAATATATAGCAGCTTCTATCACTTTTGTTCAAGCAATTTGATTAGAGAAGTTATCACAAGAATTGAAAGGGAAGAATATATTGTTTCATTTGGAACAGCTTTTTTATCATTTTTTTAAATAATTTTTTAGTACACAAATATTTTAAATTATAAATTTTCATACTAAAAAAACTATTAAAAAGCTACCAAAAACCAAACCTAAATGTGATAGGAAGTCTGCAACAATATTATCCAAAAACTAAATCTAGGAAGAAGGATCCAAGCATGACTAGTTAATAGAAGTCATACTGATATCTAGTATTAAAGTTAGTTGCATGGTTTGTATTAACTATAGCGTTCTCGATCATGTTAAGATTACACTAAATAATAACATTAATTTATTTTTTTTTTCTATGAATTTATTAAAGTCTATTTAATATGTGTTATCTTTGTGTATGTTAATTATATAGGGGCTACCTTAATCAAGCATGACTAGTTAAGAGAAGTCAACAGCAATGTTAAAAGAAATATTAAGTTTAATCAAACTTGCTACCTTAACCAAATCCTTCCAATAGGCAGAAGCCTTCCCATTGATTTGCTTCCAAAAGGAACTATAAGAGTTCTTAAATCATGTGCTAATAAATGAATCACAAGAGATGCACATCCAAATTAAAGAAGAAGAATAAGCGTGAATGAGAGTAAATAAAGAAAGAAGACCAAGACCACCGAAATTTTTTGGTTGGCAAGCCTTCCTAGCTCCAAGAAATAATATGAGGTTTTTTCAATGAATTTCGCCATTAAAAAAGAATCTTGCACAACATCTGTCAATGGAATCACAACAAGACTTAGGCATAATAGAGCTCCTTATCTAGTAGGCAATGAAATTCCAAATGTTAAAGATGATAAATTGAAGTTTGTGGGCAAAAGATAACAACTTAGCTTTCCAACCATCTAACATATTAGACATTTTATTCAATAAGAAAGAAAAATCTACCACTTTTAAGTCCCTTATCACCATTAAGAATGCCAATATATTTAAAGAAATCATCACTCAAAGAGAGCTTAAGTAAATCAACAATAACCCTAAAGTTAATAGAGAAATTAGAGAAGAAAATAACACTCTTATTATAATTAATACTAAAACCAAAAGTATTTTTAAAAGTAAGCAAAATGTCCTCTAAAATATGAGCATTAACTAAAAAAGCTTTGCCAAAAAGCAGTAAATCATCAGCATAAAGTAAATTTGAAATAGAAGAACTAGCATGATTAAAACCTTGGAAGTGAAAAGGCTCATTAGTACGACAATCAATAAGATTAGAAAAAGTATCCATGATGATGTAGAAAAGATAGGGAGAGAGGACAGCCATGTCTCATGCCAGAGAAAGAATTAAAAACCCATGTAAGACTCCATTAAAGCATAAAAGAGAAAGGAATATAAAAAATGCAAGTATGAATCCAAGAAACAAATGACTCCAATAAATCCTTTTGAATCATCCTATTTAGAAGGAAGCTTTTAGAGCCGGTGTCAAAAGCTTTGAAGATATCAATCTTGTCACAAAAAACATTATAAGGTTGTTATGAATATAAATTTAGAAAGAATTTCATAGGCGAAGATAATATTATCAATGAAAATTCTACAATTTATAAAATTAGATTGATTAAAATGAATAATGAAGGGCATGATATACTTAAGCCTCAAAGTTAAAGTTTTGGCAATAATTTTGTAAAAGGTATTACATAAAGAGATAGACCTAAAATCTTTAATATGGGAGGCATGATACCCATTTGGAATAAAAGCCAGAGCAGTAACCTTAACTTATTTGGAGAGAAAGTAAGTAATAAAAAAGTGTTTGATAGCTATACAAACTTTATTACAATAATGGTTTAGGATTTCTTATAAAACTCAAAAGCAAAATCATCAGGGCTAGTAGCATAAGAGTTAGGATTTGAGAAGATAACACGTTTGATTTAATCATCATTAACATAAGCAATTAAATCAGATCTAAGATGACAGGGAGAGAAGAGCCAATAAGAAGATTGCCTTGGAAGACAAAGTCTTTGGAATTAGAATTAAAAAGATTAACAAAATGAGAGATTAAAACATGACTCGTATCATGATGAGAAGAAAAGCTCCCATCAGCAGTATCAATATTTTTAATAGTATTATAGTTTTGCCTCATTGTAATTTCACTATAAATAAATTTCAAATTATCCTCACCATGACAAAGCCACTTGGCCTTGGCGCAAAGAAACTGGTGAAAAAAGAGCATGTCATTTAAAGAGTTCACCTTATAGTTGAGAGAATTAGATAAAGGGTTACCATTAATTAAATATAAATAGTGTTTTTTGATGAATTTGCAACTCATAAATATTAGAAGCAAGGAGAGAAGAAGAAGATCAATTCATAGCTTTGATCTTCCTTTTGAGGTTAATGATAATATTATATTAAATATTAATAGGATCATTAGTATAATCATAGAAATAGAAGAAATAAGAGCTTTCCAATAATCATTATAATTTTTAAATAAAAATGTATGCTTGACCAGCAAAGCATTATTAAAATCTAAATTAAAGGAGAATGATCAGAATATAAAAAGCTCTCAACTTTATAAAAGGATAGGGGAATTATAAAAAAATTATAATTATGTGCATCATTGCCTAGTATTTTTTGTCAAACCATTATTCTAAGCTTCTTATGTTGATGTTTTATAAACATTCATGTCGATAGACAAGAAGCATGGAATACGGGTACGACAAAAAAAATAATAGACAACAATGTACACAACTATAAATTTTTTATAAAATTTTAGTTTCTCTTTCTACCTGCTTAATATTCTCCTTTGAGCGTGTAAAAGATTATAGGACTTTTTTTAAGGAGGAGCATGGTGTTACTTTAAATTAGGATTATGAGCATAATATTAAAAAAAAATTTCAAAAAGCAAACTATCTAAATCATACGACACATTGAAAAGAATGCACAAATTAATTTGTTGCATTCAGAATTAGACAAATCATTTGGTGTATTATTTAAATGTGTCAAATGATTTGGCTAGTTCTTAGAATGCGTCAAATCATTTGGTACATTCATCGCAGTCAGCTGAATTAAAGTCTAAAATTACTGTAGTAATGCACCAAACAGTTTAAACAAAATAGAAGCATTCTATTGAATGCGCCAAACTGTTTGACTTATTAATGAAATACATCATTCTGTTTGACTAATTTGATTCTTTTTAAAATTTTTTAATAGTCTACTCTCATTCACAATTTAAATAATGCATCATGCTCCTACTTATAATATTCCAAAGATTATATAGTTATATATTTGAAGGAAGGCCATCTTTCATTTTTGTCATCTCAAATCCTTTGGCCGAGCTCCTGAAATTGATGTGAGCATGTGCCCGTCTGAGCTGATTGAAATTTCTAAAAGAAAACAATATCCTCCCTTCCATATTCACGCAAACAAAATTACAAAACACCTCACATCACAGGGCCCTTTCCGTAAATAACTCCCCTCACTGCCCAACTGCCAACCTTTCTTCTTCCCCTCCACTCCCCTCCACTCCGCTCCTTCCTCCAAAGCTAAAAGCTTCTCCTTTTTCTCACTTCTCTTCTCCCTCTCTCCCACTCCTTATACCCAAAACCGCTAAAACCGCCACCTTTAATGGCAAACCTACCCCTCCTATTTCTTCTAGCTTTCACCTCTCTTCTCCCACCCATCACCTCCAAAACACCCATCTCCATCCACCACCTTCTACTCCAACACGGCCTCCCCGCCGGCCTTCTTCCCAAGGCGGTCGAGTCCTACAAACTCGACCGAACCACCGGTCTTCTCGAGGTCTATCTCGACCGCCCCTGCTACGCCAAATACGATGGGTTAGCCTTCTTCGACCAAGTTATTCGAGCAAATCTAAGCTATGGAGCTCTCCGCGGCGTCGTCGGACTTAAGCAGGAAGAGCTCTTCCTATGGCTCCCTGTTCGTGGAATTCTCGTCGACAATCCTTTCTCAGGCGTTATTCTCTTCGATATTGGCGTCGCTCGTAAGCAGCTCTCTCTTTCTCTGTTTGAGGTTCCGCCGGAATGCAAGCCGGAGAGCTCTAAGCTGCCGGCGGGAACAATTCGGGAGGTTTTTAATGGTAAGGAAGGTGAAAAGATGGTAACTTTCCATGGGTTTCTGCTTGGTCTTTCTATTCCTTTCTTTGTGCCGTTTTTCTTTGCATTGATTGCTTGCTAATTTTGCTTTGGTTTATTTAATTCTTTCTTATTTGGTTTTTCTCAGCATTTGGATTCGGATTTTAATTTTATTTCTCTTTTTTGGGCTTTTTTTGCTTATTAGGAGAAAAAGTAAATAAAATAAATATATAATTTTTTGTATTATTATTGAGTGTTTTAAGGGAGGAGAAAAATATTTATTTCATTTTTAATTAAGATTTTACAAAATTGATATTTTTTATAGAAAGGTGAAAAAGGATGGGAATTAACTTTTATTCCTTTATTAAAAGATGGTAGTTAGGCTATTCTTTGGCTCTTTGTAGATAAATGAAGAATAAAAATTGTATAGAGATGTGTGATGCAATCTATATCTTGAATCATGATGATAAGATAAAATATTTAGTTGGAAGATAAATATTTGAAGTTAGAATACAATTATTTTTTTGTGAAGGGGTCATTAAGTTGCGAGTTTTTAGAATTTACCAATAAATATAGCGTGTTTGAAATTGAAAAAATTAAATATTTTGTGGGTATTTGATTGGAGTTAATAAAATTAGAATTTATTAAAAGAAATAAACTATGTGAGAAGAAATAATGATGGGAGATGGTTGGGCTAGACATTGATTGACTAGATTAGTAGGGTTTAAAGATGGGGTATTTTTCTTATGTCCAAAATTTATCTCCACAGCAGAGCCTAAATAATAATATATTGGTTAATTTAGGCTTCATTTGGAAAAAAAATTTACTTATGTTTAAAGTTGTTGCAGAGAAAATTATTTTTTTTTTAAATTGTTTCATAAAATTTTTAGAGCAGTAAAAAAACAGTGATCAAATAAAAATTATGATTGTGGTATAAAAAGCAAAGCAGTAAGAAAGTTATCTCAAATGATGCATTAGTGTTGTTTGATCTTATTGGTTTTACATAATTTTTTTAAGAGGAGGTTTTTTTATATTTTGATCATCAAATTCTAAAAGTGTAATATCTTAGGGTCTGTTTGGGATAGATGATGTATTTTATATAATTATTTCTAGAATTGTTTTGCGAAAAGTAATATAACACAATGAGAAAGCTGCTCCAAATAGACCCTTAATCACCCTTGACTTTGCTTTCATTGATGTTCTTTCCTTAATATCTTGTAATTTATTAATTGAAGTCTACATAATTTCACCTTTACTTTCTTTTTAAGAAGTATTTCTATTGAGTAATTGGCATTTTTATGACTTTAAAGAAATTAAGACAAATAGAATGGCTAATATGCATTGGATAAAAAAAATAGAAGTAAAAATTAGAGGAGTTTTTAAGGTTTAAATAATTAGACTTATAATTCTAGAATTATCCTTTGTGTATACATAAGCTCAATAAAAATGTGTAGAAACAATTCAACTCTAAATAACATGTTAGAAAATAATTATCTAAGAGATGGATTTTAAAAATGGGATTGACTTTTCATATACTCAAGATTTTATATTCCATATAGTTTTATTACATTTATAAAAATAATTTATATGCTTAGAATTTTATACAACTCTTAGATTTCTTGAATTCTCAAATTATCATTTTAGTTTAATACCCAACAATGATCTAACATTAAATAAACCCCTTTTAGTTAGTCTAAACTTGTATCATGCCTATATATTTCAATATTGTTATAGTAGATGTTATTGAGTTGGCTATGGAGGGAGGTATATAGAGGGTTTTGATATAGTTGGGGTTGGTCAAGTAACGCTTGTAGGTGTAGGAGAGAATGTGGGTTTTAGGGTGGTGAATTAGGCTTCGTTTGGGACGGCTTTCTTTCCGCTTCTTAAAGCAGCTTCCTAGTACAAAAATTATAATTTTGATACTAAGAAGTTGCTTTAAGAAGCAACAAGAAAGCCGTCTCAAACGAAACCTTAATGTAGAGCTTATGCTTCACATCAAAGTAGAGAGTTATATTGTGGATGATATGTTTAACGAAAGTCCTTAAGGGGGATTAGGATTTGGGAAGGACAGGAGGAAATCATAAGAAGATTCTTTCTGGAGATGACAAAAGTTATGGAGATAGATGCAAAGAGAAAAAAAAAATAAACCCAAAACAAATTTGACATAATAAGAGGCATTAATATTGGGCATAGCGGTATCATGATAAATATAAGCACTTTGAGTGAGGGACTAGTCAAGGAAGAGGCATGATTTAGGGTTAAAGCCAAGTTCATGTGTGGTTTATGGGTGGGGCGATGCGTAAGTGAAAGATGCATCTAAATACATGAAGTTTGGAGAAGTTGCGAGGGGAGCCAAAGAGCTATTCATACGGAGAAGAGAAGTTAGTGTTGTGATGGGCATACAATTTATAAGGTAAAATATCATCACAAATGCATTAGTGCAAATAATTTAGGCTAGGTTGCATGCATATAAACAAAGTGAGGGTGTCGAAGATATAGGATTCAATTTATACCATATCAAAGAGGGAGGAAGGGATCTACTTCTCATATACGGTCATATCAATTTTTATTATAATGACTTTCAATTTTCTCATTGAATCAAACATATATTATAAGATATAGGTTTCGTTTGGGACGGCTTTCTTTCTGCTCCTTATAAAATTTTTTTAAAATATCATTTTTTTTTACTAAAAAGATGCCTTAGAAAGCATTAAGAAAATCGTCCCAAACAAAATCATAGTATTCAATTAATGTCGCTAGCAATTATCATAATAAAAATAATGCTATCTAAATACATACCAAATAAGTAAGAGATAAAGATTAAAAAAAGTGAAGTAACTTAAAATGTTTTTCTTACAATATACAAATACCACCACAGCTGTTCCTTATCAGAAAAATAACTTATTTTCAAGTAAATTTAAAATTTTGCAAGCTAGATTAAGCTATAGAGTAGTGCTCCCTTACCAGTTAATCTAAAGCTATGTTTTCTCTACTGTGAACATTAATGTCTTGAACAATTCAGATTTTGTTTGGGACGGTTTTTTTCCTATTTCTTAAAGCAGCTTTTTAATATAAAATTTAAAATTTTTATACTAAAAAATTGCTTTAAGTAGCAGGAAAAAAGCCGTCCCAAATGAAGTCTCAGTTACTTCTGTGTCGAGTTTGGAGAAGTTCTTTCCCTGCTTCAAAATTCATTCAACATAATAAGCTAATTTCTTTTCTTTCGCACTTCTAGTTTTTTTATTAACCTTAACTGCTTCTTCATATTATTACAGGGCTTCTTAGCAGAAAACATGGATTCCAGGATCAGAGATAAACAATTAGTCTAGAAAACTGTTTTTTTTTTCTTTCTTTCTCTCTCTATTCTACCTCCTCTCTAATATATTAACCAGCCCCCTTCTTCCTGTAAGAAATTTGAAATGCTGCTGTAAATTATAATTCTGCAATTCATCTCTCTTTATCTACGAGTTCTTTTAGGATAATTTTTTTATTATTTTTAAAGTTATTTTTCAGTATAAAAATTTTTAACAAGAAAAGATGTTAGAAAGAAATAAAAAAACGTTTGGGAAGGCTTTTTTGTTATTTCTTAAAACAGGTTTTTAGTATAAAAATTAAAATTTTTGTAAAAAAAATTGTTTTAAAAAGTAATAAAAAAATTATTCCAAACTAATCCTTCTACATGCTCTAATTTGAATGATGGTCTATTGATGACATGATGAGGAAATTAGAAAACTAAGGGCATCTCCAATTGAATCTCAAACGCTTGAATAGCATCCCTGGCCAGCTCCAGTCGAATCGCAAAATTTCTGCTATTTGGCTGCGGATGAACAGTGGGACGCCAATATTGGCGTTGACTGTTCATCTCCGCCACTTTTACCTCTCTACCAAACTTGCAGCAGGAAAGAAGAGGCGATCGTTACCTACAAAATGATGAAAATAGAGTTCGATTGGAGATGAATCACGTCATTTTGTAGTTTCACGATATTTTGGAGTGAAAATGAGATTTTCGGTTGTAGATGCTCTAATAGGTAGTTTTGGATTTTTTTTTTGTCTTATTTTATTTATATTCTAATATTCAATAAGAAATATTTAGTATCTAAAAAAATTTATTTTTATCCTAAAATCATATTTGGATCATTGGAAAATATTATTTTTATTGTATGCTGCATAAGGCCGTAATAGCGTGCGTTAATTGTGCCCTATAATATAATAGTAATGATCATTGATCATTATTTTTATTTTCTTAAAAAAAATAAAAAATAGAAAAATAGAAAAAATAATTAAATTATAAATCAACTATAATTTTAGAAAATAAAAACTAATTGCAGACGGCTCCTAAAAGATCACTCCAGAAGCTTAAAATTAATTTAATTAAACCACAATTTAACAATATGAATTATATTTAATTATCTCGGCATGGGATATCTTGATTTGACAAGTTGAGTTGAGCGTCGTTTCAGATGGCAGAGCATGGCCAAAATAATAATAATAATAATATTATTATTATTATTGTTATTATTATTATTATTATTATTATTATTATTATTATTATTGTTATTTATTCAATTTAAAAATAAGTGATTTATTTTTCAACAATAAGATAAAATATT
Organism: Dendrobium officinale; assembly: GCA_019514585.1. Taxonomy (NCBI): domain Eukaryota; kingdom Viridiplantae; phylum Streptophyta; class Magnoliopsida; order Asparagales; family Orchidaceae; genus Dendrobium; species Dendrobium officinale. The sequence goes on from CM033700.1 coordinate 7,722,683, forward strand.
TCCATTCAATTTTAAATAGGGGAAAATTTTGACCATCCGATCAAAAAAATTTCGGATTCGACCCGATTGTAATTTAGAGTTGGCTTCGAGTCAACTTAAGAACTTAAAATCAACCAGAACTGATTGGTCCTACATATGGGTCACTTAGAGATCATGCTCGCCTCCACGCACTCGCCCCTATGTGCAATCATTTGCATGACCGCTAGTTACGTGTACTACAATAAGATCAATGATTCATATCGTGTCAACCAAGTTTGAACTAGATTGGGTTCAAGTAGGAGTTTGTGACTAGTTATCTTAATCAAGTCGGGTCAAAAATGACGGTTAATTTTTATATTGGACCAAACTCGATCCAAAAATCTATTTAGATATCCTTAATTTTAAGATTAAGCATATTCAGCTTATTTAAACAAAAATTTCGGCTCATATTTTGTATGTTTTTATAAAGGGTAATTTACATACATATAATTTTATTTCATGATATTTGCATATTTAACATCCAAAATATTAATATTACATGTCTATCATCCATGTACAACTTAAATATCAAATATATCACTCCTATAATTCATTTTTATCATTCATACATTTATATAAACTTTAATATTTGATTCCATACACCCAAATTTTTTCTGTGAGTGGTAGACATGTAATATTAATGTTTTGAGTGTTATATATGTAAATAGTATAAAATAAAGTGGTATGTATGTAAATCCCCCTTTTATAAATTACTCTTTTTTATATTTTATTTATTTATCTGTATTAAGATTATTATTATTTTTTTGGAATATGATTATTTAATATTTGAATGTAAACTTTATGAAAATACGACAGCAATAAATTGTCATATCTAAAATTGATGTGACATGTTACTCTTTTGTGAATTTTTATATGTATATTTTTTATGTATTTTTCTCAGACTAAGTAAAAATATATATGAAAATAATGCAAATTGAAAATTAAAAAAAAAAACCAAGTAATGGTCCAAAGAGTCTGTCCAGATCCCAGAGCATCTAATTGATTGATAAAAGAAAAAAAAATGATGCACATATAAATTATTGAATTTTTGGGACCTCTATAATATCTTATAAAATTGATGGCCAAGTTACTGTATATAAATTAATTTTATTACTATGATAGCACAAAATAATTTTCTCCAACATGAATTTTTGAAATTCAATGAAAAAGCTGGAAAAAGTAATATTCAAACGAAATTATACTTGTTGTCTGAAAATTAAAGTAATCATAAAGCTATCACAAACAGAGCTTCTATTAAAATGAATTTTAGATTTATCTAAAACTTTTTTAAAATAAAAAAATTTATTATATATAATCACAAAATAACGTATGTATTTGTATCATAATTCATGCCTCTTTCATAAAATATGCAAAGAAGTTAAAATATTAGAATAATTCTTTTTTTTCTAAATTAATTTTGTTATTGTTGCGTCCTGGAATATTCGTGGCGGTAGAGAAATATTTAGTTTAACGTCTTAGCATTGTACGAAGATCCAGCACACAAGCAGATAAGTGAGAGGGTGTAGCATTCATAAGAGACACCAGAGTTTTTACGTGGAAAACCCCTGAAAAGGGGGAAAAACCACGGGGCCTAGCCCAGTTTGAATGAATCCACTAGTATTTGTAGTCGGTTACAAATGAGGCCCTTCCTTAGGAGAAGGCCTTGGATTGATGTAGCAAATGTACATCATATAGATTGCATTACATGATAAAAGTTACATATACAGGTTTGTTTGGCCTGAAGGACCGTGGTCGGCAGGAGACCGGAGTCAGAAAAACCGTTGTCTGTTGATGGAGGTCGGAAGGACCATAGTAAGCGACAAAGGCCTGAAGAACTGTAGTCGGCCGGAGACCGTAGTCGGCCGGAGACCGTAGTCGGCCGGAGACCGTAGTCGGCAGGAGACCGTAGTCGGCCGGCGACCGTAGTCGGCAGGAGACCGTAGTCAGAAATACCGTTGTCTGGTGATGGAGGTCGGACGGACCGTAGTAGGCGACAGTGGTCAGAAGGACCGTAGGCGGTAGGAGATAAGGAGTCAGGTGTTAGTCCCAGTGTCACTTGGAAGATCGGATGTTGATGGTCTGGCCTTGAGTAGGACGTCGGGTCTTAAGCAGGACGTCAGGTCTTCAGCAGGACGTCGGGTCTTCAGCAGGACGTCGGGACTTAACGTCGGGTCTTGAACAAGACGTCGGGTCTTTGGCAGGAAGTAGGGACTGAGTGTCAGGCCTTGAACAAGACGTCGGGTCTTTGGCAGGACGCCGGGGATGAACGTCGGGCCTTAAGGTGGTGGTCCGGCGAGGTTTTTGTGGTGGTCCGGCGAGGTTCCTGCGGTGGTCCAGCGGTGGTCCGACGAGATCCCTGCGGTGGTCCGGCAGTGGTCCGGCGAGGTTCTGCGGTGGTCCGGCGGTGGTCCGGCGGCTGTCGAGGAGGAACTCCTTCCTTCTCTTCTCTTCTTCTCTCTCTTGCTTGGATCCCCCTCTTATGAGAAATGAGGGCTCTATTTATAGATTTTCTGGAGTGGCATGGCCCGTAAATAGGTGTGAGATCAGGGCCGAATAGGGAGTGGTCCAATGGATGGCCGATATTGAATCCTACGATCATACACCGTTCATTGGACATTTGAAGGCCTTAGTGATGTCGGAATTCTGTGATCTTGGGCTCGTTGGATTCGTCTCATCAAGCCCTTCGATTCGAGTATAAGCTCGTCAAAATCGGAGTCCGTCTGGTAACTCAAATTACGGTTTGAACCTTCAAACAGCACTTTGGATCCATTATTTGGACCCATTTGGGCTCGGATTGGGTTGATCTTGGTGTCGTTGAGTTCGTATTTCCGAGACGCTCAGTTCGACTATAAGCTTGCTGAAATCGGAGTTGGGGTGCTCTCGGAATTAATTTTTGAAGTTTCCAACTAGCTTTCGCCTCGAGATTCGTGCCCGATCAAGCTAATTTTGTGATGCCGTATCAGTTATTAATGAAAAATAACGAAGTAGCTTAGATAAATGTAAACATTCCATAATTATCTTGCATAATGTTCATGTAAGAATCATGATTAGTTCAATACAAAGAGATTTTCATCATGGAAGAATAGCTTCACATATGGGCATATTCTCCAACACATATCTCTTTCAAAACATACTAAAAATAGAAATTTCATTTATTTTAAGGTTGGAGAATTGTATCAAAGCTCACAATTACAAGAAATATAAAGCAAATAGACCTTCAAAAGCCCTCCAATAAAAACAAAAAAATTTAAAATCAATGAAAAAACTGTCTTCTCAACCCAAAAAGTTATTTCTATTTACTTTCTTATAAAAAAATAGTCAAAATCATGTTCCAAAAGAAGCCTTAAGCTTTGTTTCGGATGGCTTTATTACTACTTCTTAAAAGAAATTTTTAGTACAAAAATTTCTTAAACTAAAAAATTTTCATACTAAAAAACTGTTTTAGAAAGCAATAAGAAAGCGGTCTCAATGAGACAACTTTATTACTGCTTCTTAAAAAAGTTTTATAGTGCAAAAATTGTACTAAAATGCTGCTTTAAGAACCGATAAAAAAAATCATCTCAAAAGAAGTCTTAATATCTTGTCATGCCACTAATCTAGCTCTCCATCACCCCGAGTTATAAGAGATGCTATATTTTTGTAAATCATGCAATAATCATGGAAGTAACTATTAATAATGATATTACTTTAAAGTTATAATATTATTTATTATTAATTAATATAAAAAATATTTATACTAAAATTAAACATATATAATTATATTTGATAATCAAAACCATGCATTTCAATTTCAATTAATTGGCCACTTCTAAGTATCTTATGCATAATATTATCATTTCTCATCAAAATAAGACGTCGGAAAGCCGCCGGAAAATTCCACCGGTAATGGGTGATTTTCCTGTAGTGCTTAATTCATATTCAATTACATAATTCGTGAACAAGCTCAATTAGAAACTCAATTAACAATCAATATACATATCGATTAAGGCTTCGTTTGGGACGACTTTCTTATTGCTTCATAAAGCAACTTTATAGAACAAAAATTAAAATTTTTGTATTAAAAAGTGACTTTAACAATTAACAAGAAAGCCGTCACAAACGAAGCCTAAGGCTTCGTTTGGGACGGCTTTTTTACTGCTTTCTAAAACGGAGTTTTAATACAAAAATAAAAAAAATTGTACTAAAACTCCGTTTTAGAAAGCAATAAAAAAGCCGTCCCAAACGAAGCCTAAGTCTCATTATGAAAATAAGGGATGACATAATATGATGTTTTATATTTAATAGAATTTAATAAAATAATATTTTTATTATAAAATTTTAAACTAATCAAACACTATACATCTATTAATTAGAGGATCTTGTTCATGTTTCCTTAATTATCTATTTTGAGTGTTCATTAAGTAACCATTGATTAAAAATATCATTCTTTAAACTGGAGAACATACTCATTATTAAGCTCAATTTATATATAATATAAAAAAAAAACCGTGCTATTTTATGGTATAGAACCGTGCTATTTAGCAATTTTAATGTTAATCTTTGGGGTTTTTTTTTTTTGTTTCTATTTTTGTTAGGATAAATCTCGTCTGTAATAGGTATAATAAATATTAGAAATATTTGATGATTTAGTTATGTAATTAACAGAAAATCAAAATTAGTTTTTTAAATGAGTAAATGTAGTTTTCCTTTCATTATTCTGTAATCTTAACTTAATAATTTGTTTGTTATGCTACTAATATATTTTTATGATTAAAATAAAAAAGAGAAAGCTAACATTAATTTAGAATATATTTCTAGGTTGATTAATTAACATATTTATCGTCTTAAAAATATTTACAATAAACATTATATCATAAATCTTTTTATTATATGATTATGTAGGTAATTTGTCCCACTACATCTATTTTTTAGTCTTTATTACATGGATTTATAGGAAATTACCCCCCCCCCCCCCCCCTAAAAGTTTTAAAATACTATGGTCTTTTCTATTGGTCGAACCCCACTAGAGGGCGCTGCCCCCTTGGACCTTCGACATATCTGTGAAACGTATAATTATCAAGGATATAAATAAATAAGGGCCGGGCCAACTTCAAGGCAAAAAAAAGAGACAAAATTTTAATATTATTGACAAAATTTTAATAATAATATACTACTCTTATAAGAAAAACTAAGGTTTTAATGGGGAGTCTAGTAATCTGGTTATCAATGTTGATTCGATCTAGTGGTTTTAAGGAAGGTGCTTGTATCAATTTGGATACTGCAAGCATGGACTCTAATGTTGTGGGCGCCATGAGCCCTATCCCATGTTTGGTTAATCATGTTTTTACTCCTATTCAATCTCCTACTCATGTTCATGATGAGGAAGAATTTTTTTTTTTTTCTGATTCTTTGAAGCCAGTTAGTCTGACTCCAAACTATATTGATGTTCTTGGTCATAATGGTCTTGTGGATTTAGCCTCTAACCCTTTAGAGCAGGATGGTAATTATGATGCTTTGGCTATGAAGGGTGTTGAGGTTTCGATTGTTCATGAAGAGACGCTGATCGAGGATGCAATTAGTTCTTCTGTTAATTTAGCTTTATCGATAACTTTCGTTGATATTCCTATTTCGGTTGTGTCTAATGCGGAGTTAAAAGCCCATTTGGCATTATCAGTGAGTAATTCTTGTGTGGAACATTCGTATTGGTTAAACGTGTCGGATGATGATGTTGATGAGAATGCAAATGAGTTTCAAGATCCATAAGATAGGTTTCATTCTGTGGCAGGCCGATTTGTTGACCATGCTATTTCTAGTGGTGCTGAGAAAAGATCTAAAAATAAATCAATGAAAAAATAGTGATGACTTGGTTTGGTTTTTCTATTGGTTGCTGGATTATTATGAGTCAATTCTGCTAAACCCCGAGTTGGCATTGAGCTGGCAACCTTGGTGGTTAGTGTGGTTATCTCCATTTTTTTTTTTGTGTTTGGTGTTATTTTTTTAACTTCAGCTGGTTGCGCTGTAACTTTATCCGCCAATCGATGATCATCTCTTCATTACTCGGTAGGTGCAAGATTGTCATATTGAGTCCTTTTGGGTGTACCATCATTTATTTTTTTGTCTTTTATGCAGCGTGTTTTATCTTCTTAGCTAGTCGTTTCGTAACATTGGGCTATTTTGTTGTGTGTGTGTTTTTGACTTTGTGTAGCAGTTTGTAATCTACTTCTGTTTAATAAATTTTGGGACTACTTTATCTATTTTTAAAGTTTTTTAATACATAAGTAAAAATTATATAATTTAAAAATTAGTACTCTATGAAATCATTGCCATTTGCCATCAAAGTTGATAGTAGATTTACAGAAATCATACAGCCGTACGTTCTTTTGCATAATGAGTAAATAATCCGGTAATAAATATTTAGTTACTTCTTAGGTTATAGAAGATGATCGCATGCATATTTATAATAAAATTATGCGGTGGGGTCACAGAGACGGTCAACGCAAAACATGGGTCGATGGGGCCCATATCGTCGTCTTCGCGCTCGGCAGTTCGGCGAGAAAAAGGCTGCCGCAGTCAACAAATTCCCGTCTTACGTGTCCTCTGCTTACCCAATGATTCCACGTGTCACCATCGGGACGGTTTTGCCTAGAGCCAACGGCTATCTCGGGAGACAGGAAGAGCAGTCATCGGGCTCCGAGCCGCCTATTTTGGCGTATCACCCAACCAACCCCAAAGCTGGAAAAGCAAAAAGAAAAAGAGTGATGCTGAGACGCCTTTAAAATTTTAAGAAAATTATTTAAATTTGCATCAATCATTTTAATTAAATATTAAATTATTATTTTAAAAAAATACATTTACTTTCGAATATTTATGTTAAATACTTTTAATATTATCTTTAAAAGGAGGACATTTTAGAAAACACTAATTTATTATTTATGAGTAATTAGTCATATTTTTTAGAATTTTTTTATTGATAAATCATGTTTGAGATTTATAACATTTTTGTGTATGGATAACATTTATTTCAAAGCTCATAATTTTGAAGAAAAAAATTATATGATGAGAGTGATTGTTGGTGATCGTCGACGTTGAATGTAAGGTAAAACTCTAGTGGTTTTCAAATCTCAAAGCTTTCCTTAACTCTTCTAGGAGTCATACATATGGAGTCTAGAGTCTATTCATAGTATTTTTGGAGTGGCAATTTGGTATTTTTCGTCCAAATTCCATAACCCTCGTTCATACAGCCCATATTGAACCATTTGATCACAGTCTATATATTAAGTATTTAATTATATTAATAATCTCATAAATAAATAATTTTGGGCTCATTAAATTCGTCTCATCAAGATGCTCATTTTGAATATATGCGTGTAAGATTCAGAAAATATCGTAAAGTTTTTAAATATGTTTCAAATATTTGATTTGAGTTTATTTGAACTCAAACTAAATTACTTTTACTCATTGTGTTTATCATGTCAAGGCATTCAGGTCATCTATAAATTTGTTTAAATCAGAGTTTAAATGATACTAAATTTAATTATGAATATTGCTGATACAAATAATAAATTGAGATTCATACTTGATTGGATGACATTTCTAATAATATATCAGCGACGAAATGTGATAATCTCGAATTTGAGTTTGATGTCCAAGGGTGGAACTAGGAAGAGTTTAGGTTTTCTTTTTTAGAAAAATGAGTACTTTAATTTTTTTCGCTCGCTTAATAAGTTAACGTAGTAGCCCAAATTTTAGGGCAAATTTTTATTTTCTATTTTATACATAAATAAGATTATACATTTCACAATCTTATTTTGCTCACTCTCAAAAGAGAGGCTGCTTTTGGCCTTATGTTGATATATATGAGTCATATATATCAACATAAGGCCAAAAGCAGCCTCTCTTTTGAGAGTAAGCAAAATAATGGTAAGAAAATTCATGAAGATTTTCAAATGATCATCACACATAAGTGATGGATGGGATGACAAACTTCATGCCCAACTCCTACCTAATTCATTTTGGTCACGCTTTTTATCACCCTATCAATCGATCATAATATGATGCATTTCATCGACACCACTTTAAAAACTCATAAAAAAAACTAACCGTCAGATTTCAAAAAGTCTTATGCTTACATATAACCATATCAATACAGTAAGTTCTATAGGCCAATGTGTATCTAAAAATAAAGTTTAATATCAACATTTAATTTAATTAAAGGATAAAAATACCAACAATCATAAGACATTTTATTTTGTCACAATTCATAGAAATAAAGTGTGCATTAGTTGGTTTGAAATTTAAAAAAAATATATATAATTATAATCAAATTGAATCAAGCATATATTCAGTTTTAGGTTTAGTAGTAAAGGTTATTTTGAAATTAAACCAAATAAACTGAATTATATTACACATATAGTATCCACATTATATTGATAAGTAATTAAAGAAGAATATATTATATTATATTATTATTATGCTATAAAGTAAATATTTCATATAAATACTATTTATTTATAATTTATATAATATGCATGTCATTTTCATAAATATATTTATTTTATAATATATCTATAAATAAAATAACATAATTTTTTATTTAGTAGTGCAATATGCTTCCATTTCTTATACAAATAATAAAAAGAAAGAAAATGGCACTTCTCCATCAAAAGTGGATTTAGCACATAAGAGCAATTTCTAGAATATCGATCTATTTATTTTGGCTTGCTCCTATGGGGTGGTTTACAAATTACAATAGGCTATATGCTGATTAGGGGTGTAAATGAGTCAAGACAACTCGTGAGTTGGCTTGAGCTCGAATAGATAAATAACTCGTGAGTCGAGCTCGATAAGCTAATGAGTCTACCAAGTTGGCTCGTTTAAGAAATATTAGTATAAAATAAATTTAAAATATATTAGCATCAAGTATTTTAAGTGCAAAATTATTTAAAAATTATATCACATTTTCTTATATTAAATTATTATTTATTATTTTTCTTCTTATTTCTCATTCTTTTGATTACTTAATCATAATTATTCTCTCTCTTTCATAGTAAATGAGCGAGTTCTAATTCGTAGAGTAAAACTCGAGCTCTCTAGCTCAAGATCAAATTAGAGATAACTTGGGAAAATTATTCTGTGTGGACGCTGAATGCAGTTCATCGTCTGAAGACCAATCAAAATGCGCCACGTCAGCGGTGCCGAGCAACGATACAGAGTGGGTGTGATGTGACATATTCTAGTTGATCTCTTGATGATGTTCGGCATCCACACAAAATAATGTCTCAATAACTTAGAGAGCCTAATTTTCATACAAAGAGATATTTTTATTCCAGACACTTCTATGCTCTGTCAGGAATGCATGGAAAGCTTGAGGCATCTCTTCTTCTCAGGTTACAACATTCCTGGCCTTAAGTCCTTCTATTCTTTAAATTCTTCAACATGATGCGGACAGGATTAACTACTCAAAAACTTACAGGAAATTCCATTTTCTTTCTATCTATTATATTATTTATCAGAATTGAAGAGAAAGAAATGGGAGAAAATATGAACATAACTTTGCTTCCACTTCCGCTTCCCGCTTGCTTACTTAAGAAACAAAAGAAATGGAAACATTGCTAAGATGTTGAACATATCTTTTCATTGTTCTTTTATTAATGGGCTGGTTTTGGATGAATTATTCTCTATGATATCAGATCGTTCGGAGACAAATCAGATAGCTTCACATCATTGGTACTGTGGTACACGATGGTACATATCACCAGTATATAGAAAAAAAGTGATGTGGCGTGCTCTGATTTGCCTCCGGACGCCGTCGGGTGACCGCACAAAATAATTTTTCCTGATTTTGATGCATCTCTCAGGGTTTGTTTGGAACGGCCCCATCTTTTTATAAATGTGGTTATAAGATCGCTACAGACAATGTTATGTTTTTTAAAAGATGTCGTCGAAAGCACCTTCCAATCATAAAAACTTCTTAAAAGCGAAGACCAAAAACACTATCTCAAATGAAACCTTAATATTAATTGCGTTGAATTTTACTTTGCATTTTGCAGTTCGCAGGATGGTGCTTTTGGTAGTCATTTGTTATATAGTTTTTTTTTTTTTTTTTTTTTGTTGATGATGATATGGCTCAAATTTGTGTCAACATCCAGAAGTCAAGACATGTAAGTTATTTTACCCTCATTGAATTCTTATTTATCAAGATCGGTTCAGCCCTAATAAATTTTAGAACTGTTGGGCACGACTTTCTTTAATTTACAAATAACCAAATAGATTTAAGTAATAGCGTAGAAAGTTAGGATGTGCTAAAATTAGTAGCTTTCAAAATCGTCAAATTGAAGATCGTGAATGAATTAAATGAAGCCAATTTGAATTAACTGTAAATTAATTAATTGAATATAATTTACAAATAATGCAAACAAAGTTATTATTTAGTAGGGGTGTCAATTTGGGTCAACTAGTCGGATTTGGGTCAAACCCGAGTTGACTCAAGCGTAAACGGGTTGACTCGAACCTGACCAGAGTAGCTAAATAGGCTAGGATTTTCAACCAAACCCGACCCGCGCGGGTTACCGAGATGACCGGACCCAACGTGCGAACCCGATTAGCTAAACGGCACAAGCGGTGGCCGATGAGGCTGACGATCACTGGAACACTAGTGAGGCGGAGATGCCGAGTGGCTAACGGTGGCTGGTTGCGTACTCAACAAGGCAAAGACGGTGCACGCTTGCATTGCGGAATCCTGTAGGCCGGTCGCCGTCAAATGAGGATGAGACGACTGACTAGCTGTGGCAGTCTAGGAAGATGCGCGGATGAAACTGCTGGTCTGAAGCAACAAAGACGGAGGCTAGACGCGCCAACATAGACGAGACTGTTGGCCTGACACTGATGACTAAGGTGCTGATGTGACGCGATGCAAGGCAGACACTTTCCCGGGTCAACCCGTGTTAACTTTGGGTTGTCTGGTTAACCCGAACCTGACCCGTTTTAAAAAACGGGTCGAAAACTCGCCCGACCTATATAACAAACGGGTTGACGGGTCGGGTTCGAGTCAGACCATATTTTGACACCTCTATTATTTAGACCAGATTTTGACACCCCTATTATTTAGACTTTCAGACAACTTTCTTATTGCATTTTAATATAACTTTTTATTACAAAAATTTTGAGTGAAAAAATTTTTGCATTACAAAATTAATTTAAAAAACAGTAAGAAAAAGTTGTCACACAAATCGGGGCTTACAATAAAAACTTACTTTATATGCGTGATGATGGATTAAGGTGGATGAAGCACAGAGCAGCTAACTGATTGGGTTGTTCCAGTCAAGGATATACATAAATATATATATAGACATTTATGCAAAGGGATATGCGGCACTACTTATTGCTTAGTTTTTAAATAAAAATTTTATTAGTCCCCAAAGATCTCTTAATTTGGCACAAAAAATGAATGCGATATTTCTTGTAATTAGACTTAATAAACCTGACTGAATAATTAAGTTGAGCTTATCTAATTTTTATTGCGTGTGAAGTTTGTATAAAAAAAATGTTCACATAATTAACCTTCTCTGCAAAATTTTCACATGAATTAAATGTGCTAATCCTAACAAACATTTTTTTTTTTAAGTTAATTTATTTCAATGCTTCTTAGCTTATATCTATTTATCATGAAATTATTGTTCAACAAAAAGAATAAATAAGAACAAATGGGCAAAGGATTGTAATTTGGTAGGGGCGGAACCCCTTTAGGTCAAAGGGTGGTCATATTTTTTTTTTTAATATTATTATATAATTTTTTAGGTAATTTGTATCCCTCCATCTTTTTTTTAAAAAAAATTTTATTACCAGATTTTTTATGCAATTGCTCCCCTAAAAGTTTTACAATACTATCCTCTTTGGATAATTGCCCCCAACAAATAATAAATATAATTCATCAATTTATTTTTTAAGTAAATAAAATTTGTTCGGGGGGTGGGGAGCGCTACCCTCGGAAACCCCCATAGAGGCGCTACCCCTTGACCCCACGATTTGATGGGTAAGTCAAACCCCGCCAAGGGGCGCTGCCCCTTTGAACCCCTGATATATCTGTAAAGCGTACGACGATCAAGGATATGAACAAATAGGGGTCGCTATTGACCCCACGATCAAGGATGGTTCTACCCTTGTAATTTGGTGATGATGATTTGAGGATCATTATAGTTAGACGACAGAGATCAGATGATCATAATTAAGCAATAGTGATTAGAAAATTATAATTGAATGACAGAGATTGGATTATTGTAGTCGAGAAATTTTGAGTATAAAAATGATCAAAATATATTAGTAATCTTTACTATATAGTATTTAAGATGCAATGTATATTAAAAAATATAACTAGTATCTAAATTTTTTTATTCATTCATGTTAAATAAAAAAAAAAATAGAAGAAGTTAATTATAAAAAAATCCTTCCATGAATGTGACGGCCTTAATAATTTTTGTTATTTCAGAGCTAAAGATTACTTGATCAAAGGCCCCGTTTATAATTAAGATGATTAACGAGGTGATTAAGCTGTTTAAGAAGGCTAATTAAAATGGAATTAAGTTATTTGCTTGTTTGTTAATTGAAACTTCTTCAGTTGTTTGCGTCTTACTCATCACAGCTTCCATTTTTTACTCTATAAACATATCTCATTGCTATATTGTTTTTATTCTATATTTCTATTATCATGAAACTATTAAATAGTTTTAAAGTGAGAAAATTTCTTCTGCGTCCGGTCTTCGCCTTCACACCTCCCAAGCTCCAAGATTCCAACCTCACGGCTTCCATGGCAATAGTCTAAACCTAGGGTTTCCCCCTCCCGAATCTGAGGTCGGTTCCCACCGCTTCCATCCTATCTATCTTATTTTTCTACAAAGCAATCGATTACTTGCGGTCTTTTCTTCTTACAAGATTATCTGGATTCCATCATCTTCCCGTTTTTGGTAGTGGGATTTTGAAGATCTCGCACCTGAGATTGATTTAGGGGTTTTGATGAGCTTATGAGCGTTCTAGGAATAGATTATGGCTTTTCTTTTCTTGATTGACTTGAAAGGAAGGATTCTGTTCTATTTCAGCTGTTGAAATATTGGGGGTTTGGTTGGGAATTTGAGATATTGGGTTTGGGATGGAGGAGGTGGAGGGGGCTAATAGGGCGGCCGTGGAAAGCGGCCACAGACTTCTTAGCTTGCTTGCGTCGAAGGCTGAAGATGAGGTCCAGCATAGAAGAAACGTAGCCGCGGAGACTGGGGAAACTGTTTCCAGATTTAGAAAGTTGGCTGCTTTGCTTGGGAATGGTGTAGGACACGCGAGAGTAAAGAGGGCGAAACTATCTCCGCAACAAACTCCATTTTGTCATCAAAAGCTCGTCTTAGATTCCGCATTAGCCGCAAAGGCCAGTCCCAGTGCCAATTTGTTACCAAGAACGGGAGATTTGGACCGAAGAATCTTTCTTGAGAACAAACCAGTGCCGCAAATCCATTCAGCTCATCCGAATCCTGTCCAACTTGCCACGCAGTTCCAATATCTTCATCAGCAACAAAAGCAAAATCATTCGTTCCAGCTTCAGCAGCACATCAAGTTCCAGGCTGAAATGCTACGAAGAGGAAATAGCGGTGGCATAAACCTCAAATTTGACACACCGAGCTGCTCACAGACCATGTCATCCACAACACGATCATTTTTGTCATCCCTGAGCATGGATGCTAGTGGGAGTGTTTCAGGGTTAGATAGCAAGTCGTTTAACTTGATTGGCGGGCCTCAGTCATCGGAGCCATCGAATCTGCACTCGAATCCACGGAGGAGGTGCACTGGAAGAGAGGATGGGAGCGGAAAATGTGCTAGCAGTGGAAGATGTCATTGCTCGAAGAAAAGGTTAATCTTCAGTAGTTATTTATATAGATTCACGTTTAAGATTGTCATAAGCAGAGTTTCATTGATGGCTGGCTATTTGCTCTTTGGTTGCATATTTGTAGGAAGTTGAGACTGAAGAGATCCATTAAGGTTCCTGCCATTAGCAATAAGCTTGCTGATATACCTCCTGATGAGTATTCTTGGAGAAAGTATGGGCAGAAACCAATTAAGGGTTCTCCTTATCCTAGGTATAATGAATGCTATATTTTTACTTGAATTGCTAATTTGGTTTTATTAGGCATTATGCTCACTGTTCATTGCTTTGTTTCATTGAGGATAGGATTGAGATGCATAAGTAGTTTAATTAATGTAGGAATTTTTATATACTGTAATATCCTTTCATCTTATTTTAAAATGTTAAATAAATGTTGTGGTATGGTATGAGAGCCGTATGTCTCTCTGTAAACATGTGGCTTGTAAGAGTAATGGAGCTGTGCGATCCAGTTGAGATTCATATAATGGTATTAGAGATTTTTATGTGCGGATTCCGGATGCATCCGGAGGTCAGTCCGGACGCGTCACGCCATCCAATACATTGTGAATTGTGTGACGTGGTGTGTCTGGATTGAACATCCGGACACGTCCGGACACCGCACGTAATAATTTTTCCATATTAATGACTGGGGAGCTTTTATCTCCCATTCAAGTCAGTAAATTATACACACTTGGGACATGGCATTGTCTAAACCATATATGAAATATTTTAATTACTTTTTAACGGCTTCATTGCTTTCTTATGCAGATGCTTTGAGTTGAAATTTTTCTCTGTAATAATTTTATAGTTGATCTTGTTGCTAAGTGACCTCTGCTGTAACAATTTAACCACAAAGTGCACAGATTTAATCAATTTAATAGTAAAGTATTTTGGTTTTGTAGTTGCACCTGAATGAAACTCCAGACCATTATGTTTCCCTTTTGTTAGAATTTTACCTTCATCAGTTTTTGAAGATGTGATGAAATATTTGAAGTATTAAATATCTATATCTTCAGGGGATACTATAAATGTAGCAGCATGAGAGGCTGCCCTGCAAGGAAGCATGTGGAGAGGTGCTTGGAAGACCCTTCCATGCTTATTGTTACTTATGAAGGTGAGCACAGTCACAACAGATTAATTACCCAGTCTGCTCAGACCTGAAAACCATGGAGTTCATTTGCAACCATTTTCTACACGTTTATCTTCCGTTCCAACCATTTGAGCATCCTTCATAGATGAGTTTGTTCCTCAAGATTCCATCTTTGATGCAGTATTCAACAGTGTATCTGTTGATGTTTTTGAGGTATTTGGAGTCTGCGAAAATATGTTGCCATACATCCTGGGTCTATCTTTCCACCATTAACAAAGCAACTGCAAGAACTCTTTGAATGATGAACCTTTCTTTCACTTGTCTAAACTTAACCTGCCCATAAACTTAACTACAAGGTCATCTTCTTTGAAATTGTTAATGATGGCCTGTCCAAACCATACACAGAGATATCTGAGGCTGTGAAATGTACTTTGAAGTTAAGTTAATGGTTGCTTTTAGTGTTTACCGATCTGTCATATTGGTTTTACTTTTTCCCATGCCAGTTTTTTTTTTCGCCTGCTTGCTTAGAATGTGCAACTCTGGTTTTGTTTTTATTTTTTTCTTTCATGTAAATAAGAACATTGTGGTTGTTCATGGGATTTCTTAGTTATATTTGACTGTCTGAATTGATATTTATCAGCAAATTACATTCAAAGTTTTTTATTTTCATAGATACAATTGCTTTCTTGTATTGTTTATCAAATATTTGTTTCTTCCAGTTATTTGTCTTATGCTCCTAGCGCAGGAAGAACATTAGAGGTTCTGACATAATATTTTTCTGTAGAGCTTGATCATGATTATTGCTGTACTGTATGTTTGTATGTCGTTTGATTGCGTCAAATATTTGTTTTTGAAAACACTGCATGTGCTTCTGTACTTCAGGTCGATTTTGGTTCTCTCCGAATGCCAAGGTGGAATTTTATGCTTTGAAATTAGAAGTTTTCTGAAAACACTCTGTCTAAAACTGGTGAAATTATTCTGTGGGGATATGAATGCCGTTCGGAGGCGAATCAGAATGTGTCACTTCACCTGTTTGTTGTATATCATGGCTATATGCTACTGTGTACCGGGTGATGTGGCCCGTTCTGATTTGCCTCCTAACGGCCCGGTCCGGTGTCCGCACAAAATAATTTCTCTTAAAACTGATAAGTTCATTGGATATGATTTTGTAGATGTTTTATGAGTCCATTCATATGTTTGTGAAGATCATAATTGTGAGTATACCAAGGTTTTCAGAACCGGACCGAACAACGAACCGGAAGAAGGAGAGGTTCACGGTTCGACCGGTCGAACCGGGGTCGAACCGGATGACGTAATAAATAATAATATTATTTAAAAAATGAAATAAAAATTAAATTTTCCTGTAATTTATTCATTCAACATTCTATTTTCATAGCTCTTAATTCAAATAACATAAACATGACATCAATTAAGTTTATGAAATATAAACAAATAGCATATAATATAAGTGTCTCTTCAAATAAGTCAATAAAACATAAATAAATCCATAGCTTTTGTCATCACACAAAATGTTCATAATTTAATATCAAGTCAAGCTTCAAAATTCAAACATAAATATCAAAATAAATTTAGAAGTCGTCTCCTAGATTTGAAGCATCAAAAGTTATATCCATAAATCCTTGTTCATTAAAACATTCCCCTCCAAAAGCATCAATATCTTCATTGCGATTCATTGGGAGGTCGGACGAGGGAGAAGAAGTGAAGAAGAAATCTCGTTCGTGAAACCTCCGTCGGGATCGTCCGAGGCTCCGAGTCTCCGAGTCTCCGAGTCTCGTTCCGTCGTTCGCGTATGCTAGGGCAGACGAGACGAGCGAACAAGTACTTGTACCAAATTACTGATACCCAGTTATCTAAGCTGTTAGATCGTAGATCAAGGGCTCAAATTACAGCTTTAACGGACCAGTCGGTTATTTCAGAACCCCCCGGTTCAGCGGTTCAACCGGGATTTCAACCAGTTTTTACCCGGTTCTTAAAACACCCAATTGCTCACTCTCTTCGGACCGCCTGCCAAACCGGTTCGCGGTTGAATTGGCCAAACCAGCCGGTTCGATTTTGAAAACCTTGGAGTATACTAAAATTTCATTTGGGACAGTTTTCTTATTGTTTTCTTAAAACAATTTTTTTTTTTTCAAAAATTTTTTGTATTAAAAAGTTGTTTTATAAAGCAATATAAAAGCTTTCCCAAACAAAGCCTAAATGAAATTTTTTTTATAAGTTTATATTTTAATTAATTAGTTTTTGACCTTTTTTATGATCTTGTTAAAAGAGTAGATGTATTAAATATGACTTTTGTTAAAGAAAGGTGTAGATATATCTAAATGATTTGATTAAAAATGTTTTTTTTTTTTCTTATTAGAGAATTTGACAAAAAATATTTAGGTAGTTGATCTCAAGTAGTGTGATAAAAGTTAGTTGCAATGATTTTTCATTACAGGTTCTGTTCATTTTATGTGGTTGAGGAGAAGTCTGATAAACTCTTACCTTCTTTGAGTAAGCTGCTGAATTAAATAATGTAACTTAACTGGAAACTGTATTGAGGTTGACCGGCTCTGCTATCTTATATAACTTTATACTTTCATAAATACCATTAAATATCTTCTCTACAGTGAAGCTAGCGGTTGGATTAGGGGTATAAATGTGTCTAGTGGGGCGAATTATTACGTTCGGTTACCTTACGTCCGAACATCCAATCTAGACACTTCACGTCACCCAAATACATTGGGGCCAGGTGTATTTTGGTAACGTGATGCGTCTGGATTGGTGTCCGGACACCAGACGTAATAATTCGCTGTCTAGTTGAGGAGAAATTATTAAATGTGGTCATCAGATTGTTCGGTGGCGAATTAGAATGTGTCACATCATTCGATATACATAAGTATATATTAAAATGATGATGTGGCATATTTTTATTCGTGTTTGGATATCATCCTATGACCGCACGTAATAGTTTCTCATAGTTGAGATGAGTTTTTGCTTAAGTGAGCTAAATTTATTTAATTTATATTGAGCTCAAGCTTGGCTAGAGCCCATTTGGTAAGTTCGAGAGCTCGAGTTCGAGTTAAAAATGTGAGGTTCGAGCTCTATAAAAAAGTTAAAAATTGACTTTTTGGATCTTAATATCTTATATAAAATTTAGATTTTTGAAAAGTCAATCATGTTAATATAAATAATCAATTGAGTTAATTAATATTAATTGAGCTAGTTTAAAAAATTAACGAGTCAAATTGAGCTTAATTCGAGCTCGAATTTGTATAATATATAATTTATGCTTTAACAATTTAAACTGGCCGTTTAATTGTGGAAAAAAATGAAGAAATTTGGTAAATCTAGTATCAAAAATGTTATTTTATTTTCTCATAATCAACATTTTTTATATTAATTATTTATTTTCTTATTTAACGTTCAAGAAAAATAAATTATTATTTCTTAACAATTAAAAAATATTTTTATCTACAAGCAAACCAAAGGATGAGGATTGTGGACAATATCTGCATTTATTTCTTGGGGACATAATCACTAAGGGCCTCAAAAGTAGCAATATTCGCCTTGAAAAAGAGGAGACGCCTAATTTCCATATATTTGGTTGACTTTAAACTTTTGACTGTGATGAAAAAATGCCCTCATTTTGTTTTATTAAGCACAAATAAAAATTTACCATATTATAATCATTTTTTAACCAAAAAAAATGAATTGATTGAAATAATTTAATTTAGAAGGTATAAGTTTGTTGAAATTGGAGTTCGGATGGTCTCTGATTTAATTGTTGAAGCTTATAACTCAATTTTGCCATGAGATTCGTGTCCGATCAAGATTATTTTTGATGTCATATCAACCATAAAGGAATTAAATGATTAGAATGTGAATTATGTTTTTACTTTTGATATATCATCAAAAAAATTATCTTGATCGGGCATGAATCTCAAAGCAAAATCAAATTAGAAACTTAAAAAAGTAAATCCGGGATCATATGAACACTATTTTCAGCAAACATATAGTCGAATTGAATGCCTCGAAAATACGACACCGAATTCGACTCAATCCGAGCTCAAATGGGTTCAAATGAAAGACTTGAAGCGTATTTAGAAGGTATAAACAATAATTTGGGACATGCTTATAGTCGAATCGAGCGGCTCGACAAGATGAATCCAATGAGCCCAATATCGTCGATTTTTGATATCATTAAGACATTCAAACGCCCAATAAATAGTCCACGATCAAGGGATTTATCATCATATGTCCATTCTAACAACTCCCGATTTACCTTTGATCTCCTCCTTATTTACTGGTTATGTCACTTTTAGAAAATTATAAATAGACACCTCATAAATTTCCGATCTTCGTCACCATACAATTGTATTTCTGACCTCCGTCAATTGCCGACTACGGTCTTTCTGACCTCCATCGCCAAACAACAGTCCTTTCGACCTCCATCGCTACACAACGGCCTTTCTGACCTCCATCGCCCGCCGATTACGGTCCTCTCAACCATCGTCATCCGACTACGGTCTTTTAAACCTTTGTCTCCCACCAACTATGATCTTGACGACCAAACAAACATGTCAATACTAATTCTTTTAAGTCCCACCATGTAATGCACTCTATTTGCTACATCAAGCTAATATCTTCCCCACAATGAAGGGCTTTATTTATAATCAACTACAAACACTAATGTATTCATTCAAACTGGGCCAAGCCCTGTAATTTTTCTCCCTTTTTAGGGGTTTTCACGTAAAAACTCTGGTGTCCCTTATGAACACTACACCCTATCTTTTTATCTGATTGTGTAATGGATCTTCGTACAAAGCTATGACATTAAACTTTATATTTCTCTATCGCCGCAAACATTCCATGATGCAACAACTTTTAATAATCCGAATCAGCCACAAGATTACTAAGAATAATTGATTTTCATCTTTTAAGAGCCTATTTAGGATAGCTTTCTTGTCACTTTGGTTTTCACACTTTAAGCACACTTCCAATTATGAGGTCACGAAAGAGAGAAAAATTCATACACCTAAGGTTCAAGAGGATGATAAACTTTATGTATAAGAGTTCTCGATAACATTTTTCTCTTTTGAATCAAATGTAGGGGGCTAAAGGATAGATACATCAGAATAATTGGTTGAATCCCTTCATGCTATGGAGCTTATATTTCTTCATGAATCATCATAAGATTGCCAATTACCGTAACTTTTCCAACAACAACTTTACAATCATATTTATAAAAAGTTATAGCCGTCTCGAACAGATTCTAAGACTACTTTTGAGGAAGTTTTTTTTACTGCTCCTATAGCAGCTTTCTAACAAAAAAATTTCTTTGGAAGCAATGAAAATCAGTGACATAAAATTATCATAAACTATGTTTGGGACAACTTTTGGTTTTTTTGCTTATTCTTTTCAAAGCTTTTTTTTCAAACATATAGTTTACAGAGCTCATATTGGCTTATTAGTTGGGAGCTTAGCTATCAACTAAAAGGTATTGAGTTTGAGTCTTGTGTATGCGATGTGTATGAATCTGTCTTAATTGGCCTAATTGTCCCCCCCAAAAAAAACATATAGGTTTAAATATACTTTACAAAAACAAAGTTTCTTAAAGATATATTTTTTAAATTACGTAAAAATTATAAATTAAACATACATTAATTTTTATTGACTAATCTTTCTAATATAAACATAGTCAAAAAGCCCTTCCAAATAAAGTCTTAATTTATCAACTTATTTAAACGAAGGTAATTATTTTGCTTAATAATGATAACGAATTGGAAGTATTTGTTTGATTAGCATTAAATATCTTGTAAGTGAAATGAAAAAATATATGTTATGATGTTGATCAAATACTTTGTTATATGGATAATAAAAGTATTGATACCGCTTTAAGATTGGTGCAGTATAATTTATTTATGTATTACATTTATTTTAAATAGATCTAAGAATTCATCAAAACCATCTTCAAAATCAAAGATTAACTAAATCCTTAAAGAAGGATTAGAGGATAATTAATTAATATACAGAGAATGGGAGAATTGAACGAACTGTTGAGTCGTGAAGCTTTGCCTTTCTATAGCTTACAGAAGATGTCAAAGGTGCTTTTTTAGTAAATTCATTAAAGATTTTATTTGGGTTTCTAAAACAGATATTTAAATTAAAATTTTTTATACTAAAAAATTATTTTAAAAAGCAACAAAAATTGTCCCAACTGAATGCTGGGATAGCTTTATTATTATTTCATAAAGCAATTTATTATTAAAATTTTTTAAAATTTAAATTTATTTTATTAAAAATTATTTTGGAAAGAAAAAAAAATCCCAAACAAAACAAAATGAAAAAATAAATTATATTAATAAAGTTTTCTTACATTTAGCAAGCTAATATATACTAAATTTTAAATTATAATAAGAGATAAAATATACCATTTAAAATTTTTCAAATCAAATAAAAGAAGACAGTTTCATGTCAAATTTGGCACTTCTGAATTTTTTTTAAATTTTAAGCTCTTCTATTGAAAGAAGTTTTTTTTTAATAAAAAATTATCTTTAAAAGATGATGAAGTCACATCTATTAAAATTCACTAATATTCTACTAGAGCATTTTGGACATATATGTCAGCTATATATATTTTCATTTGTGGAATATGATCGAAAATTTATTTTTGGTGAAATCACTCTTGCAAGACAAATATTGTTGTATATTGGTCGGATTTTATTTATGATAGTTGTTCCTAGCATCCATTGTATCCTCCAAATATTATAAATATAGAGTTGTGGAGTGTTGTAATAGGACTCCCGCTTGTAATAGACCACATTAAATAAAGGAAAGATTTTTTTCCTGTGCAAGCTCTTCCTCTCCTCCCTTCCTCCTCCTCTCTCTCTCATCCAAGACAAAAAAGATTCATCTTTTCCTCATGCAAGAAACATAACAAGTGGTATCTGAGCCTCATTGAGGTGATCTCGAGATGGAGAAAGATTCGTGTTCAAGAAAGGAGAGAAGAGGGGGTAGCTATCGGTACCGCACAGGCACAGAGGGCTTGGTGTCCGGGATGGCTTGATCGCTCAAGAAGTGTGTCGAGAACTACACACATGCGAGCGTTTGCGTGTGTGAGAGTGGACCGAGGCCCAGATCGCATACTGGGGCTGGATTGCAGGAGACGCATGCGGATCTCGTGTGTAAGGTTCACAAGGGAAAGCTGGGTGTGGGCACGATTAGTGCAGACGAGCTGCCTTATGGGAGTGTGGGTGAGCCGAAGTAGGTTTTACAGGATCACATGTGCGTAGGTTACAGAACGCGTGGGCATAGCAAAGTACACGCGGGCCAATCGCGCACCCGCGAAGCACAGTGCAGGGGATACGTAGGTGTGGGTTCCATTCATGTGAAACAAATGGGAGTCTGTGACCTTAGGTTAGTCCGCATAAAGGTTCGGAGCACACTGGCTAAGAGGCAAAGTCCTGAGCAGAGACAAGTTGTTCTTGAATGATCTTGCATAGTAACTTAATGCACAGTATCATGCGGGACCAGAGATTGGAGGTTGTATTTGCCTATTTCTGAGTACAAGATCGGTCTTGATCTTTGAGGTGGAGTCGGGTTGTTCTTGGAGAGCAGTCTCGGAAGCAAAAGACAGGTGTTCATTCTGCGAGCCAGTGAGGGAGGCAGAGATGGGATCAGGTTCATGAGCCTACAAAAGTCGGAATCAAAACCTATACATAAGGTCCGAAGCGGGTTCGTTAGTGTGTTGGAGGCAGAAGGGAGGCTACAATGCGAGTAGTGCAGGAGATCAACAGCAAGATCTAGAACCTCAGAGCATATCACACAAAACTATGCAAGGAGCGAACACCATACTTTGGATTGGACGGGTGAATCATACAAAGTCGTAAGCTTAGAGAGCGTACAAGTACCCAGGGATGATGGGCGAGCTGAGTGTGCTCGATGCAGGAGCGCATGCATGTCATGCAGAAGCTGAAGAAGTGTGAGGCACGAACATGCTAATTATGGATTTGAACGAAGAGGGACACAAGTGGACGTGTTATTTAGAATGTGTGGGAGCCTGAATTAGAGCTGTGAATTGGAGTGCATAGTGGAAGCAGTTCATGAGCGGGATTGGGCTCGATTTGGTAGGTTAGCTCGTAGAGTTAATGCAATGAGGCAGTCATATCGCAACAAGCACATAGGTGGTTCTTTGATCGTAAAATCAGACCAAGGTGAAGATTGTTGTGTATTTGTCCGATTTTAGATTAAATTGTTCTTACAAGACACCGCACCATGCATATATCCTTATAAATAATTTTATATGTTGATGTATTGTGAACCCCCATAAGCTCCAAGATGAATTAATAAATTCCTCTCCCTTTTCCCTGCCTCTCTCTCTCCCTCTCTCTTGCATTCAAGAATTCCTCCATGTTTCACAAATATAAGGCACAATCTTTGGTGTTAATGTGAACGAGTAATGTGACGTCTTAAGTTTGGTTTGAGACGATTTTCTTATTGCTTTCTAAAATGGATTTTCAGTAAAAAAAAAATTGAATTAGAAATTTTATACTATAAAACTATTTTATAAAATATGAAAAAAGCTATCACAAACAAAACCTTAATCTTGCTACGCTTTTAACCTAAAATTTTGGTTTCGTCTTCTTGGTATTAATATTACAGAAAATACTTAGTGTTGGAAGCAAAAATCCATACATAATAAAAGATACGGAAACTAACAAACACTTTATCATAATTGTAATAGTTTTATACGTAATAAATTCTCTTTTTTTTTTTTTTTTGAATGATCTAACAAGGAATAAACATTGGTTCTATTTTATGTAATTCTTGGAGCACTATAGTTAAACTTTATTAATTTTGTTTGTAGTGCAAGTACTATATTAATTTTTGAAGGAATATACTGACAAGTAATATAATATTTATGCTTGTAATTATGAGGAATTTTAATTACATCACAATCATATTTAATTCCCATAATATTACAAAATAATTGATGACATATATTATTTATGATTAATAAATATCCACCCCTATAATTTAGGGCATATTTAGTATTTACACATATCTCTTTATACAATAGACAAAATATGATAAAAACATTCATATTTTCTTAACGTTGGAGTTGCCTCAAATTTGGCTTAACCCTTGTTTGTTCATGTCCGTGATCATTGTTCACTCGATAGATGTGTCGGGGGTCCAAAGGGGCAGCACCCCCTTGCGGGGTTCGATCTTCCCGGTCAGGTCGCGGGATCAAAGGGCAGCGCCTCTACGGGGATTTTCTATACTCCGCCTTTTGTTTATTCATGTGACGTTTTTTATACTCCGCATTTTATTTTTTCTATAGTGTAGTCGTCCTCCTCCCCCGCAACTTTTTTCAGCTTTGGGCTTTCCACGTAAATCTTCTATGTTCGTTTGTGTTTCGCAACTTGTGATTTACTACTTCTCTTTATGTTTGTTTTGTCGTACCCAACACTTAATATAGTATTAATTTATATTTTCTATACAATGATTGATATAGCTATTAGACTTAACAATTTTTGGGCTAATTAAATATAAACATACACTCGCAACACATATGCAAGCTTCAAAAATAAGATCTAATTGATAGTCTAAATTCTCAACCAACAGATTAAGATGATCTGCATTGCTCAACAAATTTTAAAACCAAAAGAGATAAGAGCAAAATGAATGAAAATTTTATGAAAAGAAACCAAGTAGATGTGGCAATCATACTGTCTTCTCTTTTATTTCTCCAATTTTCTGTTGTTCTAAAGAAAAACTTACCATATTGACACCTAAAAAGAGAAATGATAAAAAACTATGCTAATTTCTGACCAGATCTACTTGACCAGATACAAAAATCATTTTTTTTAATTTTAATTTATTAGAAGACTATTAAAATTCAATTATTAAACTCACATCAAACCAAAGTTAAGGCAAACCATATATGGCTTTTTCCAGCAAGTAATTCAAATCAAAATTTATATAGATGAGAAAATGCTTCATTTGACAATGATGTGTTACATATATGCTTAATTAAATAGATACATTTATCATTTTTCTATTATAGATGAGAATTTTTCTTGATAAATTTTTCTTTTTTAATTGTGAAGTTTGTGGAGAGATGATGCAAAATATGAGTAGATGAAAGGGGAATGGGTAGGAAGATGGAGAGACGAGAAAAAGGAAGAATCATATTAAAGTTTTGTTTGGGATGATTTTTTAAATGTTTCATAAAATAATTTTTTAGTTAAAAAATTAATTTTTTACTAAAAAATTAGTTTAAGAAATAGTAAGAAAGTCATCTCAATCAAAGCCTAAGAGGAAGAATGATAGCTAATTGTTAGGATTAGCTGAAGATGAGAATGACATATTATGTGGTGGTATTGATTTATATGTCTTTTGGATATTTTCAGTTTGGGGGTTATTCCATGAAGCAATCAAGTTAGGGCTCGTGTACTCTAACTTGGTTTATTATTATTTATTATAAGCAAGTTTTAGCTTGTTATTCTAGAAATCCTAGAAGAATTCAACATCATCTCTATTAGGTCTGTCAAATTCGGGTCATGGGTCGGGTTCGAGTTCAATCTGAAATTGACCCGGCACTGTTCGATGCGACCTGAACACGACCCAATTTAAAAATGAGTCAGTTTTTGGAACCCGAATCTGCCACGCCAAGTGCCAACTCTATGCATGAGTTCGTTGTCGAAGGAGGTTTTGCTGCCACCAACCTTAGAGCTTAGAGGTGTCTAGGGCTTGCATTTTATCTTCTCTTTTTCGTCGTTGCTATAGAGATTGCAAGAGTCGTCTCCTTCGTTGTTGTTTGACTTCACTCCTTGGACGATATTCCCTTCCAGTCGGATCGAAAATTATAACATTTTGATCGGAAGCAACAACGGGAGTTCGCTCGCTCTGAAGGTAACTTAATCTGTTTTGTGCGCCCGTAAATATGTCGAACTATAGGATTCCGGGTCAAAACCAGGTTATTCTTCGGTTTCCGGGTCAACCCGAACCCGACTCGGAATTCGAAACGGGTAAAAAATTAGAACCCGAATCTGACTCGTTTCAAATTCGGGTTGACCCAAACCCAAAAAATTAAGGTTAGATTCGAGTCGGATTTTCGAGTCATGCCAATTTTTGACACCCCTAATCTCTATAAAAAAAAAATTATTTTTTTCACATTTTTTTGTGCATTTCACAAATCAAATACTCTTCACTCCTTGGTATCAATACTTGATCATATCATTTGAAGATTAAAGCTTTGTTTAAAACGATTTTTTTAATGTTTCTTAAAACAGCTTTTTAATACAAAATTTTGTACAAAAAAACAGCTTTAAGAAGCTATAACAAAGCCGTCCCAAACGAAGCCTAATTTATCCCAAACGAAGCCTAATTTGACCGTTTCAACCCAAACTAGATGTTTAGTTGCTAGAGCATTTATGTAGAAACTTCGTGATATATATTATCTATTTAAATCCCCATATTATAATTAGTTTCATGTTTGCAATTTTTTTTAACTTCTATCAAAATGAAGATAAGTCTTAATTTTTAAATGAATAAAACCAACAAAATGCATAGGCATACCAAAGGTAGCGAGTTGTCGAACACCACCTGCGTCCTGCTCCTCTCCCCTGATAGTACTCCTCATTTCCTCGACTCCGTCAGGACTCAGACATAAAAACAAACGACTGCGGGTAATGCACGTAAACAAGCCCGCTACAAAACCAAAACCCCACGTTCTCCTTCCACCATTGATGACCAACCATGCCAAATCTCTCCACCTCCCAAATCCCACCACTCCTCCTCCTCCTTCTTCTACTACTCACCACTCCTTCCGCCTCCAACGCCGCCACCGACACTTCCGCGGCCGTCGACACCCTCACCCTCACCTCCCCCCTATACGACGGCCACACCCTCCTATCTCCTTCCAAAACCTTCGCCCTCGGCTTCTTCACTCCCACCAACTCCAACTCCGGTCGCCGCTACATCGGCATTTGGTACCACAACATCCCCAACCAAACCGTCGTATGGGTCGCCAATCGCCGAAACCCTCTCATCACCCCAAACGGAACCCTAAGCCTAACCCCAAATGGAGCCCTTCTCATCTCCAGCGCAAACCCAAACTCCTCCATCTTCTGGTCATCCAAGCCCGGACGGGCTGCCATCGACCCTGTGGCCCGACTCCTCGACTCCGGCGACTTTATCGTCGAAGACAAAGACGGGTTCCTATGGCAGAGCTTCGATCACCCGACGGATAAGCTTCTTCCCGGTATGAAGCTGGGTTGGGATATCGCCAGTGGGATTAATAGAAATCTCACGGCGTGGGCGACCCCGTATGATCCAACGCCGGGGAAGTATAGTTTGTTCATCGACCCGCGGGGCGACCCGCAGCTTGTTCTTGCCGATGTGGGTAATTGGGTTTGGCGTGGCGGGCCGTGGAATGGCCTTAGCTTTTCGGGCTGCCCGGCGGAGGCTTCGGCTGGTGCTACGCTGGGCTTTGGGCTTAGATTCGTTTGGAATAAGGCGGAGATGTCGTATATGTTCGACGTCGCCGATCGGCCTGCGCTCTCCTATGTTTACGCTGATAGCGCCGGCGTGGCGGCGCGGTATGTCTGGCTTGGCAATGAGACGCACATTGGGATTGACGGGGGTGCCCAGAGGTGCGTTATGTTCATATAGTCTTCACAATTACTGGAACTATATATATATATATATATATATATATATATATATATATATATATATATATATATATATATATATATATATATATATATATATATATATATATATATATATATATATATATATATATATATAATTTTGTCCTATTTAAAAAATAATAATAATTACTATTGCGTGCTAAAAAAATTTATGGTGATAAAATTTTTATAATTTAATTTTTTATAGAGATCCAACACACATAGGTAATAAAAATAATATAGTAGATATCATAATTCTCAAGTATAAGTGAAAAATCATACATGAAATGATATATCATGTAAATATGAAATTACTCTTCACTTCAATTAAAAAGAATACCGTTATGAAGTATATAATATAATTTTGCATTTATGCAAGAATGATGAAAATGTAGTAACTAAACGGTCTTGGTAGAACGAAGATCGGCTGACACATATGGGGTGATGATAATCGAATAATAATGATTTGATGATAGCAATTGGATGATGGTGGTCAGATGATGGAGAATGAATTATGATGATTGGGCAACGGTGGACAAATATCGACATTCAAGAGAGGGTTATTCAATTATTAAAGTATGACGATGTGATTAGACGGTGATGATCGGTTCAATGATTGTCAGCATCAATTTTTTGGCAGAATTTTAGAGTTCTTTAGATCTCAACCTTCTATTAAAACTTATCCGTTTATAATTTTTTTGAAGTGATATTTTAGTAAAGTTAAACAAATTTTCATAATGTTTCATATTAACCATTTGATCTTAGGCTGCTTAGTTAGCATTTAGGTGTATTCATGATCTCAGAATCAAGTGATCATCGTTGGCATATTGAATTTCTCTCATTGAGCTACTCGATTTGACTATAAATATGAAAATTTTGAATATTTTTTGTTTATTCAATAAATACTATGAAGTTTTCAACTTGCTTTTAAGTGCTTGATTTTAACTCATTTGTGCTCAAATGGAAGACACTCACTATGACTATAAATTATCCCCTTTTTCGTTCTTTTTTTTTTTTTGGTTCGTATAATTCAGCCATTCGGGCAGATCAAAATCAAATCCCAGTTTGGAAGCATAAGGTGGAACATTAGAGGCCTTAAATTAAGATCAAAATATCAATACATAAATATCATAAATTTGAAAGTTTATAGATACAACTAATATATTAATAATTCTGACTCCTCTTTGGAGTTTTTCTTCTTCTTTTTTATAATCTCACTAACAGTTCTGCAAATTTTTCTGTGATCTTTTTTTTTTCTCTAAGCTAAATTCCAAACAAATTTATCTTCGAAATTCTTTTTAGCTTTAGAATTCACATCTTGAAATTCCTTCCTAATTTTAACAAGGTGGAACCTCTACTGGGAAGCTCCGCAGGACCCCTGCGACTACACCGGCGTCTGCGGCTCATACAGCATATGCAAGGCCAACAACACCCCGCTCTGCAGCTGCTTAACTGGTTTCACGCCGTCGGATCCGGCCAGCTGGGCTTTGAGAGACGGATCCAAAGGTTGCAAGCGAACGACGGGCTTGGATTGCACCAACGGCACTGATGGGTTTCTTGTGATTGACGGAGCGAAGCTGCCGGACACGGCGGAGGCGACGGTGAACATGAGCAAGGGACTGGATGAGTGCAGGCAATGGTGTTTGACGAAATGCTCCTGCGCGGCGTACGCGAGCGCGAGCGTCAGCGCTGGCGGGGTCGGGGTCGGATGCGTTATATGGAATGGGGAAGTAAGGGATCTCAGAGTGTTTGCGGAAGCTGGACAGAAGCTGTTTGTGAGGTTGGCTGCCGCTGATATGCGTAAGTTTTATCTATTTTTAATTTAATTATTTAAGTTGAAATACTCTGATTTAAATTTGATTAGAATGATTTTTTTTATCTATTAAATTTATTTTGAGATAAATATAATAATGAATTATTTAGCCACATAATTTACTTATCTTAATATATATACAATGCGTAAAAAATTCATTTTTGATCAAATTTAGACTAGGATAATATTACCCAAAATTGTTTATGTTCTTTGTTAATTTAGAAAAATGATATTAAATATTATGATAAAATTTAATCAGCAATTTTTTTTCTAATTATTAAATTTATTTTGAGATTAATTTAATATATAACTAATCAATCAAAATTTATATTATATTAATCTCAATATATATTTTAAGATTTTAGAGAAGAACTTCATTTCAAATTAAAAAAAAAAAACTATTTTACTTGGCTCAATCATATATTTATTATTTACCATATAAATTTTATTTGCATGCTCTCTATTTTATTTAGTCAAATAAATGGAAAAAAATCATAATTAAAATTTTGATTAGAACAAATTTTAAAACACTTAAATATTCTTTAAAATTAGTGCAATACATTAATAATTAATATTACAAAAATCCTGAAGTAAATTTAAAGGCTGTCAGCTTCATCTTAATTTTTTTTTAATATAGCACAGAATTATTTTAAAATGTATATTTAATTCTAACTATGCATAATAAAATGACAAAATCAAATAAATTTAGATTTCTTAACGTACCTTTAAACTTCATGCAAACAAATGAAAAAGTTCATAAATTATTAGGAATTTATTTCCTCTTTTTAGCTTCGTTTGGCAAAGCTTTCTTTCTGCTTCTTAAAGAAATTTTTTAGTACAAAAAGCAGTAAAAAAATCGTCCCAAACAAGCCTTCAACACAAAATAGCATCCTATCCTAATTCCTAACACTTTCTTTTTTTCTATCTTCTAGCTATTACAGCAAATAAACGCTCTCCAATTAGTACCCTGACAATATTTGAGATAACGATCTGTTGTATCTCTGTTGCTGCGTTGAGCATCGCAGTGATGCTCTGTATTTGGAAATATAGGAGCAAAAGGAAACAAAGCACCTGCATATGTGGTAGCTTTCTATCTTTTGAAATTTGCGTGTGCTGTAATTTTGTTTATAGTCATAATTACCTATATAATCTTTTCACTGCAGCTCATTTAGATGACAGCGTCTACAAGAAAGTTAATACTGGAGAAACAGAAATAGCTGAGCTTTTTCTTTTTGAAATGGATATCATCAAAGCTGGAACCAACCATTTCTGCAACGAAAACAAGCTTGGAGAGGGTGGATTTGGTCCTGTTTATAAGGTAATTACAGTTTTTTTTTAGTTGAATGGAGTCCTGTTTATAGATAACTACTTTGATTCATTGATGAATATGATATTTCTGTAGGGAAAACTTTGTGAAGGGCAGGAAATAGCAGTAAAAAGGCTTTCTAAGACATCAACACAAGGGATTAATGAGTTTAAGAATGAGGTGACTTTGATTGCAAAGCTTCAACATAGGAATCTGGTTCGCCTTCTAGGTTGTTGCATTGAAGGAGAGGAAAGGCTGATAGTATATGAGTACATGCCGAATAAAAGCTTGGATGTATTTCTATTTGGTTGGTAGTAAACCCCTCTTGCTTGGAGATGTATATATCATTAAATTCGTCATTAAGGCTTTATAAAATAGTTTTTTAGAACAAAGGTTCGTGACAAAAAGTTTTTTCAATGTTTTATAAAGCAAAATTTTTTTAGAACAAAAACGGCTTTCTTGTTTCTTAACAAAAAAATTTTTGTGCTAAAAAACTCACTTTAAAAATCAATAAAAAAGCTTTCACAAATGAAGCCTAAATCTATTTTTTATCCAAATCCAATATAATTTTTCCTTAAAGTTTAACTAATGAGTACAGCTCTTTTTCCCCTATAAAAGGATGTTATAGGCTAAGTGATGCTTGAATCTGAGTATCATTGGAATTTTTGCCCACTCTTTCAATTTTTCTTATTCTCTTTGCTAATTCCTAAAACCCTAATTATGAATCTCTTTTGTCCCCTCTCAATAACTCAGCTCATCCTTCACAATTCTCATGAAAATCAAGTGATTTAAAGTTCTGCTCTTTTATGCTTAGATTTTCTATCAAAACTTCGACTAATTTTACTGACAAATAGAATCTTCTTCAAATTGCATGCTATTTGATGCTTGTTAGTATCTTTCTTAATCCATGTCTTCCATCAAGTAATTCAATCTCTCTGATCCAGATAAACAGAGATGTGTTCTGCTGGACTGGCAAACTCGTTATCGCATAATCTTAGGCATTGCTCGTGGATTGCTCTATCTCCATGAAGATTCAAGGCTTACAATTATACACAGGGATCTCAAGGCTAGTAACATTCTTCTTGACAATGAGATGAATCCAAAAATCTCAGATTTTGGGATGGCAAGGATCTTTGGTGGACATGAGACAGCAGTAAATACCGCCAAAGTAGTTGGTACATAGTAAGTTAATTCTCTATGTTAATGAACTTTCGGCTTCGTTTGAGACGTCTTTCTTACCGCTTCTTAAATCAGCTTTTTAGTACATAAATAAAAAATTTTGTACTAAAAAGCTGCTTTAAGAAGCAACAAAAAAAATGTTTCAAATGAAACCTTGATCAAATAAAATATGCAAATATATCTATAAATTTTATGACTGATCAAATAAAATATGCAGCGGATACATGTCTCCTGAGTATGCAATGGATGGCATCTTCTCCGTCAAATCAGACGTGTTCAGCTTTGGAGTTTTGGTATTAGAAATCATAAGCGGGAGGAGAAACAGAGGGATATATACCATTGAGAAACATTCAAACCTTGTTGGGGAGGTATGAAAAACTATAGCCAAGAATTTACTTCACATACTCATTGCCTTTCCATATATTTTACTAGATTTGCCAGTTACAGCAGCCTAAGAAACTTTCAGGCATGGAGCTTATGGAATGAAGAGAAGGAGCTGGAACTCCTTGATGATTCCATTAGGCATTCAATCTCAATGATAGAGGTTTCCAAATGTGTAAAGTTGGCTCTCCTTTGTGTTCAGGAACAACCAGAAGATCGGCCATCAATGTCCTCTGTTGTTCTTTTGTTGTGCAGTGATATTGCTTTATTGCCAAATCCAATACAACCTTGTTTTTTAACACCTAGGAATTCGATTGGTGAACCGGGGAGAAAGGATTCAGGAACTTCAAGTGATATCACATGCAGTATTGAAGGCCGATGAGTACGAAGTAGAAACTATCCATTTTATTGTTGATAATTATTTTGTAACATAGGCGTATGAAATGTTGATGAATACTCTATTCTTGCAAAGTTGATACTCGATTTGTTTGTTTACCTCTTATGATTTTGACAGATGAGAAATAGAGACAAAACAAGGACGGGAGGTTTTAGTTCTATCCTGACACTTGAAAGGCTAAATAAGAATTGAATGTGGTGGGAGCGAGATTATGGTTTCGTTTGGGACGGCTTTCTTATTGCTTTTTAAATTTTTGTACTAGAAAGCGTTTTAAAAAAGCAATAAGAAAGTTGTACCAAATGAAGCCTATGTCTTGAAGCTCTATTGATGTTATGGGAGGGATTAGTGATAGAAACAACTAATAAGTAATAAGGATTCTAAAAAAAAGGTGTAAACGCAGTTGAAGAATATGAGCTTTAAGGAATGCTGGAAATCTGTGCATTATTGGAATATGTGTACAGCGAGAGCAGAATATTAAATTAAAATCAAGAGAGAAATAGAACAAACCAAAGATAATGAGACTTTAAGTTCAAAGAAAACCTAGGAAAAGTACAATTAGCAAACCAAATAACAAGTAACAAGAATGGAAATTGAAAAAAATTCATAGCATTAATTCTAAAAAGTTGGTTAATCATAATAATTTGATAGAAGCAACAACTGAATTTAATAACATCCAGTCCAGGCCCTGGTTTTAGAATCTGTTCAGATGATGCACATTACAAAATATAAGGATTTGTGTTGGGCATTTTCATTTTGAATATTAAAACACCCACACTAACTCTCTCTCTCTCTCTCTCTCTCTCTCTCTCACTCTCCCTCTCTCTCTCTTTCTATCTCTCTCTCTCTCTAGTATATGACTAATTTAATCTCAGAGTCATATCGTTTGAATTTAAACCTTCAGCTATTCAAAATTGATCTAAAATGGTACCTTTAGGACTAAATTGGGATCAATTGTATATCATATTTACAGCAAAAGGAACTATTTTGGATCAATTTTATATAATGAGAGACTAAATTAAAACAATGTAATACTATGAGACTAAATTGACTACACACGAATAATCTGAAAACTA
Source organism: Dendrobium officinale (assembly GCA_019514585.1). Classification (NCBI taxonomy): domain Eukaryota; kingdom Viridiplantae; phylum Streptophyta; class Magnoliopsida; order Asparagales; family Orchidaceae; genus Dendrobium; species Dendrobium officinale. Next base: position 7,756,520 of record CM033700.1, read on the forward strand.
TTTTGAAATTTTTCTGTATATATATACAGACATGCATGCATGTGCAGAAAGAAATTCTGATTCTCTGAAAAAGAAAAGGAGTATTTGTAATTTGTTTATAATTTGTAGTTACATTTGATTAGAACTACTACAAATTCGAGAGAAACAAGTAATCATTTTTTTTATTAAATAAAAGAATGCTTAGCACATGGATAACAGAATAGCAACCTTGCTATTTGCTAGGTTGTGAAAAGCAGTTCTAAATATAAAAACCTTACAAGGATGAGAAAAGCCTAAAGAAAACTCTAAAAGAACCTTTCTGTTAGCAGTCAAAGACCCTTTGAAGTAGCCAAAATTTTCCTGCTTCTTCAGGAAAAAGGAGTCTGAATGAATCCGCTAGTATCAACAAAAGAACCAATGCTGTCAACAATATTTACAGCAGGCAAGATTGTGGTTAGCCACTCTATTTTCCATGGTCGGAATGCAAGAAACTTTCATACTCAGTTCCTTCAAGTGATTGGGAAACGACATCCCAGTTCTCAATCTGATCTGATAATGGTCTTGTATGGATCTTGACATGGCGGCTTTTAAGCTCTCTTTGTGGCATTCTTAGGAAGTCAAGAACGTCCACTAATTTCTACAGGGATTGAAAGACATATAATTTACATCTAGGATGGTAGAACATTGAACATATTGTTAATGCAACAGTTGAAAGAAATTCTCATGCAATATATGTAGATCACTAAGGCTTCGTTTGGGATGACTTTCTAAAAAAACTGTTCCAAACGAAGCCTAAAACACTAATCATCAGATAAAATACAATCTGCCATTTGAAATTTGTAAAACCATCAAAAGTAACTGAATAAATCATAGAAGACATACTGTTCGATTAAGAATGAGATCCTCATAGTATAAGATAATGTGCCTGGTGCCATTGAAATAGTGAAGAGCATCTGCACACCATTTACTAGTTTGTTTGAAATCTACAATGAGCTTATTCACATCAATCAAGGGCTTATATCTTGCAAGAATGTCAGCCTGCATTGCAAGATGAAGCAGATTTAGAAACACTCACATTACCGATAAGTTTATGTTTTGATATCTCAAAAGAAAAGCTCTAATACAGATGGAAGAACCAAACCTCGTGTCGTGAATGCACATGAGCTTTATGAGTTCCATTCAATTGCTTTGCTTCTCGGTCATGAGAATTTGCTAGAATTGAGACCCACCGACGAAGAAGATTTCTTCTAAGAAGGAATATAGCTGAAACACCTCTATTTTGGAAATATTCAACTATGCCCTCATGGTTCCTCATCAGACCCTGTAGCATTCATAGCAATTGGATAAAAGAGGGTAAAGAATATACTAGATCAAATTTTAAGCATGGTATAAGATTAAAATCAGATAATGTCATTCAATCAACATGCCAGCAAGAACAATATTTCCGTTTTCATAAGTGCATCTAAATTTAATTATAACAAAATTATTGACGTTACTCTCAGCTAGCTTTCAAAATTGAAGTAATGGTATCTTACCAGTAAGGTTTCTGAAAGCAACTGCTCATTATAACTATCCAAGTTTAATCATTCCCAAATGGCCAATCCAACTTGATGACATAGACAAACTAGCTATACAGATTTTCTCATTAGGGGTTGTTTGATTTGAAGTAAAGTGGATGTTAAGTAAATTATTTATATGAGTTTTGAAAACATTGGTATTTAGTTGGATGAAAAAGAAAAAAAAAATGTACTGTAAGTTCATTTTTAAGATAAAGTAAACACGCCCAACTTTGAGCAAAAATCATTTTCACCGCAAGCAACCTCTCTTACTGTGAGCCACCCCCCCCCCCACCGAGTGTTGACCACTGCCGTCAACGAGTGTTGACCACTGCCGCCAGTCACCGAGTGTTGACCACCGCCGCCAGGCACCACCGCCATCCTGTGCCGACCAGGACCACAACCTCAGTCGACCATGAACACCACCAACAACGTCACCCACCGACGCCACCATCTTCGAACTTTACAGTACATTCATTTTACTTTAAACCAAATAAAAAAAATATTTACTTTCATTTATTTTAAACTCATCCAAACAACACCAAAATATCCATTTTACATTAAATTCCTTTTGCGGCCAACCAAACAACCCATTAAAACAAATTGATGGTGGACTTTATGGTTTAGGCTTCGTTTGGGATGGCTTTCTTACTGCTTCTTAAAGCAGATTTTCAGTATAAAAATTAAAATTTTTATACTAAAAAGCTGGTTTTAGAAGCAGTAAGAAAACTGTCCCAAATGAAGCCTTAATCTGAATATAGATTTAAAGGAAGGATAGCATGCATATGAACAAATTTTGGCAGCATCTTGATGTTACATCTTATTAAATAAATGTGATGTGGTTGTGGACCTCACCTGCTCAGCAGAAGTCTTGGCTCTTGTTTTGTGGGTCCCAGGACCTCATTTCAGACCTATAGAAGGAGAAGGAATAAGGGGAGATCATTGCAGAAAATGTGAGGTGCATATATAATGGGATTTTAAGGGGGAAAGTTTGTATAAGAGGGAATTATGTGAAGAAATTTCTGGAGTAGTTTTCTTGGCTGTTTTGGGTTCCTAGTTGCTGCTATGAATTGTGGGAGAGACAATTTACCTCTCGAATAGTGAATCAACTTGTATCTTATATTGTTTTGCATGGAGATTAGTAATTACAGCTCTTTGGTGTTATTTCTGGATTTATTTGGATTAAGCTTGCTGTTTTTATATTGTTGTGTGTTGTTTTGGTCATCAAATCCTATCAAATTGGTATCATAGCCGAGTGAAGACGGAGAGGTGAAAATTTAAGGAGAGGGAATACCCCACCTTGAACCTCTACCGAAAAGGGGGATTGATAGGGAATATGGCGGTAGGAGGGAATGAGAAGAAGAGAACAAGCTGGATGAATTTGAAGGAAGAGGTGGAAACGACAGGAGAAGGGAGGAGAGAGAACCGTGGAGAGACCCCAATTGCTCTTTTCATAGGAGGCATGGGGGTGGAAGGGAAAATTGGGGCGGAGGAGATCCAAATGTCAGGAAGCTGAAAATGTTGGTGTTTGAAGGCAAGGATACGCATAGGTAGATCTATAGAGTGGAGAGATATTTTACGGTGAACGGTAGGGATACAAACGAATCGAGCTGAACCGAGCTTCAGCATGTTCAAGTTTGAGCTCGTTTGTCAAGACCCTGTTCAAGCTTGGCTCGATAAGATTCAAGTTTTTCTAACCTATGTTCGAGCTCAAGATCGTTTAGAAAAGGCCTGTTCGAGCTCAGCTCGTGGTCATGTTCGAGCTTGGTTCAATTTAGGCTTGTCGAGCCGCTCGTTTAGCTAATTAACGAGCCCGTTTAACAAAATAAAATTTTTAATTAAACAACTAGCGGTCTATTGAGTTGCTCATTTAGCCGGCTTGCTCTCTCGCTAAAGACAACCAGCTGCCAGCCTAGCAATAATTGCTTATATGTTTTAAATTTTATAGAGCAAAATCTAAGAAGCTCAATGCCGATGTTGGACTAAACCACGGAGGGGAGAGAAAAGAAGAGGCGCTGACTGAGGTGGCCACGGGAAATGTTAAACTGTATAACGTGAAGCAGGAAAATAGGGGAAATCAAGTATTTATTTAATTTTTTCTTGGTATTGCCAATGCCGAGAATCCAAAAAATGGAAGAGAGGCTGAGCGAGCATCCAAAAATAATATTATTATCATGCTAGTATTTATTTAAAAATACTAACTATAGTTACTACTAATAATATATATTTTTACTAATAATAATAATAATATCATTGTTAATATTTATTTAAAAATAAATTATTAAATTAGTTAAATTAATTTAACAATATTTATTTTTAAAACTATTTATTTATTTCAAGCTAATTCGAGCCGAACACAAGCCTTAATCGAACTCTAATCAAACTTCTTAACGAGCTTGTTCACGAGCTTTAATCGATACTGTTCATAAATATAAACGACCCGAACGACAAGCTATTCAAGCTCAATTATTTAACTATCAAATATTAATCCAAAGTGTTCAAACTCATTCACTTAGCTTATCAAATGAACATGAACAAGCTCTTATCAAGCTGAGCCACGAGCAGCTCGTCGAATACTTGGTTCACTTACAACCCTAGTGAATGAGTTGGCGGAAGGGGAGAGGCTTATGGTAGTGACTCTATGTCTCGAGGAGAAGGCACTGACATGGTACTAATGGAGGGGAATGAGATACCCGATCCGTTTGTGGGAAGATTTCAAAGATTGTTTATTGTAGCACTTTTGAACCAAGCAGGAGGGGGACTATTATGAGCAGTTCTTTGCTTTGATACAGGTAGGAACAATGATGGAGTACCGGGAGAAATTTAAGCTTCTGTCAGGATGTTTAGGGAGACTACCGAAGACAGTGTTAGAAAGCAATTTCATGAAGGGGATCAAACCATAGCTGAGAGCCGTTGTGCGTGTGGCAAGACTCCGTGACTTAGGAGAGGATATGGAGTTAGCTCAATTGATACAAGACAAGAACTCGCTTGAGAGGTGGTAACAAAGGGGGGAATTTAGAGGTTCTTACCGCACGACGACCACCTTCCTTACACATAGAGTGTCGACTGTATCAGGTCAAAGGGAAGCTCCAAAGGAGAAAGGTTTGGAGCTCGACAGGGAGGGAAATTTAAACAACTAACTAATACGGAGCTGCATAACAAACAGGCTAAGGGGCTATGTTTTATGTGCGACGAGAAGTTTACATCGGGCCATAGGTATAAAAATCACACCTTGCAAGTCCTTTTTGTTTGTGATGAGGAAGAGACGGACGCAACGGAGGCAGAAGGAGAAGTGGTGGAGAAAGAGGAGCACTTACACTTGGAGGTAGCAGAGGTTTTGTTGAATTCTATAGTGGGATTCACCCTGAATCACACTATGAAGATGAGGGAACATATAGGTGGGAAAGTGGTGGTTATTTTGATGGATAGTTGGACTACCCACAATTTCAGATCGAATCATGTCATTAACAAGCTGGGGCTGAAGCTAGTAGACACGGGATACTTTAGGGTGATGATGGACACAATGAAGGTAGAGAAGAGCAGGGGAGTCTGTCAAGGATTGGTGGTGAAGTTATAAGGGATTTGCATCATGGAGGATTTTCTTCCACTGGAGTTAGTTGGGAAGTACAAATTTGATCTTGGGTATGAAGTGGCTACAAACCTTGGGGGAGACCAAGGTTGGCTGGAAGGCCTTATCTCTGGAGATCTAGGTGGAGGGGAGAAAGGTGGTGATTAAGGGTTATCCAAAGAAATGATTTCCCTGAAAAAACCATGGTGCGTGTCATACAGGGTGAAGGAGTGGGGTTCTTGGTGGAGATCCAAAACTTGGAGGGAGGAGACACCAGAGAGATAGATGTCATTCCAAAAGTAATTCCGCGACTTCTCCACCAATTCAGTGAGGTATCCAACCTCCTCGAGGATTGCCTCCTTTACAGGAGCACAAGCACGCTATTATTCTGAAGAAAGGAGTCTCTCCCATTAGTGTCCAACCATATCGCCACCCATAAGTCCAGAAGGATGAGATAGAGAGGTTGATTCGAGAGATGCTTGAAGCTGAGATCATCAAGCCCAATGTTGAGTCCTTTCTCTAGTCCTGTGTTACTGGTGAAGAAGAAGGATGGTAGTTGGAGATTCTATGTAGATTATCGTGCCTTGAACAAAGAGACTATTACGGACAAGTTTCCCATACAAATCATTGATGAGCTGCTAGATACGTTGTATGGCTTGGTGATGTTCTCAAAGATCGATTTGAAGTCCGGGTATCACCAGATCAAGATGCAACCAGAGGACACTCACAAGTCGGTTTTCAGAACTCATGAGGGATACTATGAGTTCTTGGTGATGCCTTTTGGCCTCTCACTAATGCCCCTGCCACTTTCCAATCAGTCTTGAATAATGTGTTGAAGCCTTATCTTCATAGGTTTGCTCTAGTTTTCTTTGATGACATCCTTATCTATAGCAAGTCAAAGAGGAGCACTTAAGGATTGTGTTGGGAACCTTGAAGAAGTGCTCTTTTGCGCAGCAAAATGGTGGAGTACTTGAGACATATAGTGTCTCAAGTTGGGGTGTCAGCGGATCCAACCAAGATAGAGGCAATGGTGGAGTGCCTAGCGCCTTAAACCCTGAAGAGGCTAAGGGGATTATTGGGACTCACAGGATATTACAAGAGGTTTGTGAAGGGATACACCTCTATAGCCCGGACGTTGAAAGAGCAGCTGAATAAGGATCATTTTAAATGGGGGCAGGTAGCCACTCAGGCATTCGAGCAGCTGAAGAAAACCATGACTAGTGTTCCTATATTAGCACTACCAAATTTCAACCAACCATTTATGGTGGATATTGATGCATTAAGTTGTGGGTTGGGAGCAATTCTCAAGCAAGGACAGAGGCCCGTAGCTTATTTCAGCCAAGTGTTGATGGTTAGGGCCAGACTGAAATCAGACTATGAAAGGGAACTAATGGCGATAGTGTTAGCTGGCGACCTTATTTATTGGAGAGGCACTTCATAGTCAAGACCGATCAAAGGAGTTTGAAGTTCCTTTTGGGTTAGAGGATGGTGACAGAGGAGCATTAGCGATGGCTTTCAAGTTGTTAGGTATGATTTTGAGATCCAATACTAGACCGAGTTGGAAATAAAGATGCAGATACTCTCTCCAGACGAAGTGAAGACCCCCAAGCTATGGCTCTATCGGTTCCCATGGTAGTGGATTGGGAGGTCTTGGAGCAAGAGAGCAAGTATGATGAAGAGCTGAGTAAAATCACAGGAAATTTACTGCAGAACATGAATATTTATCCTGGTTACTCCTTTGTGGGGTCAAAAGCTACTATATCAGGGACGGTTTGAGCTTCCGAGGAAATCGCAACACATCCCTCACTTGTTGCAGGAGTTTCATGGCACAACTATTGGGAGACATTTAAGAATCCAAAAGAAATACCATCGATTGGCAGTGAAGTTGTATTGGTTGGGCATGCAAAAGGATGTGGAGAGATGGTGGCCAGTTGTGATGTATGTCAGAGACACAAATACCAAACTATGGCTCCAGGTGGTCTTTTACAGCCTTTAGCTTTAAGCGAGGTGTGGGAAAATGTGACTATGAACTTCATTGAGGGATTGCGTGAGTTAGAAGGATTCATTGTGAATCTAGTGGTGGTGGACAAATTGAGCAAATACACTCATTTCATTCCCCTATGCCACCCATACACCCCGGTGTCAGTGGCAATCGCTTTCAATAGAAAGATGATCTGTTTGCATGGCATATCCGAGTCCATAGTGTCTAATAGGGACAGGGTCTGTCTGAGCCATTTCTGGAGGGAACTATTCAAGATGCAAGGGACTATTTGGAAGCTGAGTATTGATTATCACCCTTAAACAAATGGATAAACGGAGGCGGTGAATCGCAATGTGAAGACTTATCTTCGTTTCTTTGCTAAGATACACCAACGATGTGATCCAAATGATTAGCCTAGGGAGAGTATGGGTATAACACTTCATATCATACAGTATGCCAGACAACACCATTTAAAATTCTGAGGGATCTACCTCATTTACTATATTATGGGCATGGCAACACACATGTGTCGTCAGTGGAGCAGTACTTGGGAGAAAGGGATCACATCTACTGCGAGTATAATAAATTATAAAGAAGCAGGCAAATGAACACAAAAGGGATGTGCAGTTTGAGATTGGTGATAAAGTTTATCTGAAGATTCGACCGTAAAAACAAAGGACTCTAGCTCGACGAAGGAATGAGAATCTATCCCCCCAACATTTTGGGCCCTAAAGGTCGTGGAGCACATTGGTGCGGTCGCCTATCGCCTACAATTGCCACCAACTTCAGCGATCATCTAGTATTTCATGTGTCGCAACTGAGACAAGCCATTGGAGATCCTACACCCTCTCCCGCACTACCAGCTACAATATCAGAAGATATGGAGGAAATATTAGAACCCCTGAAGGTGCAAGGGGTGCGCCAAGGAAACAAGGGGATCAAGGAAGTGCTGATCAAGTGGAAGAATCTACCTGAGTATGAAGAGATATGGGAAGCCTACAGTACTATCCAGAGGCAATTCCCTAATTTCCACCTTGAGGACAAGATGACTTTTTGGGAGGAGAGTATTGATGTAACTGTGAACCCCACCTGCTTAGCAGAATTCCAAGAGCCAAAAAGGCTCTTGTTTTGTAGGTCCCAACACCCATTTCATACCTACAAGAGGAGAAGGAATAAGGGAAGATCAATGGAGAAATGTGAGGTGCATTTATGATGGGATTAGGACTGATTCTAAGGGGGAAAGTTTGTATGATGGGAGGGGGGGGATTATGTGAAGAAATTTCTGGAGTAGCTTTCTTAGCTGTTTTGCATTCCTAATTGCTGCTAGGAATTGTGGGAGAGACAATCCACTTCTCGAATAGTGAATCAACTTTTATCTTTTATTTCTTTGCTTGGAGATTAATAATTACAGTCCCTTGTTATTATTTCTTGATTTATTTAGAGTACGTTCGCTGTTTTTTTGAATAAATATTAACTTGATGGCAAAGTGAAAAAGGAATTTACGACATAGTCAGATCATAAACAATAGCATGCATATGAACAAATGTTGGCAGCAACCTGGTGATACATTTTATTGAATAAATACCATCTGATAGACAATCACCTTTCACAGAAAGTAAGTTTTGGTAATAAAGTTGGTATACGCATAGGCTGTGATTGGGTGCCAAGATTTGAGAGAAAGGAAATGTAAAAAAAGGATTGAAAAGCTTAAATTAATGTATGTTGATCCAAAATCAACGAATAAATTATTGGGATTCCATTTCATTTCATTTCTTCCTTTTACCATGGTGAATATATTGGACTATATCTAAGATAAAAAGGGTAAAATTACCCTTTTTCGATTCAATTCTTGAAGAGCAAAACAGGGATAAAACCTGAAACCTACCATATTGAATAAGGTACAAAATTTTACTAGAGTTTCCTCTTTAAATTCAATTTTAGCCTAATCACGTTCTTTCTTATAATCATAATCAATCATGGTTGTTAATGCAAACGCAATACTATATTTCTCTTGGGATACATTGACATGTTGATTCAGAATTGACTCAACCATGCACACAAAGAGATGAAAATAAAAAATGTTCATAAAAGACTTAAGATGGAATTATCAAATATCAAGATGTAGGCATTAAAACGTATGAAACCTAAAATAAGAATTGAAAAGAGCTAAATTCCTGCCTATACTAGACTTACAGTTAGGGCATGTACTGCAGATGGCAAAGATGCACAAAAAGACAGGTAAATAGAATGAATAAAAAAGAATTAGGTAAAAATACTCGCAAATAGTATACTTAACGGCATATGTAACACTCAATAATTTATAAAAATAACTCCTTACTGGTTAAGCATTACAAAGAAGTGTCTACTTACATGAAAAAAAAAAAAAGAAACTATAATGAACATATGTAAGGTTTTGGTCAAAATTTTCAAAACATAAATTGCTTGGTTTTTCAATCAAAGCACACCTCTGGCTAACTCATTTACATTAGACTAAACATTTTGACTAAAGAACTTCTACTCCTCCCAAGTTGTAAATAGGCAGGCAGATAGTACATGCACCAACGCATTGAATTTTAATTCTTTGCTATCATTCATTGATCTACATATTTTAAGACTTTTAGGCACCTTAAATGAAAAAATTATTATGCCGGTGGCCGAATGTAACTCTACATGCAGACTATGATGCACCGATATGGACACGGCGACACGGACACGACACGGGACACGGCAATTTTTAAAAATATAGGACACGGGTGCGGCGTGGACACGGCATAATAATTTTTTAATATAATATATAAAAATTAAAGTGACATTATTGTAAAAATGTCAAGCAATAATAAATCAATTTCATGATAATTGATAACTTGTTTAGCTTATAACATAAAGATGTTTAGTACAAAATGTCTAGTACAAACACAAAAATATAAGCAAAAAACCATTTAATACAACATAAAGGTCTACTCAATAGAGGGAATGATAAAATTAGATTCAGATATTGGTCTTTGGCCTTCAATATCATCATCATTGAATATCATTGCTTCCAACTCTGGTTCATCTAGAGAAAGATTTGCAACCTCCAATAATCCCATATCATCAAGGCACTCGAACTCATCTCCAGCAACATCCCACATCTTGTTATCACCTGTCATATAAAGTGGAGTTTTCCTTGATAGAAGACGAAGATTTGTATGCACATAAACTAAATTTTCAGCACGTTGTGGAGTTATTTTATTCCTCTTCATTGATTGAATAAATGAGTATGTGCTCCAATTTCTCTCACAACATGAAGAGGATGATACTTGACCAAGAAGTTTTATTGCTATTGTTTGAAGAAGCGGTGCTGAAGCTCCATGAATCAACCACCACATTTTTGGATCCATCATTCATCTATCAACCAAAGATTCTTGATCACCAAAATCCTCTAAATATCCAAAGAACTTTGCAAGTTATATATTAATTTTTCTTCTCTCCTCCTCATTTGGAAAATATCTTTTCAGACATATCTTTCTCATATTTGAAACTTCTAAATCTTTTTGTAGTGAGACACTTTGAGGGTACCGAGCATGTACTTAGCAGTACCGAGCATGTACCTACTAGTACCGAGCATGTACCTACTAGTACCGAGCATGTACCTACCAGTACCGAGCATGTACCTAGCAGTACCGAGCCGTACCGAGCATGTACCAAGTCGTACCGAGCATGTACCTAGCAGTACCGAGCATGTACTGAGCAGTACCGAGCATGTACTGAGCAGTACCGAGCATGTACTGAGAGGTACCGAGCATGTACATAGTGATACCGAGCGGTACCGAGCATGTACATTAGGTTTTTCAACAATGAAGAGAAGAAATAACGAAATCCACTTACAGGTCTTGGCTCTCTTGCGCGCAGAAGGTGCTCTGTTTGGCCTTGATTGCGAACTTTGCCTCGAATGACAGCAGAAATAATGCAAGAACGAAGGAATGAGAAAGACGAGCTCTGCTTGGCCGAGCAGAAATGACGAAGGAACAGGAGGCAAAGGCAGCGGGCTCCGTTTGGCGTCGACTGCGAGCTCTCCCAGTCCGCCCTAGAAGATTTCTTTCGTGGATCGAAAAAATAGGGCTTCTCGTTCGCGGAAAAGGCTAAATAGAACAGACGATTTTATCATTTAATAACCGGATACGCGTGTCCGACACGCGTGTCCGATTTAATTTTTAATGTTTTAAATTCCGACACTCCAATGTCGTGTCGGACACGTGTCCATGCCGTGTCCGACGTGTGTCCGTGTCCGACACTGCATACCCTCTTTAAGAGGCGTGTCGGAGCATCATAGCATGCAGAGTTCAATAGTGGGCTGACATGGGCAAAAGAATTAATATCCTTTTATTTTTTACTTGAACCCAAACCCGACCCGAGAAACCGAACAAATTGGCAAGACTTTTATGTTCAATCATTCATAATAGATGAGTAAGGATTTTAAAGTAGACTTTTCATATCCCGTATCCTAGTTATGCTGTGAAGAAATTTACATCCTTCCAATGCCCTTGTGAGTACATCATAGTAGCCACTTCCATCGCCATTTGAAACTTTGTCCAACAGCTCAGTTTGCAGTGTCATCTGCTTATTTCTAATGCAACTCCAGCATCACTTGCTGACTTGTAGTCGAGCCAAATAGTTCAAGCTAGTTGAACTGTATGGTTTCAAGTAATATCTTTCTTGAAAGAATATCTACATGATTGATGTTTTAGGTTTAACTTGAACAAAAAAAAAAAATTTATGTGTAATAGTATATTTGAAGCACTTATGTTTTATATCAATACATATGTGAACTATTTAGACATTTTATTAACAAATACATAATATAGCTTATTATTGTGGAAAAATTGTCATCATCTCCATATACTATATTATTGAATAATTTTTATTATTCGAAATAAAAGGTTAGCTATTTGTGCTAAATGAATGTATCTCATTATGTACTCATGATTTATATGAGAAATTAGAAATGATAGTGGATTAAATAGCAAGGTGCTTCACAACAACTATATATATATATATATATATATATATATATATATATATATATATATATATATATATATATATATATATATATATATATATATCCTATATTGTCATCCATAATTCATATTATTATTTGAAAAAGCCAACTAAATGATTCAATGGTTTCTACAAATAAAAATTCCACACTGAAAAGAACATTTTACCAGTGAATTTTAACACCAAGAAGTGGAGCACACACAAAATTTTATTTATCAAGTCTATTGCTTATATTAAAAAAGTGACATCTCCAAAGAAATCATAATAGCTCTCTCTTCATGCTATCAATCCTAAAAAAAATCATCAACCTATCAAATTCATCAATCTGAATATCTCATACAAAAATGTTAGCATGTGCTTGTCTTTCTTTAAAAAATTATCTCAAAAAACTAGTATAATTATTCTCTATTCTAACCCTTTTCTCCTTTTGATAAAATTATATGTATCTCCCTTCAAAAATCCAACATTTTCTGTTCCACCAACTACTTCAGCAAGCTAAAAGAATGCATTAATGGTTCTAATTCCAGCTTCTGTAATTGTCTTCAACACAACAGCATTTTCAAAAGTGATTGCCTTATGAGATCTTAGAAGGTGTTAGCCTTTTAACTTTGCTAGGGCATGATTATAGCTTTGGAAAATTTTAAAAAAATTTCCATTATCATCCTCATCTACATTAAAAAGTTAATATGGATGCATGAAAAAACTAGGGAAGATAAATTAAAGAATGATTATATTAAAAGAATAATTTGAGTGATATCTATTATCTATTAAAGATAAGTTAATGAAAAATAAACTTAAATGGCCTTGATATGTACAACAAATGGTAAATAATATGCTCATTAAATGAGTGGGCAAAAGTAGTTTAAGATGATTAGAAAGAAGAGGTAAACTTAAACTTACATGGATAGAATTTATTTAAATTGATTTCTAAATAACAGGTTTAACCCTTTAGATAACACTCAACAAGAATAAATGAATAACAAAATTATAGAGTCAACCCTAAATAGTTGGGATATATATATATATATATATATATATATATTTTGTGAAAGAAAGTGAGCAACGCATGCTCAACAAATTCAAGGCTTCAAGTTCACAAATCAATAAAGAAATGTCCTCAGTCAGAAATATAATATATATTCAGCTGAAAGGTCATTTTCCTGGCAAAACTCAAAATAATAGTTAAGATTGTTTGCACATCTCAGAGCTTGAAATCATAAGATAATTCACCAAAATAATTTCAAATGGACATGGGTAGCAACTTTTTAAATCAGAAACAAAATAAGACAAAATTGCATATTATCAATTTTTTTAAGTAAATACCTGATTAAGCATCCATTTCAAGCCAACAGCACCAGTGCATTCATTCTTAGAGGAACTGCTATACCAATCCAAGTTGTATACCTTATCTAAGGTGGCTGTGATAGTAGAAATGTTGCTTCGCCTTTCTTTTACAGAAAATATCTCACCATTTGAGCTGATATTGATGTGGCTATTTAACAATGTCTCAAACCAACCACTACCAGACCTTTGCATTGATAATATAGCAAAATACCGAACTGGGGTACATGCACACTCATCTCTGCCAATTAAGCTAGAAAAAATGTTAACAAATGGGTACTGATTTCAGCAAAATAAAATACAAACCAGCAGAAAAACATCCTAGCTACCTGTTATACGTGGTCGGTTCTGGGTAGTGAATGTAATGTAGTTCAGATGCGGGAATGTCAAGGCGCCGACAAGGTTCATTCATAATTTCAACCCTCATCACATTGGGACTGATCAAGAACCCGTTTTGCTTTAAACATATTGAGCATATGTAAATACTGCTAATCATTACCAAAGTTAAAACAACAGTCCTCAACAAAACTGGATATTTCTTGTGAGGTTTTGTCCCAAAAGCATCCTGCAAGTGATGTTTAAAAGAAAAATCAAGCCAATTGGGTTCAAACATCTAACTTCTTAATTTGGCGATGATGGCCCCCGACTTAGGGCATCTCCAACCGAAAATTCCATTTTTCACTCCAAAATGCAGTGAAACTCGTGATTCATCTTCAATCGAACTCCATTTTGTGTGCTTCTGCGAAGGTAACCGTTTTTCTCCTCTTTAGCCCGTTTCTTTGGCAAATCCAGCTGAGACAGAAAAATTGAGTAGGTGAACAGTGCTATTGGCGTCGTACTATTCACCCGCAAGCAAATAGCGAAAGATTTGACATTCGGCTGGAGCGATTGAACAACGATATAGGCATGTTTGGCGTTCGGTTGAAGATGCCCTTAGTAAATGATATTTTTTTCCCCCATTTGGATTTAGCAAGAGTCCTAGAGTATGGCAATGAACTAGGTCTTGCCGTGAATAAAGTGCTTAAGCGAGTTTAAAAAATCATGAAGAAATTTTTGTGTTGAAAATAATCAGGACAAAGAATACAAAAAATAGCTGGTTAAGCTCAATGAACCTTGGTTTTAAACGGGATGAAACTATAGGAAATTGTAGCCATTTAGGAACAGAGAAACATTAAATGAAAAAAAAAAAAAAAAAAAACTACTAAATTCTCAAAAAAAAAATGAAAATGATAATACATGGAAATCCTACATGCAGAAGCAAACCAAAAAACGACCAAATGTAGATTTAAAAACCATTCGGAAACCAGAAGATCATGCCCATCGTCATCAAAACCTAGAATGAACAAATCGTCCCAACTTCCCTTCTGATACAAAATGTAGAGCTTGTATTTGTTTAAAAAACAAGAAAAAACAACCTAAACAGGGAAAAATTTAAAAAAAAAAAAAAAATCCAAGCAAATAAAATAAAATTATAAAAAGAAACCATCACCTTGTTGACCAAAGAGCAATCCTCCACCATCTTCCCTATCTGTCCTCCCACTTTCTTCCCGGTTTGCAGAAATGCATCAGAAGATCCTTCTCCTCTCTTCCTTTATATCAAAACAGCTTAGCGTCCCGTCTTCCTCTCCAACAATCAAATCACCTCACCGGGTAAATCGGATATTCATCGCGCCAAAAAACCCTTCTTTGATCTTCATTGTTGTTCTTCCATACAAAAGCCGTTCCTTTACCCTCTCCCTGACCTCTCCTTCTTCTTCCTCCCGCCGTTTCTTTCCCGAACGACTGCAAGAACTTGCCCTTCTACGTCTGATTGTAGGGACGAAAAGCGGCCGGTGCGCGCATTACCTGCGAAAATGTTAAGTTTGTTACTACTTATCGGCAGTATTATTATAGTTAATTATATAGTCGTTGATTTAGTTTTCTTCATAGTAACCTGTTTTCAAATACTAAACTAAGTGAAATTTTGCTAGTTTATTAAGGCTATGAAGATCCAATTAAATCGATTAAATTTTGAATTTTCTATAAAATCAATTCAATCCAATTTAAAATTTGATTTATAAATCATTAGAAATAATTCATAAAAATCAATTGCTTCTAAAATATCTTTCAATAATTAGATATTATGATCAAAAAATGATTAGGATGAGGCTCAAAGCCTTTAGATCTACTTAATATTAAATTTATATTGCACTCGTTTTAAAGCATATGTAAAACTTTTGTGGTCTATCATAAACAGATTTTGGCCATCGTATTCTTATAAAAATTCTTTTTTAAAATAAATTTCATTTCAGTTGCATCGACAAAAATAACATTTAGTATAGCATGATAAAATTAGTCTGATTTTGGTACCATATTGAGCCTTGGGACATTTTGACTCTCAGATGAGGGCATAAACAACAATGAGTTGGTGATCGATGGGCTAACATTATAATCTTCTTAAGTGGGTATTTGCTAACATGCAAGGATGTTCAAGATGTGATATTTACTATCCATCCTTTTTTTAAGTGGTCACTATGTCAATTGCACGTGACCAACTATCTATAGCCCCAAGTGTCATTGGAATTTACTCATGTATGCAAGCTTGAATAGGATCAATCTTGCATTAATTGAACACATCAAATTTTAAATTAATCATGTTGCCTGATCTAGATCATACTATATGATTCATTTTCTTATATAATTTAATGAGCACAATAGTTTGCATGAATTGACCTTCGGACCATAAATTAAAATATTCCTATTATACAATCATCATCAAATAATATGATCATGATCAATTGATCATAAAGTACAATCAGACATTCCAAAGGATTATGGAAGAAGTCACTAATTTCACACCTTGAAGTGGGCATTGCTACCCAATAGATTTAATTGTAAAAATTGAAGTTTTTTAATGTGCAAATTGAATATTAGAAATAATTCAAAGAATTTTTCTCATGCTACACAACTAATATTAAGCCATGTATACAACTAGCATATAAGATAAAAAATTAAATTCAAATGGCTATGTTCAATCTACTTAAAAAAAAAATCAAAATCAGAAATTTATTTGTCATGTATATTTTGTTTGATCTTACTTATCATTTATGTGTAAAATGTAGACACATTTTCATATATCTAGTGCTATATGTAGACATGGCTTAATAATACTTATCACTTATGAATATCATCTAGTAAGAAAACTTTATTTATAGACATTCGTGGACTAATTAGTCTTTTTAGGCTTTGTTTGGGATAGCTTTAGACAACTGATTTTTTCCTGCTTTTAAGAGATTTTTATACTAAAAATCAGCTTTACAAAGTAATAAGAAAACCATCCCAAATAAAATCTTAGTCATATATTTTTATAGTGTTAATGATTGCACTATATTTACATAGGTTATATTTCTGACACATAAGAACGATTTATCTAATGAATTAAATTTTGTGCAATATGGATTCAAAAAAATGAGTATGTGTTATCTTATTTCAAAAATTCATTATGATTATGATAGTAAAAAAGTGCTTGTTAGAACATTATACCATACATTAGTCATTTCTAGGGCTGCAAACGAACCGAGCCGAGCCGAGTATGTGAGTGTTCATGTTTGTGTTCATTTAATATCAGCTTCATGTTTGTTCGAGCTTTTATTGTTTGTGTTCATGTTTGGTTCATTTAAATTAATGAGTGTTCATGTTCGGTTTATGTTCAGTTCATGTTCGTTCATTTAATGCTTATCGAGCTTGTTCGCGAACATATTTAACGAATTTTTTTAACTATCAAACAAATACGTTCATGAACATATCTATGAACAAACACATTTATAATAAAAGCAATTGTCTATGTAACAAAGACAATGATTATTTATATTTCTTAATTTTATAATCAAATATTAATTATTTTTATCTAGCTTATTCACGAGCTCAAAATCGAACACGAATTAAGCTTTTATCGAGCTTCTTATCGAGCTTAATGTCGAGCTTGTTCACGAACTTCAAATGATGTTGTTCGCGAACATAAATGAGCCGAACGCATTAGTGTTCAAGTTTGTTTATTTAAGAATCGAGTATTTAAAATATTGTTCAAGTTTGTTTGTTTAGCTAATTAAACGATCACAAACGAGCTTTAATCGAACCGAACGACGAGTAGCTCGTCGAACGTTTGGTTCGCTTGCAGCCCTAGTCATTTCCCTTCATCATTGAATAACACCTACAATCCTTCATTGATTTCTCCATCTTCTATAGACCTCAAGCAATAATATTTTGCTAAGTATTTACATTATATTTCCATCTTTTTTTATTAAAGGGAAGGACAAATAATTGTAATTTCAAACCCATACTACTTGATATATTCTAACTTTATATTTTTTCTTTATTCAAACTTTACACATAAAAGAATCTATATGTTCTTTAGATCTATATAACTTTATCTCCATTTATATATGTGTGTATGATCATCGTGTAATATAATATAGGAGTGTCAATAATTGACATGATGGGTTATGGTCTTAACTTTCAACATGTTTAATAAACGGGTCGGGTCTAGATCAACCTGGTAACCCGGCTCCACGCCTCTGCAGTCTGACCTTTTTTAATTTTCCCTCGTGGGACAGGGAGGGAATCCGGATTCCGGAATCGAGGCCTTGGGCCCTAGGGATTGGACATCGCTTTGTCAGAGCCTCTGCCTCAAAGGGATTGGACCGGAGTCACTGGATGACGGATGTCGCCTGGCTAGCCGTCAGCGGTCTGCGTCAAGCCATCAACACATGCGCTACTCGCGGACTCGCCTAGTTCGCAACCGGCGACTCCGTGGTATGCACTCTGTACCGCCTGCCATTGACATCCCTTCGAGTCCGCAAGATTGACCCATTTAGTCGACGTCGACTAGCTGGCCTCTGTGCAGATAGCAGCGTCTCCGGCACCGCCTTGCCTACCGTCGTGTCGACCGACAACCCGTGCGGGTCGGGTCCGGGTTTGATTTCCTAACCCGTTTACCTAAACGTGTCGGTTTTTGGTTGACCCATTTACCCCCGGATCAAGTCGGGTTCGACCCGAACCCGACCCGTCAACCCGATTGACACCCCTAATATAATACATAACTCTCAATCTCAATCATTAGAAAAATTATAGAATGTAATATAATTTTAAAACACAAATGATTTAATAATATACTAACGGTGGTGGTGGCTGCCAGCTGGTGGAGGTGGCCGACAAGGGGTGGCAATGCCTTTGAGTTTGTGGTGTATTTGAAAATTGTCAAATTTGAGGAATTCCAAATACACCAAAAATAAACTAGAATGGAATACACTATATTTGCTTTACTTTACTTTGAATTTATTTTTCATTCAACCGAACACATAAATTATCAAAACCCCTATATTTGAATTACTCTACACCCTAAATGCAACAAATCAAGCGGCCCTAAATGAACACATACTACAACCGCGCTAACTATTTCTATTTAGGAAATCACGTAACTTGAAATCTTTCATTAATTTGCTAAATTTTCAAATATTTTTTTTTTTGAAACATTTCCTCCAACGTCCTAAGTTTTCAATTATTTAAACCGATATATATATCTTACATAATACATAAAAGAACAATATCAAGTGTGAAAAATATGTATCAAAACAATTCATTTTAAATATGATTCTTAGCATCTTCATAACAAATTTAATATATATATATATATATATATATATATATTCAACGTCGACTGTTATTATTTATCCTTATTACAGTTATTTTTAATAATAGTCCATTATATATAATAGAAAATCCCAATGTATATATTACATGTGCAAAACATTTTGAAACAAAATCAAAGTTTAAAGAGACGCAACATTTTAACAAGGAACTGGAAGCTACAGATAAAAGACTAAGGTTTCATTTGGGATAACTTTTTTATTATTTCTTAAATCAATTTTCTAGTATAAAAATAAAAGCTGCTTTAAAAAGCAGTAAGAAATTCGTCCCAAACGAAGCCTAAGACTTCATTTGAACAATTTTCTTACTTTTAGTTTTTCAGATCTCAATCATAATTTTTATTTGATCAATGCTTTTTCACTACTTTCAATATTTTTTTTTGTTGGGAGAAGTAAAACATGCTATAAATACAAACAAAAAAAATTAAATGCAACGGAAAGAAAGAACACGAGGATTTAACCTGGTAAACCCACCCGAAACAGGGAAAAAAATCATGGAGCCACACCACATCAAAAAAACCACAATGAAAATTTGGAAGAATTGGTAAAATTTCTCTCGCACTCTCTCATTGTCTATCTACACCCTTGCACAGCACAAGAATAAACAAAGAGAAACTCTAATTAAACTATGTGTCGTCTATAATTTCATATATGATTTAAACCTTAAACAAAGAAAAAAAATTAACAAAAAAATATTAATTTTTTTAGTATTAGGTTTAAATATGTGTTAGTTTCTTATATGATTTAAACTTGGGATTTTTACGTACATAACACCTTAAACATATATATTTAAACCCTAAACAAAGAAAATTTGATTAATTTTTTAGTATTAGGTTTAAATATGTGTTAGTTTCTTATATGATTTAAACTTGGGATTTTTACATACATAACACCTCAAACATATATATTTACTTATCTCACGCCCAAACTTAAGTTTTACACTTTTACCACCTAAATACTCGCATTTCGTTTGCTCTGTCAAAACCAGGCGAAAAAATGAATCACTACTTATCTGAGCCGCTAATTTTTCCCGCGTGAAAGGTTTCTCCGACAACCATCGCATTAGGGGTGTCAATTTCGGGTCACAGGTCGGGTTCGGATCGAACCCGGAACTGACCCGGGTTCAATCGGGTCGACCCTAACCCGACCTGGATAGACAAATGGGTCAGAATCCTAGAACCGAACCCGACCCGCTTCGGGTTCGGGTCAACCTGACACGACCCGCAATTCGCAATTCGCAGCGTGACGCGACTTCGCAATTCGCAGCGTGACCTAGTGCGGCGGGCAGCGACAGCGGCAGCGGCGCAGCGGGCAGTTCCGCGCGGGCAAGCGGGCAGCGGCAGCGGCAGGCAGACGTGACTTCGCAATTCGCAGCGTGACCCAGTGCGGCGGGCAACGACAGCGGTGCGGCAGGACGGCGACAGCGGCGCAGCAGGCAGTTCCGCGCAGGCAAGCGGGCAGCGGCAGCGGCGGGCAGACGCGACGCGTGATGCGACTCGCGAAGTGATGCGTGGTCAGGCTCGGTCCACTTGGACTCCGCGCGGGCAGCTTCGGTCAGCCCCGGTCAGGGCGGGCAGCGGGTCATTCCGTGTCATTTTCGGGTTTCCAGGTCAACCCGAACCCGACCCGGTTTTTCAAACAGGTTGAAAACTCGAACCCGAACCCGACCCGGTCCGGGTTCGGGTTGACCTGAACCCGACCTGATCCGGGTTCGGGTTGACCCGAACCCGAAATTTTCGGGTCGGGTCCGGGTCGAGTTTGTTGACCTCGATTTTGGCTCGATTGTGCTCGAGCCCTTTCGATCGATCTAATCGAACCTCGTCGAGCCCAATTTGAGCTCGAATCTACCCGACTCGAACCGGGTCAGACTCGAATGGATTCAATTAGACTCGATTGGTTTGTTTTCGGCGCGTCGTACTTGATTTAATTTAAATTGATATTCATTCTGAGCCCAATTGCGTTTGATTAATTTTATTGAGCCGACTCGAGCCTGAATTGACTCAAATTGAGTAAAATTCGGACTCGAGTCTAACCCAATTTGAGCCAATTTTAACTTGATTCAACTCGTTTTAAGTCCATTAAAATCTGTTGGACTTTCCAAGATATTTTGAATCTATTTCCTAAATCAGGTAATCGCTTCGACGGCTTTGATCAAACGAAATCTCCGTTTCAGCCAAAATCGCGCGCCTCAGCGATTTTCTGCGATTCAGGCAGACATGAGCAGCACAGAAGCTTTTTTTCGGGGTGATTTCGGAGACCGAAGCGAGCGACAGTGAGAAGCGGGCTTCCTCCTTCGGCAATGGATTCAATTTACTCACGACGAAGGCCTTCAGTTTTTGGAGACTCTCGCCCACGCCTTCGCTCTCTCTCGTTCCCACGCTCCAGCAAATCAAAAAAAAAAAAACTCCTCTCCTCCTCTCAGACCCGACACCACCTGGCTCACCGAACTCCCTCTCCTCCCTCTCTCATTCTCTCTGTCCCGAACCGGCTCCAGGATACAGAGAGACGGGCCGAAGCTCTTCTTGGCACGCTAAGCCCGGACCGACACCCGCTCCCTCCCTCTCGTCTTCGCGAAGTCCGTCCGACCTCCAAGACCGAACCCCACGCCGTCGTCGCCTCCTTCGAGCCCATCCGATCTCCAGGCCGTCTACTCCCCTTTGTGAGTCTTTTTCTTCTTCATCTTTTTCTTCTTATTCCCCTTCTTCTCTCTTCCTAGTCTTCTTCACTTTCTTTCTCTCAACCTCTACTCCTTCTCCTTTGCAAAAATCTGAGAGCTCATCTTGTTTGAATTTCTTTTCCTTTTGCTTTATATATGTGTATTTTGAGATGGCTATTACACAAATCTTAAGTGGTTTCATGAGGATTTGTAGTGTATATGTCATTACACTCCTAGCCCTATTGATTTCTAGTGAATGCCTTCATTCTCTGCAATAGATTTCATGATAGCATTGATTTTTTTTTTTTAAATCTGAGAATGAAACCTCTTTAGGTTGTTCTTTTGTTCTTATATCTATATCTCCTTGATGAAATAATTATCATGTTGATCTTGAGCTTTTTTTTTTTGGTGACTTGTTTAGAGAAATTTGGTTGAAATCTAGGTGTGAACCACTCCTTTTTTATGTTAATTTGTTTCACATGATTTTACAAAGTTGCACATCAAATGTTTGATGGAATGCTCCCAAGAGAAAGCCATAGATGTTTGTTTGCATTGAGGCCTTGTGTATTGAATCTATTCATATGGAAGTTTCCTCAAAAGTGTTTCTTAGAAACTCGTTAAAAAAAAAAATCTGAAAATGAATGTGGCAATTTGATGAGATTGCGATCTAATAGGTGTATAAATTCTCTCATGTGATGTTTTGTTTTATGCGACTTTGCAAGCATCGCACCTCAAGTGTTTAAAATTTCTTCTCTTTCTCTTATGTTGTTTTGGTAGCAAGCCATTAATATGTATCATGTCATATAACTTAGAACTCTAGGTGTGAATGTTGGCAAGTTTTGAGAAGCTATGATTATTTCTTGATTATAACATGTAGACAAAATGTGTGTGATAATATCCCAAAGAGAGGTCATAATCGTTTTGCTTACATTAAAGCCCTATGCAATGATCTCTTTCATGTCAAGGTTTCCTCAATGCGTTGTTTAAAGATTTATCAATAAAAAAAAAATCTGAGAATAAACTTAGGTACTTGAGGAAGTATGTGGGGTGTTGAAAATTATTCTTTCATGAACTATGCCTATTTCATTCAACACTTGTAGATGAATGTCATGTGTTCTAAAAGTGTGATAATTGCATAGTCTATCTCCCTTTCTTTTAAAGCTTGAAAGGGGTTACTCGCCATGATTATTTCATACACAAAGGTTCTTTCAAATGTGGATTTGCTTTGGCCATTGCATAAATGACACTTATATTATTTCAGTGGAATGCGAGCTTCCTTGGGTTTGAAAGAAACAAGCTACTCTTGTTTGTTTTTTTTTACTCTAGTTGTTTTGTTTAGGTACATGATTTGAGTTGAATCATGTATGCATGAGGGTTTGTTAACAAAGACATGTGGGTTTATTTGTGTTGTTTTGATAGCAAGTAATTACTACAAATCATGCGATATAACCTAAAGCTCTAGGTGGGGATGGTGACAAGTTATAAGAAGCCATGTTAACCTATTGTCAAAACATGCTCATGAAGTATTTGCAAAAGTGTCTATTGGGAATAATTTAAGTGTTTTACTCAAAGAGAGGTGTCGAGCTAGTGTAGTGTTACTTTGTTTGGGCTTCATAATTTCATTCGATCTTATTGTCTCTATATAGAGTTCTGATTAGGGGATATGATTATATGTTCTTGCTCTTGTTTGCAATGAAAGGAGTGCAGCTAGCATTAAAGATTTCATGAATCATAATTGTTGTAGCATGTTCACTAGTGCTTTGGCCTTGCGGTTGGCCTTCATTATCTCACGATGCAACCCTTCCTCCTTACTTTTTTCTCTTGAGTGTATGACCCCTTTTATTATGAAACTAGCTGTCATGTTGAATATTATCTTTTCTCACTGGTTTGGTGGGAAATGAATACAATTTTTCTCTATTTTGGAGTCCAAAATTGCTGTTGAAAGCAAATAGTTGCAGTTTGTCGCTGTTTTGAGGTTCTAAACTGTTTTGATAACATGTTACATGCAGGATTTTCATGGTTTTAGCCTCCAAATTGTTTTGGGAACGACCCGAATGCAAGCTTTCACTTGTTTATGCTCTAAAATAGTTTTTTGGAACAGATTAGAGACTTTTTTTTATATACTCATTAGTTAAGAGGCTTGCAATATCATATACTTTAACAAAAAATGTTTATGAGTTTGGGTTGAAACTTTTATTAAACTTTTTGTTGGCATATAGTAGAAAGGTTACAAACTCCTTTGGAGGTAGTCATGTACTTCATGTATTCGAAACAATTCATATGATTAGAAGCATGTTTAGTTATAAAAGTTCATAGATGGTAAAGTATCTCTTTGCTTCCTTCTCTACTTGATTGAGTTTTGTATGGAAATGCTAATCAACAATTGTATTTGGAAATTTTTATATACCTTTTATTACAAACATAGACTTGGCATGTAGTTGATTTAGCATTAGATTGAATAATTGAAGAGTTTTTTTTTTTTTTGAAGCATAATGAATACCCTTATATTATTGTTGCTTATGAGTTGTTGAGTTTTGTAGTTGTTAGACAACGACATAAATTTGACGTTGAGTTATGAGTAGATTTTGTTAAACAATTCAAGTTTGGAATATTTTGACTACACTTTGGCATATTAGTTTGAAATGCAATAGTTTAATACCACATATTTTATCTTATGTTGAACTCCCTAATGAGTTTTTTTATAGATTTGTGTTGTAATGAGACTCTTCCTTTTTTTTTTTTATTTTGGCAAAGATCTTAGTTAAACCATATGGATTTGGTTATTAGTAATAAATATTTGAAAACTTTTGAACATGGTATTGCCTCTTTACATTTCACATAAACGATTGGAATAAGTTTAAAATATCTTCTTATGAAATTGAATCATGTTTTCATCCATATTTGTGTGAAATATTGTAGTTGTTTTATGCGTCGTCGCTAGTTGTGACATTTGAATTTCTTTTGAAAGAGTCTTTTGAGTTATCTTATATTTAAAGAGCTTTGTGAACGTTTCTCTTTGCTTTTATTGAACTTTTCTTATGAGTCGCTTTATGTCGCCGATTTGGAGAAGTTATTTCTGATTGAAAGAAGTATTGTTTTGCTTTGGTTGGAGTAATTTGTTAGTGGCTTTGAATTTATTTTAAAGGGTTTTATACGACGAATTTAGTGAATGCTTTACAACGAGGAGTTTTATAAAACTTTCTTGTTGCAAAGTTTTGTATTTTCATACCCCACTCCGAATGAGAGGAGAGGCACTTGGTTAGTGGTTAGTTGGGTAGGATCTTGTGTCAAAAAAGGAGATTTTTGGGCAGATAGCTTTTGAGAGGACGTGTGTGGTAGATCATTTAGAGGTCCTTGCAAGTTGTTTTGAAAGGTATAGTTTTATGGTTGAATTTGTGTAGTAGGATCTCTTAATGCCTTTTGGGGGTAGTTAGTACTTTTCTATTTGAATTAAATACTCTTAGGGATTATGTCTAAGGAGGAATTTTGGAGTTTAAAAGTTTGAGGTAATATTGTGTTAGATTCCTCTAGTGTTTTCTTTCGATAAAAAGGAATTTTGGAGTCTGAAATATTAGGGAGCCTTAGGTTGAAAAGTCTTCAGCATCATTTTGGGGTAGGATAATTCTTACTTGCTTAAGTTAGATTCCTTCAGTGTTAGCTCTTATAGAAAAGAAATATATAACTACAGGAGAAATACAAAACAAAAGAAACCCTTATTTTGGATTCAGAGTTGGGAATTTGTATCCCCTTAGTTGATATAAGATTTGTTTGTAGTTTGTTGTGGGTAGATGTCAAACGTATCAAGTGCCTCATTTGGAGTGGGAACAGTAAAGGGCATTGTTGCTATTATAGGATGCATTTGACTGCTACGAAATGTATCCAATAACAACGATGCCTACACCCCTTTTTGTATCGGATTTTCGTTCTTTTTTTTTTTTTTTTCTTTTCATTGCATTTAGCTGCATTTTATTTCGTCTGTTAGTTTTCTTCGCTACTTTTTCTACGTCCTGGTACTGCACACCTACAAGTTGAGGAGAACCCAAAAGACATATGACCCGACAAATAACAAAAGGTACGTTCTAGTCTTTATTGCATTTTTCATTTCCTTACACTATCATTTATTCATAGAACTGCTCTAATACCTTTCTTTTCTATGTCGTGCGAGGTACCTTTCGGAATGTAATGAGCAAGGAGCTTTGGAGCATTCGGGGAGAGAGCTAGGACAACCGGATCCAAGCATCAGTCGTCCCTACTCATCTAGTAGGGGCGCTACGGGCGGAACCACCGGGTCGTAGCCCCCGGTGCTGTAAGCTTTCTAAAACTTAGGAAACCTTTAGGGGCCTAGATTGATTGTACGCCTCCCACCCTTAGGGCCTTGTAGAAACTTCAATTATATTTAGGATTGTTCTTGTTTTACTTTATTAGATCCTTTGAACCCTATGACATCCGTGTAGAAGTCTTAAGAATTAGAAAACACTGCTTTTAGTCCTACAACATTAGCGACACTTAAGGACAAAAATTAAGGACCGAGTCTTAGAAAATATAGACTTAGGATGCATGCTCCCTATAGGATAGAGACATTAAAACTTAAACTTAGTGACACGTTTTCCTAGGTTTGGTTTTCTTTTAATTCACTAATAATCAACTAACTAATTTTAATCTAATTATTAAAATCTATTAAAATATTTAATTCTTAATCAAGTTAACATTAATATTCATAATTACTGAATTCTAAATCTAAATTATAAACCTAAATTCAATTCAACTAATTTTATAATCAACTCTTAACTAATCCTAAAATTTTAAAAAAAATGTAGATTTAATTAGGAGATGAAATCTTAATCTAAAATTCATTAGAATAATGCACTTCTAAATATCAAACCTTAGAATAACCTTTAAAAATTGATTAACCAATTTGATTAATTAAAATACCTAATTCACATTTTCTTTTCTTTTAATAACAAATTATAATAATTGAACAAAGTTAATTATCACTGGGTAACCCAGGCCTACGAGGCTATTAAGTTAGCCCCAAGGAGGGTGAAATAAACCTCACGGCCTCGGTGTGAAACAAAGGTGATGATTAATCAAACAATAAAAATAAAATATTCCTAAAATCAACTCTAAAACATTAAGATTTAAATTTTAACTAAACTACCTTAGCCTCTTTCAACAAACTAAAATACAAACAACTTTAACTAAACTATCTTACCTAGGACCTACCAAAACCACACGGCTTTCACACACTTAGATGAGTTTGATAGGACACGACTATTAGCTCTAGGTTAGGATGTTGTTCTGTTTTACTTTTTCTGCACTTTGTTGTGACGCTTTGCATGTGACCTGTGTGCTGGTTGTTCTTTTTGCTACTTGTTGTAGCTTTTCTGCTGTGTTGTTTCTGTACTACTTTTTCTAGTCTTCTTTTCTGCACTGTCGCTGTGACGTTAGAATACCCATAGGTTAGGTACGTTCTTTGATACTAATGCTGTCTTCTTGCAGGTGGCCGTGCTCATATAATACTGCCAAAGGGGGCTAAAATTAATAAATAATATATAACTGCTTTAGGTACCTGCTTCAGCTGCTTAGCCCCCAATAATCAGAGCACGGCCAAGTGATTGATGTGCGCATTTTAATTCATATATATAACTGCTTGGATGAAATTTTTATTATAACTGCTTAGGATAACCCCTGCAGGAGAGTCTAGATTTTTGTTTTTATAGTGTCATGTATTTGATAGTAAATGTTGTGAAAATTTAAAATAAGGCATTTTTAAGGAGAAAGGAATCCAAAGGGAAAAGTAAACCCCTACAGGGGGTTTCCTTTTTCATTTGGATATCTTTTTGGAGCACTCACTACGAGGAGTCCAAAGGAAAAAAGTAAACCCCTACAGGGGGTTTCCTTTTTCATTTGGATATCCTTTTGGGAGAGTCACTACGAGGAGCCCGAAGAGATCGAAGACGATCCAAAGACGAATCAAGGAAGAGAAGAAGAAGACTGAAGAAGTATAAAAAAATGCCTTATTTTAAGATTTGCGTCGTTCCCGGGTTGTTGTCGGTGGAGCCCGGCCACCTTTACTTACTGTACTCCGTGATGTAATATTGTATGGCACTTGCCATGGACATTCTTTTTCGTGGGATTTTTGTTTTCTGTGTTGTGATTTACTTACCTTGCTTGCGCAGTAGAACCGGCATGCTTTTTATAGGTTTCTTTCTTGCATGTGCTTGTGTCTGACCGTTAGGCTCTTTAGGAATAAAATTTTTCTACTCGTAATTATTTAATAAAATTTAAGATTAACTCACATAGAAACATAACGACTCTAGGGAATAGCCGGAATTGTCCGGGGTGGCATACATGCATTCTCTCACCTCCTAGACAAATTTCCCCGCCTGCGGGTAGAGTCCGGATAATCTGGCCTATGAGGATGAAGTGCCGGACCTGGGAAAATTTAGTCATTCAAAAAATTATTTTTATAAGGCCTTTTTAAAATTCATACATATTTTTGATTTGGAGACTTTAACCAGCATAAATTGCATTAGTAACTAATTAAAATAAAGAATTAATTGCATTAGTTTTAGGAGCATTGTACCTCTCATAAGTGTGGGATCACTTAGGAATTTCTCTAGTTTGTCGATCCCAAATTTCAGTGTCTAAACTACCCTCCCATCATTCATACAGACTGGACAGCATAGATTTTATACGATTAGGTGGTTTTAGCTGGTTTCCTTTGTCAGACAAGGAGTAAGCCCAGATTGCATTAGCTAGGTCGTGAATGCTAGTGTTGTGTATACAGCACTACATCTCTTATAGATTTAGGATCTAAAGGTGAGTGGTACAGGTGTACCACTATACACCTTATTGGTGGGTAAGTTCTCCATTCTTTCGGAGACTATAAACCCTACCCATCTGCGTCACACAGATGACGCCACTTCCTTCTTTCTCTCGTGCTTGTTTGAGATGCTTTGCCTCTCTTCTTTTTTCTCCAGTTTTCACCTCCCCTAGCCGGCCGGATGTTGATTGAACCACGCATGATTTGATTGAACCAAGTTGGGACATTCTTCTTTGATTAGGAAAGCCTAGAATTCACCCTTACACTAAATCCTTTAGAGGAGATAATCTAACGTCCTTAATCGAGAGTCTTCTTAGATCGAGATCTAAGATGTAATTAACTACGGGGGCTTGCGCCCGTAGGAAACCGATCCCCACAATCAAATAAACCTCATTCGAGCTGATGTATCGAATGGGGGAAATCTCGTGAATTTAGGGTTATAGATATTATTATCCATCGAGGTGCGTAGGTGAAAACCCGCTATCCTCCATGGCTAATCGTATCTATAACTCCATCTACTCTTCCATCGGCCTGCTTGTGTCGATTGTAAAGGCCTACGACCATTTTGTCCTTCGGGATAGTGTGATCGTATCCTTTGCATTCGAATCACACGAGCGGAATCCTTTCGGAGACCCACAGAGTTTTCGTGTCGTGTCAAATATTGACAGCCCTACATCGCATGTTCTTCGCCTCGCCAGATCAAGTAGTCGCAGCGAAACTGTGCTAGAAGTGATAAGGTAGGGATATGCTTGAAACTCTGCTTCAATGACGCATTTTTCTTCCGCGTGTAAGGCTCTTCGACAAAACCGTCGCAACCAGGTGCATCATTTTGAAAATCTAATCTTTCATCCACAATGTGAATTGCATTTATTAATATATTTTGAAAACCTAACCTATGAACAAGTAAGACCGACGTCTAATACAACATAAATTTTTTTTCTGTGACAAACAGATGCATTTTTCTGCGACAAACACAATCTCGGGTAATGGTGTCTACATTCTAGTGTACATTCTAATCCGTTGATTTAATTTTTTACTGTTGCTAAATCCCAATTTATTCACATAAACTGAGATGAATATAAGTAATTTTTGCTTCATTCTCATCAAATTTGGTGGATATTGGAGTAAAGTGCACAGTCAGAGTCGAACAAAGCATGTGAGTGGAAAGCATAAAACCTTAAAGCTTCAGATAGATGAAATCAATTTAATGTTGCAAAAAGGACGAGTTCAAGCACTTTGTCATTGGATACGGGGTCAACCATTCGACTTACTCTATCATGTTAATGGGACATCACTTAAGAATTACAAATTGATTTTAACTGATGCAGATGTAGTTGACATGCTTAGCGGTTCTTATGAAAGGAATAAAATTGAGGTGACGGTTACAATGAAATATCTCGAAGAAGATATATCCCAATCAAAAAACAATCAAACTAAAATAGACAAACAGTTGACTAAAATGCATCAATTCAGCTCGATGATTGGAGAAGATATTGGTATTGTCGTAGATGATTTGTGCAATGATTTCTTTATACCCCAAATTGATGAGGCAAACAGTCTTTTTGTTGGTTCACTGTTTCAAAATGCCCAAAGTTTGAAGCAAGCAGTTCGGTCTGATGCAAATTTTAAGAATTATGCTATAAAGATTAAGGCTAGTGACAAATCCATAGTTATAGTTACTTGGGAATACAGAGGTTGTCCATGGAGAGTACGTGCATCATTGTCTCGTGATGGTCACTCCTTTGAAGTTAGAAAAATAAAATCAACACATTTATGCCCTGGGGTTAATAGAGTCGGAAACAAGCAAGCTACAACTAGTTGGATGGCTCATGAAATCAAGAACATTGTCAAGAGAACTCCTGATATCACACCAAAAGAAATTAGCAATAACTTGGAGAAAACTTACGGGTTATCATTGCCATATATGAAAATTTGGAAATGAAGAGAGTCGGCAAGAGATGTAATGTTTGGTTTTGTCGATAATAACTACATGTGGGTGCCTATGCTGAGGTCAGAGTTAATCAACAGGGATCCTGGCTCTCACATTAAATACATATGTGAAAGCAAAGGAAATGCATTTAATATGTTCTTTTTTAGCTTCAAAGTATGTATTGATGTTTTCATTGTTGGACGTAGATTCTTAATTGGGGTTGATGCTTGCCACCTCAAATCAAAGTATCTTGGTGTATTGCTATCCGCAAATTGTTTGGATGGAAACAATGGTTTGTACACAATAACATATGGTTTGGACGGTATCAAACACTTATAACCTAAATGTTTTGCATATGAAACTTGAAGAGATCTTCAAAATCAGTCCACAAGTATACTCGTATTTGAATAATTTGTCATGCAAGTGGTCTAAGGCGACATTTTCAAAGCACATTAAAAATCACTCCAATACAAACAACATGTCAGAATCATTTAATGTATGGGTTGAAGAAGCTAGAACTAAGCCAGTCGTTGATTTGGTTGACATGATTAGGGCAAAGATTACGGAACAACAATCGCAAGGAAATCTAATTTCCTCCTCTTGGAGAGGTCAACTAGTTCCTCATGTGGAAGAGTACATCAGGGACATCACAACTAGGAAAGAGCATTTTATAATTCGCCAGTCAACATTGAGTAGAGCTGAAGTTGAGGATCTTCATGAAAGGCACGCGGTTGACCTAGAAAAGAAGGATATTTAATAACAAAATCAAGTACATTAGATTTTCTTCGTAACATTCTAAGTTACATTCATTTGCAACTACAAGTCTTCGATATCGAATTGACGACAATAACAACAACAAGTAAAATCATGATAACCAATAAGAATTTATTTTGAAGCAACTCAAATGTAACTAAAACTGCAAGCTTGAAATGACCTTCTGATGCTTTTCCACTACTTAAGCGGTTCATATCTTCTAGCTCATCATTTTCTTCATCAATCCACTTTTACAATCATCTTCCGATCTATTTCAGGGGCATCTGCAGAATTTTACTCCGCAATTATTAGCTTTGTAGCAAGTATAGATTTGACATTGCAGATTACAACGACAATAGATTGCATTGTTTAGGCTTCTCGTTGATGGAGTCGAGCGGCGAAGTCATGTCATATATCCCAAATTGCTGCAATAACAAAACAAACACAAATTTGTAATCAACTAAATGATATACTATAAATAAAACCAATCCGATAAACATAACTCGAATATGTTAAAATTTGAGAAGAAAATCTAAGCAACTATATCTTGCACTGGTTCTCATTCAACCATCTGTCAACCTCAAATAAGAAATTAAGGATTAAAGATCAAAATTAATCACTCTGCTTTGGGAGCATAGCTTCGTTCAAGTCCTTCCTCCCTGGTAGCGATGAGAGGTAGTTGCGACAGGCAGTGGCGAAGCCAGAAATTTTATTTAGAGGGGTCCTAAATTAAAATAATTTTGTTTGCTATTTCATTACCATGGGGTCTGTCTTTAGAGGCAAGAGAGGAGCGAAAGATATTTAAATTAGTTTTACTCAACATTCTTTAAAATATAGAAAAAAAGGAAATTTATTGATTGCATAGCATAAATTTGAATAAAAATATAGCTTAATGATATCAAAAATCAACTATCTTTAGCTCATTGGATTCGTCTCATCGAGCCGCTCGATTTTATAAGCAAATAAATTTTGAAAACTGTTTGATCATCCAAATTATGTTTTGAATCTTCCAAATGTATTTCGGGTCCTTGATTTGGACTCATTTGTGCTCGGATTGAGTCGAATTTGGTGTTGTTGGGTTCGTATTTTGAGACGTTAAGTTCGACTATAAGTTTATTGAAATCGAAGTTTAGATGGTCTCCGATTTAATTTTTGAAGTTTCCAACTTGTTTTTTTCCAAAATTCGTGCCCGATCAATATTATTTTTGATGATATATCAATAGCTTAGTCTTGATTTAGAAAAATAAATTAATCAAATTATTTATTTCTCTTATCTAGCATGCATATAAGAGAAAATAATCAATTTCTCTCATATATAAAAAATGTACATGTGAACGTTTGCTCTTCCTTGTTCTCCTTTGATGATGGTAATTGGTTGGAAACACTTATAATTGAATTATTTTTTTTTAGGGGGGGCACGTGCCCCTCTTGGCCCCCCTTCCCTCCGCCACTGGCGACAAGGTAAGAATCCCGAATTAGTTCTTTGATATGTTCTGCTGAGATGGATTTGATTGATGTAGTGGAGAGATGTGCCGAAATGGGTCAAAACAACAACCTTAACAAACATAACGATACATCAAACCTAGACATCTCCCTTATCAGGCCATTACACCTAAAATGCATTCTAATGTACAAGAAAACATCAAACCTAGATATTGAAATGAAGAAGAACACATCAAACCTATATATTGAAATGGAGAAGAACAACAAACCTACGCGATAGGAGGCCGAACACCGTTCTATGTTACCTGTTGTCCTCGAATATGAAAAAGAGACGGTAAAATGGAGAAGAAAATACCTACCCGAGCGAGCGAGGGAGATGAACTGAAGGCGAAGCAGAACCTCTTCTCGCAACCTGTTGTTCTCGAAGATGAAAAAGAGACGGTGAAATGGAAAAGAAAATACCTAGCCGAGCAAGCGAGGGAGACGCACTAAAGGCGAAGCATAACCTCTCCTAGAGACCTGTTTTGACGTAGCAAACGGAATGGTATTTAAGTGGTAAAAGTGTAAAAATTGAAGTTTGAGTGTGAGATAAGCAAATAGATATGTTTAAGATGTTATACATGTAAAATTCCCTTAAACTTTTGCTATTTTTTCACTTATTTACATTTTTTTTTTCATTGGAATATATATATATATATATATATATATATATATATATATATATAACAAAAGGAATAAATTTTAAATATATTATTATAAAATAACTTTTAAAGGCATAAATTTAAAAAATATGTGAAAAAATTATCATTTAAATGTATATTATTATTTTTTGTTAATAATTTTACTATAAAAATTAGTTAAAAAAAAAAAAAATCTCCCCAAGAAAGTCCCAAGGAGAAAATTTTAACATGCAGAATTTCTTCTTACTTTTCTCAGATCAATAGTTGAAAATCAAAATGAATTCTCCTCACAGCCTTTAAGAAATAGTTGTCCTTCGGAAATTAAATAACACAGCTGTCTTTTATTGACCAGGGCTGCTTGATCCAATTTGCCATCTTTTGGCCTTAACATTTACGCAGCTAAGGACCATTAGTCCATGTGATTAGTGATATCTCAATGTAATTAATTAGCGCTAGGGATTTATTAAGTCAATAATCAATAGTAATTAGTGTAATTACCTTGAACTTATGTGGACAAGCATTGAAAGCTGAAAGCTATAGTCACTGCCTCGTAGACCTCATAAAGCTTCTCTAAACTGCTGGTTCAAGAAAATATCTTCTACAGCTATGGTTCAGACTTTGAAAAATCATCTATTGTAAAGCATCTTGTTGTCAATTCTGAATATAGAACGAATACAGAGGTGAGGAGAGAAAAAAAAATGTAGTAGTTTTCATTGTGAATGTTTTTGGGCGTAGTAGTTTTCTTACTGCTTCTTAGATCATCTCCAATAGAACGGCAAATCATTGTTTGCCGTTCTTCTATCGCTCCAACCGAGCGGCAATTTTGCCGTTATTTCATAGCAAGTGAACTGTGGGACCCCAAAATTGGCGTCGCACTGTTCATCCGCTAAATTTTTATGTGTCAATGGGATTTACCCGCGAAATGGAGAAAGACGGTTGCGAGACGACGAAGCCCTTGAAATGGAGTTTGATTGGAGCAGAATTACGACATTTTAGAGTTCTGTTGTATTTTACATTGAAAAATGTGATTTTCGGTTGGAGATGCCCTTAAAGTAGCTTTTTAATATAAAAATTATAATTTGTGTATTAAAATATTTTAAGAAACAGGACGAATTATTACGTCCAGACATCCAATCCAGACATGCCACATCACCCGGATACACTGGACCCTGATGTATTTGGATGACATGGCACGTCTGGATTGATGTCCAGACGAATCCGGATACCGGACATAATAATTTTCCAAGAAACCGTGACTGACTGACTGTGTGTTTTCTTCCCAACAATAACATCATTTAATAATATAATACAATGAAATAAATCTCAGTAACGTATAAGACAATAAATTCAGCGTACCTCTTTTTTTTTTGGGACATATTCAGCGTACCTCTTCCTTTAAATAACAGCGTCTCCTCTAACCAGTTCATTAAACAGCCGCTGCTTCTGTTGCATTTCTTCTGTAGTTTTTGCTGCCAAGATGTATTTGTCTCTCTCCCTCTCTCTACTCCTATATACACGCTGCGCGCTACCATACAGATTGTGCAGTATTGACATCTATACACATAATTTGCAGCTATTATAAGTGTCTGCGACGCATGTAATAATTTCAAAAAAAAAAAAAAATCATCATTATCATCTCCTCGAAGGCTGTCAAACAAAACCCAAATTCCTCATAAAAACTCAATCAAAGAACCTTATTTCACTTTCTGATTGGCATTAGAAGTTGAATTCTGCCTATGATTCAGAAACCATGGCAGCTAACATCAGTCCATACAAATTTGTTTCAAAACTACTTCTACTTACAGCCTTCTTTCTCAACACCAAAATTTCTATGGCAACAAACAGCCTCTCTCTTGGCCAATCCCTCTCAGGAAACCAGACTTTAGTCTCCAAAGATGGCACCTTTGCTCTTGGCTTTTTCACGCCTGGCAACTCTCACAAGTTCTACATAGGGGTCTGGTACAATAAACTCCCAGGCCAAACGATCTTCTGGGTAGCAAACAGAAAAGCTCCCGTCTCTGATCCCACTACTTCAAAGCTCCAAATCTCAGATCTTGGCAATCTCGTCCTCCTCGACAGCGCCAAATCTCCAATCTGGTCATCGAATTCCACTGCTGAAGTTAACATAGCCATCCTGCTCGATACAGGGAATCTTGTCCTCAGAAATGATTCAAACTCGGAAGTTGATCTCTGGCAGAGCTTCGCTCATCCGACGGATACATGGATGCCTGGAGGATGGCTTGGAGTGAACAAAATCACTGGAGAGTACCAGAGTTTGACATCATGGAAGAGTACTGAGGACCCTGCGCCTGGCCTCTTCGGGCAGAGCATGAACCCTGATGGCTCGGACGAATATGTTCTGATCTGGAATGGTTCAAACATCTACTGGAGCAGCGGTCTATGGAATGGCCAGTACTTCTCTAACGTCCCAGGAACCAGAGAAAAAACAGCCTTCAACTTTACTTTCGTTGACAACAAAGAGAGAAAGTTTGCCACATACACGATGGTTATGGATTCTATGCTTACGCGATTTGTAGTTGATTCTGAAGGGCAAGGCAAGCAATGGTTTTGGATTAATAACACACAACAGTGGCAGACAGAGTTTACCCAACCGTTAGCTCACTGCGATGTCTACTCTCTTTGTGGACCGTTTGGTGTATGTGATGAAAAGAATCCAGATTCAATTTGCAGGTGTGCTGAAGGTTTTAAGCCTGCTTCAGAGCAAGAATGGGCAAACACAGATTGGAGTTCAGGTTGCTTGAGGAAATCGCAGTTACAATGCGAAAAAGATGGGTTTTTTCCTATGCCTAACATGAGGCTGCCTGCAAATATTCCAGAGAGTTTGAATCTGACGAATGAAGTGGAATGCAAAGAAGCTTGCTTAAAAAATTGTTCTTGCACTGCTTATGTTTATGGGACTGGCTGCTCAATTTGGAAAGGGGAACTCAGGAACCTTCAGCAACCTAATGTTGGTGGTGAGAATGGAGGAACTCTGTATCTTCGCCTCGCAGCTTCTGACCTTCCAAGTCCAAGCAGCTCAAACACAAATGTAGTTGCTGTGGTTGTTGGTGCAGTTGCTGGAGGAGTTGTAATCTTGGTAATTGTTTTCAGCCTCGTATGGCTATGCAGAAGAAGGAAGATAAGAGGCCAGGCTGCAATGGTAGAAGGCTCTTTGGTGCAGTTCAGCTATGGTGATCTGCAACGAATCACCAAGAACTTCAGCGAAAAAATTGGAAGTGGGGGCTTTGGCTCAGTCTTCAAAGGAATACTTCCTAACTCCATACCAGTTGCTGTCAAGAAACTTGAAGATGCGGTGCAGGGAGAGAAGCAATTCCGCGCAGAAGTTCGCACTCTTGGCGCAATTCAACATGTTAATCTAGTTCAACTCCATGGATTCTGCTCTGTCGGCAACAAAAGGCTACTCGTTTATGAATACATGCCAAGAAGCTCTCTTGATTCCCAGCTTTTCAGCGACAGCCCCACTGAGCTAAACTGGGAGATAAGGTTCCAGATCATTCTAGGAACAGCAAGAGGACTGGCTTACCTTCATGAGGAGTGCAGGGAATGCATAGTGCACTGTGATGTAAAACCTGACAATGTGCTATTGGATGCAGATTATAACCCCAAAGTTTCAGACTTTGGAATGGCCAAGCTTATTGGAAGAGATTTCAGTAAGGTGCTAACGACAATGAGGGGCACTGTAGGCTATCTTGCACCAGAATGGATTTCAGGGCTCCCAATCACACCGAAAGTTGATGTGTATAGCTACGGAATGATGATCTTTGAAGTGGTTTCTGGTAAGAGAAACAACATGCATTCTGATGATGGAAGTCTGGCATTTTATCCTTCATGGGCTTCAAGAAAGATTGTGGAAGGAGATGTTAAGAGCTTATTGGATAAGAGATTGGAAGATGTTGATGTGAGCAGTTGACGAGGGTATGTAGAGTTGCATGTTGGTGCATTCAGGACTCGGAGGGTCTAAGGCCTGGAATGGGGCAGGTTGTTCAGATACTGGAGGGAGCTTTAGAAGTGAACATGCCTCCATTGCCAACTGCACTTCAGAATATGATAGGCAGTCAGAATTCAGCGGTTCATTCATTGAGGAATGAAGAGAAGGGAGAAAGCAGTAAAGAAATGACCATAGAATCTTTTGTTGATAATGAAGATGGAGAAACTACTGTCTCTCGTTGATCAAGAGCTAGCAAATGGATTAGTTTTGCTGTAAGTTTGTATTATCTCTGTGTGTTGTTGCTGTTAGGTTAGCTACTATAAGTTTGTCAAGTAGGATTTAAATTTGGCTTGGGATAAATTTTTTACTGCTTTTAAAATAATTTTTTAATTTTTTTTTAAATTCAAGTTATCGCAAATAAAGCCTGATGTGGGAACATTTTAGCCTATCTTATGCTTAGGGACTAGTTTATCTCCTTTAGTCTAGAGTCTTCTATTTGCTCCCTTAAATAGGTATAATGTATGGGTTTGGAGGCATTGAATGATATATACACCTTTTGAAGCTTGAAAAGCTTTCTTCTTCTTCTTCCCTGGATTGGGAATTTTCAAATCCTTCTTGCAGGTATCGACTTCCGCCGATCCACTACATCAGTTGGTATCAGAGCCTGGAGCTTGAGAAGATCGATGTATTGCAGAAGGTCGGCTGTCGACGACGTTCGAAGCCGTAGATCAAGGGCGGTCGACGAAGATCGACGCCGAATAAGATGGGCGGTCGACGAGGATCGCCACCGAAGGAGATGGGCGTGCGACGACGATCGGCGCCGAAGAAGACGGGAGATCGATGACTATCCTCCTCTCGAGCTTCCACTCCAATGGCGTGATCCGCCGCCGGTATACCCTTCCCCCTTCTACTCCGCTGCCCGCAAAGGGATCCCTAATCAACCGATTGTGGTTGACGATTACCCGCCGCTCGAACTCCCTCTCCGATGGCGTGACCCGCCGCCGGAGTATCCACCGCTCGAGCTTCCGCTCAAATGGCGTGATCCTCCTCCGCTTCAATGCCAGATCCGTGATTCCCTTCGGTTACAACATTCGAATCGAGCTCCTCCGCCTCTCGTAGCCAACCAGCATCCCTTCCACCAGTTAGAACATGTCCAGCAGCTCGGAAAAGGCATCCGCGATCGGTCCCCAAATCTGGTGGCCAAACATTCGCGAATAAGCCCCGAATTCCCGTCACCAGTCCCCGCAATCCCAGCCAGTGTCCAGGATCTCGCCAACCCAGCTGGCGACCCGACTTCCGCACATCCGGCCTCCGATTCACCTACCCGACATGTGCACGAGCTCGATCTATCACGTCCAGTTCTCGTCG
Organism: Dendrobium officinale; assembly: GCA_019514585.1. Classification (NCBI taxonomy): domain Eukaryota; kingdom Viridiplantae; phylum Streptophyta; class Magnoliopsida; order Asparagales; family Orchidaceae; genus Dendrobium; species Dendrobium officinale. The sequence goes on from CM033700.1 coordinate 7,795,274, forward strand.
ATCTGGCGATACCGGCAACAGCCGCCGTTCTGGCGATGCCGGCAGCAGCCGATCAGGTCCCCGTCGATCCCGATCTCTCACGCCCCGTTTGTGCCCGCACCGACTCCGACTCTTACCCTCATTCACCTGCCGACGGTGACACCGACCAGACTGTTTCCGCATCAGAGCCTGGCGACGATCAGACTGTTTTCGCATCCGAGCCTGGCGACGACCGCGACTCCCCTACCCGACGAAACAATCGTCTCAGCAAATCAACCTGATCATAACCGGCTCCTGCTTCCGCTCCCCAGTCCCCACTTCCGCAGCTAACCGACCCCATCAGCTCCGACGCCCCCTGCATCGAGCGATCTGGTGGATTCCAGCCACCGCTCAAGTGGTGATCGCGACAATCCCGATCCGCTCAAAGTGCAGTTTCCTCTCATATCCAAATGTGGATTTATAAAGAAACTGCTATCAGAACCCAATGACAAAACATCATCCATTGATCTACCTGACATTCCTGGTGGTTCCGAAGCTTTTCAGCTTGCTGACAATTTCTATTATGGAATAAATTTTGAAATCAACTCTGAAAATATTTGCGGTGTTTCGATGTGCATCTGAGTTCCTTGAGATGACAGAAGAAGTTTCAACTGGAAAATCTATTGAGCAGAACAGAAGCTTATTTAGAAGAAGTTGTACTGATTAGCCTTTCAGGTTCAGTCACAGTTCTTCATAAATCTGAGGAGCTTCTTCCCATGGCGGAGAAGGTAAAACTAGTGAGCAGATGCATTGATGCAATAGCTTATTTGGCTTGCAGTAATAGTCAGTTTTCAACATCTTCAAAGGGTGATAGTAGTCATGAAAACTCGAGTTCCTCAGTTTCTCAACCAAGAGCTATTATGGATTGGTGGGCAGAGGAGTTAATTGTTCTCAGGATTGACACCTTTCAAAGGGTTCTTATGGCCTTGAAGTCAAGGGGGTTCCAACAGCAAGCCCTTTGACCAGTTATAATGCTCTATGCTCAAAACTCACTTCGAGGTTTGGATATTTTTGGGAGAGGAAGACAGAAGATTGAACCTAAACAAGAGCATGAAAAAAAGGTGGTATTAGAAACAATTGTGAGTCTTTTACCAACAGAGACAAACACAATATCTGTTAGCTTTCTTTCAATGCTCTTAAGAGCAGCTCTATATCTGGAAACAACAGTAGCTTGCAGGCTTGATCTGGAGAAAAGGATAAGTCTGCAACTAACACATGCAGCTCTTGATGATCTTCTGATACCTTCCTTCTCCTTTAATGGTGATATCTTGTTTGATATTGATACAATCCAAAGAATTTTTATAAACTACCTTCAACATGAGAATGATATAAGTCGGTTGGGTTATAACACTGATGAAGACTACTTGTCTCCACCTCATGGTGATATTGAGCGAGTGGGAAGACTTATGGAGAGTTACTTAGCTGAAATTGCTTTAGATCCCAATCTTGGAATTGCTAAATTTGTGAGTTTTGCTGAGTTGATTCCAGAACAAGCAAAGGTGACTGAGGATGACATGTACATAGCAATAGATATATACTTGAAGGCTCATCAATTACTAACTGAAGCTGAAAGAAAGATTGTTCCCACTCATAAAATTATTTTTTTGGGTGCTTATGACGACTTCTCTATTATTTCTTCTAGTGAGATATAAATGAACAGCAAATCCAACGAAGTTGATGACAGTCATGGCACAGTGAGGATTGGATATCTTTCTTCATTTGATGAAAATGAGCACAAGGTCCATCACGTGGATTGGAAGACGCCTCGTCATGTGGTAATTTCAAAGTCCGCATTCAAAGTCTTCGATCCAGGAATTTGTTGCCACCTTACCTCCCCTCCAATTATAGAGCCTCGAACGGAGTCGAGCTCTTTTTACGCAAGGGGAGAATGATGTGGGAACATTTTAGCCTATCTTATGCTTAGGGACTAGTTTATCTCCTTTAGTTTAGAGTCTTCTATTTGCTCCCTTAAATAGGTATAATGTATGGGTTTGGAGGCATTGAATGATATATACACCTTTTGAAGCTTGAAAAGCTTTCTTCTTCTTCTTCCCTGGATTGGGAATTTTCAAATCCTTCTTGCAGGTATCGACTTCCGCCGATCCACTACATCAAAGCCTTAATTTTATAAATATTTCTTGCCAATAAAATTTCATAATTTTGTCACGTTTGAACAAGTTAGGCTCCGTTTGGAACATGTTTCTTACTGTTTTTTAAAGCAGTTTTTTAGTTAAATTTTTTTAATTTTTATACTTGAAAGTCATTTTAAGAAGCAAAAAATATTGCCCCAAACACAACCTTAATCTAGCTATTCTTGTTGAACATTACAAAGGATATATTTCCTTAAGGTCCATGCAATAATTCCTCTTGAGGATTGAGGTTTATGGACATACTGAAAATCTGAAATGGGGACTTGTTTTGTGTGTCAATCAGCCTCTGATTCCACATGCTACAGATCTCATGGGATTTGGAGTTCTGAGAATTGCGTCTGGAATGATTCTACATAGGGGCAAGTGATCTTACTTCATTTTCAATTTGCATGAACACCCAAGGCATCTACATGAGATCTTTCTCAAGGGTTTGCAAACTTGAAAGTGATCATGGCATCCACTCTTTAGCTAAAATTTTATGAGCAACTCGCATGTATAAATACATTGATATTGGTTGATTTCAGAATGAACGAGTAAAATCAGTTAAAGGATTTTGATCAACATTATCATCTTGGAGATTGATATTAATCTGTAAGTATAGTTGAGAGATATTGTATTTGGATTTTGGGAAGTGCTATCAAATATTTGATAGAAAACACTTGAAAATTTTAAGTAAATTCTATCAATAGAGGCAAAAACAGTACTTTGCTCTACAAATCCAATAAAAAAACAACAAAAAAGTGATTTTTATTGAAGAAATCAAACTAACGGAAGAAATAAAGCAAAATACAATTGATCCTCTATTCGAGAGGAGTATATTTCTCTCCCAAAATACAATTCAAAAGGAAATATCTAAGACTCTAAACAGTCCATACATTCAATTTCCCTCCTAAACTTTCTCAAAAAAACCTTCCAAAAATGCTCTGTTGGCTCTTGCGTTTGGATCGACATACAATAGAGGCGAAAAAGTTTCGCACCTGTTTCGCACGAGCAGGTCCCATAGGATCTGCTGGATCGGTCTAACAAAATTCTATGTATATTATGCATCTTCTATGGCTTCCTGTGTTTAGTGGATTTCATCCCATCTCTTGTAGATATAGGCTTTATTTAGCTGAATCACATAGTTCTTCGCATCTCTGTGTGATCTTTTCTATGTTTATTTATTGTTCAATAAACTATGAACTTGGATGCTCTCTCATATTTAGTTTAGCATTTAGCTATAACAAATTAATATTAGAGCATATTGTAAAGTATAATGGCCATGAAATCCGAGATCAATAAATCTGATGGCTTAATAAGTTTTTTACTATGTGCTATCAAGATGCATCCTAGAAACTATTATCATGCAAATTTTTATGAATTACAAACTTGAAGTATTATTCTTCATTTATTTACAAAGTGGAGCCAGAAATTATTATTGGGGGGGGGGGGGGGGGGGGGGGGGGGGGGGGGGGGGATTTTTCACGATCGTTATAAAAGCATAATTTTTTATTTTGGCGAATCAATCAGAAGTGTTTGCAATTTTAGCACTAAAGGGTTTTTTTTTTTTTGCAAATCATTATTTTTTCCGAACTTTATACCTATCGCCATTGTTGTTCAACAACAAACCTTTGACCACCATCACGTGGCTACAAACTTTCGACGATTGTCGCTCGACCATGATCATTCAAGCATTGTTCCCTAACTTCGGTTCTCCGACCACCATCTCTTAAATACAATCCTTTGACTACTATCCCTTAACTGTGATCCTCCATCAACAATTCCCCAACTATGGTCTCCTGAAAATGGTCATTCATTTGACCATCGTGGTCAACTACAGTCCTCCGGCCACCATAAACCAATCATGATACTCTGACTACTATCACATGACTATGATCCTTCAATCATTATTTCCTGACTTCGGCCCTCCGATTACTGTTGTCTGACTTTGGCCTTTGATCATCATCATCTAACTTTGAACCTTCAATCACCATTGTATGACTTTGATCATTTAACAATATTAGCCCAACTACGATTCTCTTATCATCATCGACGACTATGGTCATTTGACCATCCACTATTGCTAAATTTTAGTCCCCCGACCATCACCACTTAACTATAGTCACTCGACCACTATCACTTGATTATAGTCCTTTGTCCACTTTTATTTGACTACCATCCTCTGAACATTATCACCTAGCTACACCGACTTCCATAAACTTTGCCATCTATATTCGCCAACAACGTCAACACGTACCATCACCTATAAAGATGATACACATCGTGACACAAACTCTAACTTTTTACGTCTATCTCCTACACTCAAACAAACAGTATAAGATTTATTAAAGATAGCTTCCGTACCACATGGCTTATCCAATTTTCATTACAAAAATGCATTCTATATAATTTATGTATATTATGTTGCATTAAAACTTTCTTCAATCATAAGGACGAACATCAATTGTAGTCTATAACTATTTGTTCATTTAATTTGGGTCACTTATGATTTTTCCCTTTTCTAACTTTCCATATAAAAACTGGATTGTCTCTTCAACTCCATTCTAATTGTATGTATATGCTAAGATGTTAATGTTAACAGCTTAAATCAGCTGTACCTGCAGTACACCAAGTTTATTCTACTCCAGCATCGTCGTGGCCACATTCCATTGGCCTACACATATTCGCTGCTCCACCATCCTCTGCAATCAACGGCTTTGTCAGCTTCTAGAATTATCTTCTCCTCCTTTATATGCATATACCACTGTAGCTCTTCTTTGAGCTTTCTAAGCAATTAATGACGATTCATCCTGTGAGCTAAAGGCTCTGTTGCTTACCTTTTCTCTGTTCTATGTTTTTCCTTTATGCAAGCATATTCTGCAGGTGCTTTTATGGTATCAGAGCTTCAACGCTAACGCATACCAACCTCTCTTCAAATGGGAGAACAAGGATCATCCTCCGGCAGTACGGCGACGTCATCTTTATCTGCAACCATGGCAGATTTCACCGTCCCGACGCCATTAAAATTCCTTATGTCAAATCTAAAGTCCATTGTCAACGTCCAGCTCACCAGCGACAACTACGCGATATGGCGACTTCAAATTTTCAAGTCATTCTCTGCAAATGGATTCGACGGATATCTCACCGGAAAAACGACTTGCCCGACGGAGCAGACTGCCGACTGCCGCCTCTGGAAGCTTATAGACCAAAATCTGGTCTCAGCACTAATCTCAACCATTTCACCATCGGTGCTGCCATACATCATTCGTCTGTCCACTTCGAGTGAAATCTGGACAACACTCGAAATCAGGCTGCAACCAACAAATAGATCCAGGGTGATCCAGCTTAAACATGAGCTTCACAATGTGAAGATGGGAAATCAGACCATCGCCCAATATCTCACCCAGATAAAAACCATCATTGATAATATTGTAGCTGCTGGCTCAAATGTGGACTCAGAAGATATCATAATCTTCATTTTAAATGGTTTACCGCCAACCTACAACCCTCTCAAGGCAGCTATCCGAACTTCCCCGCATTCTCTCAACCTGGAGAGTCTATACTCGCTGCTTTGCAGCGAAGAGATACACATCCAGAATGAACTACAATGTGATACTACTCCTCAGTCGGATTCCCAGGCTCTTTATGTCAATCGCACAACCGTCTCCCGTGACAAAACGGGGAAACTAAGTCGCGGCCGTGGATCATCCTTCAATCCGAAACACCTATCTTCCAGACCACCTGCTGGAACGCCACCAGCCCCATCAACAACAAGGCCGCAATGTCAAATATGTGGTAAAATTGGGCATACAGCACTTTCATGCTGGCATAGGTGCAACACTCAACAATATGCGACGCCGCCGACTACACCAAGTCCACGGGCTTTCATCTCCAATCCATACCCCACGGAATGGGTAATGGATTCAGGCGCCTCTAGCCATCTGACGAGTGACATCCACAACTTGCAACCAGCGACACCGTATACTGGCGCAGAATCTGTATCCATAGCCAACGGTTCTTCACTCCCCATCCAAAATAGCGGCCAAGGTATCCTTCCCCTACCCGAAACAACACGTAAGCTCCTTCTCCACAACCTTCTTCATGTCCCTTCTCTATCTCATAATCTCATCTCCATTTCCAAACTAACATCCGACAACAATTGTTACATTTCTTTTGACTCCGGCGGCTTCTCCATCCACGATTCACAGGACAACAAAACTCTGTTCCGTGGAACAATCCGTGACGGACTCTACTCAATCCATACAGGCACATCCAAGAACCCGTCTGCTCTCCAGACTTCAACCATTTCTGCTTCCACCTGGCACGCCCGACTTGGACATCCCCATCCGCGCACCCTATCTATTTTATCTAAGCAACTTTCCTTTTTATGTAATGCATCTACTATTTCTCTATGTCAATCATGTAAAGTGGCCAAGAGCCACAAGTTACCATTCTCTACTTTCTCTAATCATGTAACCGAACCATTTACCTTAATACATAGTGATGTTTGGGGACCAGCACCGGTGCCGTCTCTCAATGGTTATAGATATTACATAATTTTTATTGATGATCATTCGCGTTTTTGCTGGTTGTTCCTCCTACATACCAAGGATGAAGCTTTTTCCAAATTTAAACAATTCCATTCCATGGTAGCGACTGTGTTTAACGCCCGAATTAAATACTTACGCTCAGACGGAGGCGGCGAATACACCAGTCACGCCTTCAACCAATATCTCCACGACCATGGCATTCTTCGCCAATTATCCTGTCCCTATACGCCTGAGCAAAACGGCGCCGCTGAGCGTAAACATCGCCACCTCCTCGACACTACTCGCACCCTCCTTCACGCTTCTCACCTACCTTCTCAATTCTGGGCCGAGGCACTCCAGACCTCCAACTATCTCATAAACCGCCTCCCTTCCTCCTCCATCAACTTCAACTCACCTTACACACTCTTACATCGCCACCCTCCCACCTATACACACCTGCGCGTGTTTGGTTGTCTCTGTTTTCCCTAGCTACAACCACATTCTCCCAACAAACTATCCCCCCGATCTCATCCCTGCATTTTCCTTGGATACTCCACTCATCACAAAGGATTTCGATGCTATAATCCCTCCACTCACAAAATTCATATCTCTAGACATGTTCGCTTTCATGAAACCTCTTTTTACCATGAACTCCATCCCACACCTTCCAGCACCTCACCTACTTCTTCACCACCCTCCCCTCTCATAATCCCTCCTTCCACTTTACGTACTACTACACCACCTCCAGACACATTACCCCCATCTTCTCCAAACATCACACATTCTCCCACCATCTCATCGATTCCTCCCATATCCACATCTACCCCTGCAACTTCCCAACCACCCCCCACATCTTCACAATTCCCCCCCTCCAAATTATCCCACTAACATTCACCCCCATGCTCACCCGTGCCCGCACAGGTAATCTTCGTCCCAAACCCATCTTCGACCTCCTCGCCCACACCAACCCACTTATCACTCCCTCTACATATAACCAAGCATCTAAACTCCTTCCCTGGCGTAATGCCATGTCCTCCGAATTTCTCGCTCTTCAAAAACAAGGCACTTGGTCTCTCATTAAACCGCCTCCCAATACGCCTATACTCGGTTGTCGCTGGACCTACAAGTTAAAACTACATCCCGACGGCACCATTGCCCGTCACAAGGCTAGACTCGTTGCACAGGGTTATTCACAACAATTTGGTATCAATTACAAAGACACATTCAGCCCGGTGGCCAAGCTCCCTACAATCCGTGTCTTCCTATCCGTCGCTCTCCACCACAATTGGAAGATCATCCAATTTGACGTTGCTAACGCATTTCTCCATGGTGATCTTCAAGAAGAAGTATACATGCAGCAGCCACTAGGATTCATAGACCCGCAACATCCTTAGCATGTTTGTCGCTTACATAAGGCCATTTATGGCCTCAAACAGTCCTCCCGCCAATGGTTTCAAAAGCTCACATCTTTTTTAACAAACTTTGGCTTCTCATTTAGCAGGTCTGATCCATCGCTGCTAACATTGCTACAACAAGACACCCAAATTTATTTTTTGATATATGTCGATGACATATTACTCACCGGGAACAATCATACACTGATCGAACGCTTGCTTCAGCAACTTCAAAATCATTTCTCTCTCCAGCAACTTGGACCACTCTCAATGTTCCTCGATATTCAGGTACATCATCAACACAATGGGCTCTTCCTACAGCAATCTCACTATGCCCATGCCATACTCGAATCAGCCGGTTTTACCTCCTGCAAATCAGCAATTACACCTATCTCCCTTAAAACCAGCAAGTCCCTTGATCCAGACACACCATATTCTGATCCTACCCTTTACCGTCGTCTAGCTGGTTCTCTCCAATACCTTACTATCACTCGCCCTGACATCGCCTTTGCAACAAATTGCATATGCCAACATATGCATAATCCCTCCACCCATCATTTTCAGCTCCTCAAACGTCTTCTTCGCTACATCAAAGGGACGATTCATTATGGATTACCAATTCGCAAAGGTGATCTTTGCCTTCATACTTACACAGACGCTGATTGGGCAGCGGATACTACCGATCGAAAATCGGTTACCGGGTTCTGCACATTCCTTGGTCCTAACCTCATTTCATGGCACGTGAAAAAGCAAGTTACAGTGGCAAAGTCCTCTACCGAAGCCGAATACAGATCCCTCTCCTCTGCTACCTCCGACGTCATTTGGCTTCGTCGCCTAGCAGCAGATTTCCTCATTCCTCAAGCTCAGCCCACACCGATTCACTGCGACAACATCTCTGCTCTTGCGCTTGCCAACAACCCGGTATTTCATGCTCGGACCAAGCATATAGAGATCGACTACCATTTTATCAGCGATCATATCAAGCGCAAGGAGATAGAAGTATTCCATATCAGTTCCGTTGATCAACCAGCAGACATCTTCACCAAAGCCCTATCTGCAACCAGATTTTCTACTCTTCGCGACAAATTAACTGTCCAGCCGCTGGACAGTCAATTTGAGGGGCCCTGTTAACAGCTTAAATCAGCTGTACCTGTAGTACACCAAGTTTATTCTACTCCAGCATCGTCGTGGCCACATTCCATTGGCCTACACATATTCGCTGCTCCACCATCCTCTGCAATCAACGGCTTTGTCAGCTTCTAGAATTATCTTCTCCTCCTTTATATGCATATACCACTGTAGCTCTTCTTTGAGCTTTCTAAGCAATTAATGACGATTCATCCTGTGAGCTAAAGGCTCTGCTTCTTACCTTTTCTCTGTTCTCTGTTTTTCCTTTATGCAAGCATATTCTGCAGGTGCTTTTAGTTAAGCCCTATTTTCATTTTTCTTAAATTTTGTAACGCTCAATAATTATTAATAATTAAATTTGGAAACATATAATTAAAAAATATTAGAAAATAGTATATTTTTAATGCATAACTTATAATAAAAATAATATTATTATGTGCTCTTAAAAAATATTCGACGCTTAACTAAATCTTACACAAATCAGATCAAAAACTTTGACAAGTTTTTTTCCAAGAAGCATTAACTCACGTACATCAGCACAAACACCGGATCCGAGCCCACTGATAATTCCATTTTCCCCAAATACAAAATGACGAAAATAGCTTTCATAACTTCTTTACTGGCTTCCCCCACCAGTTACGAAGCCTCACTCGCAACCGTGGCCGAGTCCCTCCGCCGCCTCCCCTCAACAAAATCTCTACGCAAATGCCGTCAGCTCCACGCTTTCATCCTCACCTCCACCCCCTCCCCTTCCATCCGCTTTCTACTCAATAACCTATTATCAATATACTCAAAATGTGGCGCACTCCTCGACGCACACAAGCTGTTCGATAGAATGTCTGACCGAAATACCGTCTCCTACAATGCTATAATGTCCGCCTATTCCAGGTTCCCTTGCCACGCCACTTCTTGCATGCATCTGTTCCATGATATGTCGTCGGTCGGCATCACTCCCAACGCCTCCACCTTCTCCGCTCTTGCACATGTCATCCATGACCACCGAGCTGGCAGCGCCGTTCATTGCCGTGTCGTCGTTTTGGGATTCTACGGCAATGTGTTTGTAAAGACGTCTCTTTTGAGAATGTACTTGGGTTGTTTAAGCTTGGAATCGGCAGAGAGGATATTCCACGAAATGCCTGAAAAAGATGAGGTAGCTTGGAACTCCATGCTCCTCAGTAGATTGAACGGTTGTGAGATTAAGCGTGCACTGCAGCTCTATGTTGGCATGGTACAAGAAGGATTAGAACCTACTCCTTGTACGTTTACAATGCTTTTGACTGTGTGCAGAAAAGCGGAGGACTTGAATGCAGGACGAGTCGTCCATGGACATATTATTAAGTCTAAGTATCCACCTGATATTCCATTGCAGAACGCGCTTCTTGATATGTATGCTAGCTGTGGGGATGTGAGAACGGCTGAGTTGGTTTTTGAAAGAATTGATGATCCAAATTTGGTGTCTTGGAATTCCCTGATGGCTGGTTTTTCAAGTAATTGTGATGGGGAGAAGGCTATTGGTGCTTTTGTGAAGCTAAAGTTGATGAATTGCTCAGATGTGCTTCCTCCCGATGAGTATACTTTTGCAGCTGTCGTTGCTGCTACTGCTGCTTTTCCTTCATTATTCTATGGAAAGCCTCTTCATGCTGAGATCTGTAAAACAGGATGGACGGAGAGTGTCTACGTTGGACAGACGTTAATTGGCATGTATTTTATGAATAGTGAGCCATTGTCGGCCGAGAAGATATTCCATAGTGTTCCTCAGAAGGATGTGGTCATATGGACTGAGATGGTGGCTGGACATTCAATGCTGGGTGGTGGGGAAATGGCAATACAATACTTTTCTAATATGCTAGTGGAAGGACATGAAGCTGATAGCTTTTCTCTTAGCAGCGCTATAAAAGCATCAGCTTTTCTTACCGCACTGAGACAGGGTGAGATGTTCCATGGTCTGGTGATTAAAGTTGGATATGGAGGAAATTCTTGTGTTTGTGGAAGCCTAGTTGATATGTATGCTAAAAACGGTAGCCTTGAAAGTTGTAGATTTGTGTTTGATACAATTAGAAGGCCTGATTTAATATGCTGGAACTCAGTTATTGGAGGATTTGGTAATCATGGAAATGCTGAGGAAGCCTTTAGTCTTTTTCGACAGATGGTGGAAAGTGGTCTACAGCCTGATCATGTCACCTACATCTCTTTACTTTCTGCCTGTAGCCATTGTGGACTGCTTGAGAGAGCCAGGTTTTACTGGTTTTGTATGATGAATGATGGCATCATACCAGGGCTAAAGCACTATACCTACATGGTAAACTTGCTAAGTCGAGCAGGGCTGTTGCGAGAAGCTGAAGAGTTGATCGCGAGCTCGCCTTTTGGAGATTGCTCCACTGAGTTGTGGAGAATTTTGTTGAGCTCATCTGTTGTCAGCAAGGATTTGGATATGGGTAACCATGCAGCTAAGGTGGTGTTAAATTTAGATCCAGATGATCTTCCTACCCATATATTACTTTCAAATCTTTATGCTTCAGTCGGTAGTTGGGATGAGGTAGTTGAAGTCAGAAGAAAGATTAGAGGTCTACTTGTTGGGAAGGAACCTGGTTTAAGCTGGATTGAACAGAAAAATACGGTTCATGTTTTTTCTGCTGCTGATGATTGCCATGCACAGATTGATGACTGTCGAAATGAGTTGCTTAGATTGCAAGGAAATATGGAAGGATCAGATCTACATAATATTTGTTTCTGATTATAACTGAAGGTCATCTTTGATATTATTTTAATGCGGTGAGGCTAAACATTCCATTCAAATTGCTTCTGATTGGTCTCTGTACAGGAATACATGAAAACTGCATTTGCGCACAACAAATTAATCCTTTTTTCATGGGAAGACTGTCCTGTAAGTAGAGTAGCGAAGCAAGCTTTAGTTTTGAGAGGAAGGTTTCAATGCTTTTGATAATTGAAGAATTTCAATGGCAGATTATATAGTGATTGTCAGAATTTTGTTTTGCCTGCCTATCCGACAAGCAATATGATGATTTCACTGAATGTATGGAAAAGCAGAAGGCCGGAAAAGCATCCATCAACCTGATGAGGAAGCAGATGCAAGAACATTACGAAGACAGCAGGTGTTCATTTTGTTTTCAAATCTATCTATGAGTGGCACCAGAGTCTTACTAGTAAGTACGAATCGAGCCCAAGAGAAAAAAAAATTGAATGAAAGAGAAAACTAGAGTAATAGACTGAAGATTTCACTAGATTTCCATTAGAAAGTACATAATATGATGTAACTTGATCGATTGCAATCGGTCATTATACTGATAGGCCGGTTCCTCGTGAATTGGCCCAACCGGCCCATCCAGGGCCGATTTTTGTTTATAGGGGACGGGCTAGTCCCGCCTCCTCTATACTTGCCGTAGCCCGCCTCTTTTATGCTTGCCGCCCACAATAGTAGGTTCCACTATTCCAATTGAGTTCAAATTAGAAAAGGAGGGAGCGGCTAGGGCTTTGGAGGGAAAATTGATTTGGAAAGTTTATGTATTAAATAGCATGAGTTGTTTTTGGGTTAGGGTTATGCTTGATTTGTTTCTCTTGTAGTTCCTTGGCGTCTTGGGCTCTAGACTCCTTTTCTAGAGATTGGGAGATAACGATCCTGAGGATCACTTGTATCTTGTTTTGTGTTTGTTTGGCTTTGATTCTCTTATTGCAATCCATCGTTTTGAGGCTGATTTCACCCAGATTTTGCATTATTTTCGCTGTTTTCACCAATTAGTGATAGTTTTACTTGCGAACTCAAGTATTTTCCTTATGGTTACTTGCGAACTCAAGTATATCCTATCAAATACATCAGTCTCATCCTCTGATCCTTATTTATAATTTTAGCTCAAATTTCAGTGTTACAGCACATTTTATTCTGGTGACTTCGGGCAAGCGGTGAGTAAACTATTTGATAACTTGCTGAGTCTGATTTATTTCAGCAATATGACTCGACTGACTCGCCCCAGCCGGTATTGGGGGGTACACTTTAACTAATCAATGCACTGATAGAAGGAAGTTGTCTGTGGGGTTGGTTCAAACAGAGAATCCGCATTACTGCATGGAAAGGAAATTTCTTGGAAAATTTTTAAAGGTAACCAGTTCACAGTCCCCAACACATACACGCAGTAATTTCCCATTTGTAAGTATAGGTGGCAAAGCATTTATCTTATTAAAGTTAATGGAGAGTTTAAACCAAATGCAACATTTTATAAGAATGAATGAGAAAGAAGTTTTTACGAATCCAAATAGTTAGGGTGAATTCATGGGAAAAGGCTTATTATGATGATGATCATCATGATATATGGAAGGGAACGATGAACTAAACACATAAAAATAGTAAATCACGATTTGCAAAATACAAACGAACGCAAGAGATTTACGTGGAAAGCTCAAATTTGTGAAAAACCACGGGTGGAAGGGAGAACGGTTTCACTATAGAGAAGAGACGGAGTACAAACGGCTTCAAACCCTAAGCCATTTATAACATATTTATAGGGAAAAAAGTAGGGTACTGAGAAACAAGTGGACAGGTTAAACCTCGTTAAGGGGCGCTGCCCCCTTGGACCCCCGACATATATAGATAAGTTTTCTATACAAATGATTAATGAGTTACTAGACCAGTTATATGGGCGATTATATTCTCCAAGATTGATCTGAAATCAAGATATCATCAGATCAGAATGCATTTCGTTGGCATCCACAAAACTGCTTTCAAGACTCATGAAGGCCACTACAAGTTTTTAGTGATTCCTTTGGGCTTACCAACATCCAGCTAACTTCCAGTCGCTTATGAACAAGGTATTTCTGCCAAACCTCCGTAAGTTTGTATTAATTTTCTTCGATGACATTTTGGTGTATAGTTGGTTTGACGTAGAGCATGTGGAGCACTTGAGGCTCGTGTTAGTAACATTGAAGGAGCATCAGTTATATGCCAATTTGAAGAAGCGTTCTTTGCACAATAAATGTTGGAGTATTTAGGATATTTGGTGTCCAAATCAAGAATAGCTTTAGATCTTTTCAAGATAAAGACTACGTTAGAGTGGCCCTTGCCCAAAACTCTAAAGGAGTTGAGAGGGTTCTTGGGACTCACAGGGTATTACATAAAGTTTGTGAGGGGATACAACTCTATAACATGGCCATTGGTAGAGCAATTGAAGATTGATTATTTCAAATGGGGGGAGGCATCCACTCAGCATTTGAGCAATTTAAAAAAGCTATTACGAGTGTCCTCGTGTTAGCACTATCATATTATAGCTAATTATTTGTAGTAGAGACTGATGCATCAGCCTATAGGTTGGGTCCAGTTCTCATGCAGAGTTAGAAGCCCATAGCTTATTTCAGCCAGATGTTGACCATTAGGGTGAGGCTGAAATTAGTGTATGAAAGGGAGCTTGAAGCGTGAGAGGGAGCAGGATGAAGAGCTTAATAATACCACCAGAGACTTATTGTAGGACAAGGATAGCCGTCATGGTTACTCTTTGATAGGTCAGAAGCTACTATACTGGGGACGATCTGTGCTCTTGAGGACATCACCACATATCCCTCTCTTATTGCAGGAGTTTCATGACACAAGTGTTGGGGGATATTCAAGAGTTCAAAAGACATATCATAGACTGGGAGCGGAGCTATATTGTGTGGGTATGCCAAAGGATGTAGAGGAGTTGGTGGCAAGTTGTGATGTGTGTCAAAGACACAAATACCTTGCTATGGCAACAGGTGGTCTTCTACAGCCTTTGACATTACGCAAGAAGGTATGGGAAGAGATGACTATGGACTTCATTGAGGGGCTACCTAGATTGGAAAGGTTCACTATGATTGTAGTGGTGATGGGCAAATTGAGCAAATATGCTCATTTTATTCCCTTATGTCACCCATACACCGTATTGTCGGTGGCAATCGTATTCATTAAAGATGTGGCCCGTTGCATGGCATACCTGAAGTCATTGTGTCCGATTAGGATAAGGTGTTTCTGAGTCGCTTATGGAGGGAGTTATTTAAGATACAGGGGCCTATCTTAAAGCGGAGTATAACTTATCATCCCAAAACAGATGGTCAAACGGAAGTGGTGAATCTCAGTGTTGAGACTTATCTTCATTTCTTTGTATTAGATACACCAAAGATGTGGGCTAAGTGGTTAACCTGGACAGAATATTTGTATAACACTTCATATCATAAATTTATGCGCATAATCTATATAAGCTTAGAATCTAAATTTTTTTAATAAAAAGTCTAAACTCACAGTCAAGAGAACAAAATGATCTGCACATCTTTTAAATTTTTATTATTAATTGATCCTTTGAAACGCTTCAGGATTTCGGGAATCAAATTCTCGCACTTCACGCAGAATCCAAGTCAGAATCTGCATTATTTTATGGATCTGAAAGCAAAAAGTTGTTCTCTCTAAATGTTTTGGATTTTTGCTCTTTTTTTCTTCAGAGAAATTCAGGTTGATTCGTATGGATATTGTCTTCTTTATAGTATGGGGCTCAGCGTGTTTCCATTTATGCTGTCAAAGACGCCATTTCCACCTACCTGTGAAAGGTTCTTTTCTAAATTTATTTAAAATTTATTTTAAAATTAATTAATATTGAATTTTAATTAATTTCATATTGTATCTATTTTAAAATCTATATATTTTGATCATATTTTAATTTAGATATTTTGATGAATTTTATTTATTTATTTTTTTTATGCAGCTAAGATTAGAGAGAGACATCTTAAATAATTCGGTCACTTAAAACATTGGCCTTATGATAGCCCGATTAGGAGAGCATATGCATTTTATTTGACCTGAAAGGTGAAAGGTAGGGATAAATTTAAGAAGAATTGGTTAGAAAGTATTAGAAATGATATTTTTTATTAAATTTAAATAAAAATTTGGCTCTTAACAGGATAATAAAAAAAAAATTATGTAGCCAACATCATATAATGGGATTAGGGCTTGATGTTGTTGTTTTTTTTTTATGTGTTTATATAATTGCCAATTTAATGATAAATAATTTGCAAATCTAAACCTCAAATCACTTTTAAAATTTTGACATATTTATTATTTATACCGAGCTTAATTTATGTAATTATTAATAAACTAGAAAGAGAAAATTTTCTTTCAAAATGTCGAAATAAAGAGCGGGTATTTTCGTAATGAATTCACAAAATTTTAAGTTTTTTTTTTTTCATTTGAAATTATAAATGAATCGAGTCGCTTGCGGCTAATTAATTAACATTTAATTTAAATTATTAAATATATAATTTTTAATTGTTGCATTTTAATATATCTAATGAAAATAATTAATTTGGAAATAATTTACCTTTCAGATTATTATGTTATTAATTTAAATATTTAAAAGATGAAAAAAAGGAATGTCAATTTTCTTAATCTATTTAATATAATCATTGAACAAAATATTTTAAAAAAAATTGGTAGGTGACTAGGTAGGAGAAAGAAGTTTATATCTCTAATATATATATATATATATATATATATATATATATATATATATATATATATATATATAATTTTAAAGTAAAAAATAATATTAATTTATATAAGTTATATACTTCCAAAATTTAATTTTGCACGTGCTAAAATAAAATTTAAAAAAAAAAAAAAACAGCTGAAGTATGACCATGCTTTGCTTAATTTGAGTTGTTTACCATCACCTTATTTTATGAAACCCTAAAAGATGACGCTATCTATTCTCCATAGTCTCTTTAGCCCGAATTAATTAATCTTTCATAGCAATCGAAGCTCCCAATAAGTCTACAACTTCCCTTGTAAGTGCAGTAAAAGGAAGTCCAGCCAAGGCTTTGAAGATTTTTTTAAGGCAATTTGAGTGCTAAAGCTGTTGACGTGACCCAAGCGTTGAAGAATTTAGATAAAAAAGGAGGCGACTTTGGATCTTTGAAGAAGAATGAGCTGACAAGTGTGAACGATCACTATGCCTAAATGGAAACCAATCGCCTCCAGCCATATAATTGAATTGGATAGTAGCTACTTGCCAAAGGAGACCCCGCCTTTCGTGTTTGGCTCTGCCTCTTTGTTTATTGAGAATTAGGGTTCAGTGATGCGATAGTGTGGAATCTTGCACGTAATCTTCTATCTTGGCCTCAGTCGGTAAACACAGAGGGAAAAAGTACTTTTTTTTCCTCACTGTAGCTATCATTTGATCTTTTTTGGGGCATTGATTCCTTCTTTTTTGTAATTTTCGTTTAAAGTTTAGGACTTTATATGATTCTTATTGTTTTCTCTATTTTGTGGTTTATGGCTTCAGCATGGGAAGAAAATTCATTCAGGAAGTCCCGAATGGATTTACATTGAGAGGAATGCTATCGGAGTCAAACGTGCCATTTATTTTCCTTTAAAAAAAGAGCTTATCACTGAAATCTGGGGTTTTGAGTGATACCTTTCAATTCTGTTGGGAACTCGTCTAGTTTTTTTTAGTTGTGGATATAAAAGTTCTTTTCTTACTATTGCAAGGAAAGGTACTCTTTTCTTCCTCATCATTTCTGATTACTTTTTGGATTCCGAGGCTGCTTTAGATTTAGTGGGGTATTTTTCTTATGAAAACTTGTTTCCATTCTGCAATTTGGGTTCAAGTGGCATGTTTTCTGCGTCTGCCGTAAAGCTATCTCCCTTTGTTTTGTTTTTGTGTGAGGTTTACACTGGTAAATAATGACTTTGAGATTCTGAGGTTCATCAAAGCGTCCTTTTTGTGATCTGGATTCCAACTGCATGATGGAATCCTTCATGTTCTCTTGAATTTTTAGTCTTCTTTAAGGAGCTACTCAAAATTGGTATTTTGTTTTTTTTCTGTCATGCTTAGCTTATAGGTTCTCTGCGAGCTAAGAAGAAATAGAATTCATTTATCTGATTAGAGCTGAAGATAAGCCGAAACATGCACACACAGACACCCATAAACAATGTTAACTTCTTTCTGCTTAGCTTCTCTGGTTTTAAGGTGTAATAGTGGTGGATCCTTTTGAGATATCTCAATTATTCTGCACAAAATTCTTATTTTAGTTCAGGGAACCTAGTTTTTTGCTTATTCTTTTTGTTAACTTTCCTCATTTAATTTGCTGAGTTCCTTGTTTTTTTATTCAAGAGCTCTCCGGTTCAGTAATTTATATGTAGATTTTACCAAGCTGTTATTATCATGTTAGGCTTAGATATGACTTTTTTTATTTGCTTTATTCCTTTGATTCTCTTAGTAATTTATATGTGATTTATTCCTTTGATTCTCTCAGCACTTGAAGGTATATTGAAGTGAAGCAAATATGAGTTCGCAGTTTGAAAGAGAGGAAACAAACAAAAATAAGGTTCATTACAAGCCTATATTCTTCTTTGCTAGAGATTATGCATGTATTGTGATGATTAGCAAAGAAATTGCCTGTATACGCAGGGAAGATTTGCTGCCATTGTTGTTTGCTGGGTCTTAGGGAATGGATCTCTCATCTCATGGAACAGCATGCTTACTATTGTCGACTATTATACTACAAAATTTCCGGTATGATTGTGTTTAATAAGTTTCTTGATGCTATTGAGCCAGAAGAAGCTATTTAGGCTTGAAGATAATCTGTTTTTAATGTGCCTTTTAATTCCAGTACCGAAATTCAAGCTCTTCTAACAGATCTAGAATTTGAACGCATCCATGAAAGCAATACTTCCCAGCCCTTCTTTCAAAGAGATTCTTTGCAGATATAGTTCTCATTGGCATGATAAAAAAGAGATTCATATAAGGGATGGAAAATAAACTTGTCTGATTTGGTTGGATTGTCTTAGCTAATTTCTTGCCCATTAAAAGCTGAGCTACACTTGCATGTTATTTTCAGAAACAAGCTTTTGTAGCCCTCAATATGTAATTTTCCTTTTTTGATAAGACAGATGAGTATGTCTCCTAACCCTCCAATTGAAGTGAACCTTAATGAAACTAAGGCTTCGTTTGGGACAGCTTTCGTACTATTTTTTAAAATGGCTTTCTAGTTAAAAATTATCAAATTCAAGAAATTTTTGTATTAAAAAACTATTTTAGAAAGCAAGAAGAAAGCTATCCTAAATGAAGCCTAATTCTAATATGTATGACGATTTACTATTAAAAGAGCTTAAGAAATGGAAAGAAAAGTCACTTCTCTACTTTTGGTTGGATTATTTTGGCTAATTACCTGCACAATAAAATCTAAACTTGACATGCTTGTACTTCAAACGAGTATTTCTTGTAGTTTCAATGTGGTAGATTTTAGGTTTATGAACTTTTAAGATGATCTGCAACTGTAATGAATTTGCTGACACTCTTTCTTTCATATAAAGCTGCCTCTATTTTTCTGATAAAGTGATTTGAGAGTTTTGGATATTAACATGTCCACAGAAATAAACTGCTAGGTAGAGCATGTCTTTTTATATATGAACTAACATAATAATCATCCTGAATATAAATTGTACATTCCTTATCAAAACTTACTGTTTTTTTTTTTTTCTTTTTTGGGTGTGTGGAAAGATATGCATTTACTTAATTTTTTTCTTGATGTCTTTTTGTTGTTGCAGAAGTACCATCCCACGAGAGTACTTACACTAGTTTATCAACCTTTTGCCTTCGCAATGCTTGCAATACTCACCTATCATGAAGCAAAGCTTAATACTAGAATCCGGAACATATGTGGATACACGTTGTTTTTTATAAGCTCATTACTTGTGATAGTTGTAAGTAAATTTTCTAACTTTTCTTAAGCACCCCCTATAACTCCTTAATGTTTTTAGCAATTTCTCCTGATCAAATTAAATTGATTAGTGCCCTTGTGATATGTGATAGAAGAACATAATAGACTAATTATTATAAGAATTCAAGTGTTAGGAACAAAAAATCATTGAGAGATAATGTGTAAAAATAAGAATGTTAAGACGGATGTGTAGTAAAACTAGAAAGGAGTGAGAAATGATTATAAAGTTGGGATAATTATGGAATCATCTATTAGATGTAATTATAGCATATAGACTCAAATGATTTTGGCATCTATAATAGAGTGCCGAAGATGTACTATTAAGGAATTAGGTAGAAAAAGGTTAAGGGATTATCAAGAAAATAGGGATAGAACAATGGTAATGTGTTTTAAAATTTTCCAAAGGGGTTTGTAAAAAAAAAGAAGTTAATACCTCATGTTACCTGAAGTGGTTGGTCTAATATATGGGTGTAAGTGAGCTGAGCTGGCTCGAGCTCGACTCATTTATGGGCTCAAGAGCCGAGCTTATCGAGCTCACAAGTCGAGCTCGTTCTTGATAAAGCTCAGCCCGTGAGCTCGCAAGCTGGCTTGAATTACTGTTTAATTTTTTTTAAATCATTAATATTTTTGTTACATTTAAAAGTTCTAAAAAAATTAAATCTAATCTTCAACAGCAGCTTAATAAAAACATTCTAGAACATCAATACCAATAAATGTTAATAAATGAAACACAACTTTTGAGATACTAAAATAATGAAATTTTCAATATATATATATATATATATATATATATATATATATATATATATATATATATATATATATATATATATATATAATTTAAAAGCTGTGAAGAAAAGCAGCTTTTTTTTCTTTTCTAATAAATGCTAAAGGCTCTTAATCTCACTCCAGCAGTCTTCTTTGCTCGATTTCTGTGTTCGCTCTCCATCTGTTCGAAACGGGTGGTAAAATCAAAACCAGGCGGGAAAGTGACGAACAGGAAATCGAGCGGCTCGATAAGCTCGATATAGTGTCGCGAGTCAAGCTCGAACTTGACTCGAGCTTGGTATTTGACTGGCGAGTCGAGCTCGAACACCCCCTGACTCGAGCTCGACTCGACTCATTTACACCCCTAGTCTAATACAATTGCTGATGATTATGATTCTGTTGATTTATCTTTGTTTTACCCTCACAGTTAGATCTAGCAACATCAGGGAAAGGAGGGGCTGGACCCTTCATTGGCATTTGCCTTATAAGTGCAGCTTTTGGAGTTGCTGATGCACTTGCTCAAGGTGGGATGGTTGGTGATCTGGCCTTAATGCGTCCAGAATTCATTCAGGTTTTCTTCTCTTTTTACAACGCAATATCTGATCCACAAATTCATCTTTCCAAACTGTATTACTTACTCATTTTCCTGCTCTACATCTATTTTGAATATATATAGTCATTCCTTGCTGGTTTGGCTGCTTCCGGGGCATTAACTTCTGCTTTGAGGCTGATTACTAAGGCAGCTTTTGAGCATAGTCATGACGGTCTTCGCAAGGGAGCCAGTACGTGAAAACTACTTCTTCCTTCTGTACAGAATAATTTCTTTTTTTCAACCATGATATGTTTTATTACAGTTTATTTCACGGCCATTGCTTGAACTGATTCCTGCAGTGATTTTCTTTGCGATTGCTTCATTTTTGGAGTTTCTTTGTGTTCTACTATATGCATTTGTCTTTCCCAAGCTCCCAATCGTAAAGTACTATCGATCGAAGGCAGCTTCTGAAGGATCAAAAACAGTTTCAGCAGATCTTGCAGCTGCTGGCATCCAACTGCAGAACAAGCCAAATGTGCGTGTGTGTTTGCACATTCAAGCCACAATCTGAATTTGTTAAACTAAAAAACTTTATAAAATGAGCATATTGTATGTAATTCAGGCTGAAGAAGATCCAAAGCAATTAGAGCGTATGACCATCAAGCAGTTGTTGATGCAGAACTTGGATTATGGACTGGACTTGTTTCTTATATATGTTCTAACTTTGTCAATTTTCCCAGGCTTCTTGTCTGAAGACACTGGGGTCCACCAACTTGGTTCTTGGTACGTTATTTTTTTTTTTTTTTGTTCACTCTTAGGTTCAATATTTTTTGTATTTCTATTTTTTTTGCATGAATCATATAGTCTTCCTTCTTTTAAGCTCTTAGTAATTTGATTGGTTTCCTTTTTTTATTGAAATTCATGTTTCATATAGCTTTAAACTTCCATTTTTTATATACATATATGATGTCTTGTTGATTTTTTCTCCTGAAGGATGCAGATCTTTTTCAAATCTTTTATAAATTGAAAGTAAGGCACAAAGCAGAGCTTTGTATTGGGTACCCATAGCCACACCCACTCATATACCCAACCATATCCAATGGGTATGGTGGTATGGGTATGCCCATGGCCTCCTTGATGAGTATGGGTGGGTACTCAGCATCGGGGGATAAATCGATTCACATTGCTAATCACTGTATGTCTTATATTAGCGCAATCTTCACTACGCAGTGTGCAGCACTGAATCACGCTGCGACCATGGTAAATTTTGATATGCGGCTTGAAAGTTTTCAATCAGAGCAATGGGCAAGAAGCCTAAAGGCCATCAGTCCGTGGCAAGCTGCGTTCAAGAAACATGAAAAGTGGGTGGGTATGGGTGGGTACGACATCCCAAAAGTCACCATGGGTCGGTGTGGGTGGGAAAAGCCAGTCTGTCATCCGCGCAGAGCATGGGTACCCAACCAGGACCCCATGTAGGGCTTTGGTACAAAGTTAGCCACATATAATTAGGTTGGAGGTCAATCTAAGGCTTTGTTTGGGATGACTTTCTCGCTGCTTCTTGAAGCAGCTTTTTAGCAAAAAAAAATAATTAATTTTTGTACTAGAAAGTTGCTTTAGGAAGCATCAAGAAAGCCGTCCCAAACAAAGCCTAAGATAAGAACAACACAAGATCAATTATAGATCGAATTCCACACATAAGAGCTAAAGAATATTGAGTTTAAGGAATGTTGCAATATGGACTCAAATCTATGAACTTTGGCTTTAGTTTTCGTACTGCTTTCTAAAGCAGTTTTTTAATACAAAAAATTTTTGAACTAAAAATTTTGGTTCTAAAAAACAGTAAGAAAGCTGTCCCAAATGAAATCTTTATCTAGAGAACCAAGGAGAGTACCAAATCAAGTTAGAGCTTCGTCATAGCCCTCATTGAAATTGCCAATGATGTGGCATGATCTTGTTGATAGAAATAGATCCCAAATAAATCTATTTCTTTGGATCACATGATTTCGCTGGCTTTTTCTTCCCTATTATAGTTCTTAAGGATTTGGTTTTTCCCTCATTGTTCAGGTATTCTCTTGTTTTGATCGCAATGTATAATGTGCTGGACCTCATTGGAAGATTTACTCCTCTCATCAAACAAATCTGCATAGAATCAAGGAAAGGCCTTATGATTGCAATTATTTCCCGTTTTCTGTTCGTTCCTGCATTCTATTTCACTGCAAAATATGGAGGACAGGGTTGGATGATACTCCTCACATCATTATTAGGGTTAACTAACGGTCATCTTACCGTTTGTGTTCTCACTGCAGCCCCAAAGGGTTACAAGGTTAGCTTTCTACAACCTTTTTTCATATCTTGGAAATATTTTCATTAAATCATTAATTTATTCATATTTATAAATTGTTTTTTTTTTTTTTTTTTTTTCTGAAATGAAATGGTTTCTTGTGCAGGGACCAGAGGCTAATGCCTTGGGAAATTTGCTGGTTCTGTTTCTTTTAGGTGGTCTTTTTTCAGGAGTTGCATTAGATTGGCTATGGCTTATTGGCAAAGGCTGGTGAGGTTATTGATCAGCCACTTCAGTTTCTAAATTCCAGTCAGAAAGTAATCTTAAATTTAGATTTTTTAAAAAAAATCAATTTTAAGGTTTTTTTTTTTTTGGGTAAAGTGAACTAATTCAAGATCGACATCTTGAATTTTTTATCACAAAATAAGTGTTGAAAATCATTTGCTTGCTAATGCAGCAATGGAGCTTCTCCATTGCTTCTGCATTTTTTACTTTAATATTTCATTAATGAATCATGTTTTGTGATGGTAATTAAGGGCTTGTTTGGCTATTTTTTTCTTTACATGGCTGCAGGAAGTATTTAAAATGGAGCTGATCAGAATTTACTCGTTATGTATGTTAAAATTTTTTAATTTATATTTAAAATGAAATAAATAAATCAATCAATAAAATAAAATTATTTTCATTATTTTCATTAGATTGAATTTTAAAAAATTTTAATTACTTTTGAATTGAATGCAATATCTAAATGATCAGTTAACTTTAATATTATACTCATCTTGAAAAATTTTACAGAATTTCAAAATTTATTTGATAAAAAAATTCTAATGTAAATTTGCTCTAAATTATTCTTAAATATTGTTTACATCTCAAATCAGGGCCAACCATACCAACATTTTAGGCGAGTATGCATGAGTATACCTCAAGCATCTTAGGTTTCATTTAGGACGATTTTCTTACTAAATAACTATTTTAAGAAAGCCGGCCCAGATGAAATCTATAGGCTTTATTTGGGACGATTTTCTTACGACTTTTTAAAACAACTTTTTAATATAAAAATTAATTAAATTTTTGTTAGAAAACTACTTTTAAGTAGTAAAAAACTGTTCCAAACGAAGCCTTCATATAACTACAAACCCAGCAGCTGATAGGATATCATCCCAAGCTACAAGGCAAAGTTCAGAAATATCAATCTGAGAACAAACTCTATTATGGCTCATTTAGTTGCTTGAAGATTCTGTAAAATGATCGGAAGATAAAATTGATTTCTCCCCAAAAACAATCATTGAGAGAGAGTTTCTGCATCTAAAAGCAACAGAGTGAGCCCTTTAACCACAATAAAAACAGGCAGATGAGGCAAAACTGTCTAGTTTTGTTCCATTGCTTCTGCGTTTTGTGTACCTTCTTCATGATCAGGTGCTTCCTGTTCAGGTTGTTGTGGAGGTGGTGGCAACATCTCGTGCACAATATTTAACAGTTCGTCAACATCATTTGAACCGCCATCTTCATTTACCTTGAAGCGAGCATCCAAATTGGGTATAACCTATAACATGACAAAAACAGACATGGGTGAAAAATCATATGAATACTGATCAAAATTCTAGATTTTGTTGCCAATTAAGCCTTCGTTTGGAACGATTTTCTTCTTACTTTCTAAAACAGTTTTCTTTTACAAAAATTTATTGAATTTGAACTTTTTTACTAAAAAATCGTTTTAAAAAACAGTACAAAAGTTATCCCAAACGAAGCCTAAATAACAGTTCTAAGAGCATGAAAGGTGTTTAAGTTTAATGGAGAATGATTCGTACTATCAACAAAGGCTTTGATGGCGATCACTTCCCTAATTCGATTGGTATATTCTCCCTACATGATAATTTCGTAAAAGTATTCTAGGAATATATTATGTGATATTTTAAGTGGATATTTGTTGTTTTCATGACCAATTTATTTGAAGGGAGGGAAGGGGTTCATATCTTGTAATTATAATTCTAAAAAAATAGTGGAATCCATGCAATCATAGTATTTTTTTAGAGGAACTAATCTTCAAACCACATAAAATCTCTATCTTTAGTGTTTTTTTTAATCTTCTTGCTTTCTTGCACTTTCATTCTCAAGAAAGATAGGACAATTAGTTGTACATCATCTAACAATTAAAATGTGAAGGGGAGCAACATATAATCAGCATTAGTAGACAGAAATATCCAGGGCAAGAAGATTCTAAGGGGTGACAATTAATCTAGCAGAAGGTAGCTGCAGTCTGAAAGATCCATCAAGAGAAGAACAGGAGGGATAAAAAACTGTAATGATGAACTACCTTTTCAGTATATAAACCTTGGTTATTGGTGCCATCTGACTATTTTATTATTTAGCAACAAAAAGGCTCATAATAAGGAATGGACTGAGTTGCTCCAGAATAATTAACATATATGATTAAAAGGCATAAAGAAACTTGGTTTCTCACAAGCATATTGGCTCATAGAAGGCCATAAGCTTGAACTATAAATGTCCTTACAAAGAAAAAAAAAACGTCCAAAAAGATTTTCAGCGATATACCCTGCAACTCTTTTGCCAAAAGCACATAGCATTTCACCTGCTCATTGTTCAACTAAAAAATATACATTATAATTAACATTTTTTCCAAAAATCTTCATCATTTACAAGTTCTTTTGAACCTTTATCTAGTTGTAGCTAAGATTATATTACTACAAACTACTCATTTTAGTAAAATTGATTTAGATTTTAGTAAAAGTGCAGAAACAGTTATACAAAACGCCAGTTTTGGTAATACATTTTACACCATCTGTAATCTCTAATACTAACCAAATGCAAGCCTAGTACTGAAGCATGAAGTCAAATGTGTTATAAGCCCTAATAATTTATCTGAACAGAACTTTTAATCTGTCCCACTCCCTAAAGCTTCAATACTCATTTGGAAGTAATATCAAATGATACCTAAACTTCTTAAGTGTATTCATTTTAATCCAACACTTTTTTAGGTATTCAACTTAGTATCCGCCAAATATGAAAAAAAAAATTATCATATTCTCAATTTTGTCATCTTTGAACATAATGGATGGGGAGAAACTTTCATAAAGGCATTTTGATTTTTTTTGGGGTCAATCTCCTTACTTAACACCAGTTCAAACTAATGAAGTTCATTGTTAAAAGTTCAAAATAGCCTAAAAAAACTTCTCTCAATAATTTCCATCCAAAGAAATGATAAAGTATTGGTAGGACCAAATTGGTTCAAATTTAGTTGTTGACATGTAACCTACGATCGACCTAACCGCTAGCTCCCATTACCCACGATCTCCCTCACGTAACTCCCTCCAACCGTCATTTGCTTCCTCAAAACCATTCAAACTTTCGCTCTCTAAAATTGAACGCAAGGAAGCGAACCAAAGGCACCTCTTTCCACAATCTCTACTCCCGTCGAACTCAGTCGAAGCCCGTCCAGCCTCTGTTTTCCCTAGTCAACCCTCGACCAAGCCCATCTGAAGCCGACACTGCATACAATAAACACCTTCAACCTCGCACGCGAGATTCTCAACCCTTCATGCCTTACACCTGATCACGACCACATACCCGATCCCGTCAAACTCCCTAGAACCAAAGCATCTGGCTCGTTCGTCTTCTTCCTCCTGTCGACGCTTGAAGCCCTAGCCGACTGCCTCACTTGCCGACTCCAGCCTCCGTGGGTGACTCCGCCTCCGATCCGACATCCGTCTGCCCTCTCTCTCATATGAATTTCTTTCAAAACTCCCAATACCTATCAAAACTAAAAGATTACTGGGTTTTAGATGAATTTCTTTCAAAACCATAGAAACTTAAAACCATGGTGTGAAGATTGAATCTATGATTTGCAATTTAAGCACGAACAATATTGGCAATTATCATTCAATTTTATTAGAAGATAAAGTGATAGCTAAGCATGGGTTTAAGTATCTCATACCTAATACATAGAAGAATTGAGATATAAGATGTAAATATTAATTTTAGAGTGAATATTGGGTCGGCTATATTGCATGCTATGCGTATTGGGTGGTAAAAAAGTTGTTGATTGTCAAGTGTGGCAAAAAATGAGAATATTAATATTAGTGTGTGGCAAAATTACGATGCAGAAATTAAGAGACTGACTATATTAGAATAATGGTTTGAAAGGCATATATCAAAGATAAGGTTAGTTTAAAATAGACTTGTTGATTGGGACTTGCAAGAAGGGTAGATCGTGCACTACTTAGGCGAATAGATAAAATTAATGTCAAAATGTTATGAAGGAAAAGATGAAGACCTGATGTAACACAGACAAAAGTTGTTCAAAATGATTTGCGAAGAATAGATTTAACACCTTAAGAAGCACTTAATATGAACAAGTGCAAAATAAGTATTCAAAAAAATGATTCCAAATAGTGGGTATAAGCTAATAATAATGGTGATGAATGATGTGAAGTAAAATATATCCCTAGAGAAACATAAAAGATTGTCATGCTTCACCAATTGTACATCCATAAAATTTCTTCATAAGTTAGAAAATACTTAATAAAAACAAATTGAGATGATACCGCATATAGCTCTGCATGACTGGATGGCCTGAAGTTGATGATATTCAACAGTTCAGCCTTTGTAAGCTTTCGCTTTTCATTTCCTTTCTTGAACTCTTCATATCTTCTCTTAAAACTTTCAATTACTTCCCTAGTCTGATTGCAAGCAGCCCTTTGGAGAAGGTAATCATACACCTAAACGCATTTGCACAACAACAATTTCAATGTGATTTCAATGCTTTGCATAATAAGATTTAAATAACATTCAAACTAAGAAATAAAATCGTCTGGAACCACATTGAAAAGCAACAAAATAGCTATTCAAGCACCTTACACTCTGAATTAGCTACAAGTCCAATACAGGCCATAGGATCGCGCTGTGCACCTCGAGCACGTAACATGTCCAAAACTTCAAAATCGGTAAGCATTCCCGCATCGGTCTTTAGTCTGCAAAGTAGCAGCTGGCATGCATTAGTAGCACCTTTCAATACAGAAAGTTAATATGAATAAGAGCAGCCATGCTCGAACTTGCAAAGTTAATTCTAGCCAAGGTAGCCGACCATGAATGTAGTTTCAGAAAATTACCTAACATTTATCACGTTTATCTTTTCAGAGAAAGTTGTCTTCTTCTTGTTTGAATTTTTAATTATAGAAATAGGCCACAGAAAAAAAAAAAAAAAACAGTAATAGGTTGCGTTTGTCACATACGCTTGGGCGCCAAACTACCAATAAATAGAAACTACATAGACAACGAAATAGATATAGATCCATTACCATCTATCCCGAAAAACTTAAAGAATCAGCATCTTTTGGGCCAACTAATGTCCTGACGCTCTAGAAGACGTAAAATGGAAGAAAATCATATAACTAGTGATCACAGAGAGAGAGAGAGAGAGAGAGAGAGAGAGAGAGTAATCAGAAAAGCAAGATCATGAGATCACTTACATTTTCATCGTCGGAGTAGGGAGGAGATATCTTTAGGGTACTGAAACGGCAGCACGAGGGCAGGAAAGAGACCTGATAATTAGGGTTAGGGCAGAAGCAGTGAAAAGTAAATTGGTAGACAATCAAGGCCGGGAGGAGATCGAACCAGACTGGGGCTGCAAATGGCGAAATTATTCTCCGGGGCATTTGGACGGGAATAATTTGGCGGATATTTGAGAGTATATATCGTATGCATTTGTGTATAGTATACATATTGTATTCACATAATTAGCACTCATAATTTGAAAGCTTTACATCCGGAGGTCAATAACATGTCGTCATGTGCTCTTACTATTTACCGCGCGACCCGACGACCCGACCTGTACCAGAACCCGATATTTGCTATGTTCGTGTATTGCTAGGTATTGCTTGGCAATAACGAGAAATATCGCTCTGTCAAGACCAATACCAAATAATACCTAGCAAAACTGGAGTATTGCTCAGTATTACTCGGTATTGATCGGTATTGCTCGGTATTGCTAGGTATTGGTCTTGACAAATAGTATTTCTCATTACCGAGCAATACTTAGTAATACCCTGGTCTGCACAAATCAGCTAATACATAGCAATACCGGGTTCCGGTCTGGGTCGGGTTGTCGGGCCGCACAGTAAAGAGTAAGAGCACATGTCGACATGTTATTGACATCCGAAAGTTGAGCTATGCAGGTGTACGGACCTAATAAAAATTCCATAATTTGGATGTTCTTTTCGTCTGGAAGTCACACAGAGCAAATGAACTGAGCTTTTGATAAGGTATTAGTGGTTCTGCTCAATTATTATGATCATTTTTTAAGTAATTAAATGAATTTGAATA
This sequence comes from Dendrobium officinale, assembly GCA_019514585.1. Taxonomy (NCBI): domain Eukaryota; kingdom Viridiplantae; phylum Streptophyta; class Magnoliopsida; order Asparagales; family Orchidaceae; genus Dendrobium; species Dendrobium officinale. The sequence continues at coordinate 7,825,126 of CM033700.1, forward strand.
ATTTTTTAAATACTCGATTATTAAATAAATATGAACATATATATGTACTGCTTATTTATGTTCATAAATAATATCAATTAAAGCTTGATAAAAACCTCGTTAAGAAGTGTGATTAAATCTTTATTTTATATATTTTCATATAATTCTTAGTTTTCTTATAATAAGTTATTCTTATTATATAAAAAAATTAATTTCAATTTTATGTTATCAAGTTTCATTATAAAAATTTGTTCATAAACAAGAGGTATTTATTCATATTTGCAATATTTTTTGTTTAAAATGTGATAGGAAATACTTGATTTCAAGTATTTCCAAATCACTTCTATAGCAAATCTCGATGCAAACTGCTGTTCACAGTAGAAAAAAAAAAAACAGCAAAACAGTGGGAAAAACAGGGAAAAGCTGAGAGAAAATTGGAAGAACAGCTTGTATTTTACTAGTAGATGGAAGAAAAATAGCAAAGATACAAGGATCCTCTATTCGAGAGGAGGATCGCACTCTCTCAATCTCTAGAATTCGTTCTAGAGCCCAAGCCTCCAAGAAAACCTTAATTCCAATCAATCAAAACATGATCACTCCCTCATTCATTCATCCCCTTTAATACAACATATTTCCTATTTTAATTTCCCTCCCAAAACCTCATCTCCCCACTCCGTTTGAACATTCAAATTCTTTGGAGAAGTGGGGCCCGCCCCCACTTAAGAAATTTCATTTAAAGGAGGCGGAAGCCTCCGCCCCCTATAGACCAACGGCTGGAGATGCTGCTGGTTCTGGACCGGTTCACAGAGAACCGGTCTAACAAAATGTTCATGAATAAATTTGTCAGCTCGATTCAAGGTTTCATGCACTTAGTGCTTCTTATGCTAAAGTAGTTAAGTAAATATGTCATTCGTGATTAACAAGTTAATTACTCTCTTAAATATTATATTTTTATATCACCATCATATATATGTGCGTACATTTGTATATTTGTGTGGCTTTGAAACTTGATGTGATTATCATAGCTTGTATAGTTAAGCTAAATATGAAAATTGTACTCAATAGCCCTATTCTCACCAAGGTTTTGCTTCAACTGCTTTTTGAAGCAACTTTTCATTACATAATTTTTTATTTTAAAAATATTTATACTAAAAAATTAATTTAGAAAAGAATAATAAAATCGTCACAAACAAAATCTAAATCTTATAATCAAACACTATAGATTACTAAAGTTGAATGAAAATCAAATATGAACAATCAAGTACTCGTACTTGGCTCGGCTCGGTTCAATTCTAATAAAAAAATTTTAGTTCAACAAATTTTTAAATTAAAAAATTATTTTAAAAAACAATAAGAAAGACAAAGACCAAGTCGCTCGATCATACATAAGCTGCTCTTCAACTTAGAGACAAGTCTACAAAGATTTCATAGAAACTCCATATTCAAAGATTTCATCATTTAGTTAGAGTTCCTTGAGTGGCTCTATGTACTTCCATAGCTAAAAGCAAAATGATTATATCCATTTAACATATAACAGTTTTCCATACATTCCCAGAAAATCATTAGCAGTAATCACATATAGCATATCATTTAAAACAAGTAATTAAAGTTGCAAACAGAACATTCAATTTTTATCCCTTTTTCTAATTAATAGAATATTGTTGTCCACATTGCTCTTCCCTAACACAACATCATGAAGCTTTGGGAAAATAATGTTTTTTTTTTTCTTCTTCTTCAATGACAGAATATTCAAACAAACAGATCTTGTTCCTGCTCTTTTTCTTTGTTGATGAACAGTCCAGAGAGTTCAGGACCACCAAGGATCTTCACCGGTTCTGAAATCAGTTTCTACCCAGGGAACAAATAAAACCTTCCCTTCATCTATATCCGCATGAGCCAATGCCAATGACTGCAACATGCAAAAAAAAAAACAATCTTAATTTGGGCTTCAAATTACTCCCTATTATGAAGTGTAAAGAGTGTAATATTAACATGTTGCGAGTAAAGACATGCAAGAACTAAAGCTTAAATAACATTCAGCAAGGGTTAATGGTGAATAATGAATCATAACGTATGCACAAAACAATTGACATAGAACAAATGATGATAATAATTTCGAATTCAAGCAGCAACAACAACAACAAGTCATTAATAAGAGTATATGTTTTAGATATCTTGAATCTTTTATTTAGAGTGATGGTGAAATAGATGGGGATATTATTAGTAGAATTCAAATTGGATGGTTGAAGTGGAGGAATGCATCGGGCTTGTTGTGTGATAGAGAAGTCTCCCTCAAACTTAAGAGAAAATTCTATAAGATGATGGTGAGACCCGCAATGCGTTATGGTGCAGAATGTTGGCCATTAAAAGAGAAGTATAATACTAAGTTAAGTGTTGCAGAGATGAAGATGCTCATGTGGATGAGTGGATTTACACTTAGAGACAGGATACAAAATGAGCATGTACGTGAAAAGGTTGGAGTAGCTCCAATGGAAGATAAGATTAGAGAGAGTCACCTTAGATGATTTGGTCACATAAAATGACGGCATTTCAATGACCATGTTAGGAAAGTAGAGTTATTAGATTTGACTTATATTAAGAAAGATAGAGATAGACCTAAAAAGACTTGGTTAGAAAATATTATAAATGATATTTCTTTATTAGATTTAAATAAGAATTTGACTTTTGACAAGACACAATGGAGAAAAAAGATCCATGTAACCAACCCCACATAGTGGGACAAAGGCTTGATGTTGTTGTTGCCATTCAAGCGCTCATGTCAAAATTGTTTTTTGTATTCAAAGGTTTGGTTTAAAGTGATATATTTTTTGCCCTTTAAGGTCATTTCTCTAATATACTAACAAGTAGAGCAAAAATGGGTGAACTTTACTGCAAATAAATAAGCTAACAACATTGTTAGTGTTAATCACAATATTTTGAGCTCGATTTATAGATCCTCCTTTTATTGTAATTCTTGTTAATTGGAAAATGAGATGCAGATTCAATTTTGATGTCTTTCTACAACTTCTGGCGATATTTTATGCTGTCCATTCCTCATACTTTATCTCCATTTGATATTCAACTTCCCTACTGGTCAAATTGATCTCTCAGTTGTCGATCATTATACATGACCAAATCGTCTAAGTTCATTATTTAGGCTTTGTTTGGGATGGCTTTTTTACGGCTTTTTAAAGTCGATTTTTAGTACAAAATTTTTAATTTTGTACTAAAAAGCCGCTTTAAAAAACAGTATAAAAGCCGTCCCAAACGAAACCTTAATCTTATCTTCAAATAAATGCTTCTCTAGCATCCCTATGTAAAGTAATTTTTTATTATATCCTTCCTCATTTTACCAAATATCCATCCTAACATTACCAAATATCCTATCTTACTAGATTTGCCACGCTCAAATTAGCTATTAAAAGTGATTTCGCTGACCGATAGATGAATTTATCTAGTATAGCCGATCTGATTGTATTTTTATAGCTAGATCCGGGTGAGCTTGGCTGGACAGATCTTGTAATCTATCCTGATGAAATTAATGATAAGGGAACTTTATTAATGAATAACTACTTAATGTAACACTGTTTAGAATTAGATTCTCATACCCCTTGGACATAGGTTTAGGCGTTGTAACTTAAATAGGTCTTAGACAATATATTGTCACAACATTATTATTGTTAAAGCATTCCTTGGGTAATTCAAAAAGGAAAGCTAGCAGGACCTCATTTCATTCATTTTCAAAAATTACAGGGAGATAGAAGATAAGATAGCATCAAACGCTAAGGTAGAAAGGGCTAAGAGGGCTATCCGCATGCTCGGGTTTTTACATAGAGATCACATATATAGCTAAAGGTTGTACTTATAGGAATAATTCTTTTAGGGCTTGAAAGATGGGGATGAATTGAGCTGTTTTCATCTCGTCGTGTAGATGAGACTGGCAGACGTGGTGGCTGCTCCATTCTCTACAAGATCCTGACCATTGGATGTTTTGATCGCAAGTTGTTTTGTGATGTTATTACCGTCAAGCAAGGTGATAATCCAAGATTGGATTGTTAGCTAGTTTCTTAGTTGTTGAAATCCACTATTAGGTGGGAGATTTGGTGTGCGTATCGACTGGCTGACCGAAGGAGTTGATTTGTTGAACGTTGATGCCTCAGAGATGTTGTGCTCGCTAATAAAATGGTAATCAATATCGATATGCTTCATGCAAGCATGAAAAACAAAGTTAATGGCAAGAGCGAGGGTGGGATATTGTCATAGTGAAGAGCCGGGAGTTAGTGTCGGGTCCTGGAAATCATAGAGAAGGCATCAGCTGACTTCAATTAAATTTGTTATGAATCTTGCTCGAGGGAGAGCGAGAGGGAGGAGAGGGATAGAGCAATGAAAGGAATTTGGAATTCCGTTATTAAATACAACTCTTGGGCTTACAAGGGGTACTTCTTTACATCAACCTATACATTCTATTTATAGGCCTTTTATATAAGTGTTATCTCATGCAAGAATAATCTAATCTAAAACCGAACCATTACACAACAAAATTGAGTTCTGAAAGTGAGCTTAAATGATGATCAATGATGATTGTTTGTTTGCATCAGCTGACTTCAATTAATTCGGTTTCAGTTTTTGTTTGGATTGCATTTTTTCAGTAATCCTATTAATTTTCTATTATTTTACTATCATTATTATTAAAAGTTATATTGTTACCAATTCAACAGCACTTACTGATAAGTTATTATATCACTATTTAAAGCATAAAGCAAATATTAAGGTTTTTTCCACGCCTAAGGGCCAATTTGCTTCAACATAAGAGAGATTTATGTTGGCATATGGTCATTCATGTACTCATTGGGATATTGGAGATCTTGAACTGTTCTCTATTTGGTTCATTGGAGTTATTCTCAAAGATTGGATGCATGAATATCAAGGTATAATCATAGAAAGTGATAACTTCAATGTTATCAAATATTTGCAAGAATTGGGAGGTAAATGGAGAGATGAATTGGTTTTCTTAAAAGATCACAGGTATGTTTTGTTTAACTGGGTGGAGAGGAAGTGTAATAAACTAGCTAATCTATGTGCTAGTTATGCCATATTGAGCGACTTCTACTGGGATTTTTTTTTCGCCTAGTTTGATTCCTCCTTTGTTTTGTGATTTATTAGAGGAATCTAATAATGCTTGTAATAAGTAGTTGCTTTGTTTTTTAATAATTTTAGCCGATGGCTGTTTTCAAAAAAAAAAAAAAAGGGCCAATTTGCTTCAACATAAGTGTTTGCAAGTGATGGGAACCTAATTTCGAATATAAGGTATTTGAAATGAGTTTTAACATTAAAAAAAAAGTTTTAATATCTATTTGTTTTGTGGAAACTTATTTTTTATAAATTCAAATCTAGACTACCGCGAGTTTCATTTTTATCCATCTTCATCATCATTATAAGTAAAAAATAATATTCTAAACAATCATTTCGTTAATTTTATATTATATTATTATTATTATAAAAAATTGAGACTAGCTTTTCATCTTTACAGAGGTGAGTTTCAAAAAATGAAATTCACTTTCTACAAAACAATTTTTGAACTTGCTTTTAGAAGTGAGTTTCAACCACTTACCTCAAAAGAAACAAACACTAATATGAATTCACTTTCATTTAAAATATATCAATCAAACCTCAGTTCCAAAACTCAGTTCCCATTACTTTCATCAAAACCAAAACTCAGCTCCAAACGCTTTCAACCCTCAAAACAAACTATTCCTTAAGTTTTTATGTTGAAATGTAAGAAACACGATACATATCAATGGCACTAGTGAATGATAACAAGCAGTCTTGCCTTGTAAGATTCAAATTATTTAGCAATAAAAACAAAAAAGGCGTGATAAAAGAATTTAAACGCTAGCCTAAAGTTGCAAAGAGCACAAAAAAAGAAGGGTTTGCGAGCTTACCAAAGGAGCAGGACCTCTAACAACCTTGCCTTGGTAGTTATACTGGGATCCGTGGCAGGGACAGATGAACTTGTTCTCGGCCGAATTCCATGGAACAACACAACCAAGGTGGGTGCAGACAGCATTGATTCCGTAGGTTGCAAGAGATCTATCAGCCTCTACGACAAGATAAGTAGGATCTCCCTGTGATCAAGAGATACATATTCAATTGATTCCCATAATTAAATAAAGGTATTAAATAAATCGATAGTTAAAAAACTACCAACTTAATATGCATCTAGCAGTTGATGTGGCATCAAACTTTGTTGTACTAGGGCTATATCACTTGAAATATCTTATTTAAGATGCTAAATATTTATAAACTTCAATACAATATAAATTACTCTTGACAAAGTTTAAGTAGATTAACTACAAAAAAAGGTTGTTTTAGGTTATTAATTTACATGACCGATTCGAAAAATTAGAGAAATTAGTTAAGTTATAGTAAATCCACTCATATTTTGAAAACTTACTCATTTTAGATTGAAGTATCTTTTATTTGCATTACAACTAATGTATGCCAATAGAAATAGTCATAAAACATATAAATATAACAAAAATTGCATAGATATAAGCTGCCGTGTATGTTAACTGCCACATGCACAATGATTCACGCATGGGCTTAAACAGCTTTGTTGCCTTTATTTAATTGTTAAAGCGTGGTACTATATTAGAATAAGCTTTCGTTTGGGACGACTTTTATTCTGCTTCTTAAAGCAACATTTTAGTATAAAAATTTTAATTTTTGTACTAGAAAGTTGCTTTACGAAGCAGTAAGAAAGCTGTTCCAAACGAAGCTTAAATTACAACAAATTTCATACTATAGAATAAGTCACCATCATCATCATTAGTAGCCTTATCCTAACTATTTATCACTTTATAATTCTCATTTTTAATTCATACCTGCCAAGTGACATCAGAAATTCAAGTTGACAATATATGGAGGATATTGGTATTGTCTACCTTTAATCCTTGAGTGAGAGTTCTATCACCGGGTCCATGAATTTTGAGCCATTCAGCGGCCACAACATCATTTCCAAGGGCATCTTTAGCAAAAGTTCCGCTACCACCACCTGACCCACTACATTTAATCCCAATGACAACATTAGGAACAAAAATAAAAAAGAATTATACTATAATATCATGATAAAAAAATTTAGCAGAATAAACATATTTGTTAAAAAGAAGAAGACATTTGATATTAACCACCCGACATTTTAATTTTATCTTATGAAAATAATGCTCTTAATTTATACCGACTATCTTCTATTTTGAACAAATGCCTTCCTATTATTATAATTTTTTGTATCAAGATATTCTGATATGATTCTTTCAACTAGAAAACAAAAAATTATGTTGAAACCATAAAACTATAGCCAAAATGACATAGTAAAATAATTAAATGACACTGCTATTTGGTAAACAATCTCGTTCTAATTGATATTAATGTGTCCTGCTTCTCGCTAACATGTTCCACTTCGAAATAACAGAGATAGATGGGAGAGCAAACTTTTTCTGAGGATGGTTTAAACTTAGTTTTGATTAATCTGGTATGGTAAGGATGAGAACAGTTTTCAAACTCGTCTTTAGAAGAATAGATGGGTGAGAAAGCAAACTTTAAAATTTAAATTTCCCAACTTAGAAATGTACTTTAGAGTCAGTGGAAAGTAAATCGATGAGCGGCACAGTTTAGCAGTTACGTTGAATCTTCAACGATGTCTAAGTTGTTTGGCAACAACTTAGACTTCGTTTGGGACGGCTTTTTTACTGCTTTCTAAAACTACTCCGTTTTAGAAAGCAATAAAAAATTCGTCCCAAACGAAGCCTTAGCAAGGTCTGAGTTATTTGACGCTTAATGACAACAGTGCTAATCAGGTTTGGTAATGGAAGTTTGATGGCTACTTTTTAGATAACATTTCTATCTTTTTTCTCTCCAATGGCGGTTTTGTCTCTCTTTATTTCATGCCCCGGTAGTCAATCCTAGCACCCTGAAATTTGAGAAATTATTCTGTGCAGGGTCTGGACGGGAAGAACCATCCAGATTGTGACGTATTTATTGAGTATTTGCTGCATATTTGTAAATACTCAGTGAATACGCAGCAAATCAGCAAATGCTCACAACTAAGTATTTGCTGAGTATCTACAAATGCGTAGCAAATCCAGACGGTTTTTCCCATCTGGACTCCTCACATAATAATTTCTCCTGAAAATTAAAGATATTCATGTGCCTGGCTCTAAAGAATTTCATCTTTGATGTGGAACATTTTAAGCTTAAAGTGTTCCTTAGGATATCTTATCTAGTTTGTTATAAATTTTTCTAGAATCTTCTATAGCTAGTTTATATAGGTATGTATTGTAGTAGGATTGCTCATTGAATGAAGAATATTACATCTCTTTGAAGCTTTAAGCTTGAGTTTATCCTTGTTCCCTAAAGTGGGATTAAATCCTTTAATCAGGTCCGATTCTTCCGACGATCCAACTACATCAGTTTGGTATCAGAGCCTGGAGCTTGTGAAGATCGATGGACTGCAGAAGAAGTTCGGCTGTCGACGACGCTCAAAGCCGAAGAATAAGATTGGAGGTCGATAACGATCGATGCCAAGAAAGGTGGGCTGTCGACGATGATCGAAGTTGTATTGCCTTTTATCAAGCTCAAGTGAATGAATCACTTGACGGATAGATAAAAACCTTCGATCCAAGGAGAATTCAAATGCCGCCGGCAACCATACCGGCGTCTTCTTCTTCGCTCCTCTCGTCCGCTTCACGCGAACACCATTAGTCCCCCCATTTTCCCACCGTTATTAATGATTACCCTCCGCTAGAGCTTCCCCTCCGGTGGCGGGATTCCCTTCCGTTCCAACACTTCGGTGACGGTTCTGCCGCTGTTCGCGACCCACGTCCTACGCTCCCAACTCTTTCTCCGACCCTCTGCGTGATCTCAGCCCATCCGATTTCACCGCTGCCAATCCGCCATTGCCGCTCGCTCTCAATCCGGCCATTTCGGCATCGTCCCGTTCCTTCCCCAATAAGCCCGATACTAACTCGCATCCCGAATCTTGCAGTTCCTCTCTGCATTTCGATCCATATCTGTCATTTGCTCCCGCCCGTCAAATAAGTTCCCAGAATCCAGAGCAAGTATCAAGATACAATAAATTCAAGAGTGCCTTTGTATCATCTAATGGGAATGATGATATTCGATCAAGGAAGAAAATGTACTCTGCCTCCCATAGATCAAACACCGACAACTATGCCTTTTAGAAGACATAGAAAAATAAAGAGATTGCTTGCACTCCGTGCCATGTTGTCGCTGATCAATCTCAAAACAGTAAATAAGAAGTTCTTGAAGAGAAGAAGGATGCATCAAAGGGAAAAGCTATGGAAGGTTTAAAGCAAGTATCCAAGAACAAGGCATCCATAATTGAAATGGCATCTTTACATCTTGCTGAATATGCTTATACCTCTGGAGAAGAGCTTGAGCTTAATCTTCCCTTATCGAGTACAAGTTTTGATGATAGTTCTCAACTGTTGAAAACCTGCAGAATCACAAGAGACTGCCCAGAGGAAATCGAAAAAAACTTACCGTGAGGATAAAGGTCGTGATGACATACGTTATGCTGGGACTGGAGATGTTGATTACATATATCCAGTGGATTATGTGATCAATGCAACTTCACATGAGGCCCATTTTACGTAGGTATGTAATGATCTTCATACCCTTAGCATTGCTGAAATAAATACAAATGGTATTGAAGTGTGTGGCAAAGCCATTGGAAGTGGTATTGGGAACGTTTTCCCTACAGGTGTGAAAATGCCCCGTCTAAATTCGACTGACAAAGCTGATCCTGTGCAATGCTCCCAAGCTGCTCGACGTAATGTCAATGAAGGGTCAAATCCTAAATTTGTTCGGCCTGGTATTGTTGATATGGGAGCTAGGGAAGAAAAGTTGGAGCGATTCTTGGCTGACATCGATGAGGAGGATCCACCGAATATGCAGATGACTGCTTCCGAGTCATTTGAGAACCAAGAAGGTAGAATGGTTGGACCTTCCAAGTTCATTGCAAAGATGACATAGGTGATTGTTGAACTTCCTTCAGATAGTTTTGGAGCTTATTTCACATCAATATTGCTGCTCCTCGTAAGCACTGCATCATTAATCTCTGTGGCGCTAGAGAGCGCTTTGGTCTCCCACCTGCCTGGCTTCAAGGGAACTTTCCCTCGAAGCATTACGCTGGGTATGTGACAATTGATAAGAACCACGGGAAGAATCTATACTACTACTTCGTGGAATCAGAGCGGAATCAGGAGAAAGACCCTTTGGTACTTTGGCTGAACGGGGACCCAGGCTGCTCTAGCATTGACGGCTTCGTCTATGAGCATGGTCCATTCAATTTCAAATCAGGAGGGACATTGGATTTTAATCAGTCAAGTACTTTCTAGATATAAATGACATGGTTCATTATTATACTGCATACGGAGTAATGAGTTTAGCATTTCATCCAAATTTCACTAGTAACGGGTGTTTGACACAAACGACGAGTTGTTTTGGAAGATATCAAGGTGTTATTTCTGAATTCACTGTCAATGGCTCCTCATCGACAATGTCTTCAGAGGCAACATCTGCTTTCCCTTCTGAAGTAAAAAAGGATTTTCACCATGGGGCTTCCATATACAGAACATCATGACAGGCAAATTCTTTTTGGACCTGAAGATGGGTATTTATACTTTATGCTAGAAGATGGCGGGAATGGTGAAGATTCATCAACGAACAAGCTTGTGAGCCTGTATCCGATATGCAAAATATTTGACACAAGAGGATTTTTTTTTTGTATGACTTATACACCTATCTCCTTACCACTGACAAGCCTCAACAGATTCGAGCCCTTTTTATGCAAGGGGAGAATGATGCGGAGCATTTTAAGCTTAAGTGTTCCTTATGATATCTTATCTAGTTTGTTATAAGTTTTTCTAGAATCTTCTATAGCTAGTTTATATAGGTATGTATTGTAGTAGGATTGCTCATTGAATGAAGAATATTACATCTCTTTGAAGCTTTAAGCTTGAGTTTATCCTTGTTCCCTAGAGTGGGATTAAATCCTTCAAGCATGTCCGATTCTTCCGACGATCCAACTACATCAATCTTAACTTCTTGAGTAAAAATCATTTATACAAAAGATGCCTATAAATCACAATTTTTCTCAAATGCAAACAAATAAAACAAATATGTCCGGATTAGGCCTCTGCTTCAAGTTTGAAGAATTCATTAAGCGCTCTATTTTCTTTGGAGAAATTACCGAAGTTACGAAATTCCTGTTGGAACTGCGCTAAGCTGGAACTTACGAATGTGTTTTGCTTAGTGGGCTATTTGTTGGACAGAAATGATCTCATTTCCATATATCCAAACTTCAATCAATGCACTATGTTTTGCGAAGCACTCTCCTAAGGGATAAGATGCACCATGGGCCTGCAGTGAGGAATTTGCTTTATCCTAAGAACTGTAATTGGAAACATGTGTTTTTCTTCCCCTAAATATATTTCTGCTAGATCTGTCTATATCTCTGTTGTCTTCTTCTTTGTTCTTAGGTTTGGGTACTCTAATGTATCTTGGCTTCTCATTTAGCTTGTCCCTTGTGAGCTTCTTCCTCACTATTTTGTTCCTCAATTTTCTTGAGGTGTTTTCCTACCTTTTTTTGCCGTAAAAGTTAAACATATTAGCAACCAATTAAAAACAATAGAAAGACAGGATAATCTGCAGCTCTCACCCAGGAGGAACAAAGAAATAGGTATAAGGAAACAGCATCGCTCCAGTTGGCAATGAAAGTGCTCCAAGAAGAAGAAGGTTCATGAGCTTCCTCTTGCCCATATCTGGAACCCTATCAGCTGAAATGCTTGTAGCCTGGCATGCGATCTTCATTCTCCTGTCCTTCCCCAAGCTCAAAAATTTTGTAGGCTTGAAGAGCAGAGCGTGCGATGGTGCATATATTCCATTTTTACTGGAGCAGAGCTGCTCGATAAATAGTAGGATATATCAAAGGCGCAGAATTTATGTGATCAGAATAGGGTTTTTATGGCAGAGAAGAAGAGCGCATGTTATTATCTGAAGATGAGTTTGCCAGATTAGTGATTTAACGAGAGAAGAATAAGTTTAAGCCGCAGTTACCTGAGAAGGGCAAGCAGCAGTGGAGAGAGTGGCGGAGGCCATTAAAGCTGGAGGCGATACCTTCTTCCTGCTCTGAAGTTATCAAGATAGGTGCTCGAATGGTGGACTTGAATACTGAACTGATAGATTGGGATAGAGGCCTTTGGTTGATTGAAAACTTTTGGCCTATGGTGACCACACGATTGGAGTTCTCCACGGTTTTCCTTATCCATTTCTTTTGCTCCCTTTTTTGTAATAGTAGGGGCTGTTGACTATATATATATATATATATATATATATATATATATATATACATGAGTTTTGAAATTTGGATGGTTTAGACATAGTATTTTCAATATCAAATTCATTCTTGATATATTTGAAATTCATTGATTTAATCTAATTTCAAAAAAATAACTTGTATGAGATAATTCGGTCCCAATCATTACCCATTGTTGCTCATTGCTACCCCTTGTTGCATCCAGTATGCTGTTAAGTGTCAATCATCATCGCTACGACGATAATGGTGTATCTCAGTGATTGAAAGCAGTGCATTGATTACAAGATGATGACGGCAGCAGCGGCCATTGACCATCACTATGAAGAAGGCATTCAACAATCATAAAGAATTATGGTGATGTCAACCTATGGCAGCAGACAATGATTGTGGTCGATCGGCATCTATACGACTACAACAAGTGGAGGAGGATTTACAGTGTGTTTTAAAATGTCAATTTAATTTATTTTTAAATACATTAAAATAAGCTACATGTTGCAATATAAAAATGAACTTGTTATCTTTTGTCAATTACAATGGGCTTTACATAAGTTAATAGTAGTAATATTTTTTATGTAATTTAGATATTTATGTGTTATATTAGTAAATATAAATATTTAGATGCAAATATGTAAATACATAAGAATATTATAGTATATAATAAATCCCCCAAATATGTTTAATAAATTAAGAGATTTAAGAGGGTCTTGAATTTATTTGACTCTATTATTAACAACACTTTAAAGTGCTTAATTTTAGATTTTTTTATTAATATCTAAATGAGACTCACATATCATCCAAGAGGCGGGCTCTAACTTCCATTTTTGTGGCATGGGCAGGACTTACTGATATTGTGATTCTTTGATTCTAGCTAGACATGGTGGAGAATATTGGATAAGTGGTGATTACAATGATAAAATAAATAAATATTAGCGGCAATAAGTAATTATTTGATGATAGTTCTCTAGTGATAAGTGGTGGAGCCATAAAATTTATCAATGGGGGGCCTAAATTAATTTAGTAAAAATTTTCCTCAACCTTTTTCATTCGGACTTGGGACCGGCATAGGCAGTTTAAAAAAAAAATTATTAATAATTATCCAAAAACATATAATATTAAATATAAGATAGTAAACAACTTACAAGTTATAACGTCTACTCTTCATATTCTGAAAGAGTTGAATGATAACTTCATTATCAATAGAATCCAAAATTTCTTTTTCAACATAAGCAATTAATAAATCATTCATCCATTGATCGCCAATCCTATTTCGCAGCCAATTTTTTATAATATTCATGGCAGAAAATGCTCTTTCAATGCCTGCTGTAGCAACGGGCAATACCAATGTCAATTCTAGTAGTTTAAAAACAACATGATATATTATATCCTTCCTACTTTGGATAATTTTCTCGGCAAGACTTCCAACATCTTTTAATAAGGTGAACTGATCATCAGATCACATATCCATGATATAAGTATCCAATTGATTTTCTTGATTTAAGTCTTGCCCGGATAATAGATTTTTACTTTGTAATTCATTTAATGTCTTCTCAAGTTGTATTTCTCGAACTTGGTCGCGATGCTTACAATAAATACCAACAAGATTCATTACACTTGAAATGTTAGTAAACAACGAAATAATATGAACATGACTTTTCGCCACTGCCACCAATGCTAATTGAAGTTGATATGAGAAACAATGAATGTAATGTGCAGATTGATTTTCATTCATAAATAGAGCTTTCAAATCATTAAACTCTCCTCTCATATTACTAGCACCATCATAGCCTTGACCCCGTATTCTAGATATACTCAAACCATATGTTGATAGGAGTTGTTCAGTCGCCAATTTAAGACTATTTGCTGTAGTTTCTGACCATGATAAAAATTGCGACAGTTCTAGAAAATTATCTTGATTTTTTTGGATGTAGAAGACTCATTATGACCTCGAAAAGCTAGCCCTTGCTTCAAAAGAAATCTTATGCAATCAACATAAGTATTGAGGCGGATGCGGTATGTAGATGTAGCTTGATCTGTTTGCTTTTGAAACACAAACCCAATATTTTGACTCTATTTCAGTATATCTTCAGAAATACTTCTAACATTATTATGCGCACTGTTATGACCTCCTACATAAAGATCAAATTTGTTTATTTTTTTCCAATTTGAATATTCATTTTTATTAAAATGCTTCTTCATCTTCATTCCTCTACCTAGTTTTCTGAAGAGATAACAATAAAAATAATATGATTTGTCTTCGCTTATGTTATACTCTAGCTAATTTGAATACTTGTCAAACCAAGTATGATTAAATCTTTTGTTTTTCATCCCGAATTTAGTTTTTGAAAAATCATGACTACGAGGTTGAAATGACCTTTGTTGTAAATATACTCTATGAACTTCATCCCAAATATTAGGATTAAAATCAACATTGAGAATTCGTAGTCCTGGATCAGATGAAAGATTTTCAAAACTTACTTCTATATTGTTGGGTAAATCAAGATCCACTCGAATACGCTTTTCTTTATGATCTTCAACCTGATTGTTATTGTCATTTGATGTTTTTGGAACTGAAGATCGTTTGAAATATCTCTCCATAATATTCCAACTCAAATATGCCTTAAGATTAATCTGATTATATATCTATTCAAAAATCAACAAATAAAACTTATAAAATCAATCTTATAAATGCAAAGAAACAAATAATAAAACTTATTAAATTAAACAAAATAAAATAGATATGTTCCTTTGCAAATTCCGGCCAAACATCCCAAAAAATTTCTCAAATTTCCATATTTTACTTCTAGCAAAAAACTAAGGCATGATCCATCTTTTCATAAAATAAAATATATTAATATCAATTGCAGGTCATGACTCATGAGATATCACTCCCTTGTTCTAGCAGCAAAATGAAAAAATAAAAAGAAAAAACCTCTCGGTTGTATATCTATTACGTGACTTCCGGCCTAGCAAGTCGATGCAAAAGGAGTGAGAGACGTTGGGTCGAGGCAGGGGAGGAGAAGACACGGCGTCTCCGGTCGTCGTCCGCCGCCGTAGGTCATCTCATTGCGAGTTGCGGCGTCTCCCGATGAAACGCGAAAGCATAGAGTTTGCGTGAAAGGGGAAAATGAGAATATGAGATGAGCTGGTAAACCTATTTTTATTTTATTTTTTACTTATTTTACTAACCAGCCGCCTAATCCGGCACGTGCATCCCCCCCCCCCCCCCCCCCCCCCCCCCCTAGTGATGACAATTGAGTTATGACAACTAGGTGATGACGGATGAGGAATGGCGGTCCGAGTGAAGGCTATCGAATAAGGATTGTCAAACAACAATGATCAATAGAAGAAAATGGTTAGGCAATAATCAACGGGTGACGATGATCAGGTATTGGATGGTTAGGCGATGATCGTTGGTGTCGAAAAGAGCTCTAGAGTTCTTAGGATCTCCAAACTTTCTTCAATTTCATACATTTTTATATGGAGAATGTCAGCTTATTTATAATTTGTAGTGATATTTAACAATTTTAGTTAAGATCCTCAAACACTTCACAAGACGATTGATTTTAATTCTGTTGATTGTAAATCGTTCATTTAGCATTTAAGTGTCTCAATGATATTTACATTAAGTTATCTTGGACTCATTAAATTTCTCTTATGAAGCATTTAAAGATTATTTGGTGTATTTTAATAATTATTAATTTATTTTTTAAACTGAATTCAAATTTTTTTTAAAAAAAAAACTTGAATAAAGCCAATTGCTAATCAAATTTAACTTGGTTTGAGATCAAATCAATTAACTTTAAGCCACTATCAAGTAAAAGTTAGATCAGCTCGAGATCAAATTGTTATTAATATTAATAAAATATCTTTAAGAAAATTAAAACAAATATTTTCTTAAATTATTATATTTCACACCATTTTTATTTTTTCTAAAATACATCGCCTTGTATCATTTTCTCATGTAAACAATTTATAATATTTTGATAAGCATTGATCGAACTTCAAAATTACTAAATTTATTTTGAAATAATTATAATAAATTTATATATATATATTCATATTAATTTAAATACTCCTCTCATGGATTGAGAACTACCGTCTGATGGCGCTTTACTGAAAAAAAAAAACACAAAATGTCGATAACAAATCCTTGCCGCCGACCATTCAAATTCCACTATTTCAGGCAAGACTTTTCTCACAAGCCAGTTTATTAGTCCCACATCGTTAATTGACAAAACAGTTCCACAACTGGTCTATAAATAACCTTCCTATGCCATATGTAAACCATAATTACCCGAACAGGATTTACGAGCGATCAGGAAGGCTGGCTGCTTAGGTTAGTGGCCTCCATTGCACATTTGGAGGTGCGCTGCCCTAGCGGTCTCCTGCTGGGGGAATTCGCGTAGGCGAGTTTCCCACAAAATTGTAAATTAAATAATTTATCAACTTAAAAGATATAATTTTTCTATATTGTAATGGTAATAAGATTAGACTAGTGTGTTTTTTTTTTAAAGAAGTATAGTTTAATGAGTTATTAAGTGAACTCTAAGAAATAAGTTAGTATATTCATTAAACCAGAGAACAACAGTAAACTCAAGGAAATAAGTGAGTGTCCGCTTTGATTTAAGAGTCTCATGGTTTTGTCAACCATCCAAGAATTGCTCTCGGATGAGCATATTTAACTGTGAAATTTCTTACAGAAATTCTATCCATTACACAAAAAGGCGTCTCGATATTTAAGAGTTTAGATTATTTTACTTAAGAGGTTTCATAATCTTCTCCATTTAAGTAATTGACGTTCTCGACAGCATCTTTATCCCAGAATCATCAACTAGGCATATAAGATTCTAGAAGTGGCTCTTACAAGATCAAGTGGTGTCTCCCGTCATGTAGCGCTACGTTACATACAGGGTTCAAGATGTGGCTCCCATGGCATAGCATTTTGTCTCGTATGAAACTTAGTTCCCATTTTACACCTGGAATATTGCTCCGATATAATTTGTAACAGCCGCTTTGGCCTAAGAGACTCACAGTTTTATTATGTTGGTGTATCTTCTCAGTAGGTCACTCATACTAGAATTGTTTTAGGATAAGCATGCTTAATTGCGAAGTTTCTTACATAAATTCCATTCATTATAGCAAAAGGCGTCTCGATGTTTAAAAGTTTAGATTATTTTACTTAATGGGTTCACAATTGCTACCACTTATTGCATCCAATATATTGTTAGGTGTCAACCATCATCACATGACGACAATGGCGTATATCAGTGATTGACAGCGATGCATTGATTGCAAGATCATGACGGCAATAGCGACCACTGACCATCACTATGAAAGAAGGCATTCAACAGTCATAAAAGACTTATTGTGACGGTGGCCTATGGCACCAGACAATAATTGTAGTCAATCGACATCAATACGACTACAACAAGTGGAGGATTTATAGTGTGTTTTCAAATGTCTATTTAATTTATTTTCAAATACATTAAGGGGCTGTTTGGTATGGAGAATTAGTAGTGTAAAGTAATTAAGTTGCACGTATTTCGTAAATGAGGCTGTTTGGTTGATTTTGAGCGCAACATAAATAATTCATCGGCCGTATTAGTAGTGTATTACGAGAGGCTTTTAGCGTGACTTCAAAACCCGCTCAAATTGAGCGGGTTTCAAAATCCCTCGCTGCGAACCAGCACGAGGTTTTCGCGATATGTCGGAGGGAAGCAACGGAATCTCTTGGCTACCTCGGTCGTCCTTCCGCAGGCGCCTCCAGCTCTTCTCCGCCAGAAGAAGATCGTCCTCCTCATCGGAACCCGCTCGATGAAATTCTTCGTCGTTGTTCAGCTTAATTGCTTCGCAGGAGGTGTAAGATTGCACGAGTGGCTTCTTCGGCTCCTTCGTTCTTGTTCGATTTCGCTCCTTCGACGACGATCCCTAATCCTGTCGGATCAGAAGTTACGACATTTTGATCGGAAGCAAGGACGGGAGCTCGCTAGCTGTGAAGGTAACTTTCTACCTTTCGCGCGTTCTTCCAGCAGATCTCGTCAATCCGCTGAACTACTGGATTAGCATGAGGAATAACAAAAGCTTGCCCGGAACACCGCGTGATTGCTGATCTTCCTGTCGCGAAGAGCGTAGGCGTCCTCACCGCCTCTTTCTCTTCCTCCGGCCGCAACATGGGCCGTAGATCGCGACACCAGCTCTTAAGAACCTTCCTCTGTCGAACAAAACCAGCCAGTAATGTAATGTTTTTTATTAAAAAAAAAGGGTTTTTTTTGCCTGAATTGCTTAATGAGAGGTTCGATTATTTTTTTCTTATGTAAATACGTGAGAAGTCAGTGTTCTGTTTGTAAATACCACTTAAATTTATTATCTGTTTTTTTTTTTTAATGGAACGAGAGTTGGGCTTCTAGTTTGAGTTGAGGTTGGAAGATTTGACGTTGCTAGTGATTCCTCTTGTGATATTAGGCTTATTGGATTAGCATGAGGATTAACAAAAGAAATGTCTGTAAGGAATAACACCTTTTAATCTTTTAATGTTAGTTCTTGCAAATAATTGCAGTGTTGGTAAGTGCTTGTAAAATATCCATCCTGAGGAAACACGCTTGAGACTTGAGAGATGTCAAACTAATGAAAATTGTGCTTAAAATTTTTTTATATATTGCTCCTTTCTCTAATGTCGAGAGGCTGATTGATGGTTGAAGGATCATTGAAGTTTTAAGTGATTAAAATAAAAAGGAAATGGAGAGGAATTTTAAGGCTTAAGAGAATTTAAATTAGCACTATCAATTTATTGAAGTCAGAAGTAAAAAGTTATTTTTTTTTGTTAATCAGGAAGTCGTATTAGTTCTTGGTGCTTAAAATTATTGTCTTTGAATTTTCTTGCTTTTGTTGTTCTATCAATTGCAGAATCATTAATCTTTGTTCTCCTCTTAGCAAAGAAAGAAATACAGGAGAATTAAGTTGTTGTCTATTGGAAATTAAATTATGTGAGCAGTTTATTTGAGATTAGCATAAGAAGTCGATAAGGAAATCTTCTAAAACAAATTCTTAACCTCCTTCCTGTGAATTCTGCACAAGTCAGGTGTCATTTGAGCAACCAATGTGGTGAAAGAAATGCCTCTGTTGTTTACCTGTTGTCGTTAAATGCAATCTAAAGGACTTATCCATTCTCTTTTACTAAATCAAATTAATTAGTAATTATTCTTATTTGATGGTGCAACCTGAATATTGAGTGCTTTGCTCCTTACTCTTTGAAGTTCAAGAGGATGATAACTCTTAGGCAATTCCCTTTTGATAAGGAAATCTTCTAAAGCAAATTCTTAGACAATTTGAGCTGGACTGGTGATGCGATAGGATCGCAATTCCCTTGCTCCGGCTTTTATTCAGTTCTAATAAGGTGTAGAATAATTTTTTTTCTTTCATGCCTCTAAAAATTTTCAATCAGGCATTCAAAAAACATTTTGAATAGCCATTTATATTTATACTTTTTTTCATGAAAATTGTTCAGCTCTTATTGTTTCCATCATGCCATTAGATTTATTTCATTAAAATATTGTCCCTAATTACCGTGCAACCCAGAAGGTTTAGCTACCATTACCTAATACAAATATATGATAGTGCTTTATGAAGTTAAAACTACAAAGGTATTACATGAATTGTTCTACATTAGTAAATGCAAAACTACTTCGTGCTTATTCAAATGCAAAATTAGTAAACACAACATCTCAATCAGTAATATGGCAAAGCCTAGAAAACCCCAAAGCGTATGCATTCTTTCATTCATCAAAACCATGAGTAGTGGTCATCATCGCACTGCCAGTGAGAGTAGTTCATTTGACAGCTCAACTGATCTTGATCACGTAGCAATTGAAGAATCTTCATTTGAACGGAATAGTGCTACTGGAGCATCTGAGCGTTTTCACCGAATCTCACAACAACATAGGTTCAATATCAAGCATGAAAAGCCAATTGATTTGCTGAGGAAAGTATGCGGAAATGATGTTTGTGCTGACTGTGGTGCTCCTGATCCTGACTGGGCATCTTTAAACCTTGGAATTCTTGTATGCTTTTAGTGTTCTGTTTGCTTTGGTTGATCAGATTTTAAATAACTCGTCTCAGATATGTTATGGGAGAAATAACAAATATTACTAGCAATCAAAACTGTTTTTTTAGTTGAAATTTTTTGCTCTAATATCAATCATGATTTAAGTTCAATGTTAAATAATAATAAGGAAAGTCATTTGGTACATTTACTATACTACTGAATCATATTTATTCAGTTTATGAGCTAAAAAAGTCAAACATGATTGACATTTTGAGCTATATATTGAAACATATTTGCTCTCTATATATTAGGAAAAACATTATCAACAAATTAAATCATAATTATTTGATGTAAAATTACAAAAAAATGAACCTGACTCAAATTTAAAGCTAAAGATGATAATATTCGATGTTAGAGAGTTTATAGCATTAATTTGTACTAAAAAACTGTTTTAGAAAGCAAGAAGAAAGCTATCCCAAACAAAGTTTAAACAATCGGTGATTACTTTTATAAATACACTAGTTATAACGACAAAAAAAATATTACAAATGCACTGTTTTACTTTACTTTGGATATATCTAACCAAACAAGGGAAACATTTCTCCTGTGTTTACTTTGCATACATCCAAACAACCTCAAAGTATTTGAAATGCATTACATTTACTTTACACTGCATTTACTTTACATTGCATTTACTTTGCAGGCAACCAAACAGCCCCTAAAATGAGTTGTATAATGCATTATAAAAATGAGCTAGTTATCTTCTATCAATTGCATTTTGCTTTAAATAAATTCGTATTAGTAATATTTTTTTTTATGTAATTTAGATATTTGTGTGCTATATTAGTAAATAAAAATTGGGATTTTTACATACATAACAGCTAAAACTATTGAAAATACATATTTAACACCTAAACTTCTATATTTACTAATATACCACCTAAAATTTCATTTTCCTACCATTCTACCACTCCATTGAAGCGATGAGATACATGTATTCACTGTGAATGGATGCCATTGACATGGAAGACAGTCGTTGATAGTAATTTTTTGAGGGAAGGTTTAAACATAATGTTAGAATTGATTAAAAGAGGGGTTTTAGGTCGTATATTAGTAAATATAAAAATTTAGGTGTTAAATATGTATTTTCAATAGTTTTAGGTGTTATGTATGTAAAAATTCCTTAATAGATTAAGGGAATTATGAGGGTATTGAGTTTATGAGGAAGATTTTACTTTTAGTATTGCTCATAGATCCACACATAAATATAAGAGAAGTTCGAGTGATATAACAAAATTTTTATGTGAAAAATTAGTCTAAAATAATTTATTATGTAAATAAGACTATAGAAGCATGTTTTTCTTCTTAATCTCATATCTAAAATATATATATCAACAACAATAAGTAATTGTTTGGTGATAGTTGTCTAGTGATGACAATTGAGTTATGACAACTGGGTGATGACGGATGAGCAATGATGATCGAGTGAAGGCAATCGAGTAATGATTTTGGAACAACTATGGTCAATTGAAGAAGATGGTTAGGCAATAATCGATGGGTAACGATGATCAGGAGTTGACGGCCAGGCCATGATCGTTGGTGTCATATTCGAAAAGAGCTCTAGAGTTCTTAGTTTTTTCAAATTTTCTTCAATTTCATACCTCTTTCATATGAAGAATGTGAGCCTATTTATAATTTTTGTAGTGATATTTGACAATTTTAGTTCAAGTCCTCAAACACTTCACAATATGGCCGATGTTAATTCCGTTGATTGTAAATCATTCTTTTGGCATTTGAGTGTCTCAATGATATTTAGATTAAGTTATGTTGGGCTCACTAAATTTACCTTATCAAGTTTTTAAAGATTATTTGATCTATTATTTGGTGTATTTTAATCATTATTAATTTATTTTTTAAACTGAATTCAAAAATTAATTTTTTTTTTCATAAACTTGAATAAAGTCAATTGCTAATCAAACTTAATTTGGTTTGAGATCAAATCAATTAAATTTTAGCCAATATCAAGTAAAAAAAAAAAAGATCAGCTCGAGATCAAATTGTTATTAATATTAAAAAAATTATCTTTAAGAAAATTAAAACAAATATTTTCTTAAATTATTATATTTCACACCTTTTTTACTGTTGCTCTAATACATCGCCTTGTATTATTTTCTCATGTAAACAAAATTTATAATATTTTCATAGGCATTGATCGAACTCCAAAATTATTAAATTTATTTTGAAATAATTATAATATAATTTTTTTTATATATTCATATTAATTTAAATACTTCTCTGATGGATTGAGAACTACCGTCTGATGGCGCTTTACTGAAAAAAAAAAAAATGTCGATAACAAATCCTTGCTGCCGACCATTCAAATTCCACTATTTCAGGCAAGAGGTTTTCTCACAAGCCAGTTTATTAGTCCCACATCGTTAATTGACTAGAACAGTTCTACAGCTGTTCTATAAATAGCCTACCTATGCCTTCAATCAACCATACTTACCTGGACGGGGTTTGCTAGCGATCATGAAGGCTGGCTGCCTAGGTTAGTGGCCTCCATTGCACATGTAGGAGGTGCGCTGCCCTAGCGTCTCCTCAACGAGGAGAGCGCACGTCATAATTTGTTGCTGGGGGAATTCGCGTACGCGCGGTCCCCACTAAATTTTAATTTCAAAAATTTTAAATCTAAGTTAAATTCTTTTTATTTGTCAATGATAGAATGGTGTGAAGGGAAATAAATTTGATTATTTTTAAAGAAGTATAGTTAAGTGGGTTATGTTATCATTTATATTGTGGTTGTTTTTGCAGCTTTATTTTGGTTGTTGAAAACGTGAATGGATTTTTCCCTTTTTTTTTTTTTTAATTATAGGAAGTGTCATATTCATTAAAAATTAAATAAATGCATAAACCTTGGAAGTCAGCAACAATAACAAAAAGGAATGCTACTAACACCTAAAGGTTTAAGACAACATTAAATGATATATATTTTATTTTTCAATGTTGGAATGGTTTTAAGGTCAGATATTTTTTTTCCTTTAAGCCTTTGTTTGGGATAGGGATAGCTTTAAATTTTAAGATGAGACGAATGAAATTATTTAATACTAATTTTGATTCTTTTTTAAAGAAGTATAGTTTAATGGGTTATGTTATCATTTATATATTGTCGCTGCTAGGGGGTGCCAATTTCGGGTCACGGGTCGTGTTCGGGTTGACCCAGGAATTGACTTGGCACTATTCGGATCAACCCGAACCCGACCCGTTCAGGTTTTTGGGATCCGAAACCGACCTACTTCAGGTTCGAGTCAACCCGACTTAACACGAATTTTAAGCGCGTGAGAAAATGAGGAAAATATTAGCGAGCTTCCATCACTACTTCCATTTCCAGCTCGAATCCCATGGGTGGCCATGACAACCTTAATTGTTGGCCCAGGTAAATTGGTATGAGTTAACTGTTAGGTCAACCGGAGTTTACTCGCCACATTGCGAAGTGGTTAATACTTACAAGTACATAAAACAAAACAAAAATATAAGCTAAAAAATGAAATACTAACCCCTAAGCATATTATAATTAAGATGCCCAGTATCATATTTCCCAACAACAACAATAACATCAAACTTTAGTCCCACTATGTGGAGTCGGCTACATGAATTCTTTTTCTCCACTATGTCAAGTTAAAAAATCAAATTATCGTTTAAATCTAATAAAGATATATCATTGCTAGATAGAAATCATTCATATTTCTGCCGTTTATATATCTTCCTTTTACTAATCAAAAAATTTGAAAAAAAAAAAAATTAGGTTACAATCTCTAGAACACCCATTTTCCTTAGAACTAAAGTCGTCGTGAACGCGAAAAACTTCACAAGTCATAGAAGTACTATTGGTCAAATGCTTTACCTAATCAAATTTTCCAAATACTTTTCCTAATTCAATATTTCTACAAAATAAAATTACAAATCACAATCTCAAACAAATAAGTAAAAATATTTAAATAAAACTCTAAACTCAACCAAGGTTGCAATGAATTGATCCTTATATTAAATCACAATGCAACAAAGCCTTTACAATTCCACAATTCAGAGCTCAAATGGTTAAATTAAGAATTTGTCTGGTTACCTATGTTACCAATCAGCATACATGAAAGCTCCAGATTAAAGAATGTTCCAGCTTTAAAAACTGAAGCAAGCATTTGATCTGGTCAACTACTCTCATCCTGAATAATTGGCAGGACTTAGAGGTTTTGAAGGGCTGATATCCACATTCCATGAGTGATTTCCACTGCCATTTGCAGTTCTTTCCATGTTACATGACTCGGGATTCTTTTTAAGTGTAAGAGAAGGCTTGTGGAGAACATTGAACTCCTTGCTTCCTTCGCCGTACTTCCCTATACATATCGTATCGCCCCGCCCATGCCAGATGCCATCTTGCACATTGTTCATCTCCAATGTTCTCGACTCCTGCTCAAACAAATCGATTACTGTTCATTTTCGACCATGTTCAGCGCGACAATTAGCTCGAGTCTGATTGATCATGTTTGATTCGATAGGAGCTTGATTATTTTATATATGGGTAAAAATATGTATATTTATTTATGTACGTGTCAACTCGATAAGTTAACAAGCCAAATGAAAATACATAATTTTGGCTCATTTGTTTAACGAGCCGAGCCGAGCCGAGCCGAACAACATTAGCTCGCTCAAGCTTGACTCATTTACACCATTACACAAAAGAAAGGTTTGAGATGAGCTAATGCAACTTAGCACAAAAATAAAAAATCTGAGAAGGTAAAGACTAAAGAGATGGTTAAGTAACAAACCTGGCACAGTGTGCAACAGGGGCACAAGAGATGAAAGATGCAGTCTTCTAAAGAACTGCCACTACCCTGCAAAGCTAAATGTTAGGACATTTACTCTTCAAAATTTTGAAAATTGGACAGTTAAGAGCCAAAATCCAAATCAATGAATAGGCATTGAAAAGAAGAATGAAAGAGAGCTGTTTACTATGAGCATGGTATAAGAAGAAGGTAAATAAACCGAGGCAATATGGAGAATGACAAATTATCCTTAACTAAGGTGCAGTCGAAGATATCTACCTATTATGCTGCAAAGGTTATCTTCTGAATGATTTGAGGAGAAGATTAACCTTTGAGGAGAAGATTAACCTGAAACTTTTCATAATATTTTGGAATATTTAAATGATGCCAGTGATAAAATAAGAAAAATATGAACAAGCCTAGGCTGGGAACTGTACCTTCCTTGCACGAGTATATTGGATGTTAGATCCACAGTTTACATACAATAACAAGAAAAAACCTTGCCATAGTTTTTTGTTCTTGCATGTTACATAATTCTATAATTATTTTGCGAGAAAAAGACTACAATGATCCATAACTATATTAAAGGATCATTTTCGTATCTCAATTCCTTGAATAGGAATCAAAATAGTCCCACCATGAGACTAATTTCATTCCTTTTCAAGGATTTGAAGACAATTTTGATATTTCATAAAGATTCAAGGGACCATTTGATCCCTTTCACTTTACTT
Source organism: Dendrobium officinale (assembly GCA_019514585.1). Classification (NCBI taxonomy): domain Eukaryota; kingdom Viridiplantae; phylum Streptophyta; class Magnoliopsida; order Asparagales; family Orchidaceae; genus Dendrobium; species Dendrobium officinale. The sequence continues at coordinate 7,851,094 of CM033700.1, forward strand.
CGCATTAGTTCTTAGACTCATTATTTCATCACCTTTTATTATCAGAATTGTACGTTTATTGGCAATGATAGGAATATGCATCAAACATGTTTGTTTAATTGAGTAAGATGATATCTTGTTTGAGTTGCGTAATCAAATGGAAATGATTGAAACCCAACAAGAAAACTTGAATCAAGAACTAACCCATTTTAGCATCCTTTCAATCTCTTAGAAGTGACAGAACCAAGGGATCAAAAGACTTTGACCATGATGAGGGGTTCTATGCGCCTTCCTCAATAAGGTGTGAGCTAAGATCCTATTGTTCCCAACTATTCCCAAGATAGTGCTGTAATCCCAACCAAATCCAAATATAAAATCCTTGCAATCCCAAACAAATCTAAACATAAAATCCCAAGTTGTTGACTCTTATGCATTGGTGATGGAGATGTTGACTTCGTGGGTGCATAAAATTTAAAACATGTTGCATATATATTTATGCTGGCCTGACAGTCGAAGAAACCCATGTTATGTGTGTATTTGTTTGGGGAATGAAGCATTAAGAGTAGAGTGACTGAAATATTCATCTTCCTATATTGTTCTCCCAGCAACCGAGATGCAAGTATATGCATAAAGGAAATCATGTAAAAGCAAATCAAGTTAGTTATATATGGTGTAGATGACAGAGGCAAAGATCCAGAGATCTGAAACAGTGCAGAGGTAGTGGAGCAGTCAGATGGAGCTGTGAGCCGTAATATCAATAACAGCAAGAACTTATCACTTCTTCTTCTCAGCCCCACTCAAGTTGACAATGGATGGTTGAATTGTTAAATTGTCACGAAGTTCGGAAAAATTAGCTGAGCTAAGAGGTTTGGTAAACAAATCAGGAAGTTGATCATTCGAAGCTATGTAATGAACTGAAATGTGTGGAAGTTAGATACAATCCCCGATGAAGTGACGATCAATTTCTATATGTTTTATTAGAGCATGAAAGATAGGATTATTAGCCAATGCAAGAGCTGACAAATTATCGCAGAATAACTTCGCCAAATGAAGAGAAATACCAAATTCAAGTCAAACATGTCGAAGCCAATGATGTCACAGGCAGCTGTAGCTAAACCTTTATATTCAATCTAAGAAGATCTAGCTACCGAGGTTTGCTTTCTTAAGTAAGCAAACATGGTTGAGATATTACGAATCCACAAAACTTGATGGTTGGTTCATGTAAACAATTTCATCAAGCACTCCATGCAAAAAAGCATTGGAAACACCTAATTGAAGAATAGACCAGTTGTGATAGACCGCAATTGTAAGAAAAATTCAAATTATCAAAAATTTGGCAATGAGACTAAATGTATCATGATAGTCTAAAGCCAAACTCTTGCTTAAAATCTTGAGCAACCACCTGTGCTTTATAACGGGCAATTGAACCATCATAATTAAACTTTATTTTAAAGAGTCATTTGCAACCCAAAACATTTTGTTGAGGTCCTGAGGAGACGGGGGAACAAGAATCCAAGTGTCTTGGTTTTGTAAAGCTTCAAATTCAACACTCATATCGTCTCTCCAAGTAGGAAATTTAATTGCATGAGAATAACAGGAGGTGTTTGTAGGAGTGATGGTATGTTGGAGATCAAAAACTGGCTTTGGTTTAAAGTTTTCTATTTGAAACCGGGTGACCATGGGATGGCGTAAGGGAATTGGATATGGGTGAGGAGCAAGAGAGGAGGAAGCTGGTGTATGTGGGGATGGGAGGGAAGAAGGAAATGGAAGTAATAGGTAGAAAATCATTGCCGAGGATCTTGTTTAAATCCATTGATTGCAGGTGATGTAGTTCAACATGGAATTAGAGCTTGGTGAACAAGCAAGTTTGGAAGCAGGCTGTTTAAAGGGAAAGATGGATTCATGAAATGTAACATGCCTTGAGACAGATAACCGACAAGAGATGATGCTAATACATTTATATCCTTTTGCTTGAGTGGCATAACCAAGAAATATGTATGGAGTGGAATGGGGAGCAAGTTTGTGTGAGAGCTTTATTGGCACCATGGATAACAAAGACAGCCATATGTTCTGAGATGATGATATGTTGGTGGCTGATTATATAAATATTCACATGGGGATTTGTGATGAGAGATTTTGGAGGAAATATGATTAATTAAGTAGGCAGCAGTGAGGAGAGTGTCCACCCAAAAGTTTGATGGTAAATTGGCATCAAATAGTAAGGCACAAACAATTTCAAATAAATGTCGATGTTTGTGTTCGACAACTCCATTTTATTGAGTATAGGGACACCTGGTTTGGTGAACAATGTCAAATTGAAGCAAATGATTTTGAAAGATTTTGTTTATATACTCAGCACCACCATCTCAATGAAGAATTTTAATTGATTTCTGAAATTGTTTTTCTATAAGACATTTAAACTGCAAATTGAGCATGTTTCTGATTTTGAGTGTAAACTGAAATCATCAACTAACATATAGTAATATTTATAGGATTGCATTAATAAAATTGGGGAAAGACCCCATACATCAGTGTGTATAATCTCTAAATATTTAGTAGTTTTCAAGGTACAACAAAAAGGATAAACAAGTACATTTAGCACGAGCACAAACTAAACAATGAAAGAAGGGGGAAGACAGTTTGTTGATTAGCATTTCTTTGGAAAGACGTGTAGACAGAACGGGTGTCCCAGGTGTTGATGCCAAATGGTGGATGAAGTGGAGACTATATAAAGAGATGTAGGAGAAGAATGTAATGACCACTGATCTGAGGAGTTGGATAGATTAATAGCACACAGGCTATGTTAACTGGGCCCTTTGGAGAAGAGTTTTGTTGGTTAGAGAATCCTTAATAGCAAAGTCATTAGAATAAAAAAAAATCAAAAGTTAATTTGTCAATAGAAAGTAGATTGTGAGAGAGATAGGGAACATGAAGAACTTTGGGTAGGTGGAGCTTATGTGATGGTGTAGGAAGGATTCCTTGACCTGTTTGAGCAATGGGAAGCAGCTGACCATTCCCAACCTGCACCTGGGAGAAATCGGAGTAAGGTTGTGTGCTGTAAAGCTAAGAAGCATTAGATGTAAGGTGGGTTGTATCACCAAAAGCTAAAAACCAGTCTGCATTGATTGTGTTATATGTGACAACGTATTCTTGTTGTGGTGCTTGGAAAGAATTATCATGACAATGCCAACAGCTGAGAGCAGAATGTCCTGATTTCCCACATATTTGAGACTCAATATTTGGACAAGAGCGACATCCCTCGCACAATTGAATAAGTCCTGAACGTCCACCATGAGACGCAGGAGAATAGCAACCACAACCAGAAGAGTGAGATGGAGCACATCCTCGAGACCGACCTCGAATTGCAGAGAGAGCAAATAGTAAATCAACAACAACATGTGAGATAGTTTCACGAGCAGAATCAATTGCTATGTTCAGCTCTTCACTAAATAGGAGATCATAACAGTCATCAAGACTGATTGGATGCAGTTTTGTATGAATGACTGTCTTAAAAGACTGATAAGTGAACGGCAAAGCCACTCAATGTGTAAAGAATGATGTCTTCAGCATCTATAGAGGAGCTAGCAGCGACACTGGCATCAATTTTCTGCTTGACGACAATCAGATATTGAACCATAGTCTTATTTTTTAATTGGAGTTAATGTAATTCATTTTTTTAACTGAAGGAGTGGAGAACGATTCGTAGATTGGAGACAACATTCAATGGTAAGCCAAATGCCTTGACATGAGTCCTAGTTAAGAACATAAGGGGCAATGTTGGAGTAAATGGCTTTGACTATGTTCTGAATTTTTGATCAAAAAGCATTCATGTTTGATATAAGGGATTAATGACAATCTATGATGTACATACACGGACATGGGACACGTCAATTATTGAAAATATATGACACGGACACAAGCTGGACATGGTATTATAATTTTTCTATTTTAAAAATATTGTATAAAAATTGAATAAGTATAATATTAAAAATAATTTAGAAATAATAAGTCATTTAACTAAAATTTCTGCTTAAAATGATTAATATTAGGATGTGAAAGTCGGGTGTCGATGTCATGTATTAGGCATCGAGAGAGGAGACGACAATACTGTCGAGAGTTAGGCATCGATGTTATGCAGTAAGTATCAGGTGTCGATGTTAAGAGGGTGTATGTCGTCGATGTTGATAGGGTGTTCGTCATCGATGTTAAGACGGCATTGGACAAAGATGCGCTGTCAAGTTGTGGGTGTAGAAATTGCTAGCGTCGAGCATCAAATTCAAGACAATGCTAGACTTTGATGTTGAGATGGATTTGAAATGTCGATGTTGTAAAGATGCTAGACATCGATGTTGAGATGACATCAGGAATTGTTGTGAACCAAAGTCGTGACCCACCAAGAGAAATGAAAATGAAAATATTCCATGAATATGGTAGTGAGTGCGGGCGATTGATTTGGTGTTGTAGACATGAAATAAAAAAATTTAGATTTTATATTTCAAATAAATAAAATTTTAAATACAAAAAAATTATATTTTAAAAATTTCATAAAATATTTAAGACACTTGTGTCCAATTTATATTTAATATTTTTTTTAATCAGACACATTTTTGGCGTGTCCGACAGTGTCGGACCCATGATGTGTGGGATACATGTCTGATTAATAGAGACATGTAGAGAGAAACTGTTTAGGCGGTTTAGAAATTGAACCAATGAGATAACCTTCAAATCCGTTTTCAGTAAATAATTTGAGAAGTTGGGCCTTACAAACGAGATGTTTGTCAATAGTTAATTGAACCTTAACCATATTTTTAACAGTGTACATGAAGAACCAAGATTCTAAAAATCGGACTGGTTGTCGAACTGGAAATATGAGAAGTTTAAGAATTAACGATTCAACCGAGGTTGAACTGGGATGACATAATAAATATTATAATTATTTAAATAAAAAATAAATTATATAACAATGATTAAATAAACATATGATGGTATAAACTCAAGGCTAAAAATAAATTTAGCTTATATATAAACTTATAATTTAACATAAATTATTATAATTTATTATTAATTTATTTTTTAACTTTTAACAGGCACAATGACGAAAAAAGATTCATGTAGCCGACCCCACGTAGTGGGACAAAGGCTTGATGTTGTTGTATATTATATATTTAGATAAATTTTACAACCATAAATTATATATTAAATTCATATTATAATTTTACATCCATAAATCATTCATGTTAGATTATTTATAATCAATAAATAGATAAAATTTAATTTTTAATGATGTATATTTAAAAAAATAAAAATAAAAATAGACAAATAATTAACCAATAAAATAAATATTATTCTCATCATTAAAAAATCTATTTAAAAATACAAAATGTATGTGTTTTGAAATAGAAAATTTCAACTAAATTATTTAGTCTCATAAGTCATATCACTTGAGAGCTTTATTTTATTTTGTTTATATAATTTTTTTTTCACGTATTAAGAGCTTACATGGAGTTGTGAGATCATGTGGGCATGTTGTGTTGGTTCTTAGATGATAAATAATTATTACAAAATTTTAGGCTTATTATAAAATTAAAATATCTTATATTTAAATTAATTTCTCTCCCTCTTCTTCTCACGAATTCACATTTGCTGTATCATTTATGGATACACCTCCTACAGTGTAGTTAGTTGATAGTATAACAAAGTGCATCCTAAGGAAATCCGAACGAGTGGATCGCATCTACCCACAACAATAGAATATCCAGGTACCTTGTCAAGCAAAAGGGATACCTTCATCAAACAAGTCATGGGTATAAGTAGTGAAACATCAATGAAAAACCGAAGGTGCAAAAGAACCACCACCACACACATTTCCTAGAGTCAAATTTTAAAAAAAAGATTAGGACAGTTGATGCAGCTTTTCAAATCTATAGTCATCATTAGAAACATAAACTAGCTATGTTGATTTGTTATTTTAATATTTTTTGTGATTTCTACGGAGGATTATAAATATCCTTTTATTTTCGCACTGTGGAAAATATTTATTCATATAAGCAAGCCTAAGTTGTGTTTTCCCCAGGTAAATAGCATTTAGCTCTGGAGTCTGGACAGTGGAACATATGGAACATTCCGGTTCAAGTTATGTCATGGCCCAACATATCATGCATTGAACATTTCATTACCCTATAATGGACAAGGGAGTTTGTGTTTCCAGATAAACAATCAACATAAGGTACAAAGTAGGGTATGCTGCATTTCTTCTTCTTTTTTTTAGGGTACTTGGTTGATACTTAAGTCATTTTGCATGATTTTATGGGACCTTTGCTTAGACATTGGGATGCCTTAGGCAGCCTTTAGATCTCCCTCATAAATATGAGTCGCTTTCCTTACTATTTCTTATTCAATTAAATCAAAGTATTACTTTGATGAAGGAAATTCCTTCCTATCATGGATGAGAAATTCATGTTGCTATGCTTGAACCTTGACAAAACAAATGGAAATGCATCTAACCATATCATAATCAAGCAACAACATACGAACTCATCACTTGTGATTTCATCATCTTATCTCCAAATTCTTGGTTTCCTTCACATGCATCTGAAGTAGTATGTCTTTCCTTAAAACTGCTTCTCTAAGTGTGACTCTTATCATATCTAGATTTTGCATGCGCTGTACCCCAAAATATTAATCGATTTTTTTTTTTCAAAATACTTGTTCATTTGCTGAGCATGCTTTAAATATATATGATTTATTTGATCTTAATTCTTAAGTCTTGGTAATATATTGCATCTCTTAATCTCTTAAATGAATTTATTAGTGGGACTTTCACATAAGGATTGGTTGCAAGTGTAACCTAGCCTCATATGTTCACACTTCTACTATTAAACCAAAACAAAAGAATTAAATTTCTCTTTGCCAAATACAGCATCAGCTGTAAGGTCATCAGATCTAGGCATCTAGAAATATGGTCTTACATGCATACGGCCTTTGGCTAATTCCACAATTAAACCTTTCTTTTTTTTTTGCAACAGGTTGTGGCAGGACATGGATATTCAAAACTTAAAGCATACTAATGCATAAGAAAACAATCACCATGTAGCATACTCTGCATAATAAATAGCAAACTCACAAATCATTGTCACTTTTGAATTATAGTCAACTGGTACAACACAAATTTCTATTGTCTGATAGAATTTCCTTCATCAAAGTAAAATAAAGCCACCATGTAAATCTTGCCGAATAGCTTTTAACAGTTTCCTGGTTACAAAGGTTTTACTAACATGATGAAAGATTAAAACAAAACACTTTTAATTCATCAAATAAAAACGATAGCACTTGTACTCCTGATGAAAAAACATAAGAACCACTTGCTTCAAATAAAACTTACCTACACTACCATACCAACATAATATTTTTCATGCCAAAAAAGGTTAAGGAGTCAACTGAGCATCTCAGCGGCGGGATTGAATACCCGGATCAAATCAGAGTTCACGCCGCCCGCCCTGAAAAATAGGAGGCGTGGGAACCCTAAACCCTAAACCCTATCTATTTAGACTAAAAAACATATTGAAGCTAACACAAAGGAGGGTCTATAGTTTGAAATTTGCTTTCATTTCTTCCTTTCTCAAATAAATTTAGAGATTTATGAACAATACTAAAGATGCTTACTCTTATATTAAACAGCTTCCTGATTCTAGCACGAAAATAGCCTGCATACAGTCCAACTGAGATGGCAGCAGCAACCCCCAGGTACATGAAATAATGCTGCTCGGTGATGCCAAAAGCAGTAAGGCTGAGCAGAGCAAGAGCTAGTAGGATAAGATAGACGGTTCCCTGAAAAAGGAAATATCTAAAATAATTATTTCCGTATATCCATATAAAGATGAAAATAAGCAAGGTCTGGAGAAGTAAGTTCAAGAAAACTCCCTTAACTTTATTGGCCACTTAAAAGCCAGAGTTAACAATCATAGTTATCAAGATCTAAAACAATGAACATAAATAGAAAATTAAATTCAAATTGCTAGCTGAGGGCAACATAGTCAGTAAGTCAGATCAAAAGTAATGAATACCAATCTGCATAAGCTGCCGCTTTGCATTACACCAAAATCTCATAGGCATTATACACAATCTATATCTTTGTCCCATAAGGAATATGTTACGGCGCCGGCCCAGAAGGGGCAAGCTGGACCGGTCCAGTGAACCTGGACCGGTCCTGGTCTATGCCAGGCGGAGAAAGCAGCAGGGAGGGGGCGGAAATCTTGTGGGCCCCATGTTGGGCTTAATGCAAAGTTTGGAGTGAAAATTTTGAATGTAAGGGCTGTTTATATATTTTGTAATTCACCTTTGATGTTAATTAGGGGATTATGAGGGAATTAAGGGGTATCTTGAATTTTGAATGAAATTTGGAGATCTTGTCTTGTGCTTGGACTCTAGGGTTTGCTAGAGACTTGTGGAGACTTTTTCGTCCTCTCGAATCGAAGAACATTGTATCTTTTGTTGTGTTCTAGTTTGTTATTTGAATCAAAGTTTGTTTCTGGTGTTTCTTCTTCATCTTACAACGTTCTCGCATTGCTTTTGCTGATTTCTCATTGAAATCAACCCTCTTGCTCACTGGTTTTGCCGATTATTGGTGGGATTGCTTGCGAACTAAAGTATTAACCTTGCGGTTACTTGCGAACTCAAGTACTTCCTATCAGAATATAAACTTTGTTCTTTTAAATCAAATAAGCATATTATGTAAGAATAATATGGCTTAAGAGATAACTACAAAAACATACAGCGATACCTAGGTAAGATAGATCTAAGTAAAAAATGAAGATATTGGTGATGATATAACTCTTAAGTTAAAGTAGGACGGTTAAAATCATGATTATGAAAACCAAACCAAACCGACCGTTGAACCAATCAAACCGTGACCCATTCTTCAAGTTGATTTGACCTAAATAAAAAATTGCATTTGTAAGGACATGGGATTAACCCATAAAAAACAAGTGGTTGAACCAATCAACCCTTAAACCTAGAGAGGTTGAGTTGGTTTGAGTAAAAATCTCAATGGCAAGATGGTGTTGGGACTTGGAATGTAATATTTGTTTAACTTATTTCATGTAATATAATATATTTCATGATATATAAATATACATATACATATTATCACTTATCATTATTAGGAATATAACATAATTTAAATAAAGTTAATTAATTTTAATAATATTTATATTAATCATAGTTGAACCCCCAATTGAATTTTAATTGAACATTTTCTTCCACCAATTCAATCTATGAGTGAATTATATAAACCTTGGTTAAAAATTTGTTTAAAATTGCGCAATACGAGGCTCGCCTTGAGGTCCGCCTTAGCGCAATTCCAATGAAAAAAGCCTTGAAGCTTACGCCTCAAGCTTTTTTTATGAGGCTTACGCCTCAGCTTGGTTGAGGCCCGCCTTAAGGTGCGCCTCGCCTTACTAGAGTGAGGCATACGCCTCAACCGATTAATATATTTTTTTTATTAAAACTTACAAAAAAACCTATGGGAGTGAGTTATGGAGCATAGGTTGCGGCGTGATACTAACATTTCTCAAAATCAATTTGGATTCATGCCGGATAGGTCGACTATGGAAGCCATACATTTATTAAGAGGTTTGATGGAGAAATATAGAGAAAATAAGGAGGATCTACATATGATATTTATTTATTTAGAAAAAGCATATGATAAAGTTCCAATAGAAGTGCTATGGAGAGTTCTTGAAAAGAAAGGAGTCAATAATGCTTATATTCAAATCATTAAAGATTTGTATGCAGGAGCTATTACTTGTGTTCAAACACAAGGTGGATTGACCAAGTATTTCCCTATTTCGGTTGGGTTACATCAAGGATCAGCCTTAAGCCCATATCTTTTTGCTTTAATCATGGATGTTCTAACTAGACATTTGCAAGAGGATGTACCTTGGTGTATGCTTTTTGCTAATGATATTCTTCTTGTTGATAAGACTAGAGAGGGAGTTGAAGGTAAACTTGAATTAGGGAGGTCAACCTTAGAGTCTAAAGGTTTTCGCTTGAGTAGATCTAAAACGGAATATATGGAGTGTAATTTTAGTAGTAATAGACCTAGTGAGGGGATTGTGACTTTGGGCGATCAAGTCATTAAAAAGAGTACACGTTTTAGATATCTTGGATCTATTGTTCAAAGTGATGGTGAAATAGATGGGGATATTATCAGCAAAATTCAAGTTGGATGGTCGAAGTGGAGGAATGCATCTGGCTTGTTATGTAATAGAAATGTACCCCTCAAACTTAAGGGAAAATTCTATAAGATGGTAGTGAGGCCTGCAATGCTTTATGGTGCCGAATGTTGGCCATTAAAAGAGAAGCATAATACTAAGTTAAGTGTGGCAGAGATGAGGATGCTCAGGTGGATAAGTGGCTTTACCCTTAGAGATAGGATACGAAATGAGCATATACGTGAAAAGGTTGGAGTAGCTCCAGTAGAAGATAAGATTAGAGAGAGTCACCTTAGATGGTTTGGTCACATAAAACGGCGGCCTTCCGATGACCCGGTTAGGAGAGTAGAGGTATTAGATTTGAATTTTGTTAAGAAAGGTAGGGGTAGACCAAAAAAGACTTGGTTATAAAATATTAGGAATGACCTTTCTTTATTAGATTTAAATGAGAATTTGACTTTTAATAGGACAAAATAGAGAGAAAGGATTCATGTACCCGACCCCACGTAGTGGGATAAAGGCTTGATGTTATTGTTGTTGTTGTTATTGAAAACTTACAAAAAACCTAAACTAAAGCCCCTAACAAATCACGTCTTCATGCACCCTTAAGCCGTAACAACTTCCTCTCAATAGCCTCAACCTCTTGCCCACCTCCTTTGCCGTAGTCACCATGATCGTAGCCACCTCCGAGAATCACTTGAAAGCTGCACACTGCCACTACCACCTATAAAAATTTTGGAATATTATTCACATCTTTATGTTGAAGACAAATATTTATAAAAGAAAAAGATGATTGAAATAAATGAAGAAGAAACAAATTGGGAGGCATTGAACTGCATAGGATGGGACATGGGAGAGATCAATTTGTTATGAAAACGAATCAAATAAAGACCCTCATTGATGACATTGCAGATGATTTCTGAGTTGTTGCCAATTCTATCAGCTTTTTTTAGGAATTGAATGTGGATGAGTAGGGAACTAAGAAAGAATGAATTTGGAGCTGAACTTACTCTATAGAATACTTTTACGTGATTATAATATTTTATGTTATTTTATTATTGTAATATTTGGATTTCAATTCTGTTTCAAATAATCTATCACTTTTCACTTTACGTCTTGTGCAATTTATGTTTCATATATATGCCAATTTGTTACTTCATAGTCAAAAGAAAGTTAATATGTTATTATTTAACATATTATTTTAGTATTATATAAAAAATCACTTTTACTATTTATTTTCAATTTACGCAATTTTTGGATTTTGAGGCTTACGCTTCAAAACGCCTTGCGGCTTACGCCTCGCCTTACGAAAGAAAAACGTCTCAATACCCGATTATGCAATTTTAAACCTTGGTTAAAATGTAATGTGATGTATTTCATTATACATTCATACACACACACATAGTATCACTTTACAACGCCATTATAAATATTATATCATTTAAATAATTTTATTTATTTTAATAACATTTAAGCCACCAAAGCAAGATAATACAAGATCGTTGATGGTTAAAGATAAGTTTTATAAAAACCGCAATTAGGTAGGCAATGTTGTTTGAATCTAAATATTAAGCTATAAAAAATTCATTGATATCTAAGTTGAGTGGGCCAAAAATGAGAATGTTATAATAGAGATAATGTGACCAAAAATAGACTTAGGTGGCTTGTACACATACAACAAAGGGTAGATGATAATGTACATATTAGACGAGTTGATAAAGTTATTGAGAACGGAATAGAAAATAAAAGAAGTATACATAAAATTACATGGATAAAAATTGTTCAAATGTTTGGCTTAGATGAGTTGTAAAGTTATTGACGGCGGAATAGAAAATAAAACAAGACGACATAAAATTACATGGATAAAAATTGTTCAAAATGTTCGGCAAAAAAAAGGTTTAACACCTTATAAAGCTTGATGTGAATTCATATTAGCTGCCCCAAATAGTTGAGGTAAGGAAATTGATGATGATGACAAAAAGGTGATCCATTTCAATTGCAATTACTAAGCATAATGTATTGAATTTTATATTTAATTTTGTAGTTATTCAATGAATGTTTAAGTGCATTTGAGTTTCATTACCATTACTTAATTTTGGCCTAATGGCACATTATCAACATGCTTAACACCTTTCACCAATAAGCCATTGAGTGCGTATTAAAAATATGTTAGAAGATAGAAATATAATAAGAACAATACTATACATGCTAGAGTAAGAACAAACCTAATACCATAATAGCAAGGATTGCCAATAATTCTTTAATTAAATGCAAGCATTGTCACGGACCTCAATTTAGTAGACGAACTTCGGCCCCATTTGATTTCTTAAAATACATCCATTTGATTTCTTAAAATCATGAATCATGTTTTTGAAAATGATAAATTTATCATATTCCATCATTTAGAAATCATCATTGCCTTTAAAATTGGCAGATACCTTCAAAATCCCTCAAACTTCATGGTTTTGATTTCACACACAAACTAGTTTAGAACAATATCATCATTTTCTAAAACATGCTTTCTATATTCACCCTTGGTACAAATCAATTCTTTCACATCACCAATGGCATGGTTGCTTCAAAATTACCTAAACTGAGACTGTTTTATTTAAATTAGATTCTACATCTATTATCTCGATCAAAATTGATAAGCTCATCAATGAACTTTTTGTCTGTAACAACAGGCTTCCAGTAGCCAAAAAAAAAATGTATAGGTACATTTATCAATAATTGAAGTCTTTATCACGTAAAACATCAAGGCAACGTATTCTTAAAAATAAGAGAATATACATTAAATAGAAATATCTGAATCCCAGAATGGTACATGCCTTTCAATAGCATCAAAAGTTCAAAACAATTGAAAAAGACTTCCGCATGTCAATTAACATAGGAATTATGATAGCCTAAAATATGCAAAATGGAGGGATAAGTGTCGGTAAGAAAACCGGCTCACCTGGAGAAAACAAGGCCCTAGGCCAGCTCTCCCCATATTGCTCCCAAATCTACAGCAAGGGCAACTGCAAGCATCAAAAGTTTTAACTCTCATTTAGAAACTCTACAAAAACAATTGTTTCCATTTCAACAATAAGAAAGCATGTGACCCTTCACCCATAGAAAATTGCCAAACCCCAAAAACCTAGAAGTCAAATGGATTAGAAATCTCAAACAAAACGAAAAAAGTCTCTTATTAAGAAAAGTCAATAATCGGCCATCTTTTCTGAGAAACGTAGACCAAACTGAACGAAAAAAACCAAAAAAACCTATGACCGTTCAAAGCTAATCAATAAAACCGCCCTCATCTCAAATGAAGCACAAATCAGCCCAAAAAACGCCAAGCTCACCACGCTGCCTCCATAGCGATCCGTCGGTCCTCAAGGCATCCAAGCACACCCCCCTCCCACATCCTCTGAACCCCACCGAGCTCAGCATCTCCATGGTCCTCTTCCTCCTCCTTCGCTAACCTCCTCTCCACCTTCACGCCCTGAGTCTGAAGCGCCACAGCAGCGCAAAGCATGTCGAAGTCCAGCACAGCCACCTCCTCCATCAGCCGAACCCCGTCCTCCTCCCCCTCCATCGCTCGCACAAACCCGACGCCGAACTAGGGTTCCAACTGGGGCTTCGTGCCCTTCTATCTCCTCCCAATTTCCGCCATAATTCCGCGAAATCAAAGCCATAACACCTTCTATATATATATACATTTAATTATCTGGACTTTATCTAATCGGAAAAGACACTCGAGAGATATATTGAACATTGAATGCGTTGATGCGAAAGAGGAAGGAAAACGGACAGAACTTCAGCAGGTGGCCACGCCAGGTTTGGTTGGCGCACTTTGGTGCCGCGCAAACGTCCCGCAGCCTCTTTTTTATTGGTGGGTTCCACATTGGCCATTTTAGTACGCCTTCAGCCGGCCACGTCTCCTACGCCATTATTTTTTATTTACAAGCATCATAAAATTCTTTTTTTTTTATAAAACTAAGGCATAAATTTATATATTTATTTATATATTATTTTAATATCTAAATTATATATATACATACATTTTTTTATTACTATTATTAAATTCATATCTATTGTATGTGGAAACATTGAGAGATAAAAATTTTAATATTTTTATTTGCACAAATACTAAATAAATACGAATGAAACATGAGAGCAAGAATTATAAGAGATGTCAAAAATTTTAATTGAAATTTTAGAAAAAATCACGGAATCTGACTCGACTAAAATGATTCCACTAATATTTATTATCGAATACAAATGATGTCTTTTTTGGAGAGAGGGAATGGATGCACAGTAAAAAGCATAATGCTTAGTTGAAGTTAGAAGAATCATGTGGCAAAAATGCAACATCAATCTTAGTGCGCAAGTTGTGAGTCAATATTGATGTTGATGGTGTAGGTGTCAAAGTAGCCAGATAACGTTGATTAGAAGATTGTAGGTCGAAGGACTGTAGTTTGGTGATGAAGCTCGAGAATTATAGTTGGAAGACAATAGAGGTCAAAGCATGATTATTGGTCGATGATGGTCAAATGATCGCACTCGTACAACGGTTGTCGAGAAACCATAGTTGAATGTGTTATGCCTTGAGGTGTAATAGAAAAGGTAAAACCTCAATTTAAGTATCTTAACCATAAATTTTGCATACACTATAGTCTAGAGTCAATAAACATCCAAAATAAATTAAAATATGATATAAAAATCATAACTTCTCATTTCTTTAAAAGTAATCATTATAGTAGTACATAAGACATGTAAACATCAAAATGCATAAATAAATATTGGATTGTCAAAAAGTACCTCAAACTATACTAGCACCTAACAACTCTGACTTAATCAACTTATACTCAATCAATACTTTTTTTCCTGAAATAGCAAATACTTCACATAGTGAGCAACTAGATGCTTGGTAGAGTTTGCTCAGGAAAAATAGTAAATATGTACAAACCTCGCTCTCACGTGCTTAAAGGTCACCTTATTTTTTTGGAGGTAGATTAGATTTAACATTTTAACCAAATTTTTTCTAAGATTAGTGTCAGGGTTTATTTAGATTTGGGTTCTAATTCTCATAAGCGCAAGCCCTCATAGTTAATTAACCATATTAATGCATTAGAAGAACACTCTCAATTAATGATGAAATATATTTAGTTCGTGTAATGAGTGTAAAAATGTGCAAAGTGTTTTAATTTTAGTTATGGGGGGTGAAGCTACAGTCGATCAAGATCTCATGGTTTCGTCGTCCCAGATATACCGTGGGTTTCAGTCAACCAATACTAATAACCATTGATTGTAATTCCCAAGGAATCTGATTAGCATTAATGGATTGACTCCTCTTAGGGATCCCGAGTAAACTAAAGTAGAGAAATGTGAATTTTAGTTTAGTTTTGTTTGGGTTGAGGCTTATGGCTCTATTTAAGAGTTGCCGTGTGATTGAATTTGGATAGGGGCTTACGCTTTTATTTGAAAGTAGTCTTAATAGTGGGTCTTACGGCCTCCATTAGAGATGACCCAAAAATTCAGGGTATAAGTGAGTCATATGACCTCTATTAGAATTATCCCAAATATATTTTGATTGGATATGTATTATGGCTTCCTTAAAAGTTATATAATGACGTGTCTTACGACCAAGCTCTATATGCTAAGTAGCCTATACAATGAGTCTTACAATCTGGTCCTATAAACTAGGATGTAGTTTAGACTACACATGATGGTCTGAGTAGGTTTGAATTTATCTGTTTGAGAGAGCTGCTTGAGGTTTTTGTTTTGTTCAGATTGTTGTTTGAGCTATTAGTTGTTTGGAGAGCTTGTGTTTGAGAGCTGCTTATTAGTTTGTACATAGGTTGGATTAGTAGAAATATTGATTTCTGAACTTTCTTTTAATTCAATTGCATTAATTAATTAGATTAATAAATTGGGTTTAAATTTTAACTAAAGTTAAATTTTAAATTGCTCAGCTCACCAATTTGAATTTCAAATGTATTTTAAAATTAATTATGTTAAATTTAATTTGCTTAGTTTGTTAAATTAGATTTTAAAATTTAAATGTATTTTGAGATTATTTAATTATTTAAATTAGATTGATCTGCTCAATTAATTAATGTTAAATTAAAGTTTAAATTAACTAAAGTTATGATTTTAATTAAGCCCTTAAATTGATTTAAAGTTCTCCGATTAAATTTCAGATTAAATTTTTTTATTGAATTAGTTAGTTAGTTATATTTGGAATTTTAAATCCAATTTAACTATTTCTTTATTTTTCAATTAGGTTTAATTTTAAGATTTAAGTTAATTTTAGTTTATAGTTTAAGTCTTAAACTTAATTAAGAGATTTGATTTCGATTTTACATGGTTAACTGATTATGATTTTAATTTTTGTTTAAGTTTTTAGATTGATTACTTTGATTAAGTTTTATTAATTATTTAACTATTTAAGGAATTTATTTGAGTTAAATTAAGTTTCAAGTCAAAATTTTTTAATTATATTTCGAATTTAGTCATATGAATTTTGGAGAATTGATTTAAGTTTGATTATTGAATTTCAAATCTATTAATTGAATTTTAAAATTTTGGCTAACTTTTAGAAAAATAAAATCTCCAACTTGAAATTCAATAGTACTATGCCTCAAGTCATAATACTTCTTCTGTCTATCTTGAGCTGCTTTTAGTCTCTTTCCGATCAATCTAATTTTCTTAGTAGCACTGTCCACCAACTTACGACCATTAATTCCCTTTCAACCACTTATGTCCAAGCCAATGACATCCGAAATCTTCTTCCATACAAGGCTTCATACAGAGATATACTAATACTTGATTGGAAATTATTATTATAAGGAAATTTAATCAGAGAAATATGATCATTCCAACTTTCACGCCCCACAATCTAATTTAAAAGAGTTACATATTTCTATCATTCTAACATCAATCAAAGCTCTTTAATCTTATGTAAATAATGAAATATAAACAGCAAAAACATAATACATTTATATTTATTTAATATTTACAACTAATACAAGCCCAAAATGACACATATATAATAATCATGATACATACAGTAAAATAGTCTAACACAATAAATGCGTCATGACTAAAAAAAGAGAGGAAGAAATACCAACAAATGTAGAAATAAAACTATAGCCATGCCACCCATATCCACTTTACTCCATTGTTCCCTTACCATTGCCTTAAACATGTAAAATCACATAATAAGCACATAACCCATCAAGTAATAAAAAAATCTACAGTCGAAATCAATAAATAACATATAAATAATTGTATCGTATTAACCGTCATTTCTCTTCAATTTCATATCATATATCATATCAATACCATGTCAGTATGGTTATCTATTAGTCATATTTCTTATATCATTCAAACAGTCAAACAACATCATTAGTCAATTGATATTATTTATCTATCATCTGCCATCGAGCTTATCTATTTTTTCAGTCCTCCGTGCGATCTGTCATCCATATATCTATCACATTATGCATATAATTATATATATTATCATATATGCAATTTAAAATGGAATTCAGCAAGGCAATACATCAACTTTTAATGTGATGTTTTTAACATCTTTAACCCCAATAGGTTTCCAGTTGGTCATTAGTCTTTAGCCCCAATTATTCCTCACTTGATAATCAATATATATCTTATCATCATTATTTAAAACTTAAATCAACTTACAAGTGTCTTTCAATAATTTATAAAGAATCGTTACTCTCTTTTCTCTACTCGTTGATGTAATTCGGTCAATTGGCATAGGCTTGCATCCAGAATTACGCCATAAACCCTTACTTTAAAAAAAGCTCATCGACCCATCCTTTCTTTAAAAGGCAAACCATATTATATATAGTATTAATAACCAACATTCATTACTTACATATAAATGTCATATTTATCATATAACAATAATATCATTTTATCTAAGCAAGTCGAATTCATGTATGAAATATATACATTATTCGTGAACTCTAGAAAATCATAACTATAAATTTACCAAATGTAATTTAGTAATATTCATGTCAAAATGCACATAAGAACAATATGTATCACATATCAAAGTTATGCATTGAAAATTCACATAAATGAGATATATAACTTGTTTATCACTTTTAGGAGAGAGAAATGTATATTGATCACAAAATCATTAGAAAAAATATAGAGCATAGATTACTTACAATAATCAGAATAACTTTTATAATAAGAGTGAAGTGGTGCTTGAAAAAATAATTAAATATATATCTCCCTCTCCTCTCCTCTCCTCTCTCCCTTCTTTTATCCATATCGTTGGCTCTTTCCCCCCTAAGGAATGAAATAAGAGAGGGGATCGAAGGGGAAAGATATATATATATATATATATATATATATATATATATATATATATATATATATATATATATATATATATATATATATATATATATATATATATATATATATATATAGTGCCACAACATTGTATGTGGAAGAGCACCGTGTCATCGTGCTCCCTAGGTGCCATTGTGCTCAATTATTTTCAAAATTCCAGAGAGGTTAGCACTACAATGGTGCCTTCTCGACGCTTCCCAGCACTTTTCTTAAGCACAACGTTGCAGCACTTACATGGAGATTTTCATGTTTTTCCCTGTAATTTTTTTTTTTTTAAATTTAGGTTATTACTCAAACTTCTTGTAAAATCCAACACACATAACCTCAAACTATTCTTTAAAAATATGAATGACCATTTCAAATTGTCCATCCATTTGATGAAGAAAAGACTAAACTAAAATTCAACTTTGACCCATAAAATATTCATGAATCTCTTTCCATAATATTTTCCCCCAAAAAATCTTTCCATAATATAGAGGTATCATTCTGATATGAAATAATAACATATGAATTCCATGAAGTATAATAATTCTTTTAACATATAATTTGAGCTAACATATCAACATAACCTATCTACCTCATAAGCAAAAAAATGGACAAACTTAGGCTTCGTTTGGGACGGCTTTTTTATTGATTTCTAAAACGGAGTTTTAGTACAAAATTAAAAAAATTTGTACTAAAACTTCATTTTAGAAAGCAATAAAAAAGCCTTCCCAAACGAAGCCTTAGTCAATCTATCCACTATTACCCATATATTATCATGCCTTTCTCAATATTGAAAAATTCATAATTATCTCCTCCCGCTTTCACTCTGAAACCGACAAGAGTTGCAACAATCCGCAAGGCCTTTGGTGCTCAACCATCACCATGTGACAAGTCTAAGAAAATATTAATTCAATTAGTATTTTCTTAAGAAAACATTAATTTAATTAACATTTTAAATTATTTTATAATTATATAATTTTACTTAATTATTTTTTGGTGCCCACTGTTGTTTAGTTTGGTTGGTGGACGAGCATAGTTGGGAACCCCCAATCTTTGCTCGATCGAGCGGCAGCACCTCTTAAATGAGGCCCAATCAAATACGTGCCAGCCGCCCAAACCACATTTCGGACGTGACAACAGGTGAATATCCGTTCTAAAATAAATTAATTAATATATTATTATTATTATTATTTAATTATGCCGCCTTCAAGCAAATGGCGTACGAGTCTAATTAAATTTTAATTAAATAAAAAATAATAATTGAAAAAAATAAACAAACTTTTAGGTTTTTAATTTGGGAAGCATTCCACTCGTTCGCGCGCTCTCTCTTGAAGTCTTTATCTCTCTATGTCCTCTATTTGTCACTCTGGCAGTGCGTCTTGGAGTGTACCTTCTTGCATGCGTGGTCGGAAGGATCGAAAGCGAACAGGTCAGGTTTGATATCTGCCTCTTGTAGTTCTTTAAAATTTTCGAATATTTGGAAAAAAAAAAACGATTGTGATTCAAGGAATGGTTGATTTCGTTCGGTTTTCTTGAATGCACTATCATTATTGCCTCTCTGGAAGAAATCTGTAGCCTCCAGGTTCTTGATCTCTTATTGTGGCGTTTCATTGGTTCCTAAATTGAGTTACCTCTCATTTTTTTGAAGCAATGTTTAATTTCCTGTTTTTTTGTTTTAATGAATCGAAGGAACAGAGCTTCTTGGAACGAGGCTTAATTTATTGGGCCACTGGTTTTCGTGATCTTTTGCCAAGGAATTCGGTCCAGTTTACGGTAAGGAAGAATATTGTTGCCCACTCGCGCAAAAAAAAAAACGAAATTTAGAGTTTGCTCATTTAGTGGATAACTGGCAATTGATATGGATATGATATATGCGGGTCTTGAACTCCAGGCATTGTTCACTAATGTAGTAGGAACTAAAATTGGGTTTAAGGTAAGTTAAAAAGAATCCCATGTGTTATAGTGTCATTTGATCTTCTTGAAATTGAAATACAAGCAGACTTTTTTGCAGCAATTATAGGAACCCTGAGAACTAAAATCCCAAAAAAATGTATCTGTAATGGTTTACTGGACAAACGCAAGTTTTGGAAAAATATGATAAAGAAAGAAATTACTGTTCAGATTGCTACAGAGTACAGACTACAGTCAAACCAGTAGTGTCAGTGTAAGTTCAGAATGCCCTTGTGATGTAATCATTGTTCAGCCGCATGAAATCTAATTGAGAAGTATATATGACTTCTTCTAATTAGGGCCAGTCCCCAACGCCTCACCCAGAAAAAAGCTAATGTTTATCAGATGATTCAGATCTGGACTTACTTTCCTTTAATGACTGCACACAATTGATGTATTTATAGGGTTTAACATTTTTCAGCACCTTAATACATCTGACAAAAAATGTCTCCAAATTTTTCTTTCTTGTATCAACAAACGTTTTCAACTTCTAAGGGACAAAGTGTTTAACGGTTAGCCTGGATTGATGATGCAAGCATTTGGAAGTGATTGAGCTCAGTTCTAGAACTGACTTTTATTGAAATGAGTTTTAGAGATGTTTGTTTGTTTTGTATGAACAAACTTGTTGCAAACTTAGTCTCAATATTTTTATTGTGTGCTAGAAAATTCTCAGTGATAGAGGTAGAATTTTTTATTTCATAACTTTCACTTAGATTCAAAACATAGAGGTAACACAAAAGGCAACAATATCCACTAGAAATTTTATGTGAAAACCCCGAAAAAGGAAAAAAAATTACGTGGCTTGGCTTTGATGAAATGATCAACTATGTAGATAAGTTACAAGAGTTTCCTCTCCTCTAAATTGGAGAAGACGATATTACAAAATATGCGATATAAGTTTGTGTTTCTTTGAATTTGAAAGGCTGAAGATGTAGTAGTTAGATAATGTTAGCTGGTCAACGATGATCGGATTACGGTGACTGCGTGATGACAATCGGATGACGATGATCTGATGATGGAAATCAAATGATGGCGATCAGATGACGGTGAATGGATTTTGACGGTTGTGCGATGTGGTTAGATAAAGATAGTTGGGTGACGACACTCAAGCAAAGGTGATCAAACAATGATGTTTAGGTGATGGCGGTGTTTTTAAGATCTCCAAGCTCTTGATAAGATAAAAATTATTGTCATCTGCCTATTATTATGTTATTTTGTGTTTATAATCTTTGTGTTTAGTGCAAGAAATTATAAGAAAATAAAAAATTGAATCAGCATTTTAGCTCCAGCAAAGCGGTGCAAGAACTTATTTTAGCGCCGCAACGTCACATCCTCAACATCATAGCAGAGAGCTTACAATAATTTGTTAGAGAGCTTAGCGCTACAAGGCCAAATCAACCAGCACCACAGCGGAGGATGGTTGGATCGGTGAACTGAAGCTACTATTTGTGAACTAATGTGTTGGTTTAGCAGGGCCGCAAAGCCAACACTACAACACTAGTTCATAAAAAATGAAAAATTTAAATAGTTTCCCCATTACTTATGAAAAGTGGTTCGCCACTTGAAGGAGTCTTTTGTAGTGTCGTGTGTGGAGTGTGTGTGAGTGTAAGTGTGTGTGTGTTTGTGAGGAGTGGATAGCTTGTGTTTATTGTATTAGAATTCTGTAATTAAGTGGAGCAAAGCAAATGAGTGAGCCAAGATCGTTAAATTGCTTATGAGTTATTTTGCTTCCAGGTGTTATTTTTAAACTTTCTTGTGTATATAGTTGTATCTTGTGAACCATTGTTTTAAACTTGTACCTTGTGTTTGTACTTGTGAACTACTTATAATAATGCATATGTTTGAGAATGATCTGCATGCATAAAAAGGTTTGCATGTGAACTACTTATAATAATGCATATGTTTGAGAATGATCTGCATGCATAAAAAAGGTTTGCATGTGTTCTAAAGTAAGTTTCAGAGGTCTAAATGCTTGTTCTGATGAAATTTTTCCCCTGGAGCGCCTCGACACTGGAATAATGGCATCCCAGCTGATGTGGTATTCCACGGAAGAAGCAGGTTCACAAACGAAGAAATGGAAAAAGGCAATGAAACAGTAATGGCTTTAGCCAAGAAAATGTATTTCTCAAAAACTGCCCTCTCCCTTCTTCTCCCGGAGAAGAAAACAGAGGAAGCCATTTCTCAAAATGGCAAGAGACAAGTTGGCAGTAAAAACAGACCTGCAGCTTACTAAACAAAGTAAACCTGTTGGTGGAGCAGCCACCTCTAACGGAATAATAAAACTTGAAATAAGAAAACTAGTAATAACTAATTAAACTAGATAATGCTTAAAGCAAATAACTAAAGCAGCAACCCACGGCTTGATGCACCGCATCATTCTCCCCCATCAACAGGAGAGTCTGAATCAGATGAAGAAAGACTCGTGCCGGCTCCATCGGGTGGGTGGTACGCAGCAAGGTCGTCGATGTTGAATGTTGAAGACGTATTGTAATGTTTAGGCAAATCCACCACATACGCATTGGGATTGATTTGTTTCAGCACGGCGTATGGTCCAATTTTACGTCTGCTCAACTTAGAGTAAGTTCCGGGCGGGAATCGTTCACGCTTTACCCGAATCATCACCAAATCTCCTGGTTTAAAGGACCGTTCTTTCTTTGTTTTGTCTGCGTTCTCCTTGTATTTGGCGTTAGAGTCCAACAGTTTAGCTCGTACCTCTTCCAACATCGTGGAGAATTGAGCTGTGAATTCGGCGGCAGGTTTGCTGTTGCACTTGGGTAGAACGGCCAAGTCAACTGTGTGATTGGGATTTTTGGTGTATACTATGCTGAATGGGCTTCGTCCGGTAGAACGGTTAGTCATGCTGTTATAAGCAAACTCAGCTTGCCCCAAAATTTCATCCCACAGCTTCGGGTGTTCCTGCACTACGCACTGTAGCATATTGTCTAAAGTTCTGTTTATGACTTCGGTCTGCCCATCCGTTTGCGGGTGGTAAGCTGAACTCAGCTTTATATCAGTTTGTAGACGCTTCCATAACTCCTTCCAAAAATTGCTAATAAATTTAACATCACGATCCGAAGTTAAGCTCCTTGGCAAGCCGTGTAACCGGACGATTTCAGCAAAGAAAATTCGTGCCACATTCAGTGCATCAAAGGTCTTTTTGCACGGTACGAAATGCACCATTTTAGAGAACCGGTCAACTACTACCATGATCGAATCATGCCCTCGCTTCGTACGCGGTAGCCCCAATCAAAGGTCTTTTTGCACGGTACGAAATGCACCATTTTAGAGAACCGGTCAACTACTACCATGATCGAATCATGCCCTCGCTTCGTACGCGGTAGCCCCATTACAAAATCAAGACTTAAGTCTTCCCAAATTGTCTCGGGTGTAGGTAATGGCAGATACAAACCGCTAAGTTGTCCCCCAGTTTTGTAACTTTGACAAATTGGACATCTTTCGACAAATCTCATAACATCCCGATGTAAATGTGGCCAGTAGAATCGGGATTGGAGCTGCAGATATGTGTTGTTCCGCCCTACGTGTGCTGCCAGGCCCCCACAGTGAACATCTTTGATTAACTGAGGTCTCCACGATGACTCAGGTATACACAGTTGGGTTCGGCGGAACAAGAAGCCATGCTGGATAGTGAACTCAACAGTGGAATTTTCCTTGTGGCAAGCTTCCCAAATATCCTTGAAATCTGGATCGGATGCATACAGGTCCTTCAAACATTCTAGCCCTGTGATCTCCATTTGTAATTGCGTAAGGAGTAGGTTGCGACGACTGAGCGCGTCAGTGACAACATTTTGTTTTCCCGACTTATGCTTCAGCACAAACGAAAATCGTTGTAAGAATAAAATCCATCTTGCATGCATCCGATTGATGTGCTTCTGCTTGTTGATGAACTGAAGTGCTCGGTGATCACTGCACAATACAAACTCTTGGTGCAACAGATATGGTTCCCATTGCTTTAGTGCTCGCACCACGACGTACAATTCTTGCTCGTATACGCTCCACTTTTGACGGGAAGGGCATAACTTCTCGCTGAAGAACTCGACAGGCCGATTCTCCTGGCTTAGAACTGCTCCTATCCCAATGCCTGAAGCATCAGTGTCGACGTGAAACAGCTTGTCGAAGTTGGGTAAGGATAATACCGGTGCAGTGGATAAAGCCCTTTTTATTTGATCAAAACTGATCGCCTGCTCTTCGCCCCACTGGAACTGCTTTGACTTCAAACAATCAGTAATTGGTGCCATTACCGAGCTGAAGTCCTTGATGAAGCGGCGGTAAAAATTGGCGAGTCCGTGAAAGCTACGAATTTCAGTGAAAGACTTCGGAATTGGCCAGTTGACGATGGCATCCACTTTCCGCTTATCAACGTGAACACCTGCAGCGGAGATAAAAAACCCAAGGAAATAAACGGTAGAAACACCGAACTCGCACTTACTCGGGTTTAAGAAGAGCTGATTTTGCCGGAGAACATTAAAAATTTCTGTCAAATGTACGACGTGATCGGTCAATGACGAGCTGAAGACAAGAATGTCGTCAAAGTAAGCTACACAGCTGACGTTCAAAAATGGCTTGAGCACTTCAGTCATGAGTCGCATAAAGGTCGATGGGGCGTTGCACAATCCGAACGGCATGACCCTCCATTCATAGAGACCACGACGAGTTTTGAAGGCCGTCTTCCACTTGTCACCGGGCCGGATCCGAATTTGGTGGTAACCGATACGGAGATCAAGTTTGGAAAAGATACTAGCGCCCGCCAACCTTTCCAACAGCTCTTCCAACCGTGGTACCGGAAATCGGAATTTAACCGTAATTTTATTAATGGCGCGGTTGTCCATACACATTCGCCAGCTTCCGTCTTTCTTTAGAACCAACAGCGCGGGCACGGCGCAGGGGCTGAGACTTGGTTGAATCAACTGGCTCTTCAGTAGATCATCAACAAGTTTCTGAAGTATTTGGTGTTCTTTTGGGCTCATCCGATGATGTGGTAAGTTCGGTAACGTTGATCCCGACACAAAATCAATTTAGTGTTGTAACGAGCGGAGGGGCGGTAATGTGGTCACAACATCAGTCAACACATCCTGGAACTGATTAAGTAGATCCCCGATCAGCTCCTGTCCCACGGCTTTGCCATCCGAGGCTTTACAATCTGGTGCGGACTCCCGAATAATTAGAGCAAATAGTGGTGCATCCTCCTTACAGGAAGCTAGCAAGCCATTTCTCGTTACTACATGTAGTGCTGGACGAGCTGATTCCGCTCTAGCTTCTGATGTAGTCGAATGTGGTAAGAGACGAAGTCGTTTTCCCTTCCACTCCAAGGCGTAAGTATTGGCTCGTCCATCATAAATAGCACCCACGTCGAACTGCCAAGGTCGACCAAGTATTAGATGACAGACGTCCATTTCCACGACGTCGCACAACACCTCACACACATAGTGCTTTCCAATGGAGAATTGCACTCGGCAGGTTTCAGTCACTGAAATCTCCATTCCCTTTTTAACCCAACTAATCTTGTAGGGCTGTGGATGTTTCATCGTCTTGAGTTGTAATGCTTGCACAACCGCCTTAGACACCACATTTTCGGTGCAACCACTGTCCACTAGGAGATCACAAACCTTGCCACCGATGGTGCATTTAGTCTTGAAAATGGAGTGTCGCTGCGACTGTACAACCTTGCGTGGGGCTAACAACAACTTTTCAAGCACGCATATCAACGGTTCTCCATCATTTGCAATGACATCTTCCACTTCGACTTCCTCCTCGAACAGTTCGTTCTCCTCTTCGCCTTCACCTTCCAGGAGTTGTAATTGTTGACGGTTTGGGCACTCATTCGATTTGTGTCTCGGTTGAAAACAACAGAAGCACTTGAGACCTTGAGGCCTCGAATAAGGATTTTCCTTGCCGGGAAATTTGGGCTTAACTGGTGCTTTGGGGTTAGAAAATGGTTTGGGCGGTTGAGAGAGCCCACTACTTTCAGCTGCCAACGGTGTCTTACGCACAGCTGATCCGGATTGCTTTGGTAAGTCCATTCCAGTTTCCACATTCTGCTTGCGATAGGTACCACTTCGTGAGTGCCGCCCCAACTGAATTTCGGCTTTGAGAGCGAAATTCACAGCCTGCGAGAGTGACCACACTGAGTTCAGCTCCAATTTGTCCTGGATGCTCTCTTTCAATCCTCCTATGTATTTGGCCACGAGCTGGTTGATCGTTTCATTCAAGTCATTCCTCGCCGATAAGCTATAAAATTCCTCTGTGTATTCGCTAACAGAGCGATTACCTTGAGTGCAATGTTGATACTTCAGGTATAACATTTGTTCGTAATCAGTCGGAAGAAAATGCCCGCGTAGCAATTGCTTCATTCTGCCCCAACTGCGGACTGGTCCGCGGCCTTCCCTGCGACGGCACTGCAGTAACTGAGACCACCACGCGCTAGCTCCGCCTTTGAGTCTACACGCCACATATTTGACCTGCTTTTCCGGCTCGATCTCCATGTAATCAAAGAAGTTCTCGACTGACCGTTCCCAGTCTAAATAGTCCTCGATGTGCAGTCTCCCGTCGAAAAACGGGATGTCCAGCTTCACTCGAAACTCGCCTTGATGTCGGTCTCGTCCAGCATGACGCCGAGGGCGTCGTTTTGCCAGGTCTGCATCGGAGTCGGAAAATCCCTTCGGAATGAAACTGATCTGATCTTCCTCCGAAACTGAGAATTCGGGAATCAATGCCGCGTGCCGCCTGTTTCGATTCTGATATCCCCTGTTGGCCTCAGCTGGGGTGATAGTGTGCGGTATGGGACGCCCCGCTCGGAACGGAACTTCTCCCGTCCGAACGAGAGGTGGCTCACGACGTAATGCGGCGGTTAGACGATCCACAGCTGCTGTGAGATCATCCAGCCATTTCTCAACTCCAGCGTGCGCAGCCCAAAGTGCCTCCAAACTTCGGTTATCCTCGCTCGTCGCACGCTTGCTGGACTCTGCCATCTTTCCAAGCCGCTGGCTCTGATACCAAGATGATGTGGTATTCCACGGAAGAAGCAGGTTCACAAACGAAGAAATGGAAGAAGGCAATGAAACAGTAATGGCTTTAGCCAAGAAAATGTATTTCTCAAAAACTGCCCTCTCCCTTCTTATCCCGGAGAAGAAAACAGAGGAAGCCATTTCTCAAAATGGCAAGAGACAAGCTGGCAGCAAAAACAGACATGCAGCTTACTAAACAAAGTAAACCTATTGGTGGAGCAGCCACCTCTAACGGAATAATAAAACTTGAAATAAGAAAACTAGTAATAACTAATTAAACTAGATAATGCTTAAAGCAAATAACTAAAGCAGCAACCCACGGCTTGATGCACCGCATCACCAGCACTATGAGTTCTGGAATTTGGAAATTAACTCAAAACAATGAATTTTTATAAGGAGCATCTAGATGATGGGCCATTTCTTACACTTGAAATATCAAATTTCACTATTCCATTCCGTTTCATTCCTTTGGCAACCGACCAAGAGAGAGAGGGAGAAGGCTTTGGGAGAGAAAAAAAAAAGAGGATTGTTGCCACTTCAAGTAATTTTTAGCTATCGGTCCAGTTATGGAAGTTGTCTGGATCGAGGTTGGTCACACTATGCCTATTTTAGTTTTAAAAATATTAAGATTTTCTATTTTTTAGGTTAAATTTATATTTTCGTTACCAAAAAATGAGGATAACTTTACACCGGTAAAACTTTCACTGTGTAATTTTTTGTATGTTATAGAGAGTGAGATTATGAACATTTTGAATATTTTCTGAAAAGTTTATATCTAAGATTTTGAAATATATGTAGTTTTATTGAATATAAAATAATCGGGACTCAAAAAAATAATATTATAATATAATTAAAGTCTTAAAATAATGCTCTATATGATCTCTGATAATTTGATTATTTTATGAAAAGGTGTATTTTTGCTTAGTAGAGTTTTTTGTTGCCTATTTGATGGGCTGCCGACTATTGTCCTTCTGACCACCGTCACCCGAATACGATCTTTCCTACCCTCGTTGCCAGCCGATTGTGATCCTACTGACCAAATGAACATATCAATATTTATTCTTCCAATTTCTACCATGTAATGCACTATATATGATGTATATTTGCTACATCAAACCAAGGCCTTCCTCCCAAGGAAAGGTCTCATTTGTAATCGACTACAAATACTAGTGGATTCATTCAAATAAGGCAAGACCTCGTGGTTTTTCCTCCTTTTCAGGGGTTTCCACGTAAAAACTCTTGTGTCTCTTATAAATGCTACACCCTCTTTTATCTGATTGTATGTTGGATATTTGTATAAAGCAAATACCACCGCAAATATTCAAGGACCCAACAATTAGTATCAAGTTTGATGGTTAAAGTGGAGGAATACATCACACTTGTTATGTGATAGAAAAGTTCCCCTTAAATTTAAGAAAAAAATTTATAAGATGGTGATGAGATCTATAATGATTTATGGTGCAGAATGTTGGCCATTAAAAGAGAAGCATAATGTTAAGTTAAGAGTTGCAGAGATGAGGACGCTCAGGTGGATGAGTGGTTTTACTCTTAGAGGTGGAATACGAAACGATCATATATGTGAAAAGATTGAAATAACTAAAGGAAGATAAGATTAGAGATAGTCGCCTTAGATGGTTTGATCATATAAAACAATGGCCTTCCGATGACCCAGTTAGGAGAGTAGATGTATTAGATTTAGCTTATGTGATTTAGCTTATGTTAAGAAAGGTAGAGGCAGACCTAGAAAGACTTGGTTAGAAAATATTAGAAATGATATTTCTTTATTAGATTTAAATGAGAATTTGATTATTAACATGACACAATAGAGAAAAATGATTTATGTAGCCGACCTCATGTAGTGGGATAAAGGCTTGTTGTTATTGTTGTTGTTATACGCCTGAACTTTTTGTATTAAAGTCTTGTGTAACTCAAGCTGATTTCCTTTTGTTGTTTTGAGTATTAAATGTATGTAGCACTGTCATCTATGCATTCTAATAACTTGCATTCATGCTAAATTCAGCATCTTTGATGCCTTGGCCAGTTCTAAAACTTGCTTTTCTAAGTAGGACTACGTGCCTCAAGAACTTGATGTTCTCTGGCTAGCGAGGTTTCAAGCCCCGGAGAAGTAAAATGGGGAGAACTTCTAGGAGTTTCAGCAGCCATGAGAATCACATAGGGACTCGATGTGCGAAGAGCTTTTCTGATGATGTAGATACGTTCAGTTATAATTCTGTGAATGACTGGAGATCAACAGGCATAGTTTCTACTTTGCGTGGCCTTGATGAGTCCAAAGGAGCTTGTAAGAAGAAGAAAAAGAAGGGGAAGTTGAATAAGTTGCATTCTCAGATCATTTCTTCCTCTGGACCTTCTGATATGTCTTGTCTGAAAAAGATCTCCATGGGAATAGAATCTACTAATCCAAAAACAGATGACCTGCAATCTAAAATAGGATTGCCTGATCCAAAGGAAGGTGACCATCTTTCGAAAGTGCTCATTTATAAATCTATTCCTGTCCAAGTTGAAACCAAACACAACTATTCATGTTCACACTTCACAGTTAGTCAAGTTGGAGAACAAGATCTAAACAATACGGGCGTTGAGTGCTCTCCCATCATAGTTCCCATGCAGGACTGGAATCAACTCGATGAATCCAGCAACTTGAAGGCTACATGGAACCATTACAGCAACAACGATGTCACGACAGTTTCTACTGCTAGTTCATCTTCTGCAAGCTCAACACCAATATGGTCATACTCAGAAGAGACAAGAAGCCTTGAAAAAATATTGGCTGACGGAGATCAAATAGTTCCTGGGCAGAGCAACTGCAGAAAAAATGAGATCCGCAATACTTTGCAAACTACGAGTAAATTAGTTACTGAATGTAACGGTTGTACGGATGATAGAGATAGAAAATTTCTTTCCATGACGTCTTGCGTGGAAGCCTCTATGATATCCCGCAACATTGTATCTGAAATCACTTTGAGAGCAGAAGAAGATTACAAATATTGTAAAAATAAAAAAATTAAGCCCGAGGAAGAATTCATGCCCAGCTACATTGCTGCTATTAAAGTGAAGCAATATGATCCAAACGAAGGACATTTTCAAAACTTTTATGGCAAATCACAGATGCTTAGCAGTATAAACAAACAAAGGCAGCAGGATATGGAAAATGCCCAGTTTTTTAGGCAAAGGGCAAGGAGGAATGTTGCATGCTTGCAGTCTGAGGGTATTAAAGCTTTTAACGGTTGTCACCTGATGGCAAATGATATTTCAGTCACTGCAACTTCTCTGAAGTCAAGTCGCTATAAGGGAGATGGATTGTTGCCTTCTCCTCAATATCATTGTGCTTATAAACATGTTTATGTACCACTCAAAAGGAGAGTAAGGGAAAGACAAGGCCACTTACATGAAGTTGAATACAGGCCAACTCCTTTTCTCGATGTTAGTCCAGAATTTTTGAGGGAAGGATATCTTCATGGTTATCATTTGCAGAAAATAGATAGCCGTGGTACTCATACATCTCATCTTTTGGAAGATACGGAATGCACATCACAAGGTTATGGACCTTACTTGGGATTTTCACCTTATGGGTCACACGAACTTTCAGCAATGCAAGATGCCACAGGGGAAGCTGTTTTCGCTTCTCAGAATGACCGGATACCATCTTATTCATGCTCTGAACCTGAACTCCTTTTGAACAGCAACGTCAAAGACTGCATTACTTCACTAGGAAATTCTCTGAAGCCGATTCACACATCTTTCTTGCCAGACAATAGAGAAGACGGTGATGATAATTTTCTTAGGAAAGAAGAGTACCAAACAAAGACGTGCAGTGCCAATTCTTGTGGGGAAGATTTGGGTGACTTTAAAAATGGCGAACAAGGTGTATTTGTCAGTGGGCGTAAGGATGGTTGTATTACGACGGGTTACGAAGTTAGGAAATCATCCATGTATGCCGGTTCAACTTGGGCAGAGCAAGCTTTGGTTGCTGCTTACAAATTACAAAGAGATTCTTGTTATGTTGAGCTAATGACAGGCAGCCCCATTGCTAGTTTTGAGAAATTTCTTACTTCGGTGTCTCCAGTCATTGTTCCTTCATTTTCGATCAATGAGGAAAGAGATTTCTTTTTCACAGTTCAGGATCCTAGTGTTGCATTACACAGTATTTGGAGTTGGTATGAAAAGCCTGGATGCTATGGACTGGAAGTAAAGGCAGGAGATTCTCATAACTTTGGAAGATTGAAGAGTCTGAATGAACCTTTTCTAGCTTATTTTGTTCCTTCTCTCTCTGCCATCCAACTTTTTGGCTACTCCCATCGTTCGAGAAACCGAAAAAAAATTGAAACTGTTGATCAGAAGGAAGAAACTGAGAATTGTTTATTACCATCCTCATTCCTGAATCATTTGTGCCCAAGATCATTAACTGACACAAACGATCACTTTCTTCAAAACCCGGTGGAAAAACACAGAAGTCTTGTTCACTCTGTTTACGAGGTTGACTCCTCAAACTGTTCTAATGGGAACCAATATTCAAGCTGCGTTTCGTCCACTGGTGAATCAAAATTGATCTTTGAATTCTTTGAAAATGATCTTCCGCATGAACGCCTGTCGTTATATGCTAAGTAAGTGGCTACTATTGAGCCATTACCAATTAGTAACATGTCACTGCTACTTAACCAAATTATCTTTGAATAGTTTTTAAAGCACTAAACAAGCTTGCATTGTTGTCTTTTCCATGGCAGAGTAAAGAAGCTTATAAAGGATGGTGCTTCCAACCTACATTTGTCTGGCAATGCGTCCGGCCTAGAATGCATGAAATTGCAGGATCTTCATCCCTCATCATGGTAAGTAACAATCACATATTTCTCATTGTGTTACTTGAAAGCTTGAATACTTGCTGTATCAGCTGGTAAAGCTGACGAATCCATTAATTTTCCAGGATTTTAAACTTAAATTCACTCTCTCATCATATACTGGCTTTTCTTAGGTATTCGGTAGCTTGGTATCCTGTCTACAGAATTCCAGATGGTCCACTCCGCATGGCATTCTTGACCTATCACTCCCTGGGCCATTTCACCTTAAATCCTTCTAGGTCGTGTTCTTCCAAGCAAGATGTGGTTTGTCCCGTGCTGGGAATGCTTAGCTATAATGCGAAGGTAGTCATTCTCTTCCAAACTTACTTTCTGAAAGTTATGTTGTCCTCTAGCATGCCTCAAATTTGGACAATTTCATCCACAACAATCAAGCATCTTATTGCTTCATTGAATTTAAACTATATATCACCACCACCACAGCAACAACAACATTAAACTTTTGTCCGACTACTTGGGATCGGCTACATGAATCCTTTTTCGTCATTGTGTCCTGTTAAAAGTCAAATTCTCATTTAAATCTAAGAAAAAAAAGATCATATCTAATATTTTCTAACCAAGTCTTTTTAAGTCTACCTCAACCTTTCTTAACATAAGACAAATCTAAAACCTCAACTTTCCTAACCGGGCCTCCGTTTAATGTAACCAAACCATCTATGGCGACTCTTTCTAATCTATTTTCCACTAGAGCTACACCAACCTTTTCATGTGTATGCTCATTTCGTATCCTATCTCTAAGGGTAAAGTCACTCATCCACTTAAGCATCCTCATCTCTGCAACACTTAACTTAATAAAATGGAGTTGTATTTTTTAATAGGCTCGCCAACTATCTAATGGAAAGCAATTCAGGCTTCCTAATTGAATCATTAAGCCTGAGCTTAACCTACTAAAATATACTATCGTGCATGACATTATACATGAGAACTGTCCCCTTTTTTCTGGACTTCTCAGCACTTACAGAACGAAGGCTGGTTTATCCTCAACAAGAAAGCACAAAACTCTCTTCATAAAGGACAGAGGTCTTTAGATGCTTCAAAGTTGCTTCAAGATAGAATAAGCAATCTAATGGGAACTGCCGCAGTCTTCGAAAGAGGGCATACTAAGATGAATAATGTCAAGGTCCAAAATGTTCACCGGGATTATAATTTCTTTCTTTCACGGCAGCAATGATTGCTTCTTACCTCAAAGGTACTCAACTACTCGTTTTTGTTATGCTCATTGCATAATTTCTCCATTTATTTTTCATTGGAAGCAGCTCATTCAACATTGTATAGTATAGATATTGGATTAGGAGGAAGTAATTGTGAAGTTCAGGTATTGGTGATTTCATGCATAGCAAGGATAAAAGTTTATATAACTTGAAATTCGTAATTTGTTAATAAAGTTCAGCTTTATTAATCTCCCTTCTTCAGTTATCTTTGAGTGGCTAACTCAATGTTACAAAAATATTTGAGGGGATTTACAAACATATCAAACAATTCTCATGTATTTACTAATATTAGTATATAGATTTTGATATTTATTTATATAATATTTTATTATCTCCAGGACATCAAAGCATATACATAAAAAAGATGTATTGTCTTAGAAAAATTAATGTTAGTGATATTTATTATTTGATTATAAGTAAATATTAAAATTTAGGTGTTAAATATACAAATATATAAATATTATGTAATGTGTGTAAATCTCTTATTATTTATTTAAAATTTAGATGTTCAATGTGCAAATATACAATTTCTATGTATTTACGAATCAAACACTCAAAAATAATATTAATCTCAGTGCAAACTTTTAATACCTAATCTTTTATTTCTTCTCTTACAAGACTAAGGTTTCGTTTCTGACGGTTTTCTTATTGCTTTTTAAAACAACATTTTAGTGCAAAAGTTAGAAAGTTGTTTTAAGAATCAGTAAGAAAGCCATCAAGCGAAGTCTAAAATCATATAAGCATTTAAGAAGATTGTAGATTGCTTAGGTTTCAAGTTAGGAACTTGGTGGAATTTAATGTTAACAATGATAAGATTTTAATTTGATTTTCATTGATGCTTCATAATATTGAAAGAACTGATTTTAATAGCTTAAAAAAATCTACAGATCATGATATATTGAAGTTATAAAGCACATATGAAGCAAGTTGTCCTAATTATGAAGAGATTCAAAAAGAAAGATATTCAAAATAATATATCTTAGGGTATGTCATCGGTCATTCACATAATGATTGAAGAAGTGAGTGAATTCTAGAAGCAGATTTTACTGTTTTCAGCTTAAGCGATTGAATTGAGCGTTGGTGATTTCTCCCCAATTACCAAAAAAAAAAAAAAAAAAAAATTCTCCCCATGGAAAATGCCGTCGTCGCCGGGGGTGTCAATTCGGGTCGACGGGTCGGGTTCGGATCGAACCCGGATTGACCCGGATCTAAACTGATCAATCTAAACCCGACCCGTTTTGACCCGCGCGGGTCGGGGTCCAGTTTGAATTAAAAAATGGGCGTGACCGGTTGAGCAGTGAGCTGTGGGATCGCGTGTAGCTTGACAAGGGACGGGTGCGGGATCGTGTGTAGCTTGCCCTGACATCCGGAGGCAGGCGAGCTCCCGACGGCAAGAGGAGGCGAGCAAGGTGGAAAAAGGCTAAACTGCAGTCTGCGGGAGCGGGAGGGGTTAAAGCTTGCATTTGGCCCTAGGCAGCGGACGGCTGGGCAGCCTGGCTTGACCTCGAAGGCTGAACCGCTCAACGTGATGGACGACTGACGAGACCCTAACATGACGACTGAGTCACTGACATTCAATTTGACTCGACGCGAACGGCTGGCCTAGTTTCTTGCACGGCTGCACCAATGGATAATTAGTTTGTTTTAGACGGGTCAAAACGGGTTGATTTAGTTTGTCGGGTCAACCCGTACCCGACCCTATTTTACAAACGGGTCGAAAATTCAAATCCAAACCCGACCCGTATAGCAAACGGGTTGACCCGAATCCGAAATTTTCCGGGTCGGATCAATTTTTGACACCCCAGGCTGACTTCGCTTCTATTTTTTTTATATAATTTTTATTTCATTAGGAATAGGAGGTGATATAAAGGATTATAAAAATGGAAGGGTGTTGAATCTGTAGAGTTAGAGGTCTAGAGAATTAAATTCCTTTAAGTACTAAAGGTCCGAATAGCGAAAGAGTTCTTTTTTTTTTTTTGGGAAAGCTAAAAGAGTTCATTAACTTCTAAGATTTTAAAGGGATTCCTCCACGGGCCATTTATTACCTATTGGTGAGTTGTGGCAGCTTTTTGGTTGTATTGACAGGTACATAATCACAAGAGAACTTTTATTTGGTCAGGATACCTAATATTGCTTTACATCCGGACACCAATAAAATTTCGCTATGTGCTCTTACTTTTTATGGCGTGGTCCGACGACCCAGCCCGGACCAGAACCTGGTATTGCTATGTATTAGCTGATTTGTGCAGATCAGGATATTGCTAGGTATTGTTCGATATTGCTCGGTAACGAGAAATATCATTCTGTCAAGACCAATACCTAGCAATACCCCGATTTTGCTAGGTATTGCTCGGTATTGGTCTTGAAAGAACAATATTTCTCGTTATTGTCAAGCAATACCTAGCAATACCGAGCAATACCTAGCAATACACGAACATAGCAATACCAGGTTCCGGTCCGAGTTGGGTTGTCGGGCCGCGCGGTAAAGAGTAAGAGCACGTGGAGACATTTTATTGGCGTTCGGATGTAGAGCTACGTCGGGTGTCTTGACCTAATAAAAGTTTGATAATCACACCGCTTATTTTGGTCTGTTATTTGAGAGTTTAGGTTATCAAATAACAGATTTTGGGTTTGAGCCTTTGTGTATGCGATGTGTGTGTGAGTTTGACTTAATTGGCCTAAATGTCCAAAAAAAAAAAAAGACATGTAGATAAGCAAAAGCGTATCAAAGTTACTTTATTGAGCATATTGGGGAAAAAGAATCAACGCATGATAGTAATAGTAAAGATTAAAATAGTATTTATTTATTATACAACTAATAAACAAGATGCGTCAATAGAAAGTCGTACTCCATATTCATATGAAGATCATCTGGTACATTAGAGGGTCATGACTATCTACATTAATTACCCATCGGGGTTTGGGTGGTTGGTGGGCGAGCATGGTTGAGAACCCCTCATTCTGAGTTCAAATTCCCTCTATTGCGACCCGTCTCTTTAGTGGGCAAAGCAAGTGTGGGCCCGCTGTTGGTGGGTGATTTCGCTAGGTTCCGTCGAGGGATTAGTTATGCTATCAAGTGCTTCCTTTGAAGTGGCAGCAGGTAGATACAATCTTTTCCTTAAAAAAAACTATCTACATTAATTTGACATCAATATTATAAATTGATAAGTTATATATATAAATAAGCATTGGAGGATTTGAGTAATAGATCACCTAATGCACAAGCATCCATGAGTTATTGATAGTGATGTGTCAAGTTGGCAAAATTGGTGAGTGGTATTAGGTGGTGTAATTTCTTGACATGAAAGTTATTTAGTAAATTGGGTGGCGAACCTCTATTAAATAAGTCTCCTGATAGTAAATTACAAATGCAGTATAAACAATAATATTAGTGGATAATTTTAAGTTGATGAGTTGACACCAAAGATGTTATATAATGTTAGGGGTATCAATTTTTGACACGACCCGAAACACGATCCAAACTCGACCAAAAAAATTCGAGTTAGGGTCAACCCGGACTCGAAACGGGTCGGGTTCGAGTTCAACAAATCAACCCGTTTTAAAAATCAGGTCGGGTTCGGGTTGACCTAGCAACCTGAAATTGACACGAAAACTCCTATTTGACCTGGAAACCCGAGATTGACCCGATTTTGACCCGAAAATCGAAGATTGACTCGATTTTTGACCTGAAAACTAGCAATTTTAGGTCAACTTCGGGTCATTTGTGTCGGGTCGGGTTGACCTGGACCCAAATTGGGTCGGGTTTGTGTTAGGAAAGCTGACCCGTTTTTAAAAATGGGTCGGATTCGGGTTGACCCAAATAGTGCCGGGTCAGTTCCGGGTTCGACCCGAACCCAACCCGTTGACTCGAATTGGCACCCCTGTATAATGTCTTTAAATAGGATTTTTTTTTTTTTTTTCATCCTCTTAAGTATGGACTATAATGCTTCTCCAACAAAGCGGCCAAGAGGGTTTCTTGCATATGAAGTTGTCTTATGACTGAAAGATTATATTCCTCTTAAGAGTTTTTAATTATTCAGCTTTATAGTATCTTAAGGTTTTCAATTTTCTCAACTTGTAAGCTCTGAAAGGAGCCAAAGAAGGGCTTTATATAGCTCCTATATAGGGCCAACGAGAAAGAGGCATTTGGATATAGCTATAAATGAAACATGTTTTGATCAAGTGTTGACATATTTTCAAAAAATCAAAAAAAGGATCACATACACTGGATCTAATGTATTCTCTTGACATTAGGGAGAGCTTGGAGATCTAAATAAATCTAGAACTTGCTTATGATCACTACCATCAACTATCCACTTTCTCATGACAACCTTCACTGAACCTACATCACCCAAATACCATCCTCCAAACATCATCGGCTCATTGTGGTTTCTTGACCATCATCGTCCGACTAAAATCTCCCATGTGACCACCATTACCTGACTGCCAACACTTATGGACTTCATCACCCATCATCGCCAACAACATTGATACATGTCATCGCTTCTAATTCTAATGCTCGTCGTCACTATTAAACCAAATGCACGTCGACACGTGTGGACTTCGTCTCATACATCGTCAATAGTGTCGACACATACAACATATATAAGTCTATTATTGCACAGTGTTGACACACATGCCAAGGCTAGTAGATTTCGTCTTTTGCGGTCACCAACAACATCACTACACATGAATACACGATCACCTATGCACACCGTCAACATCAATGTCAATATTAGCTTACTTCATCGTCTGTTATCAATTCCAACACTGACACCAACCTACTTTTATGCACGTCATAAATACACATGTTTATAAATATAAATTAGTAAGCAAATTGACCTCCAATTTTTTTAATTTACATAATGAATTTTTTAAAAATTATTTAAAAAATTTCAAATATAAAATAAATAAATAAATATCAAATTATTCAATATTTTTATGGACCCAATTGAAGAGAACCAAAAGATGAAGTATAATTATAGGCATTAACTCTCATCCCATCAGCAAATCCACTTCTAAGGGTATCAATCACCTTTTTTTCCCCATTTTAAACGCTGAAGACAATTCATGATGATGGTGGCTAAAAATGTGGTCTCAAATTAAGATTCTTCGCCATGCTGGACCTCCTTGCTTTATGTAATTTCCCACGTGAATTTTATGGCTAGCTAAACTTCAGGGCTGTTTGATTTTATATATAGTATTGTTGCGTCCAGGAGTATTCACGGCGGTAGAGAAATATAAAGTTTATTGTCTTAGTGTTGTACGAAAATCCGGCACGCAATCAGATAAAAGAGAGGGTCTAGCATTTATGAGACATCAAGATTTTTACCTGGAAAACCCCTGAAAAGGGGGAAAAACCACGGGGCCTAGCCCAGTTTGAATGAATCAACTAGTATTGCAGTCGATTACAAATGAGGCCCTTCCTTGGGAGAAGGCCTTAGCTTGATGTACATCTTATAGAGTACATTACATGATGTAAATACAAAGAGCTACTATTGACATATTCGCTTTGTTGGAAGGACTGTAGTCGGCAGGCGAGGAAGTCAGGAGGATCGTAGGCAGCTGGCGACGAAGGTCGGAAGGACTGTAGTCGGCGGGCGACGTAAGTCAGGAGGACCGTAGTCGGCGGGCGACAGAGATCGGAAAGACTGTAGTCGGCGGGCGACATAAGTCAGGAGGACCGTAGTCGACGGGCGACGGATGTCGGAAAGACTGTAGTCGGCAGGCGACGTAAGTCAGGAGGACCGTAGTCGGCTGGCGACGGAGGTCGGCTGGCGACGGAGGTCAGAATGACTGTAGTCTGACGACGAAGATCAGAAGGACAACGTCAGATAGAAGTCCAACAATGGAAAGAAATCCATCTTCGCGTAGACGTCCAGCGAAGTCCGATAACTGGTAGAGGTCCGGCGCCGGGTAGAAACTTGGCGAAGAGTGAAGGTTCGACGTCGGGTAGAAGTCTGACGTCTGTTGGTGGCAAAAGTGAACTCCGGCTTCACTTGGGCGGAGTTTCGGCGTCAGGAGGGAACTCTGTTGCAAATTGGGAAGAATTTCAGCATCATGTGGAAGTTGGTAAGAATTTCTGCGTTCTCCCGAATATCACGCAGAATCCCGGCGTGTTCGGGCGACAGGAAGAGCTTCGGCGGTGGTCGAGGAGGAGGGGATTCTCCTTTTCCCCTTTCTCTTCTTCTTCTCTCTTCACTTGAGTCCCCTTTGTGTAGAATGAGGGTTCTATTTATAGTTTTTCTGGAGTGGCATAGCCCGTAAATAGGCGTGAGATCAGGGGCGAATTGGGAGTGGTTTGAATGGACGGCCGATATCGAATCCTTTGATCATGCATCATTTGTTGGACATTTGGAGGCGTTAATGATGTCGGAATTCGGCGATCTTGGGCTCATTGGATTCGTCTCGCCGAGCCGCTCGATTCGAGTATAAGCTCGTTAA
Source organism: Dendrobium officinale (assembly GCA_019514585.1). NCBI lineage: Eukaryota > Viridiplantae > Streptophyta > Magnoliopsida > Asparagales > Orchidaceae > Dendrobium > Dendrobium officinale. The sequence continues at coordinate 7,891,137 of CM033700.1, forward strand.
AATCGGGGAGACCGTTTGGTAACTCAAATTGCGGTTTGAAGCTTCCAACAGCACTTCGGGTCCTTGATTCAAACTCATTTGGGCTCGGATTGGGCCGAACTTGGTGTCGTTGGATTCGTATTTCCGAGACGCTCAGTTTGACTATAAGCTCGCCGAAATCGGAGTTCATATGCTCTTGAATTTAATTTTTGAAGTTTCCGAACTGATTTTGCCTCGAGATTCGTGCCCAATTAAGATAATTTCGTGATAACGTATCAAGTATTCTAAGTTCTCATTTGATATAATTTTTTTTTTACATTTTTTTAAATTAATTTTTTAAAATATATATTTTTTAAAAGCATGGAAAAAATAACGATGGTTAAAAGCTGTCTCAGAAGAAACATTAAAATTTGAAAATATTAATATTGATTTAAAGTAAAAAAAAAAAATACAAAATAAAATTTGATGAATTTAAAAAATTTTAAGTTTGATCAAGTTTTAAATATGTCATTTAAGCTACTTGCCAATCCATTGGTCTCTATCGCCGCACCCATCCAAAAAAAATCGCAATATTTGCCGTTAATTGGGCACCACCATTATTGAGCTTTACAGCGTATTTATTTTAATTTAAGTAAAAAAAAAATAATTATATATATTTATTTTACATTCATTCAAATAAATCCAAAACATTTCAAATAAATTTTATTCTCTTTTACTAAATCAAACGGTTTCTTAGTGGAAAATTACAGTAAAATAATTGTTTTTTTTTTTGTTTTATTAAATTTTTTTACAATAAATTTCTTTCTAATTTTTAAATTTACTTTATGGAAGATGAACATTTTTATTTTTAAACAAACTGATAATTTTATTTTTTCATTTATATGTGAATATAAAATTATTGGTCTTAAAGAAGCTTTAAGATAATTTATAGAGCCTAAATCAAATTTCGATTTCCATCAACTAAAGCAAACAAATTGATGGAATTATTATAAAAAAATATGTTTAATAAATAATTAATTAGACTTTTCTCTCTCATAAATAATAGCAGCATCTTTCTATAAGATGGTGATGAGGTGCAAAATATTGGCCATTAAAATAGAAATATAATATTAAGTTAAGTGTTTAGAGAGAGGATGTGCAAGTGGGTGATTGGTTTTACTCTTAGAAATGGGATATGAAACAAGCATATATACGTGAAAAAGTTGAAGTAGCTCCTCTGGAAGATAAGATTGGAGAGAGATGTCTTAGACGGTTATCACTCTTAGATGGTTCGATCACATAAAACGATAGCCTTTTAGTGATCTGATTATTAGAGTAGATGTATCATATATTTGATTTATATTAATAAAGGTAGAGGTAGATATAAAAAGGTTTGGTTAGAAAATATTAGAAATGACATTTTTTTAATTAAGATTAGGCTTTATTTGGAATGACTTTTTCACTGCTTCTTAAAGCAGCTATATAGTACAAATTTATTAATTTTGTACTAGAAAACTGCTTTAATAATCAATAAGAAAGTCATCACAAACAAAGCCTTAAATGAGAATTTGGCTCTTAAAATATCACAATTAAAAAAAATTCATGTAGCTGATCCCACATAGTAAGATAAAAGTTTGATAATGATTTTGCTATTGTTATTGTCTCTCATAAATAATAAATATTATACATACAACTTTTATATTTATGATTAAAATATAATAAAGTATCTAACAATTATGTGGGTGTTAAGCATAATTTCTGAAAATATAAAGAAAATCTGTTTAACATTAATTCTTTATAAAAGAGATAAATATAATTAATCTTTTTTATTATATTTACTTTCAAACAACAACAAGAATTTCATACGAAATTAAAATAGTTTGAGTCCCCCTCCAAGGATCTTCTCCCTCTCTGAAACTCCACCCTTTCCTCTTTCCCTTTCAAGCTCTCTACACACAGTGAAGTTTTCACGATTTCTTCTTCGACGCATGCGAAGCATGTGCAATAAAAAAGAAGGATCTCAATACGACTTTATTGGTAATCCGAATGATCTGAAATTGACTTGATAACCATTGAAACTTTTTCTTTAGAGCTTGTCAACTATAAAATTTATCTTAATTGATAAAAAATAAGAATATTATGCTAACATGTGAAAGAATTTAAAGAAAAAATATTAAACATGTTACTTTTGTGTTAAAGTCGGATTTATATGTCTATGTGAGCCTGACCTGTTTAACAAATAGGTTAAAATTTATAACATGAATACGTCCCATTTATTAAACGGATAAACCTGAATGTAGATTTTTTGGGTCAAGTTCAGATTAGATCATTTATTGATAGGTTTTTCTTTATATACTGTGGTTTGGTGTTATCTTCTACTAATTCAGATAGTATAATGATAGAGAGTTATAAGAATTTATTACTGTGCAGACGGATAAATAAAGAGTGATGACTCTGTATGTTGAGCCAATGATTACTGATTATTGATTACATACCACTAAAAAATACCGTGATAGCTAAGACTTCTTACTTGTTTAAGTGTGACCACTAAAATATTTATTATTGATTCATTGTTACTTTACGGCTTTACTGGTTACAGAATTTACTGCCACTGCAAATGTGTTTTACTATTTATGCACAGTTTCATGATCATCTAAATGTTAATGTTATGATTTGATTGTTGACATGCATATTGCTCATATATCATGCTTTGAGTTCAGTTGTAGAATTTGGTTACTTGCTGGGCTGTTGAGCTCATTATATATGATTAAATGATTTCAGATCAGGGCAAGAGAGAATGAGTGTGAGATTGATCAGGATATTTCATGTTCAAGTTCTTATTATTTTAGTTATACTTTTGCACTCATGATATGAAAGATATATTATGTTGATATAGATCATGAGCGGTGTACCTATTTTTTGGGGAAATAAATATAGATTTATATATTGATATTTTGATCGTTAATTTTATTTATGTTAGTATTTATATTGATAAAAGAAATTAAATTGCTATGGTTGTGTAAATTAAAAGATAACAAATAATTTTTTGAAATTAAATTCTAGGGCGTGACATGTTATCTTTAAAATGCATTATACTATATCAATACCTTGTGTAGCAATGTGGAAAGGTGCATTTTATAATTCTTAACTCAATCTAGTGGAATTATTTCATCCAGAGCAGATCATTCGTTTTTTTCCCTTCTTAAGATTTTCACATATAAATTATTAATTTCAAATATGATGCTCTAAGCTTATATTTATATACAATACCCTTGTGCAATCCTAAAATATTAAATTATATCTCTAGCAAGAAAATTTTTAGCACACAACAATGAAATTTTTTTATTAATTTTAATTTTTATGAATCATATTATTAATCCTTTAATATTTTCTTAAAGAAATTCAAAACATAAGTTAGTTTATTATAACATTCATAAAATCTTAATATTTTAACCATTATGCATAGCATTAATTTCTTAGAAATTTTACATCCACTAAAAAATACACAATTAAACACAAATCACATCAATTATTTTATCAATTGTACTAATAAAGATACTTTATGAACAAAATGATTAATTCACCATAAAAAAATATTAAAGACATAGTTTTATCCAAAATTATTTTTATAACATTAATATATTTTCTTAAAATCCAAAAAAAATTATTCTTATCTTTAATTCAAAAATAAAGCTATCATCTTAAAAAAAAAAAGAATAATTACTATATAAAATTTTGTTTAATTATTCTCTTACCTGTTTTAGTGAATCATCTCTTAAATAATGAAAATATTTTTTTAATAAATTTATTTTAAAAAACAGCAAAATTCCTAATTTTATGCCAAATATAGAAAGAATTCATCACCAACTATTGATGGAAAATTAAATACGACGGATTAAATTCCACCACACCCTCACTCACCCCCTCCTTCTCTGTCCAACAAACCCATTCGTTGGTCGACAATCTTCCAGCAAGCAAAGCATCCGGTGCCAGTTGTGGTCCCATTGTCAATCAGTCCATATCGGCTAGTTTTTATTCCACGCCACAAACAGACCCGTACCGGCAGTTGTCTATTTTAAGCGTTCTCCACGCCACACATTCCCACCGTACCTCAACCAGCGGTCACTTTTTTGGGTCCACAAAAATAACGACACGCGGAGGCCTATGGTATAGCGTATCTCCCGAGGCTGCGTTATAGCCGCAAGTTCCGCTTTAATGACCGGGAATCGCTCGGAGACCATGTAAAAGATTTCTCCGTATCTTTTATTGGCCGGAGCGAGGGCGGTTAGCCCACCGGGGAGGTGCGCGGATCTTGAGAAAATCGCCGGATTTGTGATTCGACCAAATGAGAGGTAGTACGAGGTGTGGGAGCCACGTGGAGATTTCACGTGATTGTGCCACGTGTACATCGTCCCGGTCACCACTCTGCCGCCGCATGCGCCGTTGAAACGAAAATAAAGATAAAATGATGGCACGTGAGGGTAAATATGTAATTCAAGGATCCGGTGATTTACTTTTGAAAAATTATATTAAGATAAGTTTTATTTTAAAATTAGATTTTTATTAGATGTTATTGATTTTAAGCATTAGAAATTGTTTTAATATTGTAAAACTATTAAATATTTAAGATTAAAAAAGCCCTTAATTATAATACACCAAGCTTTTCTTATATTGATGACATTCTATTGAATATTCATTACCTCTAAGTACTATAATGATCGTATTACTATCATATTGGATGAGAAGATTAAGATTTTGTTAGGGATAACTTTTTTATTTTTTTTAAATAGGTTTTTAAAACAAATTTTTTTTTTGAATTACAGATTTTTGTAAAAAAAAATTACTTTAAAAAATAATAAGAAAACTATCTAAAATGAAGTCTAAGATATAGTTTAAAGGAACTTATGTTTTTATGTTTATACTTTTGAAAGCTCTTTTTTCAACTATAATTTTAAATATATTTATAAAAAAAATAGTATTTTTAATATAAATAAATAAAAACTATGTAAAAGCTATCATCCAAATATATTTTATTTTCATTGACTATTTTTTCTATCATACTCCGATTCGGAAGGCGATGTAGCCTAGCAACGTGGTACAATATGAAGAAATTGAAATACATGGTTTGTATTTATAAAAAGTGGGGCATGCAGTATGAACAAAAAAAGGAGAAAATAACAGCCTAAATTCACCAAATCAAAATAGTAATGAGGCATACCATGTTTCATGCAAAAGAATTCTAATAAACTGGTATCATTAATATATGTGTCAAACTACTATCAATGTAAATTAATTTAATATCCATAAATGCAATCATTTTAGGTATCATCATACCTCAAAGTGATGTATCAGTTATTTATTATTTCTAATTCATATCCAATTATATATATATAGATGTATTCTCAAAAAATTATCTTGATCAAGCACGAATCTCGAGGTAAAATTTAATTGGAAATTTCAAAAATTAAAATCAAGAGCATTCGAACTCCGATTTCAGCTAGCTTATAGTCAAACTGAGCGTCTCAGAAATATGAACCTAACGACACCAAATTCGACCCAATCCGAGCCCAAATATGAAGCACTGTTGGAAGGTTCAAACCGCAATTTGAATTACCAAATGGTCTCCGATTTTAACGAGCTTATACTCGAATCGAGCGGCTTGACGAGACGAATCCAACGAGCCCAAGATCGCCAAATTCCAACATCACTATGGCCTTCAAATGTCCAACGAACGGTGCACGATCGTATGATTCATTATCGGCCGTCCATTCGACCACTCTCTATTCGCCCATGATCTCACAACTATTTACGAGCTATGTCACTCCATAAAAACTATAAATAGAGCCCTCATTCTTCACAAAGGGGACAAAAAAGTGAAGAGAGAGAAGAAGAGAAAGGGGGAAAGGAGAATCCTCTCGGGAGCTCTTCCCGCCGCCTAAATAAGCCGGAACTCTGCCGGATTTTCGGGAAACGACGGGATTCTGGAAAACTTTGTAAATTTGCTTCAAGTTGTAATCTGATCGTTCCGATTTGTGGAACGAATCAGTTTCTTGTAATTTACAAAAACACTAGTGGAACATTTCAGCTGGGCGTGACCCCCATGGTTTTTTCCCTCTTATGGGTTTTCCACGTAAAAATCCTGGTGTTCATTTTCTTTTCTATGTGTGCTGAATATTTGTGCAACGCTCGGACGTGAATTTGTAAACTCTACCGCCGCGTATATTCTAGCCCGCAACACACACACACACACACACACACACAGATATATATATATATATATATATATATATATATATATATATATATATATATATATATATATTTGTTGTCGATTTATTATATACTCATCACTGGGAAGTTAAGCACCAATCCAAGAAAATATAATAATTTTCTGTAAAATTGTCACTCTAAGGGCCCATCAACCCCATCTAACAAAAAATCGATAGGATTTTACTAACATACACGTAATCTTACAGTGCAAATATTTTTATGAGTAACTAACACGCATTATATGAATCAACATCTCAAATATGATTTATGTAATTACTATAAATTACATAAATGAGATTCATTTTATTTATTAAAATTAAAAATACTATAATTTAAATTATAACATATGAATTTAACTTACATGAATAAGAACTAGTGAACAATAAATCAATGTAAAGTTTATTTTGTAACAAGTTGATTCCTTATGAATAAATAAAGAAGATCTACTACATGTGTGACCATGTTGAAGAATTTAATATAGAACAAACGATCTAAATAGTTATAAAAGAACCTAATATAAATAGCACGGATTACATCATTAATAAAAAAGGGTACATTTTCCCAAAAAAAAAAAAAAGAAGTTAAAAGAAAATAACTTCAAACCACCATATCCTAAATCTACAAAGCCTCGAGTAGGGGTGTCAATATTTGAAACGACACGAAAATCCGACCCGGACCCGACCCGAAAAATCTGGGTTAGACCCGACCCAATTTCAAAACGGGTCAGGTTCGGGTCCCAGAAATCGACCCGTTTGAAAAACGGGTCGGGTTCGGGTTGACCCGACGAGTTGCCGGGTCAACCCGCGAACCCATTTTAACGTAACCCGCGGACCTACCCGCGTAACCCGCCTCGCTGTAGCGCGAAAAAGGCGCGACCACGCCCCGCTGCAGCGCGCGTCGCGACCTTGCCGTCCCCGCTGCCGTCGTGCCGCGTGACCCTGCTAATGCGGTGCAACGCGAGCGCGATCCCGGGAGAGCGCGCGACCCCCGCGCGCGAGCTAACCCCGCACGTCCCCGCTGCCGCCGTGCTGCGCGAGCACGACCCTGGGCGAGCGCGACCCCGGGCGAGCGCGTCCACGCGCGCAAGTGAACCCCGCGCGAGCGCGACCCCGCTCCGCTCGTGACCCTGCCCAGCTCCGCGCGCGACCTCGCTCCAGGGTCGGGTCGGGTCAACCCGGCAACCCGCCGGGTCGGGTTCGGGTTCGGATTTTTGACCTGTTTACCTCACTAGGTCGGGTTAGGGTCAACCCGTTTGAACCCGGGTCAGTTCCGGGTCCGACCCGAACCCGACCCGTGACCCGAAATTGACACCTCTAGCCTCGAGGATAAAAACTTTAAAGTCCAAAAAAATGAAAAATCACAATTTAATATTTAGAATAAGTGGATAACACAAAAAGAACACATAATAAAAACATAAAGCTAATACAAACTGAGCTTAAATTGAATATTATTAATCAAGCTAAATGATTCAAGCCAAAAGCGATTAAGTTGAAAGCATCCAAAATGACATAGATTTCATAAATTATGAATTAAATTCTAATCTAGAATGAGAGCTTACAATTATAAGAAGAACCATCAAAAAATATATGAATGCTAGAAAGTATATTCAATTAAGATCTAATTCCACCAATCAAATTTATAAATCCATAATAAAAATAAAAACTTACTTTTGATGAATGATCTCGATCAGCAGAAAAAGATGGAGGAAGACCCAACTTTAATCCAAGAGAAAGAAGGAAGACTCCACCTTGCTCAAAGAGATTGAAGATGGAGAGGTCTTCTTTGCTAACAACGACTGATGTTTACAAGAGAGAAATGAAAATGAAGTATAGGGAAGAGGTTTGGTGGTTACTGCAATAAGGAAGAGAATTTGATACCTTGGGTCTCCTATTAGGTTTAAATTACTTGAGAGTGATGCCATAGGTGAGTGAAATCAAATAATGTGGGATAAATCACATGATTTTAGTGATTGTAGAGAGAAAATTACGGCTCAAAAGCCACTCGATTTGCTCGTGTGTGAAAGAGATGAGCTCGCATGTGAAGGGGGCATTCGATGACGATCTGCTCGTGTGCGAAGAGGGAGTAGGAATCAGCTGCTTCTCACGAGTTGTGACTACATGCAAAAGGATCAGATTGGCTTTTGATCGTGGTTCATGAAATGGAGCGGGAGAGGAAAATCGATTAACGTAAATCTTGGTCTGAATAGTTCATGTTATAACATTTCCTAATACAAAACAATAAACAAAAATCTCAAATATAACATAAATGTGTTTTTTATCCACTAGGAATGACAAATGCCCTATAACTAATTGGTCATCTCAAAAGTATTCATGAATGTTTGAGATATTATTGGACAAAAATAGGCAAGTTATATTACTGGCTTTTTTTTATAATCCCTAGCCCATGGTTATCTTGGGATACTATTTCATCCTCTTGAATTAAAGCAAATGCTTACATGAAAATTTTATGTAAGCTTACCTAATTGTTTTGGGGATGGAAGGTTTAGTTTCTTTCATTTGTGGGCATGCTTCAATTTATTCACTCAACCATTTGGAATCACTTGGACAATTGATTTATATTTATTATGCTTCACAAAAGTATCATGAATAAAATCTCCACCTCAACCTCCATATTTAAACATAATAATTGAAGAAGTTGACATGCGAGTAACAGAACTCATACAAGCAAAATTGAGAGATTAGACGAATAAGCTCTAGCTATTGTATTCATTTCTTCATCTCCAAAAGCCAGTCTTTAAATAAATATAATATGTGTATATATTGAGTAGGTAGTTAGAGATTAAGGCTGCTGATTACAATAGCAGAGATATAATATTTCTTAAGAAAACGCTCATTGACAGATAACATTGGGTGACTTCCTTTACAATTAACTAGCTAATACGAGACCCCTTCGTAGATTATTTCTATGACGAAGGGTCCTTCTCATATATGTTCAAGCTTCCTACCAATCTTTCGGTGAGCTAAGATAAGCCTCCGAAGAATCAAGATCAAGTCTCTTACTTGGAAGGTTTTAGGTCGTACTAACTTATTGTGAGCTTAAACCATTTGGGCTTTGTTCAACTCTAGACTTTGCTAAGCTTGGAGATGAATCTCTTAAAGGCCTTCAAGTTATTCTAGTTGGAGTCATGCATTCTGCTCAGCCGTAACTTGGTTTTGGACCAACGCATAAATATGACCTATCACAATAATACCATCAGTAGACACAACTTTTTGGATGATTTTATAATGGAGCCAATGAGATAACCCTCAAAGCCGTTTACAGTGAACAATTTAAGGAGTTGAGATTTCTAAATCAGATGACTATCAGAGGTTAACTGAACTGTAACCATTATCTTTACATTAGACATGAAGAAATTAAGTTGAGGTGGAATAGAAATAGCAGTAGAAGGAAGAGTGGAGTCGGACAAGTCCATAGGAGATGTTGTAGAAGAAGTAGCCATTGAACATTTTAACATACTGCTTTGATACCATGAAGAAGTTTACTTGTGAGTCATAGAACTCATACAAGCATAATAGAGAGATTAGGTAGATAAGCTCTAGCTACTGTATGCATTTCGTCATCTCCAAAAATCAATCTCTAGATAAATACAATATGTGTATATATTGATTATGTAGATAGAGATTAAAGCTACTGATTACAACAACAGAGATCCTACGGTAGAGGGGTGAACATTACTAATTCAAAGCAGATGTAGTGGAGCAGATTGAGAGGAATAGTGAACCGGCATATGCATAAGATAGTTCGCATATCAGGTTTGTTTGTCAATAATGACATTAATGTAAAATAAACCCAGTACTATATCTTGGAATAATACGACTTTTCCTTAGAAGATTTAAATATCTAGTCTTCAAATTGAAGATGTTTTTTGTTGGATAATGTCTCTTTTGGTTGACCAGAAGACTTCTTCTCTTCACCCCTCTTTTTGCTTTGCAATATGAACAAATTTGTTACCTTCTCTCGGATGATGATGATATCCCTTTTCTTTTCTAAAGAGCAATCTGATTTATTAGTTAGGAGCTCTGACTATCAAATAAGAGATTTAGATTCAATATTTATTATGTGTTATATGTTATGCCTATGAATTTGACTTAATTGTCTCAAATTAAAAAAAAAACTTTTATTTGCCTTTTTTTTTTATCATTCCTTGTAAGATATTACAACATATTTATATTATTATAATATTTTTGGCGAATTGGCTGGACTTGACAACAACAAGATATGGAGCCACAGTAGTGGAAGCAGTTCTGTCGATTTCGTCGAAGCTGCGTTCGTCAGGTGGAATTCACGTGAATAAGCGGATCGCGTGGTCGAGATCTTGCCACGTCATACCTAAGAATCCCGTTCACATGTACGTACACGTTAGTTGTTGCCCGAAGAAAGATATTTGGTTCACCTCCCTCCTAGAATTCCCATTTGTTACAAAGAAATTGACATCAGAATTTGATTAATATCCCCTTAGAGCCACAGCCACCACATGTTTCCGACGAAGCATCGTTCCGCCGTATGAAGATCAAAGCAAATCCAAAGGCTTAAGTTGTTAGTGTTTTGTTTTTATTATGCGTGTATGTAATGCATAGGATCTTTTACCGTGCCCAGCCCTAGACGGGCAACAGCTGGCCAATGTAGGTGAGTGCTGGGTTGCGGTGAGTGGAGCGCGAAGCGCGCTCAGCCGGCTACTTCACAGGTGCAAATATTTCCTTTTACGATTTTACCCTGCATCCCCAATCCACTGGTATTCTTACCTCCCTTCTATCTGAACCGGTGAACGGCGAGCGTGAATCTAGGGGTAGAAGGCTATAACCGTCTTTTAAAAGGCGAAGCCGATGGGTGAGGGGATATTAACGGTGGCAAATTGATCTGATTTTTTTTTCTTCTGTTGCTTCTTTTCCATTTAACCAATTTGACGCAACCGATAGAGAAGGAGAGGGAGATCTGAATAAGGAAGTACGGAGAGATGAAGGGTTGTGAGCTCTGCGATCGGGCAGCGAGGATGTATTGCGAATCAGATCAGGCAAGTTTGTGTTGGGAGTGCGACGCTAAGGTTCATGGGGCCAATTTTCTCGTAGCAAGGCACCCGCGCGTACTTCTTTGCCGGAGCTGCCAGGCTCAGACGCCTTGGCGGGCTGCGGGGGCGCGGCTTAGTCCCACCTTCTCCGTCTGCGAGAGCTGCATGGCTGGTGGGAAAGCTTCATCGGCAGTGGAGGGCGAGGAGATGGAGGGAGAAGCGGAGGGAGGAGGGGAAATGATGGAGGAGGACGAAGAGGACGATTATGACGACGAGGTTAGTGATTCAGAGGAGGAGGAGGAGGAGGAGGAGGAAGGGGAGAACCAGGTGGTTCCGTGGACGCAGACTTCGCCGCCGCCGGCGAGCTCGTCAAGCGGGGAGGAATCCTCATGGACTGGTAGGGCCGGGGCTGTTCTCTTCAATCAGATGAGGGGGAATGCGGATCTCGCCTCCCAGGTAGAGAGAGGACAAATTTTACACTTCCTCTGTTTTTTATTATTAGTTACTGGAAATGCTTTTGTCTAATTTGGGGGTTCATGGGATATGCCTAATATACAGCTTGATCTCACTTGCTCCAATTCCCACCGGAGTCATCTAGCGGCCGCTGCGACACCGCTGGCTAGATCTACTGAGAAGGACCGCCGTGGATCCCTTCTTTGCCAGGTTAATTCGTCATCTGTTGCTAGGGCTGGCGCTTGCAACCATATCTCTACACACGTTTTTCATTCCACCTTTGATCTAGCGTCTTCAGCTTCTCGCAGCCCTCCGAACTAAGGTGAGTTCCGAAAATCTCGAACCATTATTTCTTTCTTAAGAAAAAAGTAAACTTATTTTAGTTTGTGGTAAGCCATATTCTTATTAAATTTCTTCGACTGGCGGCGTGTATATACATTTGTATCAAATTATGAAAATAATTGCTTGAGCTCTTACGATAATATGGCAGAAATGCTACGAAACACCACTCATAACTAAAAAAATAAATAAAGGTTAGTCGCACGAGAGAACTAGACAGAAAATTTTAACTTTTTATAACCGGCCAACCTATTAAGAAATATTCTCTATAATTATAATCGGATAAAAAATGAGTTTGAATATCATTTTAATGGATATATAAAATATATTGTATTTTTTATAAAGATTTATTTATTTAATCATTTATCTTTCATTTAAACTAAATTTAAGTTGGAAGCACAGTAGGCAATTTTTCCCTCTGCAATATGTTATCCATTTTTTGGTTTTTGCCTTTTTTGCTCTCTGTATGTCGCCGTCGTTAATGGCTAAAACAGCTATTTACCAATCACTCCACACTCTCTCTCCTCTCTCAATGGGCTAGGAGAAAGAATGACCATTTTTGTCCGTTAATTCTTTTGAGTGCGATTCAATGAACGGACCGAGTCAGGTGCAGCAAACGGGGATGAGTGGTCCACAATTGCTCGTTATAGTTTAGGATGGAAAAAGATAGAGACAATGAGATCATTTTTGTCAATTTATTGTTTTGCGTGTAGTTCAATGAATTGACCTGATCTATTTTAAAATGGTTAGCGTCTTGTTTAGTTGCGCAAAAAATATTGATTAGGTTTTAAATAATTGGATAGAGAGATTACGAGTTTATATCTCTATCACTTTCTTGTGGTTATTTCTCATCTTCTTTTAACAAAAGTATAATTTTGAATGGTGATATTACAATCTAATATCAGCCGTTTGCTCTTGACCGTCTGCCACAAGTTGGATTAAATAAACTATAATTGTGTGGCTGGAATGGAATAGGAGTATAGGACCACCTTTTTGCTGTGTATGATTATTATAAAGTTGTGGTCATGGGAATGGAGTAATCATCCTGAAATAATTTTTAATAATTTCTTTTTGCGGTCAATACTTATTTCTTTGTTTGGACGCGCTTAAGTTTAACATATGCGACTGCTTTATTAAAGGTGTGAATTTAAGTTTTATAAAATGTGGTTATCTTCTAATGAGAATGCAAATTGTGTTTATCTTAATAGGAAATTGTGTTAATCTTATGTTTGGTCACTGTTAGTAAGTAATAGAATATTGAAAAATATTTGGGATAATTTCATGCATCCCTCTAATGTTGCAAAACTAACATTATCTTATCTCCATTCATAGAATTTTCACCTAAATATTGAAGTTCATAGAAAAAACCAACTCTTAATTTTGTTTTAGTCAAATTCTCAATGGTTTGGTCATGGCACATGGCAAATGCATATATTTGCTAGTTCTTACTTTTTTGGATGTGTTAATGTTTAGAAAATAAGGTAGATTTGTTGGCATGCGAGTAAATCTTCCAAAATATTTTAGAGTTGAGATACTTGGTGATTGACCTTTTCCCATATGCTTAAGTTTTTTAAGTTGAAAAAGAGTTTGGCCACTGAACACTGATTTATCTAGCCCAACTTTGTTTGTTCTTTGGTTCACACACTCTAACAACAAGTAGTATCATTGTTGATGGGTTAGCTATGATCAAATGGTTCATGTGGCTTGTGGTTCACATGAATCCTAGCCTCTTCTACTATGATCATGCAATGTCAAAAGTGGGTGACTCCCACAACAATTACATGTGGTCGAGGATAACTCTTATATGAGGGAAGATTGTTAAGGTTTTGTTTGGGACGGGTTTTTAATGCTTCTTAAAGCAACTTTCTTGTATAAAAATTAAATTTTTGTACTAAAAAGTTGCTTTAAGAAGTGGTAAGAAAGCCATCCCAAACGAAAGCTTAAGTCATGCAAGAATATTGAATTTAGTTCCATATTCAAAAGTTGCAAAATATATTGTTTGTTAAGTATTTGAGTTTTATGTTGAAAACAAATTTGATCATTGGCATGTCATTTCTAGCTTGATCCCTCTTATTCCTTTCTTTTCCCGGCATAGATAAACTTTATACAAGCATGTATGACCAGCAGCAGCTAGTATAGTAATCCTCTTTTTCTTTGTCTTTTAGTTTTTTTTTTTTTTGTCACGCAGTTTGTTGTTCTTGTGCTAAAAGATTTCTGTTATTGTGCATTTCATGTGCTTCAAGATTATGCCTAGCATGCTAAACTAAGTTTTTTATAAACTAGAGATCAAGTCTGCAAAATTCTTAATCACCTTTTAAAGTTATTTGAATGATTTATGTTAGAGTTTATGACCCATATTCTGTTGGAGCATAATTGCAATTGGTCAACGGGGCAGTTCTACTTGATTCTCAAAGTAGGAAGGATTTCTAGTGGACTTATTATCATTCCTCTCTCTAGGTCTCACTTGTCATCCAAAAAAAGAGTGAGGAGCTCCTGAGGTAAATTCATGTCGAGTGCTAGATAAATTATCAAAATAGAAGGATAAGTGATTAGAAATATAACATATTTGAACAATAATTCTAAGATGATTATTGTACACTACAAAACTATACTCAAACTTTGAAAGTGCCAAAGACAAAATTTACTTGTTATAAATTTGTATTCATATATCATGACTTGATTCCTCCCTCCATGATGATAACGACAAAGATTACACTCCTTTAAGATTATTTTAATTAAGAAACTTATTACAAGTGTAGTTTCAGGGCTTTATTTATAAGCACCAGTGAACCACTGAAAGAGTTTTTCTCTCATATTATTTTAGCATGTTGAGTGAGTCAATAGCTTTATATTTAGCCTCAACAAAGGACTTGACCAACCAACACAATTTCTTTCTTATTTTTTTTAGGTGACTAGGTTAATTCTAAAAAAAAAAATCTAATATCTTGAAGTAGATTATCCATCTCAACAAATCCATCATTATCAACATCAAATAATGCTTCAAAATTGGAATTTTTCAATTTTAATGTATGACAATTATTTCAAATGAATTTTTTGATATACCTTGGAATTTGCTTAATAGTTTCATAATCATTTTATTTTACATATGCTGGCTAAGAACCAGTCACTTGGACTTCTGTTTGAGACTATGGATATGATTTCTACCCTAAATATTATACAGAATATGTTTTTCCATACAAATGAAATCTAGTAAAGATTATTATAAAGAAAACACTATTCACATCTATTTGTAGCATATCTTGTAGTGGGGTGGATATATGAAGAGAAGCTTCTAGAGGTAGAGTTACAAGAGATGAAGATGGGTTTATGGAGGAAGAGAGAGATGGAGAGTTATCTCATTATAAGTCATTATCAGTTGAAGTATGTAACCATCAAATATGAATCAAATTTTTAAAATGTTGTGTTTTATAATACACAGGAAATATATTATTAAATGACAGAATTTCATTGATGAACGAAGGCATGAACAGAACAGAACTAAATATTCATAGTGGTAGAGAAAATAGATGGTGCTTTATCCAAATATGATAGTTAGACTTGGAGATTGGTGAGTAAATAAACGTAATATATGTTTATGATTATTAAAGTAAATAAACGTAATCCTTTTGAAAAATAGTAACTGATTTGTACGACTAGGCGCCAGAGTGTAAGGATAATTGAATTTCTCCCAACATCTTTAATGAGGATACTTAGCTCAAGTGCAATTAGAATGTTTGCATCAAGCATAGGATATTTTTTGGCAATACATAATAGATTTGTAGAAAGAAGTTTTGGTTGGCGGGTCGGGTCGTTTAAATGGGCTAATCTAGATTTGGTTTTTGGGATTGGATTGATGAATCAGGTCATTTATTGACACGCTTAAATGCTTTCATGCTCGGATCTCTTATTTAGTATATGAGGTGTGTTTACATCTTTGGGATTATGTGAACCTTTAAGATTGAAAAATACTAAAGCACTAGCAAAGATGTTGGACCATAGTAAATAAATTTTTTCCTGCATTAGTGATGGAAAAATTATTCTGTGCAGAGTTCAGACGGGAGTAATCATTCGTACATGTGAGTGTATACACTATGGACAAATAATGTATACAAATTTGATATATTGTGTAAAAATTTGTACACAGTGTGTATGCTTATATGTGCATACGGTTTTTTTCGTCCGGACTCTACACAGAATAGTTTCTCCTAGTGATGACGCATTAGAGAAATAATGTTGTCAATGTAGTCTTTATAAGATTCTCAATTAGGATTGGCCATTTTGCTGTAAAAAACATATTGACCGTG
Organism: Dendrobium officinale; assembly: GCA_019514585.1. NCBI lineage: Eukaryota > Viridiplantae > Streptophyta > Magnoliopsida > Asparagales > Orchidaceae > Dendrobium > Dendrobium officinale. The sequence goes on from CM033700.1 coordinate 7,907,487, forward strand.
TTGTTCATTTGATGCAGATTTCGACTTCAAATCCTACGCTCTAATGTACATAACCAAAGAGGATGTGGAGTATTTGGGCAGTTCTTTAGGCAGTGTTGTGATTCGGATGGGAAGAAGAGATTGCAATTCTGTTGGGGGGATTATTGATGTAATCAATCTATGAGAGAATTCATCCCCATATCCTCATTAACCGAGCTGAAGCTATTCGTTTCTGGCCTTGGATTTGTGCAATATTTGTATTTTGCTGATTTTCCCTTTTACATTATAAATTTAAGCTTTCTTCTGTGTTGAATGAGTGCCAAATTTAATGTTGTAAGACTCAGATTTTTAGAACTGTAGATTTTTATAAATTTTTTTTTAAACTATTTAAATAGCAAATATTTGAAAAAAAATGTCAGAATATTTTATTGTAAAGTATATTTGTTGAATTTTAAAATTATTATAGATTAAGTTTATGTATGATATTTAATTTTAGTGGTTGATAATGATGGTAGTGATTGACAATGGGCAATGGAGGTGGTGGTAGTTGAGAATTGGTGATAATGATAATGAATTTATTATGTAATTAAAATCATTCAAATACGATAAATTTTAAATACATCAAATTTATACGAGATAGTGTATTATAACTATTTTAAAATTTTATATTGTATTTGTTTTATAAAATTACAATGCATTCAAAACTCATACATATAAAATATTTTTTGTTCATTTTATTTCAAATTAAATAGCTCCTAATATAAAAAAAAACACATATTTTAGTGTTATACATGTGTATCTCTCTCCTATTTAGATTTTGGTTGGGAAAATATTATTATTATTTTTTACAGTAAATTTTTAGTATAATTTTTTTTAGAACAGTAAAAAAATGTTGATAAAAAATTATACTAAATAAAACTTTAATTACTTTGTCCTATCAATCTCATCCTCTCAACACTATAAATTTGTGATTAGGAATTGAAATCACTATCTTAAACAAATGCTTGACAATGACAATCACATCAACTAAAGAATCCCCACATAAAGAAATTAGCAATTGATCCTTCTTGCTAGACTCTTAAGAAAATTCATATATCTCACAATCTCATGAACTTTCATGTATATAAAAAGATTAATTATTCTATATGAATACCGGACGTCGTCTGGAGGTAAATCAGAGCATGCCATATCACCTCATTGTTGTGTACCGCGGCTGTGTACCCGCTGTGTACTGCGCTACGTGGCACATTCTGATTCGTCTCTGGACACAAAGCTATATCCGGTTTCCACACAAAATAATTTCTCATATAAATAAAGGCTAGATTTTTTTTTTTCATTTAAATTATGATATTGATAATAATCTTTAGGAAAAATCTTAGAAGCATAATCAAACATTTAGCCGATTAACGTCTGAAGGTTAACTGTGCCGATGCATAATTAATTAATAAAAAATATTGAGTAAGAATAGCTGATATGTTTTGTGTCAATATGAGATTCAAAATTCTTAGATTTTAAGTTGAGATTAGTGCAATCTTTGAATATTATATGTAGTACTACTTTTAGCACAAATTTAAGGACTTTGAAGTCCATTTTGAAGCCAAAAAAAAGTTAGTAAATTTTGATATAAAATATATGAAGATATTATAATATTAATAAATTAATAAGCATCAGATTCTGATCAAAGCTAACTAAAAGTAAAAAAAAAAAAAAAAAAAAAGGAAAAATCATGAAGAGCATGCATGGAGCAAGAAAAAGCAAAAAGTAATGTAGCATCTTAGCTTTGTGGCCACTCAATTAGAGCTAAAAAAAAGTCTCTAAAGAGAATGCTTAGCATACACACAAGTTTGTCAGTTCACTGGGTCAATATGCTATCCTTCCATCTTAATCCTCTGTTGATAGCATTTATTGGACAAAAGTATTATTTATTCTTGTTAAAGTTCTAAAAAAAAAAAAAACAAATCACAATAAAATTGGCAAGTCACCAAAAATCTACAATCATCTTGATCGGGCACGAATCTAAACGTAAATATGAGTCGGAAGTTTAAAATTTTAAATTGGGGATCATTCAAACTTTGATTTCAGCAAACTTCTACTCAAATTGAACATTTCTGGGAGACAAATCCTATTATAACAAATTCAATCCAATCTGAGCTCAAATGAGCTTCAAAGCAATAATTGGATGATTAGATGATATCCAAATATAACATGCTTATAATTGAATCGAGCGGCTCGACGAGATGAATCTAGCGAGCCCAAGATCACTAAATTCTAACATCTCCGAGGCACTATAATCAAATGGATCACTATGAGCCGCCCGAAAAGAACACTCTAAACTGACCCTAGATTTTCTCTATATTTGCTAGGAATGAGGGAACGAGGAAGAAAAAAAGACTTGGGAGCTCTCTTGCCACCGACAGTCGCCGCATTTCTTCCCAACTACTGACCTTAGCTTGACTTTCACCTGTTCACCAACAGCCGTCGGATTTCTTCCCGACTACCAATCATCGTCGGACTTTTGTCTGTTCACCAACAACCGTCAGATTTTTTCCTTATCATGAATTGTCGTCGGACTCCTACCTGTTCATCAACAGTTGCCGGATGTCTTCCTGACCACCAACCATCACCAGACTACCTTCTATTCACTAACAATCAGCGGATCAAAAACCATCACCAATCCTCTGTCGAATATTCTCCCTACTGTTATTGCCAAAATTTTACTATATGTAATTCGATCTATATTAAGAGTATTCATTTGAAGTTTGTCATATTCTCTACTATATTGCATTCTCATTGTCCTGGAGTTAAGTGATGGGTCGACTTTTGTGATTCATTCAAATATTAGTTAAATCATTTCAACTGGGCAAGAGCTCATTATTTTTTCCCTTTTTAGAATTTTTCATGTAAAAATCCTTATACTTCTTTAACATTTGTTTTGTACTGAATTTTCTTACATTGTAAAGACATAAAATCTTTTCACTTTACTATCGCGAATTTCCCGGCCCACATAAAAATTATGCTACGTTATTATATTTTCAAAGACAAATAGTGCATGTTATTTGTGAAAAAAAATCAAATGAAAAATAGGACAATTCGAAAGATCATGCTTGGAATTGTATTATTTTATTTTGTTAATTTTGATTCTTTTTTTTTTACTAAAAATATTTTCATTAATAAGTTTAGTTATATAAGACCCATCATTCTCAAAATGAATGAAAATATTTTATCACTAAAGAGAAGCAATACTTTTGCAACCAAAAGTTTGATTGAAAAATTATTTCTTTTCTTGTCGTGTGATCACAACGGTCTCATTTGGAACAACTTTTAACCAATTTTTTTCATCATTTTTAAGAAATTTTTGCATTAGAAAATTACCTTAGAACGCATTAAAAAAATTAATCCAAACAAAGCCAAAGATTTAGTTAGAGATAATTTTTCTATTAGTACATAGATTTTTTTAAAATAACAAAAAAAATCATGACAAAAAGTTATTCCAAATAAAATGTAAGAGGCCCAGAGGCAATGTTGGTCCTCAAATGCTTTGTGACAAATGAAATCTATGACTGTTAAATAATCCATCATAAATCAGTTGCTCTCCACCACAGCAATATGGTTAAAAAAAAAAAAAAACAGACCAATGGTCGCAAATCTAAACCATAAAATGTTTTTTGTGACAGGTATCTATAGCAGAAGATAAGTCAGTAGGCAGGACATTGCCTTTCAACTACTCCCAACAAACTAACAAACTAAGAAAATAATCAAAGTAGACATTACCTATATGATTTTTGGCATTATAATTGAAGACATAATCACAAACTTTAAAGCATAAATGATGGATGATATTTCAGTTAAGATCATTTTGATAATTGAATGTTATATTTGTGAAAATTCATATCATTATTTACCTAAATATAAATTTGTTTATAGTTAAGGCCAAACTTCTGCATGATTTTTTTTTTTGTTTAATAGATAATGATCATGATTTTATAGATAATGATCATGACAACTAACTGATACAGGTAAGTTTTGTTGATTTTGTTTGGAATATGCCGTTGACTCTGATATTAATTCTGTTGGTCGAACTCGAAGAGAAGCTCGTTGGGGGTTGCAGGTGGGAAATACGCTCCTTGCTCTCAAGGGTTTGGGGGTGAAGCATATGGATTTTTTTTTTTTTTTTTTGGTTGATCATATAGTGCCGTGATGTTGTGAAACTTGTTTGAGATACAGAGCATAGCACCATAGCTCTGTGAACTCAGCATCACATTGTTGTAGTTTAGCTCCATGATGTTGTGAGACAGAGCATTCAGTGTCGACGCACTGCATGTCGGTTGAGTTAGTTTTTCCTTCGTTTTTTAAGGGTCTTATTCATTTTGATTGTGTGTAACTTGAGAGAAACTTGTATTCTCTTCTAAAGGTATTGGACGTGAGAGTGAAGTAATGAAGAGAGAGAGAGTGAAGATCCGTACAATTTCTCCTATTTTTCATAGTAGATTAGTTGGTGTGATGTGACTCCATAATTTTTTCCTGGTTTCAACTTTTTCCACGTTAAATCCCAGTGTTCTTTCCTCTTCATTACATTTTAATTAGTTTTCTTTCTGGTTTTCTTCTTGATTTACTTCCCAACAATTTTGATATAGATATTATCAACTGAGCAACTGTTGATAGCTTTGAATGCACTTTCAACCTTAGTGTGGTAGGCATGTCCACATGAGCTAGCAAGGAAAGATGGAGCATCTTCAGGTCGTTGAATTTCTAATGTATCGTTCTTCCATTGCTTTCAGGTGTTTTCTTTTGCTGGAAAGCAGTAAATGACAAGAATCTCTATATTTCTTACTAACCACTCATCAAAAATAAATTCCTTTAGAATAAAACACCTGTCACTTTGTCAGCTTCCTATACTCAAAAGGAGCCAGTGGCAGCCATGAGAGGCCTCAAGTTTATACTCCACCACTTAACCCTTGCTTATTTAGTTCATACTATTAAAAAAAGCCCTTTAATTTCAGTATAATCACATTTCCTTATGAAAAATATTGCAAGCATATCAGCTTTAATTAGCTTATAAAACCACAGAAACAAACAAGATTACCAGCATTCGCATGAACAACACTGGTGAGTGATGGCTGGCTGAATATGAGGGAAGAAATCAGCCATGGGAGGCAGTTGGTAAGGTTTACTGCTATTAATACTGTCTTAAGTTTTATAGTAATTTAACCTATCTGAAACTGATAATTGAGGATTTTTGGATTCTTACCAGTTCAGTAGAATTTTCATTAAGAATATGAAATCATATTCATCCATTCGTTTTTGATAAATATTCAAATTTATATTGATTCAGGATCTAAGATGCTTTTGTTGATTATAAGCCAATTCAAATAGCTGAGTTTAGTTCAGTTAGTTTAACATATAGTATCGGAAGTATTATATATACTTGTAGTTTCCATGTTGGTATCATGGAAGGAAGAATTATTTCCCCATTTCTTCAATTATCTTTTATCATCGTATTAAAAGTAACAATACCCTTGCTAAGACTTCTGCTAAACTGTTGAGAGGGCGCTTTAATCAACCTAAAGAAGATCTTTGCCTTCAGTGAAGTCAAAGAGTTAATCAAAGTAAAAAAAATATTAGGAAATTTCCCTTCAAAAATTTAAAATTTGCTTGAATTTGACTGTAGAGGTTTCGTTTGGGCTCTGAAAGTATTAAAATTGAGTCTGGAACATCGAAAAATGATTCCGGGGATTTCAAAAACATTTGAATAGAACCTTACAAATATAAATTGTTTTTCCTTTTCTTATTTTTTGGGCCTCAACCCTCTGCATTTGATACGGCTACAGTGCTGCCTCCTTTAAGGGTATCTTCAACCGAAAATCTCATTTTTCACTCCAAAATGCAGTGGAACTGAAAAATGTCGTGATTCATCTCCAATCGAACACCATTTTTCCCTGTAAACCGTTGTTCGCGCCTTTCTTCCGAAAATTCGGCAAGTTCGATAGAGAACAACAAAATGGCGCAGATGAACAGTGCAACTCCAATATTGGAGTCGCACTGTTCATCCGCGATCAAATGACGTCAAAAATGGCGGTCGGTTGGAGCAAAGTTCCATTGGAGTTGCCCTAAGGTGGCACAACATTTTTTTTTAATAACTAACTTTATTATTTATTAATTATGTTTTAAATGTTTTAAAAAAATAGAAAAATCTGGAAAATAATCCTACTTTTTTTTGAACAATTCAATATATTTTTCAGAAAGAAAATAATATATATATATATATATATTTAAATGTAATATTTTTTTCTTTTTTGATTTATTTAAAAAAGAATTTTTTTAATTTTTTAATTTAATAAATCTGCAAAAAAAATCCTAAAAAAATAATGAAAAATATTTTAAAAAAATCTCCCTCTTGGATCTTTAAATAGACCCCTTTGGGTTGGGGAAAAAGGTAAAAATCTCTTGAAACAGTTCAAAATTTTTCTATAAATACAGGGAAAATGGACATACAAAAATTGGAGGCTTTTGAAGGCAGTCAAGACCCAGTAGTCTATTACGGGCTCAAGTTCTCTCCCGGTGGGGAAAAAACTATCCAACGAGAGTTTAAATTACGGCGAAGATGACAGTCAAGATCCAATACTCTTATGTGGGCTCTAATTCTCTCCCGAGATGTGAAAAAATTTCCAATGAGAGTTTAATATCGAAGGCAGCGACGATCAAGACCCAGTACGTACACTTATGTGGGCTCTAGTTCTCTCCCAGTGGGGGAAAATTTTGTCAAGCAAGAGTGTAAGGGCGGTGACGGCGATCAAGAATCGTTTCTCTTATGTGAGCTCTAGTTTACTTTCGATGGGAGGAAAATTGTTCAACAAGAGTTTAAATATTATGGAGAGCTGATTAAGATCTGGTGGCCACCTCGTACTCTTATGTTGGTTTCAGCTCTCCCCTAGCAGGGGAAAAATATTCCTACAAGAGATTAAATATTGGTGGTGTTGATGAAATTAGAACTTGGCTCTCTTACATAGGAAAGTATAGGGATGTGTTGACATCGATAATTGGAGGGTGTGCCAATGATGGTAATCAAGTAAGGGACCAATGCTGCATGTTAGGAGGTGAAGGGTTGAAGACGGTGGTTGGGCGACGATCGATGGACGGGCGATTGCCCAATAAAAGTCTAAGAGGCAAAGGGACAACATTAGTCGCCAGGCGATGGGTCGATGATAGTGATGGTCTAGTTTTATTTTATTAAAGGAAGTAAACATCCATGCTGCCAGTGATAGACAATGAATAACTTAATAAAGGGGGTTAGGTGGTGTGTTGGTGGTAGCTGCGTAACAACACACTACAATATTAATTGTGTGTAGGCCTGATGAAGACAAAACTCTGATATTTTTTATAAGAAGGGGTAGAAGAGATCCTTTAAAGTGCTATATAAAAGAGGTCAAGAGAAATCTATTAAAGATGTTTGACCTCTCTGAGGTTACTTATCAAAGTATTACTTGATGGCATTAACTAGTCAAGATAAATCCAATATGTGGAAGAGATCGGGAGGAATCCAACAATGATATTTGACTTTTTTAAGATCATTTTTTAGAGTATTACTGGATGATGTTAACCTGTAAAGAAAAAGTTGAGAGTGATCCACAAATGTTGTTTGACCTATTCGAGGTTGTTTGTCAAAATATTGATTGATGGCAATAACATGTATGTAAGAGGTCGAGGGAATCTACTAAGAATGTTTAACATATCTAAGATTATTTGCCAAAATTTTGATTGATAGCATTAACTTATATATAAGATGTGAAGGGAATCCACCAAGGATATTTGACCTATTTATGTTATATGTCAAAGTATTACTCGATGACATTAACTTGTGTGGAAGAGATTGAATTGAATCCCCCTGGAATCGATTATGCCCTGATTGGGAGGGGGAAAATGCCGTGTGTATCTCAAATCAAAGATGAAGAATGGACTATCTTTAGACCATTACTGTCTTTTTGAGGTCAAGATTATGACATTATCCAAAGAGAAGAAGTCCATCTGTAGACCATATGGAGTTTATGATTCATTTGAAGCCTTATTATATTTGTGAGAAGCTTTATGATAAACAATTGCGAGCAAGATTATTTTTAGATAATTAAAATATTAAAGGAACTTTCTTGACCATAACCATAATTTAGATTGCAACCAAGGTTGCCCCTCTATCTAAATCTGCTTCCTATGGAATTGAACTAGTAATAACTGATGATTGAGATGTGATAGAATAATACAAACATGTTGTTGTAATGAAGTTATCCTCAATGTTGAAGAACTTCTTTCAAACATGATAAAAGCCATTATAAAGGATCTATCTTGCTTCAACCATACCCAAGATGTTGACGTGATCAAACTCTCGAGATTGAAGCAAGAATTGCCCCCAGCCAAGAAGTGTTTCCCACAGAATTAATGTAGTAATGGCTGATAGTTGATGAGAGATAATACATACTTATTATTGTAGTGATGCTGCCCTTAATATTGAAGGACATATTTCGGACTTGATAATAAATCATGATAGAGGGACTAACTCACTTCAACCATGGGTTTTAACATGAACAACCTTTCAAGGTTGAAGTAAAGGTTGCTCCCCACCCAAGGATCATTTCCCACATATGATGCCAAACTTTTGAGTCTTGAAATATTCGTGACAGAAGAGAGATATAATGTTTAGCATTTGAGCTTTATGTGAAGATTCAACATATAAACATATAAGAGAGAGGGTACAAGAGTCATAAGAGACATTATAATTTTTACGTGAAAAATCTTCAAAGGGAGAAAAGCCACGAGGGCTTAGCCCAGTTGAAATGAATTCACTAATATTTATAGTTGAATTTAAAGTACATTATATTGTGGGAGTTGGAAGAATCTAGTGATATGAGAGTTATTCTCAAGAGAGTATTGATTTGTTCGTTTGGTCGGTAAGATCGTTGCTGATGGGAAACTGTGGTTAAAATGACCGTAGTCGATAGGCGACGAAGGTTAGTATGAAACCTCTTAAGTAAAAGAAGCTAAACTCTTAAATATTGTGGTATTTTTTGATTTAATGGTTGAATTTTCATTAAGAAATTATGCAGTTAAGTGTACTCTTCCCAAAAAATTTTGGGATGATTCACCTCCTAGAAAGGTATACAAACATGACAAAATCGTGAAACCCTTAGGACAAAGTGGACAATATCTCAATAGTTAAAAGTTTTGGCTATTACAGTCAGAGGGATTGTAGTCGATGGGTAACGATGGTTACAGGGACCATAGTCGATGGGCAACAATGATCAAAGGGATCATAGTATGTGGGTGACGATAGATGAAGGGACCGTAGTTGACGAGTGACGAAGGTCGGATGGACCGTGGTTGATAGATGACGGAGGTCAGAGGGACAAACTCAGAATATAGTCAGCGGGCGGTGGTGGTCAGAGGGACTGTAGTCAGCGGGCAACGATGGTTAGAAGGACCATTGTTAGTGGTTGACGGTGGTTGGGGGTGTAAATGTGTAATGACCTGTATTTTGACCCTACGAAATTTTTTTTTAGAAGTTGTTATAAGTTCAAATCATAAATAGTCTTTGTTATAAAATAAATATTATAGTGATTTAATTACATTTACTTTTTCATAATTTTTTGGCACTGATATATAGTTATAGGATTTTACTATTTTGATATTATTTTGATAGTTTTTATGGATGCTTTAGTTTTACAACTTTATACGATTTCTTTATTGATTGATAGTGCTTATACAGTAGTTGCTTTATTAATTCAACACACGTACTGGCTCACTGATTTCTCTATTGAACTACTTTACTGGCTTCTATACCATATTATTTTACCATTTATAGACTTTACCGTTACTGCATAAAAGTTTTATTGTTTATGCATTGATTCACTGATCATATTAATATTATTGTTATGATTTGAATATTGACATGCACATTGCTCATTTACCTTAATTGTATTGAGTTTAATTGTAGGATTTGGTTATTTGTTGGGATATTGAGCTCATTATATGTGATTGAATGATTTTAGGTTGGGATAAAAGAGTAGGAGTGTGAGATTGACCGGAATCCTTCAAGAAAGTTCTTGTTATTTTAGCTATTATTTTATATACATGACATATTAGTTATGATATGATTGTATAGATCCTGAGTTCTGAGTAATATACATGAATTTTAGAAATGAATACATATGTATATATTGATATTTTGATTGATAATTTTATTTTCACTGCTATTTATATTGATAAAAGAAATTAGGCAACTCTGGTTGTTGTTTATTAAAAGATAAAAGAATAATTCTTTCAAAATAGATTCTGGCGTATCATAGGAGGGACCGTAGTTGGCAGATAATGGTGGTCGGAGGGACTGTAGTTGGCGAGCGATGATGGTCGGAAGATGGTCCTACGGAAGTTCGACTATAATTTGCAACTGGGTGGAAGTTCAACAGTGGTCGGCATCTTGGAGGTGGTCTAGTGGCGGTCGGTAGCTAGGAAATGGTCCAATGATGATCAGGCAGTAGTCGACAGCTGGGTGGAAGTCCGACAATGATTAGTGAACGGGTAGTGATTTAACAATGTTCGATGAAAGGCGATGGTCAAACGATGTTGGAGGCTAATGGTGGTCTGGTGGTGGTCGATGGAAGTTCACCATCGATGGTACTTAGGTAAAACTCTAGGTTTTTAGAAGTCTCAGAGCTCTCTTTCATCTCTAACCAAAGATCCAAGCTTACAAAAAGTTCAATCCCTCCTTCATGTGGAAAGTGGGGGTTTATTTATAGATTTTTTAGAGTGACATGCCCCATAAATATGGAGAAAATCTAGGGTAAATGTAGAGTGCTCCCTCGGACGACCCATATTGATCCTATCGGTTATAGAGTATTTTTCAAGCATTTATGTGCCCAAATGATGTCATAATTAGGTAACCTTGGGCTCGTTGAATTCTTCTCGTCGAACCGCTAGATTCGACTATAAGCATGCTATATTTAAATATCATTTAATCATATAGTTTATGTTTTGAACCTTTCAAATGTGATTTGGCCCCATTTTGGCGAATATTGGACCGATTTTGGTGTGGTTGGGTTAGTCTCTTTGAGACATTCAGTTTGGCTATAAGTAGGGCTGCTAGTGAACCGAGCGTTCGACGAGTTACTCGTGGCTTGGCTCGATAAGAGCTCATTTATGTTCATTTGATAATGTAAATGAACAAGCTTGAACAACTTTGATAACACTCGATAGTTAAATAAACAATCTTGAACACCCTAATGTTCGGTTGTTTATGTTCACGAACAAGATTGTTTAGAGCTTGTGAACATGCTCATTAAGAAACTCGATTATGCTGTATAAAAAAACAAAAAAAAAAAATATTTTACTTAAATAGCAATGTTTTTACTTAAACAGACCACACCTGCGTCTCTCTCTTCTCCGTGACCACAGAAAAAAAAATTGTTGAAGGGAGTTTAGTCCCACACTGCCTGGAAATCGATGATGTTGATGTATAAAAAATATATATATATATGTGGTCGTTGGTAATTGAAAAGCGGGCAGCAGAGGGACTAGTCGGGTTGGGTTAGATACTAGTGTACAATATGGGCTGGCCAGTGTTGGTAGATTGGCTAGGCTCGGTTTGAATAAAAGAAATATTTTGTGAATTTTGAGCGGGCTCGACTCGGTTAAACTAGCCGCTCGATAAGAGGCTCGATTAACTTGAAAATAAACGAGCTCAAACTGAACACAAGCCGAGCTCGAACAAGTTGGTTTTAAACGAGCTCAAACTCGAATAACAGTCCAAGAAGCTCGACGAGCTTCGAGCCGAGCATGAGCACAGTTTTGGCTAACGAGCTCGAACACGAATAGGATGAAGCTCGGTTCGGTTCGTTTGCAGCCCTAGCTATAAGTTAGCTGAAATGAGAGTTTAGATGATCACAAATTTAATTTTGGAAGTTTCTAAATTGGATATGTCCAAGATTTATGTCTGATCAAAATTATTTTTGGTTAAGTATCACTTATATTTAGAACTTTTTTTCTTCTCTTATAGATAAGTTAAGCATCAATCTAGTGTGTTTGAAATATTTTAGAATTATTTAGTTAACTTTAAAATAAAGATAGCAGATTATTTACTTATATTTGATTTAAAGTAAGATGAATTTAGCACAAAGTCTAAAAATGCTGGTCAACAATGCAACTACATAGTAGTGAGCAAGGGCAATGCGTAGAAACTAAAAACATTCCTATGGCTTACAAAATGCTTGACCTAGTGGGGTGGTGGATAGTAGCGGTAATAATGACTTGTATTGGAGATAGTTGGTGGTGACTATCAGTGTCTATGACAATGGTGGTGGGTGACAAGTGGTGACAAAAGTTAGTGGCCGTGATGGTGGAGGCGACAACAAAAGGCAGTAGAGATTTTCGACTGCTATCTTTGATGGCAAGTGACACCAAAAGCATCAGCAGGTGGCAACAACAATGACTTGAATGTTGTATTAAAAAATAAGCCAAATCAATTGATTTTACAATTCATAAGAAATGAATTGAATGATAAATTTCAAATTCTTCATTTTTTTTACATTTAAACACCTATATTTTTAAAACCTTCCAATTTATATGCTTTACATCCAAAATAAAACAAACCAAACAATCCCGCATTGTCAAGAAATTAAGAAAAAAATATTTGGTATAAGCAATAATATACATTATTTATTTAATAATTCTATTAATTCTAATTTTACTCATATTTTATTAGATATTTTATATCACAGGATAATTTAAGAAATAATAATACATGTAAGATTCTTAATTTATTAATTTGTAATAATTATAATTGAATATGCACAAAAATTCTTTAAAAATAAATTTTCAATGGCTATATTAACTTTAGAAATCAAATAAATGATTATAAATTTTATTTTATTTTTACATTTTTTAATATATTATAAATAGTCAAAACTAAAAAAAAAAAAAACCCCCTTGTTTTACTAATAGTTAAAAAAACGCCAAATCCGTCGCTGTTAGGGTTTGGCGCGGAAACGGCAACGGCCGAGTCCCCCCTTTCGCCTATGATGCTGGCATCCCTATAAATAGGATTTCCCTTTCTATTCTTTGTTGACCAACAACAGAATCAGTCTTACATTGTCCCATTTCTCCTTTCTTTTGACAATCCACGCTTTCCTGCTTTGGACGAGCTGTCTCGCGAAGCCTTTTATCCTACCTGGCGGATGCAAGGTTCGTCCTTTTCATCCATTCATCTTTTCTCGTTTTCTTGCTTTTGTATTTGGTTATGAGATCGACCTTGGAGTTCTTGGACTTCGTGGTTTTGATGAATTGATCGGGAATCATGAAGCGGGCAAAGGGAAGAGGCTCTCCTTTATATGCTTGGTAATGCTTGTTCCATGCACAATCTATAAATTCATTCGAAGTTTTTCGTTTTTCTTTTCATCTAGAATTGAGATTATCTCTGTATTTTTGAACGTTTTTCTTGCGTGTGATGTCAGGTGCCACTTTTAACATTGTATTGTGCTTGTTTTTAAAATTTGAACTAACTTTTAACGAGGTAACCCTTTTCTCTTGAAGTTTGAGCCATTTCATTATCATCCGTGTCAGTAGCCTTAGCCAAACTATTCAGGATTTATCGTTAGTACTTCTTCCGTGGTCACTTCTCCCCAGCGTTTCATGCGATGCTCACTTGACTACATCAAGTTCTTAGTCACAACTTCCATGAAGTTTCCTTTGGTATATATCCCTTTCGATTCCTATAGCTTACACATTGATTCTACCTACTACCATCTTTTTTCGTTAATTTTCCTATGTTGTGTAAACATTAACCCATCTTAATTTTTTTGACAAAATTGTCTTCAGGTTCCTCGCCTGCACATTATGGTTTACAACCGCGAGACTTAAAGACAAACTAGGGTGGGTTTGCCAGTAACCTTAAAAATAGTTGAGGCTGCTATGGTGGCAACATCCTTCGCGTTATAAAGTTTCTACGCCTTAAACTGTTTGAAGAACACTTGATTAAAATGTCTTTTTTTTTTCTTTTTTTTTGAAGCTTGGAACAGGGAAATCTATTGCAACATGCTAGGAATTGGAATTTGTGGGGATGAAGAAGGTACATTTTTTAAGCCTAACGTTTACACTTATAATGATTCAAAATGAGGGGAAAGTGTGAATCCAAAAGATCGCTCGGAGTTTGATACAATCTCACTGTAATAATGAGTGATTTAAGTCGTCAATAGCACAATTGGGCCATGCCATCAAGAACCTTTTTTTAAAAGCATGTTTCAAAAGGTCCTCTCGGGAGCACCTATTGAGAATGCCTTTGGTGGATGGCTTTTAGGGACTCATCTCAGGAATGTATTTCAGCATTTCCTCACTGTTAATTCTCTCAATAGTCTCAACAATCTCCCTACTTTACTGATTAATACTCTCTGTCATGTTCTTCTTTTGCAAGCTTACGATGCAATGTATAACTACGTTTGTTATTCATCTCAGACATGCATTTTTTACATAGCATGATTACAAGAGCTTGTGCAGGAGTTGGTACTATGTATTAATTTTTGCAGCAAGGAGAGCCTATCTTTCTCAGTTCACTTGCCACTTTTAAAGGACCTCGATGTGTTAACGTTGCCTAACTACTCCATTCCATTATGGGTTCTATGGTAGAATGTCCATCTCATCAATTGCTCTCCTGCTCCATTGTGTCATCACATCCTGCTGCGCACATGCGGCTCTAGATTCAATACTCCATCGTATAATTGCACACGCCAAGCCCGCTACCCCATTACGCTCGCCACACGATCTACTTGTTGCAACTACCTAGCTCTATTAAGCCACCATCATCGTGGAGCTACTTGCTGCATCGTTCAAAGGTGTTATAAATACCCCGTCATCATCATATTACTGATCGTAATTATATTGCTCATCTACTAGCATTTGTGTGGGAGACGAGCTATTTTGCTATAACTTTTTGTTAACCTTCATGTAAAAACCAAAAAAAAAAGAAGCATCACAGTTATACCTTGCCCGACGGATCCCAGGATTCTGCCGCAAATCCTTCCCGAAATCCCGCCTAGGAACTGTAGATTCGGCGTCGTTCGCGTCTATCTCCGCGATTCCTGCAGAGATCCCGTCGAGGAGTACACATCTGGCGTCGTTAAATAGCGACCCAAATGAGAGCTTCAGCTCGCTGCTCACGACTCTTCTCCCCATTCGCTACCCTCTCGACTCCGACTCCATCGTGCTGTCCGACTTCGCTCAATCCGGTGCCATTCCCTTCCTGTCGGATCGGTTTTGATCGGAAGCACGAACAGGAGATCGTTGGCTGTGTAGGTGGCCTTCTCCCCTTCGCATGCTTCTTCGGCCAAATCTCTTAAACAGAGAGTTTAAGAGACTTAAACTCTCTGTTTAATAAAGATTAGGTTTAACCTAATTTAATTTTTGATTTATAATTAGTTTTAACTTAAATATAATTAATTAATATAATTAATTATATTTAATTTATCATAAATTATAAATTAAAATGATTTACTTATAATTAATTTAAATTAGCATAATTAATTATATTTCAAAATATAATTAATTATAATTAATTTTTGATTAATCATAAATTAAATTTAATTAAGTTATGATTAATTTTAAATTAATTATAATTAATTATGGATTAAATATAATTAATTTTTATTATTTTTAAATTAATTGTAAAATAAATCTAATGAATTTATAATTAATTTTGAAATTAAATATGTATTAATTATAATTATTTTATAATTAATTATAAATCATATATATTTAATTTATAGTTAATTATAAATTGTATATAGTTAATTATATGTCAAATATAATTAATTATATATAATTGGTAATTCGTTATAAATTAAATGATATCTTTCTCCCTCGTTCCTCAAGCTAACACCGCCGGCCGCCAAGGTATAACTCTCTAACTCTAAAACTCCGAGAACCCATTTTCGATGTTTGCGACGAGACGAAACGACCACCTATACACGCTTTTCTTAGCGTGGTGGGAGGAAGTTAGTCACGGTGCTCTCAACGAATCGGGTGATCACTTGAAATCCCTCGTTGATGTTCGTACCGCCTTGGAAACCTCGCCTATACACGCTTTTCTTAGCGTGGTGGGATAGGAGCCCGGTGCGATGCATATGACAAAGCTGGGATACCCATAAGTACCCGCTCGCGGGGAAATAACTGCTGTTCTTGCAAAATACTTTCAAAAAATACTTTTCTTGCAAAATACTTTTCTTGCAAAATATTTTCAAAAATACCCATACACGCTTTTCTTAGCGTGGTGGGGAATCAAAAAATACACGGCCGCGGTGTCCTCGAAAGAGGACATCTACCATACACGCTTTTCTTAGCGTGGTGGGATAGGCCCAGTTTTCTGTAGTTTTCCCCTAAACGGGGGAGACGCCGGGAGGCTGCCGAAATTTCGGGTGAAGACGGACCGTACTTGGACTTGATTTGCACATCCAATAAGACTCATACCTGGACTATATTTGAACTCAAAAGACATTAATAAAATGCTTAATTCAAACTCAAAACCAAACTTGAACAAATGATGGACTTGTATAAGACTTGAGTCGAACTCAAGCTGAACTGAACTCGAGTTGAAATAAACAAAGGCATGACTTGGACTTTTAAACTCAAACAAGATTTGAGTTGGACTATTGTGGACAATAAGACTTGAACTTAAACAAAATTCGAATGACTCCTAAAGACTAAGTTCAAGTGAAATAAAAATCAAATTGAAATCAAATTCAAATGAAAGTGAACATGCAGAAGAACTTGCAAACAAACACAATGGGACTATAGTGAGCATGAACTTGGACTATACAACATCAAGAAGAACTTGCAACCATCATAAATGATGTTGAAACTCATACAATTTATTGAGATAGTTACAAGGGTATATATTTGATTACAAGCATATATCAATGAGCAAATCCACCATACAAGTTATGAATTACCTCCAAGAGCAATGAGAGACTTATGATCCATACATCTCATTCCAACCAATATATTTGCAATCAAAATATGAAGCTCTCATATGAATGTGGAAGAACCTTCATGCTAATTAGAATGCAAACATCACCGAAAAATTATCACATAAATAAGGAGTGATGAAATTGGTGTGGCTCAAGTCATTCAATCAAAGTGGCATGATCATCATCAATATGACAAAGTCTTCAATCAACATCAAGATGCTATCATACCAACAAAGGATCAAACTAAATATAAAGGAATACATATGAAATTTGTTGTGAAAAGGAAGACTTGCAGCGACTATAGGATCTACAAACATCATTCACTCACAAATGATGATGGAGACTCATGCAATCAAATGTACTCAAGCTCGCAAGCAACCATCAACAAAGAACAAGGACATTGATCCGCATGCAAGCAAGGATAAAAGATCTGCAACACATACAAACTTTCTACAAAGACTGATGTATGTGCCACCGATGGGTAGATGCAGAAAGACTTCAGTAAATGCAGTATCCTAGAGTCAATTTCAGTTTGTGAAGGAATATATCTATCTATCCACTCATAACAATGTCAGAGGTACTACAAGTGTCAAACAACTACAACGAATATGAGCATCTACAAGAACAAGGCAGGAGACTCGTTAGTGCACTATGACCCGCCTACGAAAATCAACAAATAATGCACGACAGTCTACCTGTACGAAGCAGCGAATAATTCTATTCAAAAAGCTGCTACGCCACGCCACCGGATCTGCAACATCCGTACAAGCAGACAGAAGGCGTCTATAAATATTCCAAGGATACCCCTGCACGTGCACTATAAATTGTATACACATAGGTACACTAAAAGGGGTAAAAACAATTATAATACCCGCAAGGGCCCCGGCGAGCGTGTTATTGGTATACACGTGACGTCTAGGGATGCTGCGCGGGCTGACAAGTGAATTCTTGTTCGAACCCGATCTTTCTATACGGATCAATAGGAGTCGACAAGGTTCGAACTTTCAAACAAATACACAGTTGAGAGGACCAGTATATTTGTTTTAATACATTCATATCATGCCTTTAAGGCCTATAACAAAAAGAATTCACTTACGAGGGCAAAAAGCCTACGAAATCCGATCCTTTGTCGACAGCCCGACAGAGTTGACAAGGTTCAATCAATAAAAGAGAAATGACCCCAAACACCCCGATGATGGCCGTGTTGATTGCTTATCTCAACCGGAGGGGTTCACAAATATTTTTCAAATGCCACCAAAATATTCCAAAAACCTCAAAAATCCCAATTTCCAGATATATAAAATATGAAATCAATCCATCAATCACTCAAAGAAGAATCCATCCACCCTCCGCAATAGTCTGCCGGGGTGGACAAATTCAAATTTACTTCAGCTCACAAAGAGTCAAATGTCTAGTCGAAAATATCACTAGGATCCATTCTCAAGACAATCTCCTGCTAGTAAGGACGTGGTACGTGTCCTCTAACCGGCGGTTTGCCGCCAAATGGCACCGCAGGATAAACGGTTATGACCCGGGGCCCTCTGAACCGAGTGGTTTTGCCGCCAAATGGCCCCACGAAATATCGGTTATGGCCAGCGCCGTTACGTTTCTTATTGGCATCAAATCCTTGAGATATGAATCAATAGGATATGATTGATAGGGCACAAAGCCCTCTGTTAGCTAAGGTGGATTCAAATTTGTCCCCTTAGACAAACATTCAACCCCGGTCTACAAGGTACCCTTGGACGAAGCAACCCATGGCTGCCGACAAGGATCCTTCTGTCAGGTTGGGTCGACTACCTCCTCTGATTAAGTAGACCAGGGACCATGATGGCCCGGGACGACGGAACCATGGGATCTTGATCGGGTCTATCATCCATTCCCCCACCATCAGCTTTAAGTGCTAGATGGTAAAAATTTCTATTTTAAATATCAAATCTTCCAAATACCAAACTTCTTAAATTCACAAACTCAAATCCAAATTCTACCAATATCCAATCTTTCCAATCTCAAATCCATTGCTGCTACTATATGCCAGATAACACGTATTTTATACGTATCTGATTGACGACTAGCCTTAATCGAAAGTTCTCTCTCGTGATCGGGAGGGGTAATTAACTATAGGGGCTTGCGCCTATAGGAAACCAGAACTCAGATCATAAAGTCCTCGCAAAATGAGGGCGAAATCTCTGGGTAGTGTCTTATCTACAAGCCCATCTGCCTTCCAAAATTTACCTCGGAACATATTCAGTTAAAAGTCCCTCGCCGAAAAAGAAAAGCGAGCGGAGGCCGGGGCCGAATTTTCGGAGCCCACAGATTTCTGGCGACTCCGCTGGGGTTTGGTTTCTCTTTTCATCTTTGGCTAGTCGTCTCAGTGCTATAGTAGCAGCTATATCAAATCGTACTCAAGATTTTGAGTATTTCAAAATGATCGTTTAATGATTCAAAACTCTGAATTTTATAAAATGATCATCCAACAAAATTTATTTGGCATTCCGCAGAGTTTTAAATTTATTTTTATTGTTTGCTTATGCTAATGATTTTTGTCTATTTGTGTTTTTGTGTTCTGTGCAAGTCTCTGCATTTTGAAAGTGCGGGGTGATGTATCAGATTCTGATTGCTAACCCTTGCCTTTCATTTATGCAGATGGATCTACAGAACACCCCGATGACTGTCCAGCTGGGACAAGGAGCCAGGATCCAACTGGCTAATGCTATTATTGAGACCGGAAATGCCGGAGCTACCATCCAGTTTGGTAGCGTTGACTTCCCGGCGATCGCTGCAAGGAGTGCCACCATTCCTGCGAATGGTAGGAATGCTGAGAAGTCTGCCAGGAGATTCAATGCTAATGAAGCTCCTATCCGTCGTGTGCATCTGCCGGCACAACGACCTGTTGCTGAAAATTCTCGTGGGAGAATTTCTGTGTTTTAGAGGCTGTCACAGCCTGAGGCCCTGACCACCAGGAGAACTGTGAATGGTGGAAGAATCTCCGTGGTGACTGCAAACACCACCACTCTGTCAACCAGGTTATCTGCACTTGAAAAATACGATGCTGAGGCCTCCTCATCTGGAGGAAGGCCTACGAGAAGGCAAAGAAGGAAGATGAATGCTGAGCTCCGAGCTCAACATCAACAACTCCCGATCCATCCTTCCAATCTGTCGGCCCAAGAGCCTGAAGCCAATGTTCCCACTCGGAACAAGTTTACTGACCTGAAATGGGTCAAAAGGAATAGCTCTATTGGAGAGCTAAAGAAATCTTTTTGGGATCGACGGCCTGAAGCCCCAATCCCTCCAAAGAAGAAAGAGCCCGAAACTCTGTCTGCTCGAGTATACAGAGTCCTGAAGACTGTAAAGGAGAAGGGGCTGAAGAAAAAGAAGTTCCAACGGCCTTTGGTGATCGAGGCTAGGAGAACCCCGCCAAAGGAGCGTCTGTCCTTTGCTACAGAAAGAAGAGAAAGACAGTATGTTTCACGCGGTGAACATCGGGGCGTGACACCTGAATTACAGATTCAGGGATCCGCCGCTGAAAGGTCCCGGTGGAAAGGAAAACAAGTTTGGAGGCCAAAGCCTCGAAGAAATGAGAAAGATAGAAGAGAAAGGAGGATTGATCTGGGCGTGAGATCCGGTGAGGCTTCCCGGAGATCCGCCCCCATCTACGAACAACGTCAGAAGTGGGCCCCAAAAAGGACCCATAATGACATTCCTCCAGACGGTAGACACCTTGGAGAATCCTCCAGGGGATCCCGTCGCCCTCCATCTCCTCCAAAAGAAGAGACTAACTTCGATCGCAGCCCACTAATCGAAGAAGTCCCCGTGCCTAATCAAGAGCCGGAAATCCAATGGCGTCGTCGCTCGGAGATCCGACTACTGGAAGAAAATATAGATGATCAAAATATAGAAGATGAGGAATTCCTTGAAGAGGATGAAAATATACAAGAATACCTCGAAGGGGATGAAAACATTGAAGAAAATTTAGAAGAAAATATTGATGAATTTCTAGAGGAAAATCTAGAAGAAGAAATCAAAGAAATAAATAATACTCTGGACATGGAAGTTGTCTATATGGTGAGACACACCAATGTTAATGAGGAAACCTATTATGATGAGGGTGAAGATGAAGACGATCAACAACCGCCGATTAGGCGAGTTTATCACCGTCGTCGTGAAGCTGGGTCCACCACTGGAAGAGGTGGTCATTCTCAAGTTGAAGAAGAAGGAGAAGAAGCCGAGGAGAATCCCTTCGCTGATGAGAATGTCACGCTTGCAGACATGCAGAGACATGAAGCGACAAATGAGAGCCAAAGATAGAGAAATCTCTCAGTTGAATGAGAAAATGACTGAGATGATGGCTCAGATGGGAGCAATGATGCAGATGATGCAGAGAACTGTTGCTGTTGGTGCCATTCACAATCCTCCTCCGGATCCTCCAAATTTTCAGATGCCTCAAGTCTCGGGAGTACGAGGTATTCCTGAAGGTGGTCACGAGGCTCATAATGTAATCCGTCAGCCTACTCCACAAAATGTTGCAAGTACTTCCGAACCAGTAACTGCTGCACAGTTGGAAGGAATAATCACAGAAAGGATCAGGGCTATTATAGCCGTTGATCAAGCAGAAAAATTGGTGGGCAAAGGTCGTCCGTACCCTGCTGAGTATGACCAAGTACCATACCCAAAAGGGTATTCTGTACCAAAGTTCAACACTTTCAACGGTAATAACAACCCCAGGCAGCACCTGGCACAGTTTAAAGCCACCTGTGGAAATACTGGAGGAAATGACGCCCTACTCTTCCGACAATTCGTTAGCAGTTTGACAGCAACTGCTTTCGAATGGTATGCTGAACTGCCAAACGACTATGTGAAGACCTTTGCAGAGTTAGAATCTATGTTCGTGAAGAGATTCGCTAGTGCAACTGAGAAGATCACGATCGCTGACCTCGCTCTGGATAAGAGAAAAAGAGAAGAATCAGTGACTAAATACATCACTTGCTGGCGAAATTTGAGCATGAAATGTGAGCAGCAGTTAGAAGAAGAGCATGCCGTACAATTGTTAATGGGAAACATTGACGACAAGATGCAACCCTTCCTGTGCATGGCTACGATAAACACATTTCAAGACTTGCTCGACAGAGTGGCCAAATTTGAGAAGTTGAATTTCTCCAGATCAGAAAATCACTCTGATAAGCCCAAAAAGGCTAAAGCCCCGGGTGCTAGAAGAGGTGAAGCCGACTCTACATTCTTCTCCAGAGCTGATAGAGAAAAGCAGGTGATTTACAATGTAGACAAGGGCAAGCAGCCGATGCAATATCAAGAAAAGCCCAAACAGGCCTACAACCCTAACCCCCAGCCGAAGCTGATATTCGGGGGCAATGATAAGCCACGAACTTATCAAACTGGAGGTCAGAGACAAGCAATAGGAACTGGTGATAGAACGTTCCAATCCCTCAAAGATAAAATGAATAAAGAATATTCATTCAAGAGGGAGAGTGTCGCAAAGTTATTTCGACAAGTGTTGAAATCGGGTTTAGAACTGCCTGAATGCAAGAGACCCGAAGAGTCGAAGCACACTGGTGACCCAAATTACTGCCCATATCATCGGGTACTCAGCCATCCTATTGAAGATTGCTACATCTTTAAGGATTGGCTTGAAAGAAAATATCAAAAAGGAGAACTCACTTTGTCCGACAATGTGTTGTCTAACCCTAGAAAAGAATCAACTCGCGTGGTCACGTCCTCTTCCGTACCCCTGGTTGAAGAAAGAAGAAATGAAAAGAAGTCAATTCAAGAAAAAAAGTGGGAGACTGCGGTCTCCAAGAAAACTGTAAAAATGTTGAAGCAACTTGAAGGAGTTTCGTGTGTAAAGTGGAAGTCTCCTATTGAGCCAATGATAGATTTGAAGGCACTGCCAGTGGTACGACCTTCTACTTCTAAGCAGTTTTCCAACCAAGTTGGTCCTTCAAAGACTGGAAAGAAGAAGTCATCCAAGAAGAAAACCAAGCTGAAAAAGCCTAAGGAGAAAAAGACTGCAACTCAGAGGGTTATTGATAGTTTGGATGAGTACTGCCAGACTGTGAGGCGACCTATCAAGCTCGCTGACTTCATGACGGAGCTTAAGATAGATGAAGCTGAAGAAGATGATGAAGATTCTCTTCCAACAGAAATATGTCGCGTTATCTCAGTGGCGCCGAGTACCTCGATAAAAGAGGAATACACAGAAGTACCCTCTGAATCCTGTATAATGGTTTTGCCAATAGATTACAGTTCGGAGGAGGATTTGTATTTTCCAGAGGGAGACGAATCAGACCCTAGCATGGCGTCTCGGATGGGACATGTAAACCTGGGTGGTGATTCTGAATCAACAGATGAGTCCCTAGATGCAACAATGGCTGATTCTGAAGAAAATACTCCATTAAATGACTCTGAACCGGAGGAGATTGCTCAAGTGCAGTTAAGAAGCGGAAAAATACTACCGCCTCCACCGAAGAAAGTGGTCTCCAATAAAGATAAGGAAAAAGAAATAATTATCAATGATGATATTATCTCTGAAGATCTTAAGAAAAAGAACACTTCATCCAAGGGGATAGATTACAATATCTTATCCCATTTAAGAAAAATTCCAGCACAACTCAGTATATACGACGCCTTGGTGATGTCTAAAGACCTTCGGGAGACTCTGATTCAGGCTCTCAAAGATCCCGAAAGATACGAAGCGTATTTTGCTGAACGTAGTTTGACTGAAGTTCTGCAAGCTCGAAATGAGCCATTCATTACATTCTCCGAAGAGGACATGATGCTCGGAACTGCAGATCATAACCGTCCTCTGTATGTTACTGCAGAGAGCGATAAGCTGATCATCAGTCGAATCTTGATCGATCCCGGATCCTCCATAAATCTTATAAGCTTGAAAGCACTGAGATCCCTCTGCCTTGATGTAGAACACCTCGGGCCAGATAAGTTGATGGTGCATGGTTTCAATGAAAAAGGGCAGAAGACCCTCGGATCATTTATGCTTCCTCTTGTATTTGGAGAGCTCCATACAGAAGCTAAATTTCATGTGATTGACGCGGATACTTCATTCAAGGCGCTACTAGGTCGTCCCTGGTTGCATGAATATGGTATTGTCCCGTCAACACTACACCAATGTATGAAATATCTCAAAGATGGAGAAGAATTCAGGATCTCTGGCGACATTCAACCATTCACAGTTCATGAAGCAACAGTTTATGAAGATGCACGGTATTTCATGCCAAAGAAGCAAAAGTCTTCGAGCTCCCTCGAAGCTAAAGCATCAGGTTCAAAGACTACAAAGCGACCTGAACGAGAAGGTCAGAAGAAGCAGGTGGGAAGAAAAAAGGCAGTGCCGACTCTTCCCAAAACGCTGACCATTTCAAAAGAAAAGAAGCATGTACCTCATCTTGGAAGTGACACAGACGAAGATGACGATACTCCTACTAAATCTCGAAAAGTATGCCAGTCCATGGACGAATGGAGTAGGCATATTGAATTTTCAAATGATGATTATGACTACGATTCTATTTATATGAACACGGTGCAGAATGTATTCTCTAGAAGAATAGACGGTCTATCAATTTCAGATAGTGTACTCGTAGTTACGCGTGTTCCTTTACAACACTTCAAAGAAATCATTTCGCGTGAGGTGCATAAGGTTGAAGAACTCGCCACTCTCTATCTGCCTCCCCGTAAAAATGGGACTGTGCCAAAGAATGTGTTATATTCCACGGGAGTTCGTGAAGAGGAGAATCATGACTGGGATTGCATGATCCTCGACTCCGAAGAATTATCTCCTACGAGGCTACCAAGGTTCAATACCAGAAATATTCAGAAAATGCTACGAAAACAAGTCAATATTCCTACCACCAAACGACAACTTCGTACAAGTTTGGGCCTCTGGTATGGAAGGAGTCCACGTCCGTTACGGCAGAAGGATACAGATGCATATAAAGGTATCGGATTCATCAAGCGAAAATTCCTCCGGAAAGAGATTTGTCGCGCCATCACATGTGTGGAAATTGAATCCGAAGATGGTGATGCTGAAGAGATATACGAAGCTGATGATTATGATGAACAGCCCGTAGAAGCTGAACCTGCACCAGAAGAGTTTGAAGATTGTGGACAGGCGGCCACTATGGATGAACTAAAAGAAGTCAACTTGGGGACTGAGGAGGATCCTCGCCCAACCTTCATTAGTTCTCTTCTACCCGAAGAACAAATAGAAGAAATAAAAGAACTTCTCTGTGAATTCAGGGACTGCTTTGCCTGGACATATGCTGAGATGCCTGGCTTATCCCCTGACGTAGCAGTTCACAGATTAGCAATTAAACCGGATGTAGCGCCCGTCAAACAAGCTCCAAGAAGAATGAGATTGGAGATCGAAGAGCAGGTAATTGCAGAAACAAAGAAGCTAATAGATGCAGGATTTATCCGAGAAGAAAAGTACGCTGACTGGATTGCTAATATCGTCCCAGTGAAGAAGAAGAACGGGCAAATTCGTGTCTGTATTGACTTTAGGGACCTCAATAAGGCGTGCCCAAAAGACGATTTTTCACTCCATGTATCCGAACTCCTAGTTGACAATACGTCCAACTACGACATGTTCTCCTTTATGGATGGATCGTCAGGATACAATCAAATCAAGATGGCGCCCGAAGATGAAAAACATACATCGTTCAGGACACCCATCGGCATTTTCTGCTACACAGTCATGCCCTTTGGCCTGAAGAACGCTGGTGCCACCTACCAGCGGGCGATGACTCACATATTCGATAATTTGATACATCAGAAGGTCGAGTGTTATGTAGATGACCTTTTTGTCAAAAGTCTTGGCCGAAATGATCACTTAAAAGATCTCAGAATCGTATTTGAGAGAATCAGAAAGTTTGATCTGAAGATGAATCCTCTCAAATGTGCTTTTGGGGTTTCCTCCGGCAAATTCCTGGGGTATGTTATTCGTCATCGAGGAATAGAGATCGACCCCAACAAAATTAAGGCAATAACGGAGATGCCACCACTAAGGAACCTTCGACAGCTTCGCTCACTGCAAGGACAACTTGCTTTCATTCGGAGATTCATATCAAATCTATCGGGTAGGTGCCAGCTATTTTCAAAGTTAATGAAAAAAGACGTCCGTTTCAAATGGGATGCAGAATGTCAGGAGGCGTTTGATAGCATCAAGAGATATCTGTTGAATCCGCCCATTCTCGCAGCGCCAATTCCGGGGAAGCCTCTTATACTGTATACAGCTGCATTAGAAGAGTCCCTCGGAGCACTATTGGCCCAGAATAATGAAGAAGGCAAAGAAAATGCGCTCTACTATATCAGTCGAAGGTTGATTGGAGCAGAAAGCCGTTATTCCCCAATTGAAAAGCATTGTCTGGCGCTGATTTTTGCAGTTCAGAAACTCCGCCACTATATGCTATCCCATAAAATCACACTAATATCAAAGATCGATCCGCTGAAGTTCTTGATGACAAGACCAGCGTTGACAGGTCGTCTAGCCAGGTGGGCAGTATTGTTGTTGCAGTTTGAAATCATATACATGCCACAGAAAGCGGTGAAAGGACAGGCCTTGGCAGATTTTCTTGCTGCACATCCAATCCCAGCAGATTCCCCACTAAATGATGATTTGCCTGATGAACAAATAATGCAGATCGAGGAGGATGAAAAGCTACCGTTCTGGGAGATGTACTTTGATTGGGCATCATCGATTAGACCTGTCCGACCTCCAAATATTGCAAGAGCCCGAGCCGGCATTGGCCTCATTTTCGTAGCACCGGAGGGAGGTATAATGAGATTTTCATTCAGTTTGACTGAACCTCGGACCAATAACGAAGCCGAATACGAAGCTTTATTAGCGGGGTTGGAGATTGCGATCGATATCAGAATCCAACATCTCCAAATCTTTGGTGATTCTCAACTTGTAATAAATCAAGTACTTGGAATTTACAAGGTCGGCAAAGTTGAATTGGCCCACTATCACAAACGAGCTCTCGAGCTTTTGAAACAAGTACCAAATGTCAGAATGGCTCGAGTTCCTCGAGGACAGAATGCTAAAGCAGATTGTCTGGCCAAATTAGCCAAAGAAATGTCGAACATCAACGAGGAGAGTCCTATATTTATCGGGGTTTATACTCGTAGAGTATTGGAACCTGCTCTACTACAATTCCCAAGGGCAGAAAGAATTCCAGATTCAAGTCAGCAGGATGAAACTCCAGTTAACCCTCAACCTCTCCATCAGATCGTTATGGAGAATTATCCAGAAGAGCATCACGTGGCCAAGAGACATAAAGCTAGTCAAGCTTCAGAATCGTGGTGGCATTGTTTAGATATTGAAGTCGAAAATGATTGGAGACAGCCATTCATTGACTACTTCAAGGAAAACAAACTCCCGACAGAAAAGTCTATGGCCGCACAAATTCGAAAAAGGGCGTTAAGATACGCATTTGTCAATGACATGTTGTACAGACGAGCCTTTGATCAAATGTGGCTAAGGTGCCTAGGGACCAAGGAAGCTGATAAAGTGGTAGTAGAAGTCCACGAAGGACTTTGTGGAGCACATCAGTCAGGTCCCAAAATGACTGTCAAAATCAAGAGGATGGGATATTATTGGCCAACTATGATCAAGGATTGTATCGATCACGCTAAGAGGTGTCACGAATGTCAAATTCACGGTGATGTTATACATCAGCCTCCAAATCCGCTGCACCCAACAATAGCTTCTTGGCCATTTGAATGCTGGGGTACTGATATAATCGGGCCAATAGATCCGCCGTCTTCAGCGGGACACCGCTTTATTCTAGCGGCGACGGACTATTTTTCCAAGTGGGCAGAAGCAGCTCCATTCAGAGAGGTCACATCCGAGCATGTGATCAACTTTTTCACACACAATGTCGTCTACAGATTCGGTGTGCCACGCGAATAATCTCAGACAATGGTACTGCATTTTAAGAGTACAAAAATTTACAAGTTCGTTGATCGGCACAAAATCGATTGGCGGTATTCATCCATATACAATCCAAGAGCAAATGGATTGGCAGAAGCCTTCAACAAGACGCTGGTGAAGCTGTTGAAGAAGATCCTCACAAAGAACAAAAGGGAGTGGCATACGAAAATGGCAGAGGCGCTGTGGGCGTATCGTACAACCTATAAAACACCAACCAAAGCCACTCCTTACTCTCTAGTGTTCGGTGTTGAAGCCGTGTTACCATTGGAGATTGAACTACCGTCACTCCGGGTAGCAATTCAGAATGATCTCACTCAAGAGCAAAATGCTCGCCTCAGAATGGAAGAGCTCGACGCACTTGATGAACGCATGTTACAAGCTCAACAGAACCTAAAAATCTACCGAGGAAGAATGGCAAAGTCCTTTGATCGAATGGTGCGTCCTCGATCATTTCAAGAAGGAGAATTGGTCCTGGTGCTGAGAAGACCAATTATCCCACACCGAAAAATCGGTGGCAAATTCGTATCTAATTGGGAAGGCCCCTTCGTCATCGAGAAAGTATACCAAGGAGGAGCATATCAGTTGATCGATCTGAACGGTCAGAGGCCTATGCCGCCAATCAACGGTCGACATTTAAAGAAATATCACGCATAAAAAATTTCATATCTGATGTATTTTGTGATAATCAAAATTTTATATGCATATTTATTAATGCATGTTTTCTCATATTTTGAAATTCTCTTGTGTAGCAAGAACGCATTTCAAAATCCCCCATCAGACTGGGGGCATTTTAAATATTTATTTGGGTCGACATCGCGCTGCGTGCCGAGATCCCTAAATAAATATTTAAAATCTCAAAGACAAAAAGCCTATCCAAAATGTCCCTATGAGACATGGGGCATTTTAAATATTCATTTGGGTCGACATCGTACTATACGTCGAGATCCCCAAATGAATATTTAAAATCTCATATTCAAAATCTATTCCATTCTGAAATGTCCCTGAGAGACAGGGAGCATTTTTAAATATTTATTCGGGTCGACATCGCGCTGCACGCCGAGATCCCCGAATAAATATTTAAAATTATCAATACAAATATTCTTTTGTGCTAAAGAATACAAAGATTTCTTTTTCAAAGTCTATGCAGGTGATCTTTCAAGAGTTAGAGACACCGTCTTCTACAACTAACAAAGACTCAAAAGTCAAGAAAGAGGCTTTTGTGGCTACACACTCTACAAAATTGAGCCGAAGAAGCTTGAAGTCTTTCAACAGCCTGAAGCTTAAGGTTCGAATGGGAGTAAAAGGTCGGATCCAACAAGCCCAAATATGGCCGGATCGCTGGCAGCTCCGTATACTCAACAAGCCATAAGAAAGGCCGTAGTAGCGGAACCCCCACTTCGTCAACCCGTCAGTAGGGACTGTAGGAAGTACGAAGGCAAATTTGACTCGACAAGTTCAAGTGGTCGTAGTCTACAAAATTCTCCTAAATGACTGGAGAATCAAAGTTCCAGTGGAAGGATGAGTCTCAAGCAACTACCTAATGTTCGTAGGCTCAAAAATCTACAACCACAAAGGATGACTCCAAATCTACCAACTTCAGCAAAATCAGCATTGGGGAGCGCAATTCCCATATCTCAAGTCTGAAGTCTGAATGGGTGTAAGAGGTCGGATCCAATAAGCCCAAATATGGCCGGATCGCTGGCAGCTCCATCTACTCAACAAGCCATAAGAAAGGCCGTAGTAGAGGAACCCCCATCTCAGCAACCAGAGGACGAGGAGCTATCAAATTCTAGCTCTCCCGATCTAATGAACTCAAGTGATCAGATTAAAGCCTTCTCAAGTGGTTAAGGATTAAGATACTACCTACGTTCGGTACTATCAATTGAATCCAGAACCTGCAAGTCCTTCAACAAATCCGTAAAGCACAAAGCGAGGATCGAAGGAATTTTTCTTCAACAAGTCCGTCAAAGCACAAAGCAAAGGACCGAAGAAAATTATCCCAAAGTTCGTGAAAAGCCCAAGGCTGAACTAAGAGGATTCCGTTATCAACAAGTCTGTTATGCACAAAGCTTTGGACCGATGACTTTTCGCCATCGACCTAATACAAACCTAAGGGTTTAGGTCACCGGCATCTACTCCTTCAACGAGCCCGCCAAAGCAAGAAAGCATAGGGCCGAAGATACAAAAATCTCCTGAAAAATCATTATTGATAAATCAGGTGATTCTCCATCATTGTCCGCATCACAAAGCACAGGGCAAAAGAAATCAATATCTCAATCATCTATTGATACATCGAGGAGATCTATTGAGAAAGAAAATCTTAGTGTGACATCCAAACGAATTTTTGGAGATCCACTAAATGAAAATCCTAGTGTGACATCTAGAACAAATATCTAGAGATCCATAGGGTTAAACAGCTTACAACAAACGTGATTCGCTCCATACGCATATCACATTTGTTGGGGGGCATTTGTTAACCTTCATGTAAAAACAAAAAAAAAAAGAAGCATCACAGTTATACCTTGCCCGACGGATCCCAGGATTCTGCCGCAAATCCTTCCCGAAATCCCACCTAGGAACTGTAGATTCGGCGTCGTTCGCGTCTATCTCCGCGATTCCTGCAGAGATCCCGTCGAGGAGTACACATCTGGCGTCGTTAAATAGCGACCCAAATAAGAGCTTCAGCTCGCTGCTCACGACTCTTCTCCCCATTCGCTACCCTCTCGACTCCGACTCCATCGTGCTGTCCGACTTCGCTCAATCCGGTGCCATTCCCTTCCTGTCGGATCGGTTTTGATCGGAAGCACGAACAGGAGACCGTTGGCTGTGTAGGTGTCCTTCTCCCCTTCGCATGCTTCTTCGGCCAAATCTCTTAAACAGAGAGTTTAAGAGACTTAAACTCTCTGTTTAATAAAGATTAGGTTTAACCTAATTTAATTTTTGATTTATAATTAGTTTTAACTTAAATATAATTAATGAATATAATTAATTATATTTAATTTATCATAAATTATAAATTAAAATGATTTACTTATAATTAATTTAAATTAGCATAATTAATTATATTTCAAAATATAATTAATTATAATTAATTTTTGATTAATCATAAATTAAATTTAATTAAGTTATGATTAATTTTAAATTAATTATAATTAATTATGGATTAAATATAATTAATTTTTATTATTTTTAAATTAATTGTAAAATAAATCTAATGAATTTATAATTAATTTTGAAATTAAATATGTATTAATTATAATTATTTTATAATTAATTATAAATCATACATATTTAATTTATAGTTAATTATAAATTGTATATAGTTAATTATATGTCAAATATAATTAATTATATATAATTGGTAATTCGTTATAAATTAAATGATGTCTTTCTCCCTCGTTCCTCAAGCTAACACCGCCGGCCGCCAAGGTATAACTCTCTTCTCTAAAACTCTGAGAACCCATTTTCGATGTTTGCGACGAGACGAAACGACCACCTATACACGCTTTTCTTAGCGTGGTGGGAGGAAGTTAGTCACGGTGCTCTCAACGAATCGGGTGATCACTTGAAATCCCTCGTTGATGTTCGTACCGCCTTGGAAACCTCGCCTATACACGCTTTTCTTAGCGTGGTGGGATAGGAGCCCGGTGCGATGCGTATGACAAAGCTGGGATACCCATAAGTACCCGCTCGCGGGGAAATAACTGCTGTTCTTGCAAAATACTTTCAAAAAATACTTTTCTTGCAAAATACTTTTCTTGCAAAATATTTTCAAAAATACCCATACACGCTTTTCTTAGCGTGGTGGGGAATCAAAAAATACACGGCCGCGGTGTCCTCGAAAGAGGACATCTACCATACACGCTTTTCTTAGCGTGGTGGGATAGGCCCAGTTTTCCGTAGTTTTTCCCTAAACGGGGGAGACGCCGGGAGGCTGCCGAAATTTCGGGTGAAGACGGACCGTACTTGGACTTGATTTGCACATCCAATAAGACTCATACCTGGACTATATTTGAACTCAAAAGACATTAATAAAATGCTTAATTCAAACTCAAAACCAAACTTGAACAAATGATGGACTTGTATAAGACTTGAGTCGAACTCAAGCTGAACTGAACTCGAGTTGAAATAAACAAAGGCATGACTTGGACTTTTAAACTCAAACAAGATTTGAGTTGGACTATTGTGGACAATAAGACTTGAACTTAAACAAAATTCGAATGACTCCTAAAGACTAAGTTCAAGTGAAATAAAAATCAAATTGAAATCAAATTCAAATGAAAGTGAACATGCAGAAGAACTTGCAAACAAACACAATGGGACTATAGTGAGCATGAACTTGGACTATACAACATCAAGAAGAACTTGCAACCATCATAAATGATGTTGAAACTCATACAATTTATTGAGATAGTTACAAGGGTATATATTTGATTACAAGCATATATCAATGAGCAAATCCACCATACAAGTTATGAATTACCTCCAAGAGCAATGAGAGACTTATGATCCATACATCTCATTCCAACCAATATATTTGCAATCAAAATATGAAGCTCTCATATGAATGTGGAAGAACCTTCATGCTAATTAGAATGCAAACATTACCGAAAAATTATCACATAAATAAGGAGTGATGAAATTGGTGTGGCTCAAGTCATTCAATCAAAGTGGCATGATCATCATCAATATGACAAAGTCTTCAATCAACATCAAGATGCTATCATACCAACAAAGGATCAAACTAAATATAAAGGATTACATATGAAATTTGTTGTGAAAAGGAAGACTTGCAGCGACTATAGGATCTACAAACATCATTCACTCACAAATGATGATGGAGACTCATGCAATCAAATGTACTCAAGCTCGCAAGCAACCATCAACAAAGAACAAGGACATTGATCCGCATGCAAGCAAGGATAAAAGATCTGCAACACATACAAACTTTCTACAAAGACTGATGTATGTTCCACCGATGGGTAGATGCAGAAAGACTTCAGTAAATGCAGTATCCTAGAGTCAATTTCAGTTTGTGAAGGAATATATCTATCTATCAACTCATAACAATGTCAGAGGTACTACAAGTGCCAAACAACTACAACGAATATGAGCATCTACAAGAACAAGGCAGGAGACTCGTTAGTGCACTATGACCCGCCTACGAAAATCAACAAATAATGCACGACAGTCTACCTGTACGAAGCAGCGAATAATTCTATTCAAAAAGCTGCTACGCCACGCCACCGGATCTGCAACATCCGTACAAGCAGACAGAAGGCGTCTATAAATATTCCAAGGATACCCCTGCACGTGCACTATAAATTATATACATATAGGTACACTAAAAGGGGTAAAAACAATTATAATACCCGCAAGGGCCCCGGCGAGCGTGTTATTGGTACACACGTGACGTCTAGGGATGCTGCGCGGGCTGACAAGTGAATTCTTGTTCGAACCCGATCCTTCTATACGGATCAATAGGAGTCGACAAGGTTCGAACTTTCAAACAAATACACGGTTGAGAGGACCAGTATATTTGTTTTAATACATTCATATCATGCCTTTAAGGCCTATAACAAAAAGAATTCACTTACGAGGGCAAAAAGCCTACGAAATCCGATCCTTTGTCGACAGCCCGACAGAGTTGACAAGGTTCAATCAATAAAAGAGAAATGACCCCAAACACCCCGATGATGGCCGTGTTGATTGCTTATCTCAACCGGAGGGGTTCACAAATATTTTTCAAATGCCACCAAAATATTCCAAAAACCTCAAAAATCCCAATTTCCAGATATATAAAATATGAAATCAATCCATCAATCACTCAAAGCAGAATCCATCCACCCTCCGCAATAGTCTGCCGGGGTGGACAAATTCAAATTTACTTCAGCTCACAAAGAGTCAAATGTCTAGTCGAAAATATCACTAGGATCCATTCTCAAGACAATCTCTTGCTAGTAAGGACGTGGTACGTGTCCTCTAACTGGCGGTTTGCCTCCAAATGGCACCGCAGGATAAACGGTTATGACCCGGGGCCCTCTGAACCGAGTGGTTTTGCCGCCAAATGGCACCACGAAATATCGGTTATGGCCAGCGCCGTTACGTTTCTTATTGGCATCAAATCCTTGAGATATGAATCAATAGGATATGATTGATAGGGAACAAAGCCCTCTGTTAGCTAAGGTGGATTCAAATTTGTCCCCTTAGACAAACATTCAACCCCGGTCTACAAGGTACCCTTGGACGAAGCAACCCATGGCTGCCGACAAGGATCCTTCTGTCAGGTTGGGTCGACTACCTCCTCTGACTAAGTAGACCAGGGACCATGATGGCCCGGGACGACGGAACCATGGGATCTTGATCGGGTCTATCATCCATTCCCCCACCATCCGCTTTAAGTGCTAGATGGTAAAAAATTTCTATTTTAAATATCAAATCTTCCAAATATCCAAACTTCCTAAATTCACAAACTCAAATCCAAATTCTACCAATATCCAATCTTTCCAATCTCAAATCCATTGCTGCTACTATATGCCAGATAACACGTATTTTATACGTATCTGATTGACGACTAGCCTTAATCGAAAGTTCTCTCTCGTGATCGGGAGGGGTAATTAACTATAGGGGCTTGCGCCTATAGGAAACCAGAACTCAGATCATAAAGTCCTCGCAAAATGAGGGCGAAATCTCTGGGTAGTGTCTTATCTACAAACCCATCTGCCTTCCAAAATTTACCTCGGAACATATTCAGTTAAAACTCCCTCGCCGAAAAAGAAAAGCGAGAGGAGGCCGGGGCCGAATTTTCGGAGCCCACACTTTTATGCGCTTGTCTAATGTACCCTTTTTTATTGTCCCTTAAACTTTCAAGAGGCTCTTTAAGTTTGTTCACCACATTAGTAGCTTTTTTGAAGCTCATCAAAATCCTCCACAGAATCCTTTACATTCTCTAGAAGATCTAGATGCCGACATTATTTCTTTTCTTCTTCTTCTTCTTCTTCTTCTTCTTCTTCCCACATGATATAATTATTTATACTATGTGTTTTTGTCTCAAATGCAACTTCTCCCAATTATATTTCATCTCACTTTCTTCATGGCACTTTTAGGAAAGCTCTCAAAACTTCAGGGACATCTCTACTGCACTTGGTTAATAATATAATGCTCATTTTCCTTTGATTGCTCTTATATTCGACGGAGGTCTTCTGATGAGGACATCCGAGATCAACGGCTACGATCTTGAGTTATTTATTTATATATTTTATGTACTAGTTTATTTTATATTATTGTTTTTTTCTTTATACCCTTACGGGTGGTCATGTAGTATGAGGCCTATTTATAGGCTAGTTGTTTTGTATTTTGAGATGATGAATTGTTAATTAAAATTTTTATTCTACTTGTCTGATCTCTTAGTGAGTTGAGAGGAGATTGATCTCTTTGTGAGTTCATGAGAGGAGAGACCTGAAGAGGGTGATCGCAATACCCGTCAACCTTTGGTGGATTCCAAGGTTCGCGGTTTTACGATCTCTTTGTGAGTTCGTTAGTTTACTTTTATCTTATTTGTATTTTTCTTTCATCTCTTTTCTCCCCCACTCGATCCACCACCCCTTCCAACCTCCCCACCACTGGTGGCTCAACCTCCTCCACCAAATTCATCTTCTAGCTCCACCACCTAAATCCCACCCACCTACCTAGCCACAACCCGCCACCTAGCCGCCCCCTTTCCCCTTTGCCACCCCCCCTCCCCCATAATTTCCTCCTCATTATGATGATTTCAATCACCATAATGACTTCCTAATTTAGCTCAAGCATAAGAGGGAAAATTTGAATTCATTTAAAATTCAAATTCGAATTTCAAATTCTTTCC
Source organism: Dendrobium officinale (assembly GCA_019514585.1). Classification (NCBI taxonomy): domain Eukaryota; kingdom Viridiplantae; phylum Streptophyta; class Magnoliopsida; order Asparagales; family Orchidaceae; genus Dendrobium; species Dendrobium officinale. The sequence continues at coordinate 7,943,281 of CM033700.1, forward strand.
ATATAGGAAATCCCAAATTAGGAAAGTATCAATCATGAATTCAATTTCAAAATAAATCAAATTGGATTTATTAGTCCCTTTCCTCAATTTGAAATTTGAAATTCAAATTTCAAAAACTTTTATTATTTGCAAATCTAAATTAGTAAAGTGCATAACTCCAAGTCTATATGAATTTCAAATTAGATTTGAGTTGTCATTCTCTTTCCTAAATGACATAAATTGATTAGGAAGTTACAAATCTTCTCCCCAAATCCCTCTCTCTCTCTCTCTCTCTCTCTCTCTCTCTCTCTATGGCCGCCCATTACTCCTCCCCTTAATTAGGAGCTTAAATCATGGCTCCAAACAAGGATCCATTAATTCCCACTTTAATTTGAATTCAAAACTCAAATTAAATCCTGCCAAATCCACTTAAAATTTGAAATTAATCTCAGATTTTGTGATTAATTTCCCTCCCCCTCTCTCTAATCGTATACCTCTCTCCCTAGCTCTCAAAATTAATTCCTGAGGAGGAGAGAGCTGCAAGGGAACTCCTAATCCCTTACACCACTCCGTTCCCTCCAACTGATCACGAAAACCTGATGTATTTCCTGAACGGGATTGCTGTCCAGAATTCTGCATGTTGGTAAACTACTGTCCAGCAGATTTCTGCAGTTCCACACTAGCTAGCCAGCCCCAGAATTCAACCCATTGCTATCCAGACATCTCATGTCTGCTGTTTCGCATTTCAAGCACCTAAAACCTGCTGTTTAGGAGATTTGGAACATGTTTTCTTGCTGTCGAGCCTGCTATAAGGTCTTCAAACATTGTCCGGACATTCGAGACTGCTGAATACACCTTCAGGAAGGTTCTTGAATGCCTCCTACTTCCTCCCAAGTCTTCCTACAGCCGCGGTAACTGCTTATTTTCTGATTTTTTGGTAAACTCCCCTTCAATTCTCTTATCTCCTTAGTTTACTCATCAATTATAGTTTTAATGTGATTTATGACGATCATGCCAATTATTCTCCGCTAAAGCTTAGTGTTTAGTAGAAATGTGTGATGGTCATTTCATAGTACTAATCTTATTGTTAGCATAGGGATTTATTGTTGAAACCATTCATGTATGCAACGTTAGATTAACTTGATTGTTTTCCGATCTTAACTTTCACGCACGTGATTCGGCCTAAACTTGTCTTACCGCTCTTTGTGTTTTATTGCGTCATTTAAATTCACCATTAAGATACAATTATGTGTTCTAAGAATATTAAGCATGCAAATTTTGTAAGTTAATCATTCTTGCATGTACGTTTCACATCTCGTCGGACCAAACTACTGTAAAACTCTGCTTCCACTCTTCTATGTTATATCCTCTCTCTGTCTCATAGAATATGGAAATCATGCATCCATTTTTGAAAGTCTTCTTCAGCAGCCCAATAATCCATAACGTAGAAATAGAAGTGGCAGTCTTCTGATAGGAAATACTTGATTCCAAGTATTTCCTAATCACTTTAGCCAAAGATCTCACAGCAAACTGCTGTCCACAGCAGGAAATCAGCCAAAACAGTGGGAAAACACGAGAAAAAACGATAGAAACACGAAGTAAGAACTTGTATTTTACTAGAAGAAGAATAAAACAGCAAGATACAATTGATCCTCAATTCGAGAGGAGGATCGTTCTCTCCCAAATCTTTGGCAACGCCAAGAGCCCAAAGAAAACCTAAATCTACGAGATCTCAAATTTCAGCCCAAATTCAAGATGCCCAAACCCTAAGAAATTTAACTATTTAATGCATACAAATCAAAAGGAAATCCCTAAACACTCCCTACATTCAAATTTCCCTCTCAAAACGCTAAAAAATGCTTCCTAAAATAATCTCTTCGGCTGGTCGGGCCGCTCGATCTCCGCAGGAGCCGGAGATCGGTCGCTCTTTGCGACTTGCCGGTCCTGTGCGGACCGGATGGACCGGTCCAGTGGACCGGTCTAACAATACTCCCCGCCCCAAAATCCACCTTGTCCTCAAGGTGGAGATATGCTCGTGTTCCGGTGGAGGTGGCCATCCTTGAGCTGACTGAATAACCTTTTTATATTGCTGAACCAAGGGCTGCATAGAAAGAGAAACATCCCCTCCCTCCTCCAATCTGATCGCATCCATCCTGTGTAGTCCCACCACATAATCTTCCCCCACCTCTTGTATGTCCCTAACCATGGTCTTAAGTGATGTCATGGCTTTGGATAGCCTTGCATCTCCCCTTATAACCATCTTTCTCCCATCCACTATTAATTCCATCGTGAGTGCTCCCTAATTGTCCTTGGTTTCCCCCAAGGTCTGCAACCATTTCATCCCCAGGATGACATCCGTACTCCCCAATTCCAAGGGAAGGAAGTCTTCCTTTACATGGATCCCTTGAATCTTCAGTACTACTCCTTGACAGACTCCTCTACCCATCTCCACCTTCCCCGTGCCCATCATCACTCCATAGCCTCCGGTATCCACTAACTCCATCCCCAATGACTCCACTATCTGGTTGGAAATAAAATTATGGGTTGCCCCACTGTCAATCAACACAACCACCTCGCGGTCAGCTATCTCTCCTCTCACTTTCATAGTGTGACTCGGGGTGAATCCCACTACAGAGTTGAGGGAGACTTCTGCCACATCCAGGTGCAGCTTCTCCTCCTCCTCATCAGATCTGCTGCCTCCTCCCTCCTCGTCTTCCTCATCTCCACAGACAAGGAGAACCTGAAGAGTTCGGTCCTTGCACCTGTGCCCCGGCATGTACTTCTCATCGCATCTGAAGCACAACCACTTTGCTCTCTTGTCCTGCATTTCTTTTTCGGTCAACCTTTTGAAATTTTCCCCACTCCCTCCTTCTACTGGCTTCTCCCCGGGTGTCTCATTATTGTTGCCTGATGCAGATCCCTTAGGTGCTAGAAGAGTGGTCGTCGTCCTGTAAGAGCCTCCTGAGCAGTTTCCTCGAGCCCCTCTTTCTGCTTTCTTTTGATCTTCTACCAACTGCGCCAGCTCCATAGCCTTTCCCAGGTTCCTCGGCTCCAGTACCCTGACTGCTGTTCGGATCTTTGGTTTCAGCCCCTTCATGAAGTTCCCTTCTAAGGCTGACTCTGAGATGTGATCCAGACGGCTAGCCAAATACTCGAATCTGTCCCGATAGTCAGCCACGGTCCCCCTCCTGAGTCAGAGCAAAGAACTGCTCATAGAAGTCTCCTCCCCCATCGGCTCGGAAACGCTCTAATAAACAATCCTTGAACTCTCTCCAGTTCCTGATAGGTTCTCTTCTGTCTCTCCACTGATACCAGGCCAACGCCTTCCCTTCCAGACACAAACCTGCCGCCGTCAGCTTCTCATCGTCTGTCAGCCCGTTGACAGCAAAGTAACGCTCCACCTTGTAGATCCAGTCATGGCCATCTTCACCCTCAAAGATGGGCATCTTCAACTTCCTCACCTTCGGATCCCTTCCGTTACCCCGGAACTCTCCATAACCTCCCATTCCTCGAAGATGAGGCGCTCCCCAAGTGTCCTGGTCCTCCCTCCAACGCTGGTATCCGAGTTCGTCGTCATAATCCCCCCTTCCTCTTTCAAAATCAGCACAGCGACCTGAAATTCAGACCTCGACGCTGATTTTTCTCTCCTTTCTCCAAAATCTGCACTACCTTCATATTCCCCCCGCCTGCCTCCGAAATCAACACCTCGACGCTGAAAATCAGCACCTTGACGGTCATTTCCCATGCTCATCTCCTCTCTAGAGATTGGCTCTAGAGGTGGCATGTCGTCGTCCCTTTCAAGAATCTCCACCTCCGGATTCCTCCTCCCCCGGATTGGGTTTGAATTTCCTCCTACGCCATGGCCGTCAGTAGTCTCTCTCACTTCCGATGTCTCCGGATTGGTCTTCATCTCCAATGGTTTCTTCATCATTTCTTCCATAGACGCAAACCTCCCTTCCAACCTGTCATTGTTGGCGGAGATTTCCATGAACTTTCCCTCCAGATCTGTCTTCAGTTGTCCGAACTCGCCTTCTAATGCTTCCACCTTCTTTCCGGCCATTTTTCTTCTAACGGATCCCAAAAAAAAATTCTTCTTCCGGAAAAGAAACTTGCTGAAATTTCAGAATTTCAGCCGCCGGTGGTCCCAAATCGATGCTCTGATACCAATTTGATAGGAAATACTTGATTCCAAGTATTTCCTAATCACTTTAGCCAAAGATCTCACAGCAAACTGCTGTCCACAGCAGGAAATCAACCAAAACAGTGGGAAAACACAAGAAAAAACGATAGAAACACGAAGTAAGAACTTGTGTTTTACTAGAAGAAGAATAAAACAGCAAGATACAATTGATCCTCAATTCGAGAGGAGGATCGTTCTCTCCCAAATCTCTGGCAACGCCAAGAGCCCAAAGAAAACCTAAATCTACGAGATCTCAAATTTCAGCCCAAATTCAAGATGCCCAAACCCTAAGAAATTTAACTATTTAATGCATACAAATCAAAAGGAAATCCCTAAACACTCCCTACATTCAAATTTCCCTCTCAAAACGCTAAAAAACGCTTCCTAAAATAATCTCTTCGGCTGGGTCGCGCCGCTCGATCTCCGCAGGAGGCGGAGATCAGATCTCTCTTTGCGACTTGCCGGTCCTGTGCGGACCGGATGGACCGGTCCAGTGGACCGGTCTAACATCTTCTTTCCTACATTCCAAGTTCTATTTCAGGCAAGCTCCAATATGCTTGGCAGCACTCCAAATATTACGGAAATCATACTGCAACTATCAATCTAGGAAGCAATCTCTAAGTATCTCCATTTGTAGAAGAGTAATATTATGCATTTAATTCCCTGTATCCATAGTTACTATTTTTCATTTTTTTTTCTCTCTTAGACTAGTTTACTTATCTCTATTCTAAGTCCTCTAAGGCATGTTTCTCCTATCAATTTTGTTTCTTGTCACTTCCTCAAACGAATAAGAAGCATTGAAGTCCTTTTCTTCTATATTTTCAACATAAAGTAATGGTAATGTAATACCATTTCGATCTCTCTCATCCAACATAAAGTAATGGTAATGTAATAGCATCCTCTCATATGATCTCGTCTTGAATTTATTATGATTTGATTATTAATTCTTAGAATGAAAATTTGATCTTCCCTTATTTTTTATTGTTTTTTTTTTTATGACCTGTTCATGTTGTCCACATTTAAAATAGAAGTTAGTGTACATTCTCTTTTTTTTGTCACCTGATTTTCTCATCAAGGATAAAATCTCTAATTTCGTTAGTACTCTATCTGCATCTTCTAGAACACCAAATTTGAACCATTAAACTTGTCAATCTTAATCTTCCATTCTTTGTGTTTGTATTTGATAGCTTTTTAAATTATGGCTTAAATACTGATTGTTAAGATAGTGATAAAACATCGAACAAAAATCAGGCAAAGATAAGAGAAGGAACACAAGTGTTCACAAACACTAAGGTTCACCTGCATCCACGATCACACAAACATCAAATATTTTTGCTAAGCTTTAGAAGTGGTACACAAAGATTTTTTTTTTTTCATATATAGAGATGACTTAAAGTTACTGCTTGCTATATTTAATGAAGAGCATAGAATGCCCTTGCTTTAATTGATGCTCACAGTGATAAAATACAACTTTCCACTATGGCGACTTATTGAGGAAGCAGGAAACCAATGAAGAAGGATTTTGCTGACTTATTTCTTCGGGGAAGACGCATGTCAGTGTCTTGCTACTGTGTTGCTGAATGGAAACCTCCTAGCCCCTTTGTCCTAGTGGAGAAGAGAACTCGACCACTTCTCTTCATTTATCTTCATTTTCTTTCTACTATGGGACGCCAATCTTTATTTCTAAAGATGCTATCAAAAGCGTAAACAGGCAACCTACAATTAATTTGCAAGATTACATCATTTTCACAAATCTACAAATGATTTCATAGCCTCACTAAAAGGATTTAATTACATCTATGCAAATCTCAATTAAATAGTTATAATAAATGGGAGACTTGATCATATCTTCTACATATTTGATGAGAGAAAATTTTGGCAATATAATTTAACGTTGAAATTGTCAAACCCAAAGACTATGCTTGAATCCAGGGTCAGCAGTTCAACTGATCAAATGGGTGGCTAGGATTCAAAAATCATGCTTTGAATTTATATTTATGTTTTAGGGAGTGACCGGGGGCGGTGGAGTAACTTGAAGAATTATGAAAATGATTATGTCTCTATCAATTCCAAAATAATGCTTAAGTTTTCTTTAATATAAAAATTTATAAAACCCCACTTAATATATGCAAATATATGTGTCGAATCAAGTAATATAGTGATAGAGTAGAGTATCGATTCCACGAGGAAGAATGTTTACTTGCAAATACTAGTATTATTTGCTACAATTACAATAATTATCCTACTCAATAAGAATAAGGGCTTGTAGAGATTCAATCACTTTTGTAAAAAATATTATCAAAATAATGGATACCCTTATATGATAAAATATTTTGGATTAATAAAATGTAAATTAATATGTTTCTTAATTATTCTCTTTTTAATGTGATATTATTCAGAGCATATGCATCATCTATGTTAAGCGTGAAGAGACAAAGGAAGGGCCTACCTTATTCCACTCTCAATATCACTCTAAACTCTTATAATTTGTCATCCTATAAAAATTTTAGAAAAGTGAGTAAATCATGTACTGTTAATTATCCCTTCATGACAATCTATCTCTAAAAATTTGATAGATAACAAGCACTATGCCTATGCTTGCATCATACCAATCCAATATACCTGGTTGTGTCTACTTTTCTAGTCTTGTACTCCACATTACACCTGATATTAACTACACATATGACCACTATGAGCATTAAATAAAAACCTGATATATTGAAAATATCATATCATTACTTTAAAGATTAAGAGAAATCAGTAGTACTCCATATTTAATTTACATTATCAATCAAAAATTAGAAAATTTAGTCATACATGAAGAACAAATGAACTAAACTCATTTTCATTAATTACATAAAAGAAAGGAAGTACAGAAGAAAAGATATCACCATATAGTTCAACAATCTCCTATACACTCCTCCTTGAACTTACAAATTTGCTTCCACAAACCTGACCAAACACTCTAATGAAGTGGATCTAGTGTTCTCTAAATTTTCTTAGTTATCACTCATAAGAAAATTTCAGAGAGATGCTCTGAAGTCAAACTTTTACTAAATGAATGAACTCTCTTATAGACCTTACAAGTGTGCTATTTATAGAAAACACAGAAAACAGATTCTGACACCGTGGCCCTCGAAACACTTGCGTCACAACACCCATAAAATGAACTAATGCCGCAACTCTGAAGGGTTTTCTCCGATGCGGCGCTTACTGGCATTGACCCTTTGTTTAATGAATCGATGCATCGCTTTGCTGGCAGAACATGTCCTGAACGGTTACAATTGTAGCGATGTGGTGCTGCTGACGATTGAGTATTGCGGCGTTCAAGTGGCACTTCCTTGGCTTGGCGGTGCTGACTTTTAGCGACGCAACGCTGTTCAGCAGAGACTGAGCTTTGCGGCGCTGACTCCTCCGGTGCTACGACTCTGTCCAGACAGAGACTGGCTTTTGAGGCGCCGAATCCTCCGGTGCTGCGGCGCTGTCTAGACAGAGACTGGGTGCCGCCATGTCCACATATTTTGGCTTCGCGGCAGTATTGTGTCTGACAACGCGGCATTGTACTGGTACTTGAAAATTTTTTCATTTTCCATATTTTTCTGCACAAATACTACTAAAACAACATATTTTCACTGACAAATTAACACATAAAACATAACATTATTTACAATTAGCAGGGAGCTAGTTTATTAACTTCAAGATAAATCTTCTAAAAATGAAAAAAAAAATGTTGATGAAGCTGGTTCTGTAAAAAAATTAAATGAGTAATTGTTATGTCGCAGATGTTGTTTGTCAATGGGAGATGAAAAAAAGGTAGTTTAAACTTGCCTAGCATTTTCTCGCGTCAGTTAGGAACTAAATTGTAAATAAGGAAATTTATTTCTAATAAAATTCAGTTTGTGATCTTGTTCCCTATAAAAGCTAAATTAGTTTTATAGTCTCCTTGTTAGCTTAATTTAAATTTCTGGGAAATTACTGTGTTGCTTATGTTTTTTTCTATGAGAGACAGCAGAAGGAGAAATAGTTAGACTTACCTGGCATCATATTTTTCAGTTGGGAACTAAATAGGGGATAATTGATGTTTTCCTAGAAATTTAGATTCCTCCATATTCTTTTAGTTAGCAACCTGATTTCCATATTTGTTTAATCGCTTTAGTTTCTGTACTTTCTGGTTGACCTCATTGATTCTATCTTACCTATTTTTTAGACTTTTCCATTATAAATTGAAAATGATTATCATTTATGCTCTTCATTCATATAAATTTATAGGATGCTATGCTTCATCTTCTTTTTATCATTCCTGAATCAATTACTAAGAAAAGGACATTTCAGGCTTGACTGTATCCCTCTAGTTGATAAAGCTTTCTTCTCCGTCTGGCCGCAGTAAAATATTTATGTTATTGTCGCACTTGTAAGTGTGTGTGGGACCATCATGACCGGGTGATCGCTTTACTCGAGCTTCTGGCATCGAAGTCGTCATCTGTCTGGAGACTGCCGTCGCTTGATTATGGTTAAGATCAGCGGTGCCTGAGTTTTAATCAACTGTAGAGTAGCCCTGGGCCTCCTGGCCCTCCAGCTAGTCCTCCTATTAAGGAGTACTTTATATTTTATAGACTCTAATCATTATTTTGGTCAAGGATAAGCCTGATATTACTTCTCATCCCAGTTTCACTATCAAAAGGAACAAAGTTTAAAAGGTTCTTTTTATTTTATAATTGAAATGGTTAGATTTTCGTGCTTCTCCACTCCCCCAGTCAGCAGATCAAAGGTATGCTGGATTTTTTACATGTATTTTTGTTATTGTTTCAAGTTTTAATTTCTTTGTGATGAAAATAGCTTTCTTGCCACTTATGCAGAAAGTAGCTCAACGTTCTATTGGAACATTGCAGACAGATTATCAAAGTGCAATTCAGGATGAATCAATAAAGTTTGTTAAAGATTCTGTAAAATCGAACCCTTTGATCGACAACTATAATTCTTCCTATAACTCTGTGGAGAGAAGTACATCTACTTACTCTCTGCAAGGTTGTTGGAGATCGGATAGCCTGAATGTTAATATTCCTGAGGATAACCATGAGATACCACAGACAGTACTGATACGTAAAAGTCATTCTCTACGCAGCATTATGGAGGAAGGAAGTGATTACTCTGGTGATGATATCACAGAGGACGATGATATTGATCATGGATTTTCATATGGTTTATTGAACGGTTGGAAATTGAAGGAAGTTCCAGAGTTATCTGATAATGCTAATTCTACAGAGGTTTTTCACCATGAAAATGATAGGAAAGATTATCAGAATCAGAAGGAAAATGACTTAATGAAATCCTTTGATGTCCTTACAGATCCCATGCATCATGAAACACTTTTCTCTATAGAAGTTTTGAAGCAACCTGATAGAGATTGGCATGCTGATATTGCTGAGAAGGCTGTTGATGATGTTGCTGACTTTGGATGCTCATCAGAACATATTCCTACTTTATCAAGATCATTTTCCGTGGCTAACCTCAGAGTAAATAAGACTGAATACGGCAAAAATGACTCAAGGCATAGAAGCATTTTTGGTAGGTCTCGATCCTTTTCAGATCTAAATAACTTGAATATACTAGAAACAGAACATAAAAGTGGTGAAAAATATTTTTGATTCTGGGGATACTGTTGAGAAAAATGTCATTAGTTATCACTCTAATTTGCCCCTACATGATGATGTTACTGGAAAAGTTCCATGGTATGATGATAAGGAAGTGGGAGGTCTCAGTTTGGTGAGAAGGAAAATCATTAAGTTTAATGATAGTGATGGTAAATGCTTGAAGTTGAAGTTAGACATGGATAATAAAGCTGCATGCAACTCAAAAGGTAATTTTAGTTTTGCAGACGCCTTGAGAAAATCTGAAGCAAGTAATGCTAATATCACAAGGGAGTTCCAACAGGAATCTTCTCACGACAATTGGGATCAACTGACCCCCCTCAAGAATTTAGTATAAGGAGAGTAGAAAATTGGATAAGTCAGATTGATATCCATGGTGACCTTATTGTTGAAGAACAAGAAGCGAGTTCTACTACTGTTTCCAAAGAGGAACCCCAAATTTTAGCTGCTGTGGATCCCCCAAAATCTGAGACTCGAAGCAACCTGGCCATGGAGGTAGCTTACAATTATATCTCTTCCATGACTTCCTCATCTTCATCAGCGCAAATGGCAAATCTTGGGTTGGTTGCAGTCCCTGTTCTTAGTTCATTTATCAGTTTGCGAGTACTAAACTTATCAGGCAATGCTTTGGGTATAGTCTATTGATTATTCTCATTAATATCAAACTCACTGTATGCTTCACAAAATGCTGCATGACTTTCTTTCCTTCGTTTTCCCAGTTCAGATAACTCCAGGATGTCTTCCAAAAGGCCTCCACATGTTGAACTTGTCAAAGAATAACATATCAACTATTGAAGGCCTCCGTGATCTATCACGTCTTCGTGTTTTGGACCTCAACTATAACCGAATAGCTAGAATTGGCCATGGTATTGTATTGTTTTCAATATTTACAATTTTTTAATTATAGCCTTTAATTCTGATGATTAGGATGTTATAATGTCTCTGCATCGCTCTTGCTTTTTTTTTTTTTCCTGTGAAAGCGGGATTCAAATAAATATTCTGCGAAGATTTTTATTTTAATTTGATACCAATCATCTGCTTATCCTAGTTATTAGGAAATTTAAGCTTTGCACTGTAACTGTTTCATATACTTCATCAACTGGGTTTGAAGGCATGATTTGTTTAGGAATTTAGTTTAGGTTTTAGGTAAATTTTAATAAAAATATATATAAATAAGGTGAGGTGTACACCTCAAACCAACGAGGTGAGGCACACCTTAAGGCAAGTCTCAGTCAAGATGAGGCGCAAGCCTCATAAAAAAAGTTCAAGGAGTATGTATTGAGGCATTTTTTACTGTAATTGTGCTGAGGCGGACCGCAAGGCGAGCCTTAAATTGTGCAATTTTAAACATTTAGTATTAAGAATCATATCTTATGCATAAGCCATCAAAATTAGCTCACTTAACTCATATAATATCCTGTTCTTTGAATTTCATCCTTATTGTTTTAATTTTTCTCATTCCTTAGCATTGATATAAACATTGATTCATCCTTTCATAATATGGTATATATTGATACATATAAAACACACATTTTGTGGCTCATATATCATTTAGCAATTGATGGGGACATCGAAGCTTGGAAAATCTATCAGAGGCGCGGCCACCGATCTACGATCACGATCGGGCCAATATATTTTTAAGTCATCATATGTATTTATTTTTATTTATTTATATTTGTATTTACTTTTAGTTATTTTCCCCTTTTACCCCTTACTTAAGGGTGATCATATGTAAGCCCAAAAGGCATCGTCGTCTTTTGTTTTTGAGTCCATTATATGAGGCTATATATAACCCTTATGTTCTCTTTTCATGGTTAATGAATAAATGATAAAATTTTTCCGTGTTTGAGTTCTTGTGATAGTTTGAGAGAGATTGGAGAGAGACCCCTTGGAAAGGGATTCAAATCACCCACCAGCCTTGGAAGATCTAGGTTCGTGGTTAGTTTACCTTTTATTGTTCTAATTTTCATCCTTTGTTCTTCCTCTAAGCCACGGTCCACCAATCTCCACCCGGCGGCTTCATCCCACCACCACCCTAACCCATCCCTTTTTCCCACCTAGCCGCCGCCCCTCTCACCCAAATCCCTATACCGAACGGACGACCACCCCTTTTTTTTCCCCTCCCTCATCAATTGCCATTACACCTTTCCTAAATTAGCTCTTCATATTTTAGGTAACTCAAATAATTACAAATTCAAATTTATTTAAATTTGAAATTATTAACTAAAATATAAATCCTATTTTAGGAAAGTTTCCAAATCCCTTCCTATTTGAATTTTAAATTAAATTGGGATGAGATATTTCTTCCCAAATTTAATTCCTTAAATCAAGAATGCATTAAATGCTTCCATAAACTCTCCCCCCCCCCCCCCCCCCCCCCCCCCCCCATGCCCCCCCCCGCCCCCCCCCAATTCCTCTTTTGAATTGTTTCCAAAACTCAAGTTACTCTCTTGGAAATAATTTAAGTCACCCCCACCTCCCTCTTGGCTGAAATCCCCATGCCCATGGTTTAAAATTGCGCAATATGAGGCTCGCCTTGAGGCCCGCCTTTGCGCAATTCCAGTAAAAAATGCCTCGATGCTTACGCCTCGAGTTTTTTTTATGAGGCTTGCGCCTCAACTTGGTTGAGGCCCGCCTTGAGGCCCCTCCTCACCTAACTGGCATGAGACTTACGCCTCACGCTATATATATTAAAACTTACATAAATCTTGAAGAAAATGCCCGACATTGGACTCTATAGGAGAGGAGGAAGGGGGAAGAGCAGTTCTCCATAATGATGATTCAAATGAAGATCCCCTTAGTGATAACAGTGCTGATGACTTATGAGTTCTTATGTGATATTTCATTGCTATTTATTTTTGTAAATTGGAATTATATGTTAATGAAAAGAATACTGGGATTTGGGAAAGATAGAATTTTGAGTTGATTTATATTTCATGTTGTCTTATTATTGAGATATTTTGATTTCACTTCATCTCTTATGCTTTTTTTATATTTTATATTATTCACTCATTAGTATATAAAATTTTTATCATTTTATGTTTACGCAATCTTTTGATTTTGAGGCTTACGCCTCAAAATGCCTTGAGGCTTACGCCTCTCCTCAAGAATGAAAAACGCCTCAATACCCGAATACGCAATTTTAAACATTGCCCAGCCCCACCTATTCAATTTCTTTCCAAAAGAAAGTCTCTCCCATTGGAATTAAATCAAACCCTCTCCCTCTCTCTTGCCCGACGCCCCCTCTCTCTTTCCCCTCATTATTTCTTCTCAATCAAGGGGATTAACTAAGAAAATATTTGAATTAAATCCCCTCCCCAAATCTAAACCTGTTTTCTCTTCTCCTCTCCTCTAAAAATCTGAAACTAAATTATACTCCATGCTCTCACCCTTGACCGGCCACCTCTCTTCCTCTTTCCCTTGTGAATTTTCAAGATAAGCTCCTCCCTCTCAATAGGAGCCTTCAAGGGAAGTAATGACGATCATCTTCAACACTTCAACCCTTCGAAATCGATGAATGGCCGATTCCGATTTTGACTCCGGATTCGTTTACGACGAGCAAGGGAACGTCAACATTCTCCAGTCAACCTTCTTCGACGTCAACCCGGAGGTCGATAACTCCGTTGAAGAATATTTGGAGCGCATCATCTACACACTTTTAGAAGCCATCGAAGAACAACTTACCAACGTCCAGTAGCAAATTGTTTTCGGTCATCAACAAGGGCAAGCTTCTCTCTTATTCATTTATCTTCTTATTTCACTAATCTTATAGGTGGTGATTTAATTGCAAGGATTCGTGCTTCGCTCTCTGCCTCCGCTTAGTAATCGTAGGATTTGAGTTTACTTTCTATGTTTTTAACCTTAATATTAATTTAGAGATTTTATTGAATGGCTACTTAATTTGCATCTTGTTGAATTTCTGAATTATTTTGGTGATTCAAGTGCTTAGTTTGTGATTTGGCCTAAGCATAGCAACCCCTCCTTCGTTTTCCATCATCATTTAGTGGCTAACAGTTTAATTATTATTTGCTCTTACTTAAATCGTGCAAGTTCTTACCTCATTCATCTAAAGCATACTTAGTCCTGCATCATCAATATTATATTTGAAATAAATGAGGATTAATTTGAGAATAACAAAATCCATGATTATAGCTATGTATAATATGCATGAAGCTTGTTTGATGTTTTTGAATTTCCTTAACATGCTTATCATGAAAAAAAAAAAAAACTTCAAATGCAGACATGATAAAATCCAGAATATCATAAAAGGGCTATAGCAAATAATGAGAAGATCAAGGGTAGGTTATAGTGTTTTGGATGAATGGCCGATATTGATTCCCTTGATCTTATACTATTTATTGGGCATTTGAGCACCTTAATAATGTCTGAATTCTACGATCTTGGGCTCGTTGGATTTGCCCCTCGATTCGACTATAAGCATGTCACATTTGGAAATCATTTGGTTATCCAATTTATGTTTTAAACATTCTAAATGTGCTTCGGGCCCTTGATTTGAACCCATTTGGGCTTCAGATTGGATTGAATTTGGCATTGTTAGATTTGCCTTTTCGAAACATTCAGTTCGACTATAAGTTTGCTGAAATCGGAGTTCGGATGGTCCCGGAGTTAATTTCAGAAGTTTCATATTTCAATTTATCTAGTGATTCGTGCCCGATTAAGATAATTTTTTTAATGATATATCAATTATAAATAATCAAGTTCCTATTTCAAATTGTCTAGTGATTCGTGCCCGATTAAGATAATGTGACATGGTTATATTTATTATATAAGCAAGTCACATTTAGAAATCATTTGGTTATTCAATTTATGCTTTAAATCTTCTAAATGTGCTTCCGGCCCTTGATTTGGACCCATTTGGGCTCGAATGGGATTGAATTTGGCGTTGTTGAGCTTGTCTTTTTGAGATGTTCAGTTTGAGTATAAGTTTACAAAAATCGGAGTTCGGATTGTCCCGGAGTTAATTTTAGAAGTTTCCAATTTCAAATTGCCTCGTGATTTGTGCCCGATCAAGATATATATATATATATATATATATATATAATAAAGTTCATAATTCAACTTTAATCAGAAATAGTCAATTTAAAACAACTGCCTCTAATTTCCCCTGAATAAGAGTACGCCCAAAACCGACAACCCTGAAAGTAGCGTCAAACAGAACCTGCTACAGTTCCAAGAGACACCCATGAAAATAATAAATTGCTGCACTTCTGCATCATATTGGTTTTTTGTTTCTACATTGAAATGCCTCATTTTCTTATGCTAATTTAATTTCCAAGGCAAACAAGATTTTATCTAGCATTTGTTTCTGATAAAATCCATTGATCTTAATCATAAAGGTTTAGCTTCCTGTTCCTCACTCAAGGAACTTTATTTAGCTGGTAATAAAATCAGTGAGGTAGAAGGTCTGCACCGTCTCCTCAAACTGAGCACCTTAGACTTGCGGTTCAACAAAATCTCTACTTCTAAAGGCCTTGGACAACTAGCTGCTAACTATGACTCTTTGCAAGCAATAAATCTTGAGGGAAATCCTGCCCAGAAAAATGTTGGAGATGAGCAGCTGAAAAAGTTTCTTCTTGGTCTTCTTCCTAATCTTGTCTACTACAACAAGCAGGCTATTCGAATGGGCTCAAAGGAAGTTTCAGACAGTGCCGCTCCGGCTGTTGCTTCACCTCAGTTTGATAGAGGCTTAAGAGTTGAGCACAAGAATTCACAAAGGGGATCTCGTGGCTCAGACCTTAACCTGTTGGCATCAAACAATGGACAGCAAATTCTTGCTACTCCACCACCATCAAGGAAGCCTTCCAAGGAAAGGCATGTGCGGTTGCAACTGCCACCTGCTTCATCTAAACCAACCAAGCTGCGTTCGGATACTGGAAAAAAACCACTTGGTATCAACACTAATGATGCTATGAAGCGAAGCTGAAGCACAGATGTACTTCGAGGCTTTTTCAAATTGTAATTGCAAGAGCAGATGAACTATGGCTTGTATGAAAGAGATGCTGCTTGCAGTCTAGTCTGGTCCTTGAAATAAACTTCTGCCAGCACCAGTCTTGTAATTTCCAGGGTATCTTTGTTGGTTCTTTTAGTGGGTTGAAATCTCCCATGCATGAATTCCTTATTTGTTTGTTGTTTCATGCAGGTCATGGCTATTGCGCAGAAATAAATGATGGTACGTAGCTGTTGATAAATAATTGGAGGTAGGCTTTCTTTCATTTGTTAGTATTCATTCCTTTCACCCTTAATAAATTGGAGAATTTCAGTTATGTGTATTATCAGACTCAGTTGTAAAGTTTGAACAAGAGTTAAAGTACATACTTGTAGCTCAATTATGATAAAACATCTGAGATTATAAATAAAATGATCACTTCTATTAGATATAATGTTGGCAGTAGAAGGATATCAAGATCAGACTATAAATTTTAACTAAGCTCAAAAGAACAAAAGGGTTGAGAGGGGTTAAGTTTCAATACTTTTTCTAAATGAGTTGGTCTAGAAAACATTTCATCACATCTTTTTGACAGCGAAAGACAGGCTGATTGAGATATAAATACAATCCAGAAAGATGGGAAGAGTCTAAACAATATATAAATGTATATATGGATTTTCATATGCATCATAAAATTCTCTTGTAAATCTATATAACAAGGAGAATTTTAGATAACTTAATAAACTTAGGTTTCATTTTGGACGGCTTACTGCTTCTTAATGCAACTTTTTAATACAAAAATTAAAATTTTTAACTAAAAAAATGTTTTAAGAAGTAGTAAGAAAGCCATACCAAATGAAGCCTTAAGCTCCTATTTGAAATCTCTATCCTAGTCGACAAAAAGCTGTTTGATGTAGAAGTTGGGCTTAACTAGAATGCTATTTTTTCCTGCTAAGTTGCCTAATAAATTCACCCAGAGTTGCCTAGTTGAGGATGTAAGCTAGCCTGATGAGGAAGTTTTCATAAACTTCTTGAATGAGTCAATTTGCAGGGGATGATGAGTTCATGTTGCATTAGCAAATCCATAGTGGTAACCTTCCTCATAAGGTCATTATTGACTCGTGATTCTATTGCGTGCCAGTAAAAATTGTGGTCTCATTGTGTAGTGATTTCAAGGATTCTTTTAGGGGTTATTTTTTTGGAGGGGTTTTAGGTGTAGTGAATGATAAAAGTGATGCGTTCTAGGAATGTAGGTGTTTGGTTTGCAGAAAATTAAATTCAACATATTGTTAGATGAATTTGAAACACAGCTCTTACTTTTTTATTGTATTCCCTCTTCAAATCTTTTTATTTCAGTGATGATTTATTCAGTTATCAAAAACCCTAAGATCTTCACAAAGTTATTGTGGAGGTTCACTTCCTCCATCATGGCTGGAATGTGAAGTTCCTTATGCTAAAGCTAAAACTTGGTGTATAAGATTATCAAGTTCATCTACTCACTCTCTTAAATAGATTTGTATTTCTAGTCACATCAATTTAGACTTAACCTACAAGTCCTATTCTTTTATGAAGTTGTTTAGATCTTATACTTCTTTGGTCTCATATTGGGTCAGGTGATGTTTTACTCCTTTGAAAGCATGATTTCTTTCATCATCTTTCTCCATGAGCATAGGATATGGTGGACCCTGATCCTCCTCAGAAATATGTTTGTTCTAAATAGATTTATAAAGTATAATTTTTAAAAGAATGTCAAAATAGAAGGGTTAGAGAATTAAAAATAAAAGATTGAAAAAAAGAATTTTTTTGTATAAGTCAAACATAATGCTTAGGTAAAAAAAATGGCCTCTTTCTCCCCTTGTTGGACATTAAGCAATATCCATGTAGATTTCAAAGGTTGTTTGGAAGTGACATCTATGATAAATAACTAGTACAACTCACCAAATAAACAAATATTGTTAGGTGAAAGATGCATAAAATACTTTTTCCCTATCTCATTGGTTCTTGATGACCTAACCAAGGCCATTACATTGTTAAAGCTACCTTGGTGATATATGTGATTCTTCTAGCCCTTATAATGAGCAAATATTAGTAACTTGAACTTGTATGTCGATGGTTCTTTTGTGGTCTCGGGCATAAATGGGAGAAGATAATCTTACATTCTATTTGGTGAGTGTTATCAAGAGGTCAAGTTCTTTGATAAGATACGTGCCTTGGTGATAAATAACTAGAAATAGATGAAATCAATAGAGCTACTTAGGACATCAATAAAGCATCTTATCAGAGTCAACAAGTATAACATGATTGGAGCCTTAGGAATGATGTTTTAAGTTGGAGTTGCTATTCTAATAGGGTTAGTGACTAAAGAAAGAGGTGTAATAGGACAAAGCATCAAATGGAGAAGAAAATTCATCTTTTTAGAGAGCTCCAAGAATTGAGCTATTATGATGGAGGTCTCCAAAGGTTAGGATAAACCTTAGCAATCACCATTGGTGTAAGGCACAAAGGAAGAAGCAAGAGGTCTCAGGTGGCTACCATGCATTAGACATTCCTCCATCTAATTATTCATCAAAATTAGATAGGTTTGAATCAAAACACACACACACACAAAAGCATGAGCAACATAGAGCTTTCAAGGAAAAAGGATGATAGAGCTTCATTGTAAAAAACATTATTTGGGATTGTGTGGAATTTGACTATATATCTTTGGGTTGGATCTAAACTCAATCTATTAACTTGAGTGGACACTGCTAATCAAAAGTCAATAAACAAAAATTTTATATGAACTGTATTAAGTTTTACAAGTTGTCTAAACTTCATCAATATCTTAGCCTAATCGCTTGACTTAAAAAATTGGCTTCAACCTCCATGAAAGCTTTGAAATTCATCAATTTCTTCCTCATCATACGATAGTTGGACATTCTACAACAATAACTCTACTTAGGTCTTCAAGTTTAATCCCAATATGAACTTAAAAAGCTTGTCTTCATCCATCATGTTCTGTATCTCCCACGTTAATGAACTAAACTCCTTAATGCAATTTTGATTTGCTGAAGTAGAGAAAGTGCATCGCCAGTAACCCACACAAAAATGATATGAAGGAATTACTTGTACATTTCCTTTTTTCAATACCTCTCATTTGTAATAGAAGGTCACCTTCTTTGGAGCCTCACTTGCATGTTGTGGGTTTGTCAATGTCCTAAATAGGAAAACAAGCTAACATATGATAAGCTATGATGCATAGCACGACAATACGGATACAATACGATATGGACATGAGAAATGTCAATTATTGAAAATATATGATACGAACACGGGTTGGACGTGGTATTATAATTTTTATATTTTAAAAATAGTGTATAGAAATTGAAATAAGTATAATTTTATAAATAATTTAGAAATAATAAGTAATTTAACTAGAATTTATGCTTAAAATGATTAATATTATGATGTTGAGAGACGGTCGTCGATTCCGTGTGTCAGGCATCGAGAGAGGAGACAACAATGATGTCGAGAGTTGGGTATCGATGTTATGCAGTAAGCATCAGGCGTCAATGTCAAGAGGGCATCTATCGTCGATGCGTTGATTGTCGATGTAAAGATGACGTTGAAGAAAGATGAGCTATCAAGCTATGGGTGTAGAAATTGTTAGCGTCAAGCATCAATGTGAAGACAGTGTTAGACTTTGATGTTAAGCTGTTTTTGAAATGTTGATATTTTAACAATGTCAAATGTCAATTTTGAGATGACACAAGGGATTATTATGAAACCAAAGTTGTGACCCACCAAAGAAAAATGAAAATGAGAATATTGAGCGTGTGGGATTGATTTGGTGTTGTGGATAGGAAATAAGTTTTTATATTTTAAATAAATAAATAATTTAAATACAATAAATTATATTTAAAAAATTATAAAAAATTTAAGACAAGTGTGTCCCATTTATATTTAATATTTTTTAATTGAATTTCTGCTCACTATCAAGATCTCTTAACTCAAGAGGTTATATACCAATTATCATGTTGCATAGAGTATAACCAAATAGTCTTTTTAAATGATCGAACTTTAGGGAGGATGCTTATCAAACGATAATTCTGGAGATAATTTTGTAATGTCGAAGCTCCTGCTATTAATGGATAGCTGTTACAATTTTTTTTTTTTTTCAATGTCATCTAATGTTAATGTCGTAGAAAAAACAAAAAAATTGAATCTTTCCAAAAAAAAAAAAATCCTAACTCAAATTGCTTCAATATAAATATGTTCCATAAAAGATCAAAAAACAAATTATTCTACTCAAAATTTTATTAAATAATCTTAAATTTTCTTTTTCAAATGAATATAATATATAAATAATTTAATAATTTATTAAAGTTCTTATCACACATTGTCTCAAAATAAATCCAACAACTTTAATATTCATCATGATTTTTTTTTTTTTTTTTTGCGACATTTGAACCATTAAGGTAAATTCACACGCACATCACAAACGCAAAACCACTTATAAGCCAAAGCCCCCAACCAATGAGAAATTATTTTGTGCGGAGACCGAATGATTAGAACCATCCTGATTTGCTATCCTTTAGCTATCATTTTGTTGCGATTTTTTGCAAATATTAATCAAAAGGGCAACAAATATGTAATTATGAATGCACTTTTAATGTCATTTTGCTGAGTTTGCAAAAGCACAGCAAAGGGCAGCAAATAAACCCTAAACCCTAAATATATAAATAATTTAATAATTTATTAAAGTTCTTATCACACTTATCTCAAAATAAGTCCAACAATTTTAATATTCATCATGACTCTTTTTTGCAATATTTGAGCCATTAAAGCAAATTCATACATCACATGCACAAGATAACTTAGTTAATAGCCTAATTAAATTCTTATAAGTTCTGCATGAAACCTTTCTAAGACAAGTTTTTCCTCTTTCACAATGCACGCCATTACTCCTAATCTAACATAATGTCTTTCAGTGTATTTCCTAATCCATGAAAAATGCAATTCCCACACTTTGTAATATTTTTCACTCTCCATTTTTTGTTAGGTCTGTCACGCACCATATTACCTTCTCATTTACAACCACAGCTAAAATTTCAAGCAATTTATTGTTGACTGAACACATTAATCAGCAAAGCTAAGCAACTTAAAATTTGAATTATATCCAAACAACTAATGCACCTCAATACCTGTCATTCCAAACTGGAGCTTTAGTTATTGTTTCACCGATGTCTTATTATAATAGTATTGGCCTTCTACACTTTGAATGGATTCGATTTTGATCTAATGACCATTCCTCAAAAGTTGAGTTCAAATACATAAAACCTAGCAGATGAGGAAACAGAGGATAAACATAACTGCCATAAAAAAGTGAGAAATTATTCTGTGTGAAGATCAGACGCAGAATGCTGTCCGGAGGCCAATCAGAATGCGCTAGTCAACGATACCAAACAGCGGTACCAAACACATGAGTAACATGATGTATTCTGGTTGATCTCTAGACAGCGTCCGCACAGAATAATTTCTCCGAAAAAAGTTAGTTTAAGACGAATCCCATTATAATAAAAAATCTCTTCCATAATAAATATATCTGAACGCAGGATCAGTTGATTGGGAGTTTTGATTGCCAACAAAGAGGACCTTGGACTCGAGTCTTATAGCAGATTGAAGTCAAAAATGTCCTAAAATAAGCACAAATTGTCTCAACAGTACAAACACTTCAGTTTCCAAAAGATCAGACATACAGCAAGCAAGCTTCTGAAGAAAACTTAGAAACCAAAGGAAAAAAAAGGAAATCAGCAATCATCCTGACGTCTCACAGAAGGCAATTAACCAAACTGGTGAATAGGGCAGAGTACCCTTATAGCTATCCGATGTTCAAATCTCCAATCTCTGACTAGTTTTTTTCTGAAACAAGGCAACAAGGGAATGTCAGTTACTCAGTTGAGAATTACTAAATAGTTTTGCGACTACTTAGCTCTTCGCAAAGTAACGTAGATGTGGAAATATGTAGTCTATGGAGATATTTGTCCAATGTAAGATAAGTCAGACAATTTCACACTACTAAGATTTGACGGTTTGGTCAAAACTTGTCAACTAAAAAGAAAAGATGTCCAACAATGCTGGTTGCTTGAATATTTTATGTATAAAGAGTTATATATAAAGCATATCCACAAATATACACATTATTTATGTTTTTATCCAATCATGACTCAAAATTAACACGAAAACAACACACTCGATATCAGGGCATGAGTGTAGACCATCCAACTTGAATTAGTAATTTACTAAGCTAGAAACAACTTTCATGGCCCATCATTGTCAATGTATGTGAACAATTATATTGAGTGTGTTGGCCTTGCCGGACTCTATAATTAAAAAAAAAAAGAGCATTAAACACAAATTTTGATACGTTGGAGGCAAGTCGACATCCAGCACATGACATAGAAGATTTTCGAAGTGTTGATGAACATATTAAGTTAAAAATTAGTTTAAAGTATAGTTAAACATAAACCATAACCTATATGGGCAATTATCCATGCTAATTAATTTTAACCATTGTATAAAAAAAACAATTCAAATAAATTTAGATTTATCCCTAAAACTATTAGTTTTTAAATTTTGTGCAAATCCTGGTAAAAATATTAAGGCAATATTCTCCAGCAATGACCCCCCAACCATTGCGTCAGTAGTTGTAGCAATATATTTTAAATCTCTTTTGCGAATCCTCTCCAAAAAAATCTCTCACAACTCCAAAATCCGTGAAAGGCTAAGCACCTCAAAACTACTCAAAGACTAATGATGACAAAATTTAGCACCTATAAAACCTTTGAAACATATCTATTACATATGGAAAAGGATCGATCTATTAATATCAAAGCGCACCTGGCATTGCATATTTGCGCCCATGAAGTTGTTATCTTCTCACTCTACAACCTAGCATTGGAGCAGCTGCACAGCACAAGATTGATCCACCTTATAATCTTTGGCAATCTGCTCCTCAACATGTGCACACATTAGTGTTGAAACTTGATTTTTTTTCTATTTCCTTAACTTGCGTAGTTTCAACACAAATGACAAAATTTGGAGTAGCGCCACTTGAAGGGTGCATCCAATTATATCATGCAAGAGTTTGCGTTCATGAAAATCTCTTACAAAGTATAAGAATTTTAGCATTTCTTGTGAACCTAAATCTTACTTCACTAAAAAATATCAACGATACCAGACTCTTTTTAAGGCCCAATACATGCCCAATTCCAATCAATATCCTAATCGCGCCATCATGTATCTCCAACTTCATCATATCAAAATTGATTGTCACGCACCTTGCATTGTTTATCATATAAACATAAAGGCTAGCACATAGCTCATATGTGAAGAAATACTACTTATGGGAGACATGGTAAAAGCAAGTTGCATCTAGAACCTACTAATTTTTGCATTTGTCTCCAAGAGCTATCCAAAAAGAATCATCTAAATCCAAACCTAACCAATCTATAACAAAAACCGTATCAGCTAACACAACATTTTTCTTGTTATCATGGCATGTTGCTCCTTCCACCTCAAAACTTGACAAGTGTCATTTTCGTTTTTGAAATATGAGTCATGTCTTCAAACCTTTCATGGGACTTATCATGCCTAGAGATAGAACATTTCTCAAAATGTTTACCCCTAACAATCCATCATTTCTTTCTTCTCACACCCCCTTCAAGCTTAACAATAACATCTTTAGAAAGGTGATACTCTAAGCAAATTGTATTTCTACCAAATAACAGTGTCACAAAAATGCTCATAAGAGAGAAAGAGCTTAGAGTAACAAAGCTTGATTTTCATCATCAAACATCACATATATATTCGCACAATGGTTTCATTGAGATTATGAAAACAAATATCAGTCATGAAGACTCAAAAAAAACTTAGGCTTCACTCAAATGTTTCGGGAAAAAAATATATACACAAGAGTTTTACCTACTCAAGTAGCATATTTACAGGTCAAAAATAAAAATCACATGAATAAACGAAAAAAACATATAACATTAGTTATAATTATCAGCTAATCTTCAATCACCTTAATCCTTCTTCTCCTTTCAATTATATTATGAATGAACTAACAAAATCCACTAAAATTTAATTAACTTCATATTATGTCACAAGCAAAATCCAATTAAATCTATGATTATCACACAGGAATTCCCAAGCCATTTTATGCCCCTTTCTAATTTCAGCTTGCTTGCAGAATCATGTAAGCAGCTTGCGGCCCTCCCTCCAGATTGACATAACTATGATGTTCAATTTCTGAAGTAGCAAATGCAGAAGAAATTGAAGAATCAGAAAAAGATAGGATTTAAACAGAAGAATTCACTAGGCCCTTCTCATGAGCAAGTTGAGAAGAAGCTAAAAGAGATAACGATGTTCCTGTTCAGTAAACACAGCTGTGGGAAATATATTTCAGATCGGATGCAAAATTGTATCACAAAATAGAGTCACAACACACAATGATCACTTAGACATCTCTTATAGAAGAATATCTGCATATTACAATAGGAAAGAAACAAACATTATTATTTACGGCACCCTTCAAAGCTAACTTTTATTATTTACTAAACAAACACCCATATAAGTATTTATCAGAAAAAGAAACAGCACCCTACCCTTCAAAGCTAACAAGGACAACTTAGTTAAGCCTCCAAGAGAAAAAAGTATTTTCCACTAACCAATCTTTTTTCTTAGGACATGTTTGACTTGATGCAAATGTTTGGAAGTATTTGGAGCTAAATTTTGAAAATGAGTTTCATTAAAACAAATTTCAAATATATTTGTTCGTTTTGCATGTACTATATTTTGGAACGCCGTTTCAATATTTGTTTAAACTCCGGTGAGTTTCATTTTTAACCATTTTATTAAACTTAAAATAACTATTATTATTATTATAATAAATAGAGTATTTCTAACTCAATCTTCCTTTAACCTTCTGTTCTTAGATTGTTAGTTTGTGCAAAAAAAAAAGGAAAAATGAATGTGTCGTTCAATCCCTTATAAGTCAAAATTCTCACTTTTATGGAGGTGGCCATTTAATTTGTGCCAGACAAACGCTCATACTGAGTTCCATAACTCAATTTCAATCATATTCAAACGTAGAGGTTTATAAAACCATGGCACAAAAAAGACGTATGAATCTTTCTAAAATCCAAAAACAAGAAGCCCTAACCTTTCAGTCCGTCCGAAGCAACATGGAACTCCTCCTCCTCCACGGGTTGCAGTTCCAACTCCTTGTCTACCGCCGCAGCAACACCATCCCCAACCAACACAACGCCTCCACCACCAGCTTCATCAGGATAACGCACCACGATGACGGGGCAGACACAGTGGTGAACGCAATAATCGCTGACGCTTCCAAGCCTCCCATTGCTGCTCCTCCTAGATGCCCCGACACCCCTGCTTCCCATAATCACAGCACAAAACCCAAGCCTCTCGACTTCGAGGCAGAGCCTCTCCTTCATATCATGGTCTTTAACGATGTGGATCTTGAAAGGAATCTGCGCCTCGACAAGCGGATGGGCTAGATCCTGCGCCTTAGTGGTAGTGAAGGCATCGAAGTCATCTTCCAGCTTCTGCTTCGACTTCTCGGATTCGGTCTCCTCGGCCGCCTCCATGACAGAATGGTCGATCGAGCCCCAATCCGCGCCGTAAAGTACGGAGGTGGGGCGGACATGGAGAAGAATAACAGCGTCGCCTGGGCGGAGATAGTTCTGCACCGCCCACTTCACGGCGTAAGCACTCTCATCACTCAGATCAACCGCGATAGCGATCCGGCGGTGTGAAGCAGTGTTAGGGCTCGCCGCTGCGGCGGATGAAAAAAACAAACGAGGGGAAGAAGGCTGAACCGTCTGCACCGCCGCAGTAGCAGCTACGGCTGGCGATGTCGGTTCCGGTGGTTCGGCGACTTGCATGCCGCTTGACGAATTACGATAACCACTTCTAGGGATTCTCTCAGACGAACGAACTCCTCTTAGTGTTCGTTTTCTCTTCACGAGAAATCTCAGGACGAAGCGATGCGCGTTGCTTCGCTTGCTAGACGAGGCTCGAGGAGTAAAAGGAGTCTGTGTAACGAACTTTTATTTCATCCGCTGCAAGGACATAGAGGAACGTCCGGCGATTTCCTGCTAAAAAATTAGGTATTTGTTCGGTATAATTAGGTATTATTTAATAATAATGAGGAATATTGTTCTTTGAAAATCAATACCAAGTTATATCAAGCTGTACCGAGAAAATACCAAGTTGTACCGAGTTATATCGAGCTGTACCGAGAAGACCAAAAACTCGGTACAACTTTTGTATAACTCGGTATTTGCTCGGTAAAGTCCGATATAACTCGGTATTGGGTTTTCAAATGATGATGGTATTCTTCGTTATTGTTTGACATTGCTCGGTATTTGCTCGGTACAACTCGGTATTTGGCGGGAAATTGCTCCGAGGAACATCCGGTCGGAGTACGTAATAATTGTTCCTGTGTAACAAGTGGCGAATGTGTTAGCTAAGGGAACATTCAGATATTTAGAAGCACGCTTGAGCGTGACATTATTTGGATAATTTTCTTGTCGAGGATGGAGAAATTATTCATTTATTCTGTGCGGGATAATTGTGACAGCGAAATTGTACATATGAATATTCATTTTAATTTCTTATTTTATTTTTTTTCTTGTTAGTCTGATTAACCCGGCCAAAAAATTTTATGTTCAAATTAGGGCTTAGGATTGGAGTGATTATTATGTGCGGATATCAGACTGTCCTGAGGTGAATCAGAGTGTGTCACATCACCCTGGTACACACCGATACAAAGCCATGTTTCACAGCAAAAGAGTGATGCGGTGCACTCTGATTCTACTCTGAATGATGTCTGGAGTCCACTCAGAATAATTTTTCTTAGGATTAGGACTCTTTTTTAAAATGAAATTATGCAAAAGTATCATAAATTTTAAGATTTTAGCTCAATAAATTTTTCATAGCTGGTGAAAAAGAAGAAATGAGGAAAAGTCGATAAACTTTTCATGATTGGTAATAAAAACAAACGGGACTAAAAAATTACTCTTACAATAAAAATTTGTCGAATTTCGCCGGGGGGGGGGGGGGGGCATTGCCCCCTTTGATCCTGAACGTATTCCCTAAGTGTCCCAAAAAAAATTATCATTCCTTCATCCTATAGATCTTTCACCTTCAACTCTTCATCTTCGTGAACGTTTGCATATCACCTTTCAGACTCCGTGTCTTGTGATCATATCATCTACTTGAAGAATAAACATCCTACATCAAACCAATCTTCATCTTCATCGATTTTTACTCCTTTCTTCTTCCTAAGTAGCTATTAAAAAGTTATTGAGCTAAAATCTTAAAAAATACGAAATTTTTGCAGGTAGTTGATTTTTTTTTAAAAAAAGAGTCAATTCTAAACCCTAAATTTGAACATGAAACTTTTGGGCTGGGTGAGTCGGGCTGACAAGAAAAAAAACAAAATATGAAATAGAAATACATACCCACATGTATAATCTAGATGTCACAATTTTATTGGAGTATGAACATAACACTAAGTCCAAACTCCCTTCAGAATAATCTATTCTAGAATGAATAAATATTACGTGTTGATAGCTTAGCTTAACGTGTTGGGTCAATAGTAATCATATCTCCGATAGGGGTGTCAATTTCGGGTCACGGGTCGGGTTCGGGTCAAACCCGAAACTGACCCGGCACTATTCGGGTCAACCCGACCCGTTTTTTTAAAAACGGGTCAGTTTTCTTGACCCGAACCCGACCCGCTTCGGGTCCGTGTCAACCCGACACGACCCGAATGACCCGTTTCCAACAAAAAAAATGTTAGTTTTCGGGTCAAAAACGAATCTATATCCTCTATTTCGGGCCAAAAATGGCTATATCTCCTCTTTTTCGGGTAAAAAACGGGTCAAAACCAGGTCAATCTCGGGTTGCCGGGTCAAAATCAGGTTTTCGGGTCAAAATCGGGTCAATTTCGGGTCAAAGGATTAACCCGAACCCAACCCAATTTTTGAAACGGGTCGAAATGTTGAACCCGAACTCAACCCGTTTCGGGTTCGGGTTGACCCTAACCCGAAATTTTTGGGTTGGGTTCGAGTCGGATTTTCGGGTCGTGTAAAATATTGACACCCCTAATCTCCGATTTGCATTTTTTTATTGCAATTTTTTCTTCATAATATACAGTGTTCCTTCTAAAAAATGATAGAATATAATTATAGATTTATTTGCTAATCTGAATAGGAATTGTTCTATCACTTAATTCTTTGATTTTGTTCAAGGTTTTTATTATATTACCTTATTGAAAACTCCATAAAAAAATGTTCTTGATAGATTTTATTGAATTTCATTAATCCTTTTATGGAATATTATGTAAAAAAAATGGTCAAATATTTTTCATATATTTTTTTATTTTGTTTATGAATATAAAAATTTATTAATATCTCATTGGAGCATCTTCAAAAATTACTCCAACACTCATCTCTCTCCTCCAGAAATAACATATGAAACGGGATTATTTTCAAATGTATCCATGAAATTATTCTATGCAGAGTCCGAATATAGAGGATCATCCGGAGTGCTGCCTACGCACTGCGTACTTATTGTGTATGCATTAGGTACGTGCTGCGTATGTACTGCATATTTATAGATATGTAACAAAACTTAAGCCAATCATTAGTTTTGAGTATTTGCTGAGCATTTAGTGAGAATTTTTTTGTGTTTTTACTGAGTATTTAGTGAGTATTGTTGATTTGCTATTTATTTGCTACGTATCTACAAATACGCAGTATGCACGCAGCAATCAGAAGATCGTCTATGTTCAAACTCCACACAGAATAATTTCTCGTGATCAACAGGGTGGGGTTAGTAGTTTATTTCTACATCTCAAGCTAAGGACAATTGAATTTTTAAAAAATAATCTCATCAAGGACTTCAAGGGTGAAAGATCAGTTACGCATCATATTGGAATGAGTAGAAGTAGCTTCAATAACAATAGCTTTCCCTTATGGTTGAGTTAAGATGGTTCGACAGGCGAGAATAATCATGTGTTAGGTTTAATGATGAATTTCTTTGAATGGGACCTCAATTTGTTCTTCGTAACAATAGTGTTACTAATAGATGGTTCGTCAATGTGGAGCTTTTATTTTGTACGGACACCGGACGGGAGAACTGTCCGGTTAAGTACTGGGAATCTAACGGTATCTAAGGGTACCGAGCTGGTTACCCAGTAATGTGGAGACGTGGCGCATTTTTATTGGTCTCTGGACACCCTCCGCACTCCGCACAGAATAATAAATTGTGGTCAAAATGGATAGTGTGAATCTAAGGCTGAACACTTAGGAAAGTAAGCTAACCGATGGACAACTGGAACCTGCCTTAAGTAATTCTTGTTCAAGTTCATTCAAGTTAGCTATTGGTTGAGAGCTTAGGCTTCCAACTAAGAGGTCCAGGGTTCGAGTCTATGTGTATGCGTTGTGTGTGTAAGTTTGCCTTAAATGGCCTAAATGTCCCAAAAAAAAAGTTAGTGATTCAATAAATTTGAACGCTCTTTAAAACCTCTAATGTTAATTGAACCAAGGTTTAATATATTCTAACTTCTTTATTTATATTCATGAATTAGCCAGTATCTTATAGAGGATTGATATTAAACTTGGTAATTACTAGTATATTATTTAATTAAAAGTTAATTAAATACGACTTCTTTAAATACCTATTTAATATAAATATATTATATATTTATTAGATTTAGCTATCCCAAATCTTTTTTAGGACATTTAAGTCAATTGAAAAAAACTCGCACACACACATACATAAGCTTCCCCATAAACCTCGACTTCTTCGCTTCCAATCCTATCAAAAATCTAGAAAACACTAAAAACCTTAATCCTCATTATTTGAATTCTATTATTTATTATTAGCATACCAAATTATGTCCTTCATTTACATTTACTATGTATTTACCTTTTTTACCAATGTCTAGTCTATTTAAACTACTGCTGAACATCTCTCAAGATATGCAATATACTTTTCCTTTTTCCTGTCTCTGGCTCCTCTTCTATCTCTGGGTTTCTTCCCTTCCTGCTCTCATGGTATCAAGAGCCATTATGGGAGATCAAGATTCATCGGATTCTTTACCTCCCTCCTCCTCCACCCAAACCGGAAACGCCACCACCCCTAATCTCATACCGCAGTCCCTCAAATTTCTTGTCTCCAATATCAAGAACCTAGCCCCTCACCCTCTCACGACGGAGAACTACCCCATATTGCGAGTTCAACTTCTACAGCAATTCACTGCAAATGGCTATGCCGGCCATCTTACCGGCATCGTTAAAGCTCCCTCCAATGTCTCCTCTGCCGATTACGCTCACTGGCTCATTGTCGACAGCAATCTTCTCTCCGCCCTCTTCTCAACTGTTTCGCAATCCATTCTACCGTACATCATCACCTCCACCACAACTCATGAGGCCTGGACCGTTCTTGAAAGGAGATTACAACCTACCAGTCGTTCCCGCGTCATACAACTCAAAAATGAACTATACCGTATACAAATGAAAGATCTACCCATGCAACAGTACCTTACCCGAATCAAATTCATAGTAGACAACATTTCTGCCTCCGGATCAAAAATCGATCCGGAAGACATCATTCTACATATTCTAAACAGCCTTCCTCCTTCCTACAATTCCTTTAAATCTACCATCCGGAACTCATTTCTTCCCATCGATCTCGACACCTTTTACTCACTTCTATGCAATAAAGAAATCCACCTGCAACAAGAACAAAATCAAGATTCTGTCGTCAGCTCCGCGTCTACTATCCTCTACATCGCACCGTCCAACACATATCGTGGCGGTCGAAACAACAAGCGCTTCAGCAAAACCAAGAACCCGCAGCCACCTCCCAACACCTCGGTGTATCAACTCACTTATCCTACCGCGGTCTTCACCAACCACGATACATTGCGACAATACCTCAGCCATGGCCATCACAAAGAATCCAGTATTCCACACAAGAACCAAACACATAGAGATCAACTATCACTTCATTCGACAACATATAAGCTCCGGCAACATTGAGCTTGCACACATCCCCTCCAAAGACCAAATAACGGACATCCTCACAAGGCCACTCTCAATCACTCGGTTTAATGAACTTCGAAGCAAATTAACCATTCGAATGTCGAATGCTTAATTTAAGGGAGGCTATTAGCATACCAAATTATGTCCGTCATTTACATTTACCTGTATTTACCTTTTTTACCAATGTCTAGTCTATTTAAACTACTGCTGAACATCTCTCAAGATATGCAATATACTTTTTCCTTTTTCCTGTCTCTGGCTCCTCTTCTATCTCTGGGTTTCTTCCCTTCCTGCTCTCATGGTATCAAGAGCCATTATGGGAGATCAAGATTCATCGGATTCTTTACCTCCCTCCTCCTCCACCCAAACCGGAAACGCCACCACCCCTAATCTCATACCGCAGCCCCTCAAATTTCTTGTCTCCAATATCAAGAACCTAGCCCCTCACCCTCTCACGACGGAGAACTACCCCATATTGCGAGTTCAACTTCTACAGCAATTCACTGCAAATGGCTATGCCGGCCATCTTACCGGCATCGTTAAAGCTCCCTCCAATGTCTCCTCTGCCGATTACGCTCACTGGCTCATTGTCGACAGCAATCTTCTCTCCGCCCTCTTCTCAACTGTTTCGCAATCCATTCTACCGTACATCATCACCTCCACCACAACTCATGAGGCCTGGACCGTTCTTGAAAGGAGATTACAACCTACCAGTCGTTCCCGCGTCATACAACTCAAAAATGAACTATACCGTATACAAATGAAAGATCTACCCATGCAACAGTACCTTACCCGAATCAAATTCATAGTAGACAACATTTCTGCCTCCGGATCAAAAATCGATCCGGAAGACATCATTCTACATATTCTAAACAGCCTTCCTCCTTCCTACAATTCCTTTAAATCTACCATCCGGAACTCATTTCTTCCCATCGATCTCGACACCTTTTACTCACTTCTATGCAATAAAGAAATCCACCTGCAACAAGAACAAAATCAAGATTCTGTCGTCAGCTCCGCGTCTACTATCCTCTACATCGCACCGTCCAACACATATCGCGGCGGTCGAAACAACAAGCGCTTCAGCAAAACCAAGAACCCGCAGCCACCTCCCAACACCTCGGTGTATCAACTCACTTATCCTACCGCGGTCTTCACCAACCACGATACATTGCGACAATACCTCAGCCATGGCCATCACAAAGAATCCAGTATTCCACACAAGAACCAAACACATAGAGATCAACTATCACTTCATTCGACAACATATAAGCTCCGGCAACATTGAGCTTGCACACATCCCCTCCAAAGACCAAATAACGGACATCCTCACAAGGCCACTCTCAATCACTCGGTTTAATGAACTTCGAAGCAAATTAACCATTCGAATGTCGAATGCTTAATTTAAGGGAGGCTATTAGCATACCAAATTATGTCCGTCATTTACATTTACCTGTATTTACCTTTTTTACCAATGTCTAGTCTATTTAAACTACTATTGTACATCTCTCAAGATATGCAATATACTTTTCCTTTTTCCTGTATGTGGCTCCTTCTTCTATCTCTCGGTTTCTTCCTTTCCTGCTCTCATTTATACCTTCTCAAATGACTCTGGGCATTCCAGCATTCTAAATAAATGCATGGAAAATTTTTTCATCTCAAAGCCAAACCACTGCTATTGCCTATTGTCGGCAAGCTAGTAGGATCTCTTCCCATCAACGACTTGCCTTTGATGGAGCCTTGATTTAAGTGTTCCTAAGAGCTAAGCTTTCTATAAAAAGTTCGGATCCTTGAGAGTTTTAACTTTTAAGTGTTATTGTGTAGGTGGTGAAGAGATCAGCCAAGCAAGAGAAACTCTTGAAATCGAGATCATAGAAGGTTTGATAAAAGTTTAATAATTTGCTAATATGAAAAAGTTTTGGCCTTGAAAATACTTGGAAATGGTTTGTGAATGTTATTATATTAGCCATAGAGTTTGGTATTTTTCAAGAAGATTAAAATTGAAAAATAAGAGCACAATCAAGACTAAAGTTTCGTTTGGGACGGCTTTTTTACTGCTTCTTAAAAAAAAAAAAATTAGTACAAAAATTAAAAAGTTATTTCAATAAGCAGTAAAAAAAACCTCCCAAAAGAAGCCTAAATCATGTATTACCATATTTAACATATTTTGAGAATAGCCCTATTCATTTTGAGTTTTCTTATAAGAGATAACTGGAAACTCTTAGAAGTAGTGTGGGTATTCTTTAGATTAGCAGTTTATGAGAATTTTTCAATAGGATTAGAGTTGAGAAAAGATGGCAAAATCAATACTATTTCGTGAATGCCATGATCTGATTGAATTGACACATCCTCAATTTTTTCTAAGTGATTGAATTATTGAAGGTAATGAATAGGAGATGTAGTAGTAATAGTAGTAGTAGAGAAAGAAATCTTCACATAAACTATAGAATAAAATATTAAAAAGAAGCCCACGCTAAGCTATATGTTGCCACAATCACCAAGCCTAGAGAAGGAAGAAATGTTGGGAAACAATAGCAACTTGTTTTTACAATTTGTACAAAAATTGTTCATTACAACATTTCTTATAATATTAAACATCATTCCTATTTGTAAAGAAGTGGGCTAATGAAACACTTCTTATAACTATTGATCATTTAAATCCAAATAAAGATGCTTTGGTCGACCACATCGAATCAAATTATTGTAGGAACATGTCTTCATTCAACATCTCTAAGTTGCAGAAATCTCCATTTAACCATCTCATGATTAAGACTTCGTTTGAGACGGCCTATCTGTTGCTTCGTAAAGCAACTTTTTAGTATAAAAATTAAAAATTTTAAGGCAAAAAAGCTGTTTTAAGAAGCAACCAAAAAGCAGTTCCAAACAATACCTAAATCCAAATATAGAAGCTTTGGTCGACGCACCGAATGATGACTAGTCTTACACACTTAAACTTTTATTCTTTTATCATGTGCTAACTTCATGCACCCTAATTGTAATAAGACTCATGACATGTTCCTACAACCATTATGTCTTCCATCTCAAAGACAAAGATGCAACATACAACACAATTATTATTGAGGTAACACAAATAAATATATATATATATATATATATATATATATATATATATCACATTATATCTAAAATCCTTGTGATAATTTCATGTGGAGTCAATCCAACAATAACAATAATATATTGATGATGGAACCTCCAACAATAACAAATTTATAAAGAAGACTGAAGTAAGTCCACGGCAAGACATCAACAACTTGCAACCAAATTTGGAAAAATACACTTTAGAAGAAAAGAAAGTTCAAATGAGACAGCAAAGAATACCAATGCGAGTTGCAACAACTAAAGCAGCAATCAAACTCCTAAACCTGGGTTGCCAGGGCCTCGCTGAGAAACGCCCTTCCAGGCTTCCGGTTATCAAGAGGGCCATGACATCCCAGAAGCTTCGCATTAACTCCATCAGACAAAATCCTATTCTCCTGCTTCCACTTCATGTAATCAGTCCGGTTATATTTGGTGAATCCCCACTTTCTGCTCACAATAATCTTCTGCCTTCCTGGGAATTTGAACTTGGCCCTCCTCAGAGCCTCTTGAGCATGAGCACTGTTGCTATCCTTGCACCGCACAGACAACAAAACCTGCCCGATCGCGACTCGAGCGCAAGTTCCTTGTGGCTTCCCAAAGGCACCTCTCATGCCAGTTTGCAGCCTATCAGCCCCAGCGCACGAAAGCATTTTGTTGATGCGGAGGACATGGAATGGATGAACCCGAACACGGAGGTGGAAGGCATCCTTCCCTGCAGCCTTGGTCATGTACTTGTTACAAGCGATGCGGGCGGCCTCGAGGGCTTCGCTGGACACATTCTCCTTCTCCCAGCTGACAAGATGGACGCAGAATGGGAACTCGTCGACGCCTTTCTTCTTCATGCCAACATCATAGATGCGGATCTTGGGATCAGGGACACCGCGACAATATCGTGACTTTGGATAGGGCTTGTTCTTGATCTGACGATAACAGCGAGCAGGCCTGCGACCCATCAGGATGCTCTGCAATATAACAAGATCGTTAAGCAGCAGGAACAAATGGAAACTGGATATTCACAGGCATTTGCAACATATATCCAACATAAAAAACTCCCCCAATCTCTTACAATTATCATCTCTATCAAGCTCAATTTGGCCACACACACTACAATTGCATACAATATATTCAATCTTTAGCTATTGATCTTAATCTAAACATTTTCTACATTGTTCTAACATTTGATTTATTCCAACAAAGGCCTCACAAATTAATATTCTGCCAAGCAAGAAAAAAAAAACAAGCAATCTGTCTTCAAAATATCCTTTATAAGCATCTTCAAAATAATATCAATCATTGATGTAATCCCAGAAATATTTTCGTCACTCTACAATTATTTCTAACACGTATCACCAATATATCATACATTTTTCTAATAACCCCAATATAACTTTAACGCATGTTTTATTTCCTTCAAAAATACATATCAAATCAATTCTCGAGATAATCAGTCTTATACCTTCTTTAAATCAATTAAAACCTATTAAAATATTTTCTTTGCTCTAATCAATATTTTCTTTATTTATTTTATAATTTAAGGGCAAAAAATAATCTCCTCAATGAGTATCATTATTATAAAGCAAAGTCGATTATCATATGCAACAGAAGTTCTCCAAGTCAATTGTTCAATTGCTCTCACCCATAATGTTATTATATGATGCATAAGCTTTACACATTTATAATTATCACAATCTTCAATATCTACTTGGCTATTGAATGTTAGCAACAATGCTTAAAATTATACAATCGAGTGTTTCGGTACTTTTTTCTTATTAAAATTATGCAACCAAGTATTGAGGTGTTTTTTTCTTAGGTTGGGCATAAGTCTCAAAATTAAGCTATTACATTAATAAAAAAGCAAAACATAAAACTTTTGAGAGTAATAAAAACAAACTACTAGAGCTCTATTTTGATGAGATCCCTTTAAAAACTTGATTTTAAAAAAATGATTATCATCCAAATGAGAGTAATATGATGCGAAGATTTAATTTGCTAAAAAAACCATGTTAATCTCAAGATCATAAAATTTCACGAACACTAGTTGGAAATGAATTGAGAAGATATAATACAGCATAATTTAATGAACACCAAAGATGGTTAGAAATAGTATTACAAAAGATGCAGATAAATTTTTTAATGGAATAAAGCTTTCAATTCAAAGTTCCTTCATCCTCAACAATGAACAATAATTAGACATTATGTCAAAGAACACACAAATACCAAGGTTGTGAAAATCAAACCGGACAAAGAACCGGAAGAAAGAGAGGTTCAATGTTCGACCAATTCGCCGGTTGAACCGAATGATGTAATAAATAATAATATTATTAAAAAATAATAATAATTAACATAATAATATGACAATCTAACTTTAAACACAAATCCATCATGTCATACATATCAAGTATCCAAACTAAAAAACAAATAAAATAAAATAAAAAATAAAAAAAGTATCCAAATTAAGAATTAGTTAGAGGTTTAAAATCATACTTTATGTTATATATTTAAATATGATTTATACATATGATATAATATATTCAATAACATAATATAAATATATAAGCATTTTAAAATATTTATAAAATTTTAAAAAATTCTAATAATAATTTATAAATATAAATATTATTTAAGAATAATATATTTATATATTATAATTAAATATATTTAAAAGAATAATATTTAATATAATATATAAATTTATATTATTAATTCTTATAATTATAATAAATTTATAATACACATTAAAAAAATTTGCAACCTAAACAACCCAAATTTATAGCCTAAATGTGTAGCTCTATTAAGCCAAAATTTACATTCAAATTCATATAATATTCATGCAACTTTTTAGTCTCACATCATAGGAGTTTGAGGTACTTGTCTTTAATCATTTATATAATGTAAAGTTCACACTTTTTACTAAACATATTATGTGATATATGTGAAATAACATGCATATATTATAGTGTAATTAATCATCAAATTTTAAAAAAAAATTCTAAAAAGTTAAAATTTTTTTAATAAACTAAAATATATTCTTTAAAATTTAATTAAAACAAAAATAATTTTTTTATAAAACCGACCAATTCTTTCAAACCCAGACCGGATCAACAGTTCACCGTTTAAACCACCTATTTTTGCTGGTTCAATCTGATTCGATGCGAAGCCGATTTTTAAGCTTGATCGGATCGGCCACCTAACCAGTTCATGGTTGAAACGACCGATCTGGTCCGAATTTTAAAACTATTACAAATAATACCATGGAAAAAATAACATCTAAAAATTAAGCTGAATATAGCAATCATTATAAGACGAAGATTTTAGAACATGAAGCTTACAAGACAATGAAATGATCAATGTTTTGAAAACTAGATCGGAACCGGTTCAACCATGAACCAGCTGGTTGGTAGTTCCAATCCAGCATATAAAATTGGCTTCGCATCGAACCAAATTGAATCGAAAAAAAAAAAAAAACAGTTCAACCGGTGATCTGCTGAACAAGTCTGGGTTAGAAAGAACCGGCCAGTTCAATAAAAAATTATTTTATTTTAATTATATTTAAAATAATATATTTTAGTTAATTAAATCGTTTTAAAATTTTTAAATACTTTTATTAAATATGATAATTAATTATATCATAATATATGTATGTTATCTCAAATATCTTACATAATATGTTTAATAAAAAATTTGTACTTCACACTATATAAAAGGTTCAACACAACTATCTCAAACTCCTCCTATGATATAGGACTAAAAAAATTAAATGAATAGTTTAGAATATGAATTTAAACTTAGTTAGGCTACCTGGGCTATAAATTTGGGCTTAATTAGGCTGCAAATTTGAGCTTAGTTGAGCTACAAATTTAGGCAATGTATATTATAAATTTGTTATAATATAAATTATAAGAATTAATAATATATTTTCATATTATAAATTTATATATTAGATTAAATATTATTCTTATAAATATATTTATATTTATAAATTTTATTATATATTTTTAAAATTTTATAAATATTATTAAAAAGTAATAAATGTATTATATTATATTAATTTTAATAATTTTTAATAATATTATCATTTATTACATTGGTTCAACTAGTCGAACGGTTAACCTCTCCTTCTTATGATGCATTCTCCGGTCCTTTTTTCACAATCTTTTGAAATGATAGCCCACTATTACAAAAAAATGAAAGTTCAAATAAACAAATGCAAACAATTATTACAGAAATGCTTATTTTTAAAATGAATCAAAGGTGGCGGTAGTTCTGAAAGTAAACCTCTCACAAAAAAGCAACTTTCTGAAGTACCAAAACAACGTTAACACCATAGGAAAAGATTTTGATTTGCCCCTTAAAGCCCTCAGCATCATTCAATCACATTCATCAAAAAGATTCAGCCCACTACTTTTTTCACAAATGGTGATCTTCATAGGGTTTTAAATCGAGGGGTCACAATCAAATGCAAAAGACTAAATAAAATCGGAAAACAAAAATGAAAAACAAAAAAAAAAAAAAAAATCGACTGAATCGATAGAGAACATAAAAGAGGAACTAGGTAAGATAAAATCTCCTCAGTTCAGGTCTCCATAAACTTTTTCCTCATGGGCAGTAAATCTTCCCTCGGAAGAACGAAAGTTTTCATTCTATCATCACCGGAGATAGTAGAAAAACGACAATTGAAGATCGAGTTGAAAACATAAACTATAAAAAGAAAAAAATAAAAAACAACGAATTTGTATCTTGATCGAAAAAAAGGCCCTATAGATCTTCACGTTGATACTTCAGAGATAATCGGTCAACAAATAAATGGAAGCTGAGAATAGAGAAAGTACCTCTTTCGCCTCGCCGGCTACAAATGAAAGCGTCTCGACGGCATCAACGGAGGCGGGAATTTATATAAGGGTTAATCGCAGGTAAGAGCTGAAGCCCTAGAAACACTTGGATCAGTCAAGCCCACATCAACCGTCCATCGGCCTCGAGCAAATTTCTTTTGTATCCAACGGCTATGTGGATCGTACCTAATTACCTATTCTTCTTCTTTTTTTTTTACATAACACCACGAAATTATTATGTACATTTTGTCTAACAGTTAAATTTTTATATTTATACATATGAAGTTATAATAAAATAAAAACATTATTAAAATTGTTTTGTTTAAAAAATATTAATTTTGTATGTACATATTTTGTTAAAAAGCATAATATAAATAAATATAATATTTAAATATTAATATGCAAATCCATTTATTTTTTGTTGCATCTATAAATAATGACACTCGGATCTAATTCTGAAACTTTTTTCTAAGAATTATTTTGATATTAGCTACATTTATTTCAATTATTGATATTGAAAAAAAAATTGTATATCTGCATATGTTTTCACTGGAACATAAGACTCAATTGATGGGCTACAAGGAGAGGACTCATATCTGTTGGGTCTTATAGAGGAATTCAAACAAGTAAAATCAAACCCTACTTGCCCTTGTCCTATAACGAAAGATCAATCATCAAAAAAAAAAAAAAAAAAAGATCAACCCGCTCAAGAGCATCGTAGGAGCTCATCCAGGTCCAACAACAAGAAATCACATATGCAGAGGTCAAAGGGCCCTCAACTTGCACTACTATGACCAGTCGACTATTGATGTTCACTCACATTTTCCTCTAGGTGATTCAGGATTCTGCACAAGTCACTACCAGCCCCCAGACACCATCCAACCCTTGAGCATCCCTTAATCAGAACTAGCCAACAGACTCGTCTGCTCTTATTCAACACTACTAAGCTTGCCCACACTACAAAGCTCATCTAGCACACACTCTGCACAATTGAGCTCGCCTAGAGATAGATCATCAGAGCTTTCCAACGTCCTACTCTCACTTAGTCAATTAGGAGGCGACATATGTCTTGGATAGTCTATGTAGTATTATACTTTTTAACTTTTTTTAAGTATAGTCTTTTGGCGATCCTAAAAATCCTATAAATAAATAATCCTATAAATAAAAGGTGAAGATAAGCATTTAAGAACTCCTGAATCTTTTGTATGTATTATATCTCTTAAAATTTTCGATTGATTAAGCTCTCAAGTACTTTTATTACAGCTTCTCTCTAGCATTTGACATATATACTTGTTTCGCATTATGTCTCTTAGAGTAAAGTCACTCATCCACCTAAATATCTTCATCTCTACAACACTTAATTTAATTTTATGCTTCTCTTTTAATGGCCAACATTCTGTGTCATAAAACATAGCAAGTTTCACCAATCTAATATATAAGAAATTAAAAAAAAAAATCAAATATATAATGAATTGAAATCTTTAAAATATATTTTTAAAATAATAAGAAAATTATCTCAAATGAAGTCTAAATCATTAAAATCAATTTCTTCAATACCAAATTTTAACACCAGATTGAAGAATTTATAAAATCTTCAAATTTCGTGATCAGATTAATTAAAATGATATTAGGTTCTCTAACAGTTAGACAAAAAAAATAAAAAAATAAAAAGGGTTTGTAAACCACAAAACATTCCTCTAAGCAGTAAATAA
Organism: Dendrobium officinale; assembly: GCA_019514585.1. Lineage (NCBI taxonomy): Eukaryota > Viridiplantae > Streptophyta > Magnoliopsida > Asparagales > Orchidaceae > Dendrobium > Dendrobium officinale. The sequence goes on from CM033700.1 coordinate 7,983,791, forward strand.
TAGATCCATAACATGTAAGCAGTGCAGACTCTCTCCTGTAAGGGATAAGAGAAAAACTCAGAGCTAAGTAACGCTAAACCCATCTCAAATGGCAAATGAAAGACTAAGAACATTTCAACAATGATACATTTCTCACTTATGAACCAGAAAACAAAGAAAAAATATGAGCAATGCTACAATCTGTTAGAGCTTTTAACTATGATTTCGTTTGGGACGAATTTTTGATTGCTTCTTAAAGCAGCTTTTTAGTAAAAAATTAAAAATTTTGTATAGAAAGCATATTTAAGCAATAAGAAAGCCGTCCCAAACATAGCTTAAGTCTCTGGCATGGTTCTAAGCCTCTGGCAATTATATATCAAATGACTCCATAAACATTGTTCAATATAGAAAGTTCACATGAATGAAAAGAACTACTGACTGTGTTGCTAAAACACAATATCAGCACAAGAGATGCTAAAGAAAGACTACTACTACCTTTCCCCAACTTCAAACCAGAAGAAAATGGAAGTCCTGGCATAGATTGCCCGAACATGTTGGAGAACCAAGTTGCCGTTCGTCGATACCGCCTTTGCTCCTCCTTCGATTCTGGTATTTGACACTGTGACACAATCGGTGCCGACACGGCAACCGCCTTTTCCCTTCAATGCCAGAGGTGTAAATCCATTGCATTCAGGTGCCGTGCTTACTATAGGGAATGATAAGTAATCAAGAGGATTCTCCTCACATTGAAGAATGCAGCCTTCAACCATGAGTCTCCCACTCCGGTGGAGTAAGCAACACCCCAGTTCTGCTCTTACTGTAAGGTTTGTAACTTTGCATGTGGAAAAGAATTCTAGAGCACTGTATGTAGTTCGGAAAAAAAAAAAAATGGTTATTGTTTCAAGAGTATGAGAGATTATTCTGCGCAGATATTGGACACAGCTTATCGTCCAAAGGCCAATTAGGTGCAGCCATGTCATCCAGTACTGAGCTCAGTACCGAGCCACGGTACCGAGTAAGCCGTGGTACCGAGTATGGGTGATGTGACGCATTTTCATTGGGCTCTGGACGGCGTTCGATATCCGCACCTAATAATTAGGCCCAGATTACAGGTTATAATTCATAGTCGAATTATCATATAGCATGAGCTGAATAAGAAGGAACCTTTCAGAGCCTCGCAAACAGGTCAGAACAGTATCGTCAGGAAGTTCACCCCCACCTATCTAAACAAGAGAAAGTCAAGCATGCAAACAAGTTGTATAAGAACACTCTGTAAAGTTGGATAGAAACAGTGTAGCAGCAGGTGGTTTTCAGGCTTTAGAGCCAGTAAATGCCATTAAATACAGGTAGAACATTTTTAAGGAAAAAAAAAAGGAAAACTTACCAGGCAAAGAGGTTTCTTAATCTGAATGTTATGGGCAATGTGATTTCCGCCCGCGGAGATGAGAATGGTATCACCAGGGCTTCATCACAAAATAGAAACCAGCATGAATACCATCCTCTCTGATCATACCCTCACATCAAAGTAAAGCAACTAACCGTGCAGCTGAGACCGCAGCCTCAAGGGTCGAATAAACTCCTGGCTCGGCCAACCTTTTGATTGAGCTTTCTATGCGCAGCCAATGCCGCGGGTGGCATGCCAAGTACCGCCATTTGTGGCAAACGAGGGCAGTGTTATGCCGATCTGCAAACTCAACAAGAAAGCGCTAACACTTTCATTTTTGAAGAAAGAACGAATAAAGGAGCAGACAAATAATGAAAAATCCAGCAAACAAAATAGAGCACATTTCACTAGAGCATGGGCATCAAAATGTAAGAAGAAAGGAAAATGTTCGTCCAATCTAACAATAGCAAATTGAGAAACTTTTTCAGCCTCTCACAAGAGCCGAACGCATTTCTGATAAGCCACCATGGATAGAGATCACTTCCTTGTCTTCAATAGCAAGTAAAGACTTTCAGATCAATCAAAATAATTATTAATCAAATGTGGTGCACAAAATTTTGGAACAATAACACCATGCGCTTCAGATAAGGATCCTTTCAGAGGCGAAATTGTACAAAAGAAAGCTGGCAATATCTTACTTCTAGCATGTAAATACAGCCAGGAATCTCTTTGGATTCTCAACTGGAATTTCTCAAAACACCGTACATAAACAAATACGCTTATTTCAATAACCAAAATGCGGATTAAGAAACGTTACCAAGCAAAATCATACTCCTTGGTCTGCAACATAACTTCAAAACAAGAAAGGGATCGGGAACATTAGAGGAGACGGGTATTAAAACCCAAAAGATTGGGCATCTACGGCATTAAAAATTCCTTGTAGTAGCCAACATACAAATAAGGGGTAATATGTAAGGTAACACTTTACTATCTCAAATTTCACATTTAACATTAGCATCCCAAAGAAAGCGTTGGAAGTTCACCAGAAATTATCAAACCAGTTATCCAAATGTAATGAATTATATAAAAAGCTAAGGAGAAAAGATAACTTTCCATGAATAAAGATTGAATTGTGACTTCATAAATATTATCACAAGAAAAAATCAATCACTTCATGGAAGACTTGTACAATCAATTTGGGACCAACTTATCATGAAAAATGTAGATTATCAGAAATTATTAACAGGTTATCCGAACTCATAAGGCCCTGTTTGGATTGGAGGAAAGTCAAGGAAATGAAATGAAATGCAACAATTTATAGATTGATTAAGAATCAACAGCCATTGATTGAAATTTTTAACTCACTTGGCATTTCCTTTCTCAAATACACAGCATCTAAATAGTCATAAGAACCTATTTTGTAAGAAAAATGGCATTTAGCTTATGAAGAACTTTAAACATTCTAAAAATGATACATGAATTAGACTAAGCTTCTAAATACTCTCAAAAGCCACCATTTCTATCATGAAAACAAAAAAAATTGAAGTATTTAGTGGTTGACCTCGTGTTTTGAAAGGTATTTTTGGGGCTCAACAAGGATTTGTTTTGGGGGAGAGAGGGTGAGGTAAAATTGCCCCAAGGCAATTCGGCCTGTAAGGCATATCCCCGAGGCATGAGGCCACCTTCTATGCCCCATTTATGAGGCAACAAATTTTTGATATAAATTAAATTATATTAAATGATTAAATTAATAAATTTTAACCTACTATAAAGAATTTTCCTATTTATTAAAATAAAAAAAAATCCAAAAAAAAAAGATGATTTGGTTAAATCTCTTAGAGTTAAGTCACATCAAATAGATTTCTCTCATACAAGCCCATAAAAGCCCACAGAATCATTGAAAACTAAGCCAACTCGCCTTCATCTCACTCATATCTTGCCTATCTTCAAAGTTTCATTCAATTCCCCAAAGACTCCCACGATGCTCTCCGTTTCCCTCACTAACTTACTAATTGTCTTCACTGAAAGCCCTACACATATTCTTCTCTAATCCTAATTCATTTTGAAGTATTATTTTATTTGTTTTTATATGTTTGTGAAATAAAACTTCAAAATTAGAATATGAATCATATGATTATGAACTTTGGATTTTGAATTTATTTTAAATTGTTCTTATATTTGCTTTTTTATCATATTTTTTATTTTAAAATATTAAAATCTAAAATTCATAAGGCTTATGCCTTGTTTCCTAAAAGGTTGAAGGCCTCACCTGAGGCCTCCTACTTTAAAGCATTAGCTTGAAGATATTCAAAAGTCCAACTTTAGGCCATCATGATTATGGAAAATGAAAAAAGAATTAATAATATATAACTTCCATTTATGTTTGTGCTCTCACTAAATCATTTTACAAAGAGAAGTTCCAAGGACAACCTTCGACAAATAATCTTCAAAAAGATTATGCTTATTTTCTCACCCGACATGAAGTCTTCAAAGAGATTATTAATGAGATTTGAACAAGCAACCACCATATCACAATAGAGACAATTTAAACTTAGCAGTCAAGGCTCATTGATGCAAGAACAGCAAGTGTCTCAATCACAAGATCAATGACCAAGACACAATTCCATGACAACCAATAATTTTTTTTTTAGAATTTAGGGCATTGGCCATGTGAGTTTGAAGAGAGTATTTTTGGAAGTAAAAAATATTCGGGTCGAAGGGAACATTCACGGGTTCGACAACTGCTTTGGACTTGATCATCTTGAATTGGATGTCTTAAATGTAACCTATTAGAACTCAATTTGAGCATGGGTTGCATCGGGTAGACTAATTAAGCTCAGTAGAGTTCAATTTGGCTCAATTTATGATAAATCAAATTATTAAATTAAATTGAATCAATTGGTTTGATTTAGTAATTAATAATTAAGCTAGCTTCTAATTTGATAATTAAAAATAATTAAACTAGCTCATAGTTAACACACAAATTAAATTCAAAGCACATTAAATTTAATTTGTAAATAAACCAACCGACTTATATCCCGGATTAAGTTGTCAAACAGTTTCTCATAATTTATCAGGATTTAACATATGTCATACCAAACAATTTTCAGGATTTAACACCCTCAAGATTTACTAAATTTAGATTTATAAGATTTACTAAATCCTACTAAAGTTAAATCCTTGTTGCCAGATGGCCCCTAAGTCTAACTTGCTACTCCTCCGACTAGTTAACACCACATAAAAATCAAGTCCATCTTAACTTAAAACTCATCTCACCCCATTGATACATATGATAGTTTCATGCAATGTAAGATTGTGGTCCACATGAATAATTCATGCAGTTTATATATATATATATATATATATATATATATATATATATATATATATATATATATATATATATATATATATATATATATATATATATATATATATATATATATATATATTTTCTTGATTTTTACTCTTGAATTGATAGTTTTTTGTAAGCTTAGCTTCGCTTATGACAATAACTTATCAATTAAAATCAAAGACTCCAAAAACTTTTTTATACAATTGCATTTCATTAGTTCATAAGCATTATTTTCTCTTTTTTTGCATAATGATTCTTGAAAAAAAATACATTAGAGGTTCGTATATTTGTTAGACTAAAAGGACTATGTCAAAAAGACTTAAATTGTCTAAAAAAAGTTAAGGACTTGAGTGGTTCATTGTGTTCCCCTCCTGACCTAGAAGTTCTTTTAATCAAACATTATTTAAATCAAATATTTTTCTTCAATATTTTCATATTGACATTTTTTTATTTTTAAAAGCACTTCATTATGTACTATGTGTTTGCAATTACACATCCCCTTACATCACTAGATAACCCCTACACTAAGCAGCAATTTGAAAATTATGCATTCAACAACGTGCATAATGATAGCAAAATTTTTAGATTGGAACAAATAATTAAATGAATTCTTTCATTTGCATAAAATGGATGAATATCAAAGAACTAGTTTTGCAAAACTAAAATTATTAGAAATATCAAAATACATTAAAATAATTTATGGGAAAAAGAACAAAGACTTTGAGAGCAAAACTCTTGAAATTGGTAAAGATGAAAGATATATTAAAATATAGATATAACCTAATTGATGTTTTGATTTTATCCCTTTATGCAAATTATTCACTAACTGATAGTACTGATATAACGACTGTTTTATTAATTTAAAACCCTAATTAATTTACCGGTTTCTCCACTATACTACAGTACTAGCTTTTGTACCACATTGTTTTATCATTTACATACTTTATTGATATTGGATGTGAGTTTTATTGTTTTTGCACTGATCATATAAATGTTAATGCTCTGATTTAACTGTTGAAATGCATATTACTCATTTGTCGTACTTTGAGTTCAGTTGTAGGATTTAATTACTTGTTGGGCTCTTGAGCTCATTATCTATTGTTAAATGACTTCAATTCAGGGCAAGGGCGCACAAGTGTGAGGTTGACTATGATCCTTAAAGTTTAGGTTCTTATTATTTTAGTTATTCTTTTATACTAATGACATATTAGTTGTGATATGATTGGATAAATCCTGGTTAGTGTATATAATTTTTGGGTATATGAATACAGATGTATATATTGACGTGTTTTAAAAGGCGAAATCGGGAATCGAGGCGTTTTTGCGTAAGCCTCAAAACGATTAAAATAAATTAATTTAAAATTTTAAATAATGACAAAAAATAACAAAAATAACAATTATTTGTACTACCAATAATAAAATAACATGAATACAAAATTATATTATAAGAGTAATTTTAAAATTCTGCTTGTTGTATATGCTCAATACCGAGCGTACCGAGCATGTACCGCTCAGTACCGAGCATGTACGGTTTGCCTTTCATCTTCTCTTTTCGTCCTTGTTGTTCGGCTTCGTTGCTTCACAGGAGGTGTAGAGATTGCACGCATCACTTCTTTAGCTCCTTCGTGGCTGTTCGACTTTGCTCCTTCAACGACTTTCCCTTTCCTGTCGGATTGTAAGCTACAACATTTTGATCGGAAGAAACAACGGAAGCTCGCTGACTGTGAAGGTAACTTTCTCACTTAGCGCCTCGATGCGCCTCGACGCCTCACGCGGTGAGGCGTACGCCTCCGTGGAAAAAGGCGTAAGCCTCGCCCGAGCGTTCGAGGCTTAAGCCTCAGTTCGCCCGACCTCCACCTCGATTCGAGGCGCGCCTTGAGGAGTCCGCCTCGAACGCCTTTTTAATCGATTTTGATAGTTTTATTTTTGTTGATATAAAAGATAAAAGAATAATTCTTCCAAAATTAGATTTTGAGGTATCACAAAGGTAATGGTGAGGTGCAATTGGGATGACATCATGAACAACTTAAGATGTTAGCGGCTGCTCAAAGTGGGATTTTGGCAAACAAGACCTCCATCATAATGCAGAAGATTGAGTTCCACCCAAACTACAACTAGTATTAATGTAGAAGAATATGTTATACTTTCTACTCCCTCTCCCTACCCTTCCATCTCTCTCAGCCATGACTAAAATGGAGCCTTTGATTACCTTGTGTTAATTTCTTAGAGTAGTTCAATCTTTTCTAAGTGATCTCACAAGGAGTGACAAAACATAGAATTGAGGGCAACAATGAAGATATGTACAAACTAGTTTTGGTGCTTTAAACCCTCATAATTCATGATCACTCATAACTTTTGAACAAGAAGGTTGTTCTTACGGTCCTCATCAGTGATTGCATGAAGCATGAGAAGATTTGTTTCAGTCTATGAGGCTCTTGCCAGTGACATTTACATCAATATATGATCTGTGAGGAGCAAAAATAGCACTAAAGGACAGCGCTTGCACATGACTCTGCGATAAGATATATAAAGTCAGTTGACTACATAAATTTTGTTATTAATTTGATTATTAATTTTTTGCCTCGGTAGTTCGATTGTAGCACTCAACTTCTATTTTCTAAAAATGCTCCCGAACAAGAAACTAAAATTATAGCAAGATTTGCACAGTTTCAACGTCTGTTTTAAAGCCTATGCCAATCTTCTATCAGCCAAACAAGTTGCTCAAGCCCATGAACAAAAAAACCTAGCAGCTATGTGCTGGAAAGCTCATCAATCTACAAAAGCCCAAAAAGCCTTTTTTTTCGTTTCTCTAGTCCATCATCACATGTATTGAACGAACCTCCCCTCTAAAAATCATTCATTTCAGTTCAGATCATAGTCCAGTGCCATAAAGACCACATTTCGCGGCATTCCCAACTCAAATCAAACGGCTGAGAACTCTATCATATGAAAACTGAGTAAGAAAGATCAATCAGGGCTTAAAGATGAAAAAACTCAGGTCAATAATATCTAATTGCAGCATATATGCGAAGCTAGGGTTCGGAGTATGCCCAAGATATTCAGAAAAGAGGGCACGAAGATATGAACCTGGGATGGGACTGAGGAAGCTGAAGATATGCATCAGGCACCCATCGTCCAGGCTATTTATAGGCGAAGTTACCACCGCCAAGCCGGCGGCAGGGGTGGCTGCTATCGTCCGCTGTCTTTTCCCCATTTCCCTCCACCGCCCGATCTCTTTTTCCCCATGGAATAGATGATAAACAGAGTAATTACGGTTTTTAAAGTGCTTGGTTCGCGTTCATTTATATTTATTTATTTATTTAATTATGTGTGACTTTATTAAAAGGGGAAGTTATATCGTTAATTCGTTATTATGAAAGTTTTTAAGTGACAGATTTGGAATTTTATTGGTTAGCTATAAAAAAAATATTTATATTGATTGATTATCAGAAATTTGATTTTATATGTCTTATATAATATGATTGAAAAATATATATATATCTTTATTTATTATTTTCTTAAATATTTATCTTAAAATTTATTTTGAATGAAGTTACCACCAATGATAGATAAGCTCTTGTATTCATGGAATGCTTAAAGGACCAAGTCATCTAAAATAGGTGAAAACCAATTCAATTTGGAACTAAGAGTCTAAGTGAGTCAAGTAGAATCGTGAGCCAGCTTGATGAACTAACTAGTTAAGCTTGAGCCAACCTCGACTAAACTCGTTAGTTTGTGAGTTGACTCGTTTAAAAAAGATTACTATAAAATGTAATTAAATATATTAGCTTTTAGGAGTTTAAGTATAAATGTATACTCAAATATGCCTTCACATGTGTCTAACATGTAGTTGAAAAGTCGCAATGAAGGAACTCGTGCTAGTGGAACACACATGATAACTCACCCAAAGGTCAAGAAACAGGACTGGTCAGTCCAAGCCTTCTTTTGCACACAAGCCGGAGCAGGACGCATGTGTGCTCTTCTCTTCGCTCGAGATCATGACCAAGCCGCAAAACTTTGTCCAAATATCATAAATTTCACAATTTTTCTCACTCCTTTTCATTCAGTGACCCTCAACACAACTCATCTTAGCCTGGTGGTTGAGAGTATTAAATAATAAATCTCAGATAAATAAATAACTAAAGGTTTGTGGTAAATATGTAATATCATGTCTTGTCTTCCTTGTAAATGCCTATTTAAAGGTTGTCTTACCTCTGTTTAATCATATACGATTTTACTTTCTTTGTTCTGTTCTTGTCAGTTTTCCCTTTCTATTTTCTGTCTGAGGCAGCTCTCACGAGAGACTGCTGGATTTCTACATGGTATCAGAGCAGGCGTTCAAAGAAGAAGAAGATGGCAACCGTACCTTCTTCTCAAACTGATGAACAAGCCCAATCGGTCTCTCAAGGCCGATCTGCTCCGCAAGAATCATTGGTGCTTTCATCTACGCTCAAGTTTGTGGTCTCTAACCTAAAATCTATTGTGCAAATCCAACTCTCAACCGAAAACTATTCTATTTGGCGATCTCAAATCGCAAAAGTCTTTCGAGCCAATGGTTTTGAATCATTTCTTGATTCGAAAAAATCCGAAACCTCAACGATTTCTTTCTCAGTCTGATGGTTCTCCTTCATCGTCTTCAAATCCCGAATTCTTGCAATGGTTACTCTCAGATCAAAATCTTTCCGCTGCAATTTGTTCCACAATATCCGCTCCCATTCTTCCCTATATCATTAATCTGGAATCCACGGGTGCCATTTGGGACACGCTTGAAACAAGATTTCAATCCACTAATCGATCCAAAGTAATTCAGTTAAAGAATGAACTACATCATGTTTCTCTCAAGTCCTCTTCGATGACTCAGTATCTTGCTGAAATCAAAACTTTGGTCGATCAGATAGCCTCTGTCGGATCCACTGTGGATACTAAAGACATCATCTTGTACATTCTTAATGGCCTGCCCTCTTCTTATCAATCTTTTAAAACTGCTATTCGTACAATGCAATCTCCTATTAGCCTCGATAATTTGTATGCACTTCTTCTTAGTGAAGAAATTCACGTAGCTTCTGAAGCATCTCGGATGTCGTCTGCACCAGATTCGGCTACAGCCCTTTATTCTGTTCGCGGTCAGGGTCGTTGAACTCGCAGAAAAAGCACCAACCAGGTGACCAATTCGCGAACGATCAACCCAAATGCGTCTACGATCTGTCAAATTTGTCTCAAAAAGGGGCATAGTGCATCGTCTTGCTGGCACAGACTTAACCAGAACTACACACCTCCGGCGACAAACAACAACACAGCTCTCCTTGCTGGAAATTCAAGAAACACAACTGACTGGTTTCTTGACTCCGGGGCTTCATCGCATCTCACAAATGCCATCAAAACTTATCAGTTTCCACTCCATATCATGGTCCCGATACTATCACCATTGGCGATGGAAGTTCAGTAGGTATAGCTAACGCCGGTACAGGTTTGCTATCTACACCCGATCGTAAACTCACTCTAACACATCTTTTTCATACTCCTAAATTGCAATATAATCTTCTGTCCATATCTCAACTTACTAAGGACAATAATATTTCTATTATCTTCGATCCTAACGGTTTTTCTTTGAAGGATTTGATGACTCACAAAGTTCTTCTTCAAGGACCGTGCCGTAACGGTTTATATCAAATACAGACTACTTCACCAACGCCAGTTCATCATGCTTACTCCACGGCTCGGGCGTCACAATTTTCGTGGAACAATCGTTTTGGGCATCCTAACAATAATGTTTTACAAATTCTTGCTTCTTCTTACCCGCATTTACATATAGATTTTCCTAATTCTTGTATGACATGTAATATCTCAAAAGCCCACAAACTGCCTTTTGAGAAATCTGTTACACGCAAGAAACAACCATTAGAACTTTTACATTCCGATGTGGGTCTCCGAAAGGATTCTGCTCGTGTGGTTCGAATGCAAAGAGCACGATCACACTGTCCCGTAGGACAAAATGGTCGTAGACCTTTACAATCGACACAAGCAGGCCGATGGAAGAGCAGATGGAGTTATATATACGATTAGCCATGGAGGATAGCGGCTTTCACCTACACACCTTGATGGATAATAATATATATAACCCTAAATTCACGAGATTTCCCCTATTCGATACATCAGCTCGAATAGGGTTTATTTGATTGTGGGGATCGGTTTCCTACGGGCGCAAGCCCCCGTAGTTAATTACATCTTAGACCTCAGTCTAAGAAGACTCTCGATTAAGGACGTTAGATTATCTTCTCTAATGGGTTTAGTGCAAGGGAGTTTCTAGGCTTTCCTAATCGAAGGGAAGAAGGTCCCAACTTGGCTCAATCAGATCACACGTGGTTCAGTCAACATTCGGCCGGCTAGGAGAAGTGGAAACTAGAGAAAAAGAAGAGAGGCAACGCACCTCAAGCAAACACGAGAGAAAGAAGGAAGTGGTGTCATCTGTGTGACGCAGATGGGTAGGATTTATAGTCTCCGAAAATATGGAGAACTTACCCGCCAATAAGGTGCGTAGGGGTACACTCGTACCCCTCACCTTTAGATCCTAAATCTATAGGAGATGTAGTGTTGTACACACAACACTAGCATCTACGACTTAGCTAATGCAATCTGGACTTATTCCTTGTCTAACAAAGGAAGCCAGCTAAAATCACCTAGTCGTATAAAATCCATGTAATCTAGTCCATATGAAGAAGGGTGGGTAGTTTAGACACTGAAATTTGGGATCGACAACTAAAGAAATCCCTAATTGATCCCACACTTATGAGTGGTATGATGCTCCTAAAACTAATGCAATTAAATCTTGATTTTAATTAGTTACTAATGCAATTTATGCTGATTAAAGTCTCCAAATCAGATATGCATGAATTTTAAAAAAGGCTTTATAAAATACTTTTTGAATGACTAAATTTTCCCGGGTCCGGCACTTCATCCTCATAGGCCAGATTATCCGGACTCTACCCGCAGGCGGGGAAGTTTGTCTAAAAGAAGAGAGAATGCATGCATGCTCCCCCGGACGATTCCGGCTATTCCCTAGAGTCGTTATGTTTCTATGTGAGTTAATCTTAAAATTTTATTTAAAAAATTACGAGTATAAGAATTTTATCCCTAAAGAGCCTAGCGGTCAGACACAAGCACATGCAAGAAAAAAACCTATGAAAAGCATGTCATTTCTACTGCGCAAACAAATTAGTAAATCGCAACACAGAAACAAATCCCACGAAAAAGAATGTCCATGGCAAGTGTCATACAATATTACATCACAGAGTACAGTAAAGTAAAGGTGGCCGGGCTCCACCGTCAACAACCCGAAAATGACGCAAATCTTTAAAATGAGGTATTTCACAAAATACTTAGATTGTATTGTCTACAAGACTATACGAAGCATGCTAGCATAGAAGTCATGATTTACACAAAATGCTTGGTTAAAATCGTTCAAGTAACCTACATAATGTTTTCATGATTTATGCATCAATCATCTCATAGATGGCTACCAACAATACTTTTCATTTAATGAAAACTCATGGAATGAAGTACATGAGACCTTCACACAACATATTAGCATTTCTTTGTAATGGCCATAAAAGAAGAAGCACAAACCCAAATGGGATTTACTCATGCCGGCAAAGTATACCATCCAATGAAATTCATGAAAATTCCTTATTTTCCTTAGGAAAACCACTACCCACTTTCAATGGGCATTACCACAAACACCTCATGAGCATGCTATGGTAGGAAACCAAAAGGACCTCCTATGCATTTGTAGTTTACCTCTAAGTTCTAAATCTTATGCCATAACACAAATGCGAATTCATAAGCTAATTAGCTATCTCAAAAAAAAAAACCAAAATAAATCAACATTGCATAAAGAAATAAATCAACTAATGAGGCTCAAAATCATCCATGCCAACTAAGAATGAATACACTCATTTGGAAATCACAAGGAGAAGGGGTGTGATGACATACACACCCCAAATCATCAATCCACAATTAAACTTACTAAAAATAAAGCTTTTCATAGATTTAATTTACTACCAAACAAATAACATAAATACTCACAAAAATTATAGATTCCCATGAGAACAAGTCACGGTAGCTAAGGTAGAGAAAAGAGGTTAAGGAAGAGGAAAAAAAAAGGAAGAAGAAGAAAAAGAAGAAGGAAGAAGAAGAAGGAAATCCACACCTTGCAAAGAAGAGCTTGTTCAGTCCGGACGTCGGGATCAACGGAGCTGGTGACGGACGCGTCGACGAGCTCGAGTTCGGCCTTTGCGTGTGAGGACGGGAGGGAGAGAGCGGGGCTGCCCTCGGCAAAGGCAGGGAGACGAACTCCAGGTGGAGCGGCGACGTCGGACCTGGGCTCGCTAACGGAGGACGTCGGGCTGGGCTTGTCGGGATCGGCCTTGGCGTCGGGAGCTCGGGTCTGATCGTGGAATCGAGGGGGAGAGAATCGCGTGGGAGAGAGGGAGAAGAGCGTGAGAGAGAGCTCGGGGTTCGGTCTTGACACCGTGTGGGAGAACTGGATCGAGAGAGCAAGAAGAGTAAGAGGGCGTCCGAGAGAATACACAGAGAGAGGGTATTCGTTAGGAGTAAATTAGACTCGTTGCCGAAGGAGGAATCCCGCTCTCTCCGATCCATCACAGCAGTAGCTCAAGACACGCAAATGAAGCCTGTTCTCTGAAGCAGATCGCTACTTTGCCTGTGGGAGATCGCAGGTATCAGGGGAAAAGGACCATGCCAACTGCCCATTTAATCATGACCGCTCGATCAAATTCCTGATCTAGGCAATAGATTTAAATTACTAAGAAAGTTAAAATGGACTCTAACAAAATTAAATTAGGCTGAATCAAGCCAAAATCGGCTAAAACTGAACCAGACTCGAGTCTGAATCAGGTTCGATCCAAGTCAATTTGGGCTTGAGCCGACGCCACGAGTTAAATTGAACAAAATTAAATGCAAAATAAGCATCGATTCAAATCAAATTAAGTACGGCACGACCAAAACAAACTAATCGAGTCTAATTGAACACATTCGAGTCTGATCCGGCTCGAGTCGGGTCGATTCGAGCTCGAATTGGGCTCGACGGGGTCCGATTAGATCGATCGAAAAATGCTCGAGTAAATTCGAGCCAAAATCGAGGTCAACATCCGATATTTGGGGACCTGCACCTTGTGTGTCGTTGCAAGGTTTTCAATACTATGCTATTTTTGTCGATGATTGCACTAGATTTACTTGGTTGTTTCCTTTAAAACATAAATCTGATATTGCTCAAGTATTCTTTATGTTCAAACGACAAATTGAAACTTATTTTTCAAAACACATTAAGTGTATTCGAACTGATGGCGGAGGTGAATACCTTAGTCATAAATTCACCAACTTCTTGAAAACTAATGGTATAACACATCAAGTTTCTTGTCCTTACACTCCGGAACAGAACGGAGTTGCAGAGAGGAAACATCGGCATATCATTGAAACTACTCGATCGTTGTTACACACGGCCACCATACCTTACTCTTATTGGCCTGATGTTGTTCTAACGGCAGTTTATCTTATAAATCGTATGCCTTCCCGCAACACTAAAAACCTGTCTCCGTTCGAATTACTTTACAACACTCCACCGAACTATACCCACCTTCGTACGTTTGGATGCGCATGTTACCCGCTTATACCTTCTCACAATCGTCATAAGTTACAACCTAAGTCTAAGCAACACGTGTTTCTTGGTTATTCTGATGTTCACAAGGGTTATAAATGTCTAGATATATTAACTAATAAAATTGTTGTTTCTCGGCATTTAAGCTTTAATGAGAACATCTTTTCGTTTTTTGAAAAACAGGGCAGCACCAAACTTAATACTGCAGATACTATGGTTCCTACGTTTATTATGCTAACTCATGTGCCTACCTCAACCTCTCGGCAACAATTACTCCCATCACCCTTGCACACGGATCAGCCACCAAGTCCACAGATACAACAATCTGATTCAGCCCCTATCAATATGGCAACTGGTGCTCATCCAGATCCGATGCCTCCCATGCCTACAGCTGCAGCCTCTACATCCCATCACATGATTACTAGGCATAAAACAGGGTCCCTAAAACCAGTAAAATAATTGAACTTACTGCATCAGATCACTCCTGATCAAGCTCATCAGCCTCCCAATACCTATACTGATGCGGTAAGGTGTCCTGAATGGCACAAGGCCATGGCTGATGAAATTCTTGCACTTCATCAACAGGGAACTTGGAGCCTTGTTCCTCCGCCGGCTTCCAACGTCTTAGGTTGCAAGTGGACATACCGACTCAAACTTCACCCCAATGGATCTATTGCAAAACACAAGGCTCGTTTAGTGGCATTAGGGAACAATCAAGAATATGACCTCAATTATACAGAAACATTCAGTCCTGTCGCAAAATTACCAACAATTCGTATTTTACTCACACTAGCTTATTCTCGTGATTGGCAGGTACATCAATTAGATGTAGCGAATGCATTCCTTCACGGTAATTTATCCGAGACGGTTTTTATGCATCAACCAAAAGGTTTTGAAGATCCCACACATCCAAACTATGTTTGCCGGCTGCACAAAGCACTGTACGGACTCAAACAAGCGTCACGGCAGTGGTACAATACGTTTACGGAGTACCTTCTCTCTCTCGGTTTCAAAAATAGTGTTTCTGATCCTTCTCTATTTTTATTTGACAAGAATAATATTCAACTTTTCTTATTGATTTATGTCGACGATATTTTATTTACTGGCAATAATACTAACCATCTTACCAAGATTCTTGAACAGCTAAATCAAAGATTTGCCATGAAAAATATTGGGCAAGCACATAATTTTCTTGGACTAAAAATAGACCGGTACTCTGATCATCTGTTTCTCTCACAAGCACAGTATGCTACATCATTGCTTGAATTGGCACAACTCAGCCGCTGCAACCCTATACATAATCCTACATGCACAAAACTGCCATTTGATATATCGCAGGACAATTTGTTCTCGGATCCAAATATGTATCGCAGGTTAACTGGATCATTGCAATATCTTACTCTTACAAGCCCGGATATAGCATATAGTGTTAATCTGTTATCACAACATATGCACAATCCATCTTCTCATGCTGCGTTTCTTCTCAAAAGACTCCTGCGATATATAAAAGGTACCCTAAACTATGGTCTTCCTATTTCTAAATCTAACTTTCAACTTACATCTTTTTCAGATGCGGATTGGGCCGATGATCCTGATTTAAGAAAGTCTACTTCCGGATTCTGCTCGTTTCTTGTGGACACACTGATTTCCTGGACTGTCAAAAAGCAGCACACCGTAGCAAGATCGTCCACGGAATCGGAGTACCGTGCCTTAGCTGTGCTTACAGCGGATGTGATATGGATTCGAAAATTACTCAATGAACTCGGCATCAGTCAACAGCAACCTACGGATATCTACTGCGACAATATGTCTGCCATTGCCTTAGCCAATAACCCAATCTTCCATGCTCGTACAAAACACATTGAAATAGATCAAAGATTTGTACGAGATCACATACATCACAAAAATATTCGTATCTTACCTATCAGCACCATTGATCAAATAGCTGATATATTTACCAAACCTCTATCTACTCTGAGATTTAAAACTCTTCGTCTCAAACTGACAGTCACAGAGAACCCGTTAATTTGTGGGGGGGCTATTAAATAATAAATCTCAGATAAATAAATAACTAAAGGTTTGTGGTAAATATGTAATATCATGTATTGTCTTCCTTATAAATGCCTATTTAAAGGCTGTCTTACCTCTGTTTAATCATATACGATTTTACTTTCTCTGTTCTGTTCTTGTCAGTTTTCCCTTTCTATTTTTTGTCCGAGGCAGCTCTTACAAGAGACTGTTGGATTTCTACAGAGAGCTTAGGCTTTCAACTAAGAGGTTTTAAGTTTGAGTATTTGTGTATGCGTTGTGTGCATGAATTTGCCTTAAAAGGCCTAAATGTCCAAAAAAAAAATATTCACTGACCCTCATGCTCTCTCTCTCTCTCTCTCTCTCTCTCTCTCTCTCTCTCTCTCTCTTTTGAGGTGAAATTTTCAAACTCCCTTCCTCCTCTACTGCAGGAGCCGCCGAACACTCATTTCACCTTCACCATGTGTCGATTCACTCCTCTTACTGTTGTTGTTAGGATAGGATCCATCTTTCCCCTCTTGTTGGATTGAAGATTAGTCAAGAAATTTCCTCCTCTTTTCTCTTTTGATCGAATGCCAACATAAAGAAAAATATTCTATTTTTTAAGCCTCTTGATTTTCTTTGCTCACCTGATTTCATTCATAATATTACTTGAGGCATAGATAGATTGAATGACAACTTTGATGTCTCAAATTATGTGCTAACAAATGTTTATTTTTACTTATTGTAGGACTTTCGTTTGGTGGAAGCATGCAACGCACACCAGAATTTGGATTTCATACTGATAACTATAACAAGTTGTTATTCATTTGGAGATAAATATACCATTATTTGTTAGGGGCGTAATTCATATTAATGGTTTATGCTCTTTGATAAATACTTATGTTGCGTGCTAGAATATACGCGGCGGTAGAGTTTGTAAATTTGCGTCCAAGCGTTGTACGAGTACTCAGCACACAAGCAGAAAAGAGAAGTGAACACCAAGGTTTTTTAGGTGGAAAACCCGAAATAGGGAAAAAACCACGGGGCATCTTCCAGTTGCAAAGTTCTACTAGTATTTGTTTGAAGTACAAAGGTTGATCCGTCTTACAAATCAAGACGATCAATTTACAATCAATTTCTCACAAAGTTACAAAGTTCTGCAAATTCCTGACGTTTCCCGAAAATCCGGCAGAGTTCCGGCGTCTTCAGGTGGCGGGAAGAGCTTCAGCGGTGGTCGAGGAGGACTTCTTCCTTCTCCTCCTTCTCTTCTTCTTCTCTCTTCACTTGAGTCCCCTTTGTGTAGAATGAGGGCTCTATTTATAGTTTTTCTGGAGTGACATAACTCGTAAATAGGTGTGAGATCATGGGCAAATAGGGAGTGGTTCGAATGGACGGCCGATATTGAACCCTTCGATCGTGCGCCGTTCGTTGGACATTTGGAGGCCTTAATGATGTCGGAATTCGGCAATCTTGGGCTCGTTGGATTTGTCTCGTCGAGCCGTTTGATTCTACTATAAGCTCGTCAAAATCGGAGATCGTTTGGTAACTCAAATTGCGGTTTGAACCTTCCAACAGCGCTTCGGGTCCTTGATTCAGACTCATTTGAACTCGGATTGAGTTGAATTTGGTGTCGTTGGGTTCGTATTTCCGAGACGCTCAGTTTGACTGTAAGCTCGCTGAAATCGGAGTTCGGGTGCTCCCAAAATAAATTTTTGAAGTTTCTAACTAGCTTTTGCCTCGAGATTCGTGCCCGATCAAGATAATTTTTGGAGTATGTATCAACTTAGATATTTAATCCTATCATAATTATGATTTTTTTAATACTTATGCACTAGCGAGGATATTTTTATATTCATAATAAATAAAGTTGCATAGATAGGTTTATTTTGATGTATGAATGTTCAAATTTATGTATGTTGACTCATAACATAGACTTATTTTAATACATACACTTCTATTGAATGTCATAGCATCATCTTTGCAAATCATATTCTATTATGAAACAACAATCGCCATATTAATCCACCACAATTTGGAGTCGATCTCAAAGGACGAACTGAATATTGTTCAAGTCTTCTTCAGGCAAAGAATGGTCTCTGGAGTGGGCATACAAAGCGGTAGATTCTATGCTAGATTTTCAAATATGTGGACTTGATGTTGAGCCAGAATATTTGATTAGCACTCAGTGAATCATCATTGGTCATTACGACCGCTTATTGATGACTGCCCAATGATGACTCAATTATCTACTTTATATAATTTCCAAATCTACTTTATTAGCAGACAATCTTGGGAACTATTATTGACACAAAAGAGTTTGATTGAGGATAACTCAAAACTAGGGGTGCCAAAATGGGTTTACGGATCGTTTTTGGGTCCAACCCAAAATTGACCCGAGTTCAAACAAGTTGACCTTAACCCGACCCAATTTTTCAAACGGTTCAAAAATTTGAACCCCCCCCCCCCCGATTGGGTTATAAGGTTGACTCTACTTGACTCATTAACATGGATCAAGTTGACCCCAAGATTTAAGGTGGTTGATTTATTTAAAAATTAAATTTAATGTGTTTTGAATTTAATTTGAGTGTTAAGTATGAGTTACTAATTAATTTCAATTTTAATTACCTTTAATAAATTATAATGATAAATTAAACAAGCTAAATTAATTTGATTAATTATACTATTAGTTATTTAATTAATATAATTAATTATTAATATTTTAAATTATATTTGTAATGCTAACATAGATTAATTTCTAATTTAAGAAGGTAGGGCTTGCTTTTCATCTTTCTTCGCGCGTCCTTCGTTGCTATCGCAGCTTTTTCTTTGTGGCCATTACTTGCTGCTTCGACTTCGCGTGCTTTTGCGTGAAATAGTTTGTTGATAGAGTCGCTTAAGTAGCTGCTTCGCCTCCGACGACGACTTCGAATTGGAAGTCACGACGGGAGCTCGCTCGCTGCGAAGGTAATCATCTTTATCCCTTTTGCGCGTTTCTTCGGCCAAATCCCGTAAATCTGCCGAATTCCTGGAATTAGTAAATCCGGGATTTGGGTTGGGTGAGAAACCAACCACCAAAGTAGCACTAGCAGTGGGAGTAAAAGTAGCTACCGATGCTCTGGTGGAGCAAAGATAATTGAGACATCAAAAGGGAGAGGAAAATCACCAAAAACATTAATAAATTGTTCTTTAGGCATCAGTATAGGGTGCCCATAAGAGATAATCACAGAGGTAGGAGCTTTTGAAGATTGATAAGGAATCAGAGGAAGGGAGTGTGAAATGATGAAGCCTCTCATGCAAGTATACATCGATCAATGAGTGAGGAAGGGGAAGTCAGGAGAAGTTTTAGAATGGAGATGACATCTCTCGAGTTATGGGTTATGAGTTTGCAATATCAAAATTTGATGTGGCTGAAGCCTCAACATTAGAGGAGAGCGCCATGGAGGTGGGACAAAGGAGAAGATGGTTATGTCTTGGCATCAGCATTAAGGAGGGTGAGTCCGAGGAATTGCACCATTGACTTGGTGTGGAATCAATGAAGATAATGAGCCGAAAGGATGCGCTAGATGATGCCAAAGAAGTCGTGTGCATGGGCATGGCAAAGATAATCTTATAATTTTGTGGTAGATTTGGTTAAAGTGAATCCTAGAATTTGTTGTGGATTTGGCTATTATAATATAGAACGTTAATAAGTTATGATTAGGAAGTCATTCTTATCTTTATTGTTTTATAACCTCTCTAGACTGTCTAGATCATATGTTCCTGTGTTTCTCGTTAGATTAGAGTGCCATAACTCCTCACCAAAAAAAATAAGGAAATGTTGTTTTGAAATTTCATCAACAACAATTTGTTAGCAGTAGGCAGCTCTTATCTGCCACATTTTGTTGAAGCATTATGCTTATGTTTGTCTCTTTTTTGTTCTAATTCTAAAACAGTAGGCATTTGAGGGTTTACATCGGACATGGCTTCTCGACAATGCCAAATTTGCCAGGAAGCGCAATTCAAATACAAGTGCCCATCTTGCCTTTTGCCATAGTAAGCGTTCCCCCCATCACCTTTGCCTATTTTCTCTGTTCTAAATATGCGTTAAAAGTTTTGTTGGATGGTTAAAATAATATTGAATGTCACGTACATTTTTCTAAAGAAAAGATGCTTCCTCTTTAGTATTTCTTTTGATTAGCTTATAATTTGGGTTGCTTGGCTTTCAAAATGTAATGTGTAACGTTGCTTTCCTTTTTCATGTTTTTTAAATGTAGTTATTATGCTTGAGATTATTGTCTACCATAGGATTTGTTAATCATTTGCGTTTGCTACCTTTTTTTAGTTTGCTAATGTGTTTATTTTCTTTTTCCTTGGGCAGTTGTTCATTGGCATGCTTTAAAAAGCATAAAGGTATTTTCTTTCTATAATTTTCTTTTTCTATTTTGGTTTATTGATTTCTTACATTTTGTTATATCACTTGATTTGTAACTTTGTCAAACTAAAAAAATGTAAAATATAGTCCTAGAAGTAGAATTACCTGGGTATTTTCAATGTGGAGCAATTTGTTGGAAAAAGATGCATGGCTAAGAGATTTTTTTTAATTTAGAAAGAGGAGGCTGCTGGTTTAGATTTGCCAGTAGTGTCATAAAATTTATTCTTCACTATTGATCTAGATGTTCTATGTAGAGTGTATAAAATTAGAACCATGAAAAGCTCTTTTGAATTTTATTTCTTACTTTTATATACAGATTTGAGGTATTTATAGGCTTCTAGCGATATTATGTATGAAAAAAAGGTAAATGTAATTTCCACAAAATAAATAAATAATCCAAAAAGAACAGGGTGACGACTATGTTAAGGGAGATGAGCATATGGATTGCAATCCAGTGGTTGAAAGGGAGAAGATTTAATGACTAAGCTCGTCAATCTGTGTGCTTAATAAATCATACGATGATTTTCTACATAGTAGGAATAAGTTTGCATATACAATTACATGTAAGCATATACAATAAGAATTGAGATCTTGCCATCAATGGAGTATCTTATGAAGAGGGTACAACCCCCTTGGCTTTATTTGTATCCAGCTTCAATCATGGCTTTTGTAAATCTATCAAACCATGCTCTCGAAGACTATTTAAATCAATTTAGAGTCTTTTTTAATTTGTATATTTATTTTTTGTGAATGAGCCATCGAACCTTGGTGGAGGATCTATATAGACTTCTTCTTTAACTTCTTTATGTAAAAATACATTCTTTACATTACACTATTGTATGGATCTTCGAAGATTAGTTGCTAGCAAAATCAACATGCGAAACATATTCATTTTTGCAATAGGAGCAAATATTTCATGATAGTCAATTCTATAGGATTGAATATATTTTTTGCCCACCAATTTTGACTTTGTACTGTTCGAGACTCTCATCTGTCTTATGTTTTATATGAAAAATTTGCTTGCATTATTCCATTTTATTTCCATTAGGTAGTTCAATAATTTCCCAAGTGTGATTTTTTTTCTTAGACATTTCATCTATTATAGTTGGATTACATATGATATTTATTGATTTAGAGAAAGCATATGATAAAGCTTCAAGAGAAGTGGTATGGACAGTTCTAGAAAAGAAAGAGGTTAATAATGCTTATATTCAAGTCATTAAGGACATGTATGCATGAGCTATTACTTGTGTTCAAACATAAGGTAGTTCGACCAAGTATTTTCCTATTTCAGTTGGATTACATCAAGGATCAACCTTAAGCCCATATATTTTTTCTTTAGTCATGGATGTTCTCACTAGACATTTGCAAGAGGTTGTACCTTGATGTATGCTTTTTGTTGATGATATTATTCTTGTTGACAAGACTAGAGAGGGAGTTGAAGGTAAACTTGAATTATATACGTCACCCTTTGAGTCTAACGGCTTTTGTATGAGTAGATCTAAAACTAATATATTGAGTGTAATTTTAGTAATAATAGATCTAGTGGGTGGATTGTGACTTTGGATGATCAAGTCATTAATCAGAGTACACATTTTAATATATTGGATCTATTGTTCAGAGTGATGGTGAAATAGATGGGGATATTATTAGTAGAATTCAAGTTGGATGGTTGATGTGGAGGAATATCGGACTTGTTGTGTGATAGAAAAGGCTCCTTTAAACTCCCCTTTAAACTTAAGGGAAAATTCTATAAAATGGTGGTTTGACCTGCAATGCTTTATGGTGCAGAGTATTGGCCATTAAAAGAGAAGCATAATATTAAGTTAAGTGTTACAGAGATGACAGTGCTCAGGTTAGAGAGAGTCTCCTTAGATTGTTTGGTCACATAAAACTGCGGCCTTCCGATGACCCGGTTAGGAAAGTAGTGTATTATATTTGACTTATGTTAAGAAAGACAGCGGTGGACCTAAAAATGCTTGGTTAGAAAATATTAGAAATGACATTTTTTTATTATATTTAAATGAGAATTTAACTCTTAATAGGACACAATAGAGAAAAAAGATTCATTTAGCCAACCCCACATAGTGGGATAAAGGCTTGATGTTATTGTTGTTGTTGTAGTATTCATCTATTCTCTTATGACATTATTTCAATTCTTATTTTGAAGTGCTTCAAATAGAATTTGTGGTATTGAAATGGAACTAGAGTTGATATTTGTAACAAATTCTTTATTTGATGGGAAAAAAATATGAAAAATGTTTATTCGGAAATGGGATATAGAGTAGCAATGAGTTGAAAATTATTACCGGATAATGATTTCAAAACTTGAGCTTGTTAGAGAGTCTAGCTGGGCTTATTCCTTCTTATGTAAATCTAAAGTGGTACAATGCTTGGGTTTGTTAGGAATGTCAAGATGAAAGATAGAGATTTCATCAAATTTATCTTCTATTTCAAAAATTATCCCTTTTATCGCTTAAAAATGAATTTAATTGAAAAAAGTTTATTGTTCATCAAACGGAATATCCTTTGAGGTAAGGAACTTTTGTGTTAGGATGATAACATTTGTACCTATTTTTGTGAAGGAATACTGAATAAAAATACATTTGAGAGCTATAGAATATAGTTTACCTCTGTATTTTTTATGGATATGGACATGGGTAATGCACCCAAATATCTTTGGAGGAATTTTGAGAGAATGTATTTGTGGGAAAAAATTCTGCGAGATGGTTGAAAGGATTTTCAAAATTTATCATTCTTAAGGTTATTCTGTTAATTATGTAATTAGCAAGTTGCACAGTTTCTCCTCAGTAATTTTTTGGTACTTGTTTACAGGTAAGAAGAAACTTGGTGACTTTCAGGAGATGATAATTTTTCTTTTTGCCCACCCTGTTTTATTGAAGAGTATCAGGACATGTGGATTGATGAATGATACATTTTTTATGAAAGAAAGAAGATACCATGTGATTGATGTAATCGCGAGTGTTATTTGTTTGAAATTATTGATGTTGATATTAAAGTGGTTTTTTATCTTGAATATGAAAGTGGAGAGGATGATGCTGGCATCATAATTTTATTTTGTGAGATATACTTATGTCATATGAGTATAATCATCAATGAAAATTACAAATCCAGCAGCTCTAAAAATTGTTAGGAATTTTGGAGGGTCCCCAAATATTATAATGAATTAATATAGGAGTGGATGATCTAAATTACTTTTAGAAAAAATAACATGATGATATTTTATAATCTAACAAATCTCACAATGAAAATTTTAATATTTTTATTTATTAAAAAGAAGGAATCATATATTATAGAGTTTTGAAGGAGGGATGCTCTAGTTTATAATGATGCTTAGATGATTTCAATATTGTACGTGAAAATGAAGATGCACAGTAAGCGATTTTTGTTTTCAAGAAGATATAACCCATCATTCTATCTTGCTTGCCTCATTGTCTTTTCCATGGTGAGGTCTTGAATATACAATAATTAACAAAAAAAGTTGCATTGTAGTTATGGTCTTTGACAATTTTATGGATTGATAAAGATTTACAGCAAGGTGAGGAGCATGCAATACTTTATTGAGGTTAAATGTGGGGTAAATTAAAATTTTTCCTTGAATTGCAATAGTTGTTAGGGAATTATGACCCACTTTTATTTTTCTGTTATTGGGCTAAGGTTTTTAGGTTCGAAAGATGTTGACAAGGTTTTTCATGAGGTCAATGACTCCTAAATCAAAGATTCGGTTTTGTGGGGAATTATCCAAGTCATTAAATATATAGGATTTAGAAGTTATATCATTTTAAGTTGGAGAGCATGATCCAGATGATTTATTGAAGGAGTTATGAAAGTGATAGGAAGTACTTGAGTTCTCAAGTATTCCTAACCAAATCAGTGAAAATACAACAGCAAACTGTTGTCCACAGCAGAAATCAGCAGGAAAAACAGGGAAATCTGAGAGAAAACGCAAGAAATGACTTGTATTTCACTCGCAATGAAAGCAAAACAAAGAAAGATACAACGTTCTTCGATTCGAGAGGAAGAACAACTCTCCACAAGTTTCTAGCAAACCCTAGAGCCCAAGAACACCAAGAGATCTCAAACTTTTCATTCAAATTCAAGATGACCAGCCAATCCCCCCAAAACTCCTAATTATACAAATTAATCATAAAGGACCATAATGGACTTCCTAAAACAGCCTCCCATTCAAAAATTTTCCCTCCCCCATGCGTTTTAGCCGCTGTTTGGGCCCCCCGACTCGCGCTCCGCGCGTTTCGTCTGGTTCCGCCCGACGTTGGTTCGTCGGGTGTAGAACTGGACCGGTCCAGCTGGGACCGGTCCAGGCGTAACATTACTCCCCCTCCCAAAAACTCACCTTGTCCTCAAGGTGAAAGGAGGGGAATTGCTCTTTCACTCTTTCAAACGGGCTCCCAAGTCGCGTCGAACTCAGGGAGGTCCTTCCATCGAATCAACACTTCCTTGTTGCCTTCTTGATCTGATCTTACCCCCATAAGCTCGAGGGGCTCCAATATCACTTCCCAATCCTCTGTCATTGTTGCTGGTAATGCGGCGCTAATTGCGTGCTCCCCGAGGGCTCTCCTCAGCTGTGACACATGGAACACCGGATGTATAGTAGCATAGGGAGGTAACTTCAGACGATACGTTACTGCTCCCACCCTCCCCAAGATCTCATAAGGGCCAAAGTATCTCGGGGCCAGCTTCTCGTTCCTCCTGCTAGCCACTGATCTCTGTCTGTAGGGTCTTAGCTTTAAAAACACTTTCTCCCCCACTTCATATTGTATGTCTCTTCTATGGGTATCTGCTCGCTTCTTCATTATTTGTTGTGCCCTCTCCAGATGTTTCTTCAACTCTTCCAACACCTGGTCCCTCTCCTCTAAGTACTGTTCGACTGAAGAGACAGGTGTATGTCCCTTCCCATAATGTACTAAGTGTGGGGGGTCTCTTCCATAGAGCACCTTGAAAGGAGTCATCTGGGATGCCGAATGGTAAGAAGTGTTATACCAGTACTCCGCCCATGGCAACCATTTAGCCCATTTCCTGGGTGTTTCAGAGGCAAAACACCTCAAATAAGTCTCCAAACTCCGGTTGACCACTTCTGTTTGTCCATCTGTCTGTGGGTGGTACGCGGTGCTCCTCTTGAGAGTTGTGCCCTGCATTCTGAACAGTTCTCTCCAAAACTGACTGAGGAACACTTTGTCTCTGTCCGACACACATAGATTCTGGAATCCCGTGTAATCGAACCACTTCCCTGATAAATGCTGCCGCCACTGACACTGCGGTGTAAGGATGTCGTAGGAGGATAAAATGTGCATATTTACTGAGTCGATCCACCACAACAAAGATAACTGTGAACCCTTCTGAACGTGGTAGGCCGTCAATAAAATCCATAGACACTTCCTTCCATACTCTGTTTGGAAGTGCTAATGGTTGGAGCAGTCCCCCTGGTGCCATGGCCATGTATTTATTTCTCTGACACACCTCACACCTTGCCACCATCTCCTCAACATCCTTATACATCCCCTTCCAGTAGAGCTCCGATGCCAACCTCCTATATGTCTTATGTACTCCTGAATGACCCCCAACTGCGCTGTCGTGGAATTCCTGCAATATGTGAGGGATGTGTACTGATGTTCGTGGCATCACAAACCTTCCCTGATAGAGTAGCCTCTCTCCCTCCAGATAGTACCCTGAATGATTGCTACTGCCCTTCATCAAGCCTTCCCTGACCTTCTTCAATTCTTCATTCTGCATACTCTCTTCTTGGATGGCCCCCCAATCAATCATCAAAGGGACTGAAACTGCCACCTCCTGAAGTTCCCCCACACACCTAGACAAGGCATCAGCTGCCTTATTCTCCACCCCCGGCCGATACTGGATCTCAAAATCATAACCCAACAACAACTTTGACAGCCACCTCTGATGTTCCTCAGTAACCATCCTTTGCTCCAGCAGGTATTTCAGACTCCTCTGATCGGTCCGAACAATGAAATGTCGTCCCAAAAGATAAGGGCGCCATTTCTGAATGGCCAAGACTATGGCCATCAGCTCTCTCTCATACACTGATTTCAATCTAGCCCTAGTCGATAGCACCTGACTGAAATATGCTATAGGCCGGTGATTCTGCATCAATACTGCTCCTAAGCCATACCCTGACGCATCAGTCTCTACCACGAATACCTGGCTGAAATCTGGGAGTGTTAGAACTGGTACAGTGGTCATGGCTTTCTTTAACCTTTCGAAGGCCTGGGTCGCTGCATCACCCCAGGAGAAGTTGTCTTTCTTTAACTGCTCCGTCAATGGCCAGGCGATGGAACTGTACCCCTTCACAAACCTCCTATAGTATCCCGTCAGTCCCAAGAAACCTCTCAACCCCCTGATGTTCTTGGGTATGGGCCATTTCTGCATTGCTTCAATTTTGGACTGGTCAGCTGCAACTCCCTCTTGAGACACTATATGTCCCAAATATTCTACCCTTGATTGGGCAAAACTGCACTTCTTTAAATTAGCTCTCAGCTGATGTGCCTGTAGGATCCCCAAAAACCTCCTTAGATGCTCTAAATGTTCCTCCTCGGTCTGGCTGTACACCAAAATATCATCAAAGAAGACTAACACAAACTTCCTCAAGTGTTGCCTGAACACCCTGTTCATCAAGGACTGAAAGGTAGCGGGGGCGTTAGTAAGCCCAAATGGCATCACTAAGAACTCATAGTGCCCCTCGTGTGTTCTGAACGCAGTCTTTTGAATGTCACCTTCCTTCATTCTGATTTGGTGGTAGCCCGACTTAAGGTCCATTTTTGAAAAACACCACCGCTCCTTGCAACTCATCTAATAACTCATCAATCACTGGAATGGGGAATTTGTCTGGTACTGTCTCCTTGTTCAGGGCTCTGTAGTCCACGCAAAACCTCCAGCTCCCATCCTTCTTTTTGACCAGTAAAACTGGACTGGAGAAAGGACTCACACTGGGTCTGACGATCCCTGCCTCCAACATCTCCTTGATCAGTTTCTCAATTTCATCTTTCTGAATCTGGGGGGGTAGCGATATGGTCTAACACTGATTGGTGACACTCCCTCTTTCAGAAGAATGGCGTGCTCTTGCTCTCTAGGGGGGCAAATCCCTGGGGTGGCTGGAACACCTCCGTGTACTGCTGTATGAGCGGTTGCACCACCTGTGGAATGTCTCCTTCTTCCCCCACACTGACCCTCTCCAAACGTTGAAGCTCCACCAAAAATCCTCCTCCCACCTCCTATATGGATCTAATCATAGATTTGAGAGATACGACTGCTCTTGTCAGCCCTGCATCCCCCTGGATCACCTTCCTCTGCCCTTCTATCATTAGCTCCATCCTCAGAGCACCCCAGTTGACCTTGGTCTCCCCCAGAGTCTGTAGCCATTTCATCCCTAGGATGACATATGTACTTCCCAATTCTAAGGGGAGGAAATCCTCAATGACCTGTAGCCCTTGGATGGTCAGGACCACTCCCCGACAAATTCCTCTCCCCATCTCCACCTTCCCCGTGCCCATCATCACCCCATAGCCTCCTGTGTCGACTAGCTCCATCCTTAACTGATCCACGATCTGAGCAGAAATGAAATTGTGGGTTGCACCACTATCGATCAACACCAACACTTCGCGGTCAGCTATCTCTCCTCTTACTTTCATAGTGTGACTCGGAGTGAATCCCACTACTGAGTTCAGAGAGACTTCTGTCACATCCAAGTGCAGCTTCTTCTCTCCTTCTGACCCGCTCCCACCTCCCTCTTCGTCTTCCTCGTCTTCACACACGAGGAGAACCTGAAGAGTTCTATCCTTGCACCGGTGTCCGGGCATGTACTTCTCATCACATCGAAAACACAACCCCTTTGCCCTCTTCTCCTGCATCTCCTTCTCGGTCAGCCGTTTGAACTGTCCCCCGTTTCCTCCTCCTCCCATTCTCTCCTTTGGTGCCTCCTTCAGACTCCCTGAGGATCCCACCTTTGAAGGCAAGATAGTAGTCGTCATCCTGTGCGACCCTCCCGAATAGTTTCCCCGAGTTCCTCTTTCAGACTTCTTCTGATCCTCCACCAACTGGGCTAACTCCATAGCCCTCCCTAGGTTCCTCGGCTCCAAGACTCTGACAGCGGTTCGTATCTCAGGCTTAAGCCCTTTCATGAAGTTTCCCTCTAGGGCCGACTCTGAGATGTGATCCAATCGGCTAGCCAAGTACTCAAATCTATCCCGATACTCCGCCACTGTCCCCTCCTGAGTCAGGGCAAAGAACTGCTCGTAGAAATCTCCTCCCCCATCGGCTCGGAAACGTTCTAATAGGCAGTCCTTGAACTCCCTCCAACTTCGAATGGGCTCCCTTCTGTCACGCCACTGGTACCATGCCAAAGCCTTTCCTTCCAGACACAATCCTGCCGCCGTCAGCTTCTCATCCTCTGTCAACCCGTTGACAGCAAAGTAACGCTCCACCTTGTAGATCCAGCCATGACCGTCTTCCCCCTCGAACACAGGCATCTTCAATTTCCTCACCTTGGGATCTCCCCGGTATCCTCCATAACCTCCCATTCCTCGAAAAGGAAATGCTCCCCAAGCGTCCCGATCCTCCCTCCGACGCTGGTATCCGAGTTCGTCGTCATAATCTCCCCTTCCTCTTTCAAAATCAGCACCTCGACGCTGAAATTCAGCACCTCGACGCTGATACTCTTCTCTCCTTTCTCCAAAATCTGCACTACCTTCATATTCCCCCCGCCTGCCTCCAAAATCAGCACCTCGACGCTGAAAATCAGCACCTCGACGCTGAAAATCAGCACCTCGACGCTGTAAATCAGCACCTCGACGGTCATTTCCCATGCTCATCTCCTCTCTAGAGAGTGGCTCTAGAGGTGGCATGTCGTCGTCCCCTTCAAGAATCTCCACCTCCGGATTCCTCCTCCCCCTGATTAGGTTTGGATTCCCTCCTACGCCATGGCCGTCAGTAGTCTCTCTCACTTCCGATGTCTCCGGATTGGTCTTCATCTCCAATAGTTTCTTCATCATTTCTTCCATAGCCGCAAACCTCCCTTCCAACCTGTCATTGTTGGTGGAGATTTCCAAGAACTTTCCCTCCAGATCTGCCTTCAGTTGTCCGAACTCGCTTTCTAATACTTCCACCTTCTTTCCGGCCATCTTTCTTCTAACGGATCCCAAAAACTCTTCTTCCGGAAAAGATAAACTTGCTGAAATTTCAGAATTTCAGCCGCCGGTGGTCCCGAATCGAGGCTCTGATACCAATTTGATAGGAAGTACTTGAGTTCTCAAGTATTCCTAACCAAATCAGTGAAAATACAACAGCAAACTGCTGTCCACAGCAGAAATCAGCAGGAAAAACAGGGAAATCTGAGAGAAAACGCAAGAAATGACTTGTATTTCACTCGCAATGAAAGCAAAACAAAGAAAGATACAACGTTCTTCGATTCGAGAGAGAAGAACAACTCTCCACAAGTCTCTAGCAAACCCTAGAGCCCAAGAACACCAAGAGATCTCAAACTTTTCATTCAAATTCAAGATGACCAGCCAACCCCCCCAAAACTCCTAATTATACAAATTAATCATAAAGGACCATAATAGACTTCCTAAAACAGCCTCCCATTCAAAAATTTTCCCTCCCCCATGCGTTTTAGCCGCTGTTTGGGCCCCCCCGACTCGCGCTCCGCGCGTTTCGTCTGGTTCCGCCCGACGTTGGTTCGTCGGGTGTAGAACCGGACCGGTCCAGCTGGGACCGGTCCAGGCGTAACAGAAAGTTATTTAGTTTGTCAATTTCTTTTGAGTTGAGTTCTTTTGATTCAACAAGACAGGCTTACCCTTTTAGTGTCCTTTGTTTTACCATTTCCTTAGAGATTTTCATGTAGTTTTGAGCACTTTTCTTTGATGCGGTATTTCTTCTTTTCATTACTTACATCATATATTGCCTTTGAAAAAAATGCTTTTATCCTCCTTTAGTAAAAGAGTTTGTGGTAACAAGTCATTTATCTTGGGATTTGGTGTTAGTTATGGGCTCATGGTAGATGTTTCAGAGGCTGGAATGTCGAGCATTATTGTCTTTCTTCCCAGTTCAGTCCGTGTAGTAGAGAATATCTCATTTAGGGATGATATATTTTCTCCGCTTAAGATTTAAGCATGAACCTGGTCGAAGTTATTATTGAGCTCATGCAAGAAAGACACCCACCATTTTTTTACAAATTGCTTGAGAATTATTGAATTATTTTAGCACCTCATCTTGAGATTTGGTTGTAATCTAGGTTAAACTAAGAAACATTCATTGCATTAAAGTATTCAAGAACATGAAAGTTATCTTGTTTGGTTGTTGAGATCTTAGTTATAAGTTATAACCTCATATATGAGGGCATCATCCTTTACTTTTGAGTGTGTTTGTTTGATAGAATTCTAATTTCTTTTGATGTAGATATGAACATATATGACTACTGATTTCATGCATTGTGTTATTTCACACTCATTTTATTATTTTGGAATCAACTTCATCTCAAAGTAAAAACTTTGGGTTCTTTGAATCTGGAGGAAGATCCACAAGATGTCGGATATTTTTCTTTCCTTTGAGAAATGTTTTCATAATATGAGGCCATTTAAGATAGTTTTTTTTTTCATTTAAATTATATATGACTTGTATACCCTGGAGTTTTTCTTAGTGAGATTTCATAATTTATGATGGTTGACTTCTTGGAAGAGAAGTAAAAAAAAATCAGACATAATGAATAAAATGATGAATATCAACAAGAAAGAGGAAGAAGCAAGAGCAAAGTTTCGAAGAAAGAAACCTAACAGTACAAAAATAGAAATATGAATAACAACTTCAAATTTTATTGCTTATTTTCTTTTCATATATTGGATGTATTTATAGGTTTTTTCAAGGATATTATTACATATAGAAAAAGATAAATACATTTATACAAAATAAATAAATAAATAAATTCAAAAAAAGTATGGGCTCGCTGCTTGCTAAAGCGAGTTGAGCACATGTATTGCAATCCAATGGTTAAGAGGGAGAATATCTAATAACTAAGCTTCTCAATCCGTGTGCTCAATAGGTCACACTGATTGATTGCATAGTTGGACTCATATTTGCTCGAGGTGAAAATTTAGGCCGATGCAGGATGAGGAAGGAGTGGGTACTACACGATCTTCAACATCGGGCTCAGTGAAGTTTTTCTTTTTAAGATATCCTTGTTATGAAAAGTTGCTTTAAGGATCACTCAGCTTCTACTGTACATTGTTCTGGATTTATCTAGTGCTTGGTTATTTTCTTTGGTTTGTATTTTTGTCATTTTAAAATTTTTTTGATAGGGATGAGGGATATTTTTTAGTAGGCTTCTCTTGATTTTATAATGCGGCCTAATGAATTTAGAGTTGTTTTGTATCAGCAAAAGGTCTCTTATATGTGCTTTCCCTGTGATTTCTTATTGATGCAGATTCTTGGACAGTTTTATTTTATTTTATTCCGTCCAATGATGACGTTCTATTTATATGATTGGTGCAGAGAATCCATGTCAAAAGTTGACTCCACAGGAAGAGACAAGTATGCATTCTATACCTTTATTTGAGAACAAATGTGCAGTTAATATATTTATGCTCATAGAATTTGGGCATTTTGGACTCATAATAACTTTTCCAAACTTATTGTATGTATTCGAAACTCATTCTTGGCTTTGCATACGAATATCTTTGTGATACATTGTCAAGATGCCCGTGTCTCCTGATTTGAGTTTTCCATAAGTCAGTCATCTTTTCATTGATTTTTAAGCTTGATTTGGGACGACTTTCTTACTGCTTTATAAAGCAGCTTTGTAGTACATAATTTTTTAGTTTAAAAATTTTTTGTACTAATAAGCTGCTTTAGAAAACAGTAAGAAAGCTGCCCCAAACAAAACCTTAATTTACCATTTGTTATTTGTCACTACTTAATTTTGTTATTGATTTTTGTGTTCTTGTGTTGGGAGATTGGAACTAATAAAATCTGATGGTATGTATTATATTCTTGTAATCTATTTGTGGACCAGTTTCAAGCATTGCATGCATCCTTTTGTTGTAGAACTTTGTTCTTCGACTCTAGGTGTAAAATCCAGGTGTTGCGATCTTGGTATTAATAAATTTACATAAATATGATTTTATTTATAGATTTATAGAGTTCCGAGATACAATCTATCTCTGTACCATATCATACACGGAGGGAAGCTTTTTAAATTTCATTGACCTGACAGACGTGTAAGACATCTAAGTGTTTGTACAATCTATGGTTTTTTCAGTTTCTATGGTGCTCCCAGAAAGAGCATTTGAAGTAGATGAAACTAACTGGATTCTTGGCAGTGATCAACTACAGCTTATAGGTATTTAAGCTCGCCTTATATTACAACAATGACTTTTTATATCATTGTGGTGCTCTAATGTAGCCCCATAGAAACTGTAGTTCGAGTCTGGATGGTGAAAAATTACAATCTATATGTTTTGCTATTTCATTACCATATAAACTAAGGCTTCGTTTGGGACGGCTTTTGATAGGAAATACTTGATTTCAAGTATTTCCTAATCACTCTGGCAACAAATCACAAATCCAACCGCTGTCCACAGCAGGAAAACAGCCCAAATCTGAAGAAAAACAGAGAAAAACTTTAGAAAACGTGGAGAAATGACTTGTATTTTACTAATAGATGCAAAGAAAATAGCAAAGATACAAGGATCCTCTATTCGAGAGGAGGATCGCACTCTCCCAATCTCTAGAATTCGATCTAGAGCCCAAGCAACCAAAGAAGACAAGAAAATTTCACCAAAACATGACCTAATCCTAATTCCCCCCTTTACTCCCTACTTAATGCATAAAATTCAAATCTAATACAAAAGGACCTAATTGCCCTTGCTTCTCCTCCTTTTGGCTCCAAAATTCCCTTTGAAATTCAAGTGGACCCCATCGAATCCTCCCCCCTAGCTTCCGCCGGCTTCCTCCGCCTGTATACGCGCCGAACCGGCCCAAGGTGCTGGGCCGGTTGGACCGGTCCATGGAGGACGGGTCTAACATTACCGCCCTCCCAAAGAACCACCTTGTCCTCAAGGTGGAAATCCGGAAACTGTCGCTTC
The DNA here is from genome assembly GCA_019514585.1 of Dendrobium officinale. NCBI lineage: Eukaryota > Viridiplantae > Streptophyta > Magnoliopsida > Asparagales > Orchidaceae > Dendrobium > Dendrobium officinale. The sequence continues at coordinate 8,017,733 of CM033700.1, forward strand.
ATCCGCTCGTATGGCTCCCACGTGGCCTCGTAGTCAGGGAGGTTCTTCCATTTGATCAGGACTTCCGTTTCTCCATCTGTTTTCTGACGAACCTCCATGAGCTCCAAAGGTTCCAGTATCATCTCCATCTCCTTAGTTAATGTCCCTGGCAACTCCGTACTGGTAGCATGATCTCCAATGGCTCTCCTCAGCTGGGATACATGGAAAACGTGATGGATCATCGCTGTCGGTGGTAGCTTCAGACGATAGGCCACGACTCCAATTTTCTCCAGCACTTCATAAGGACCGAAGTACCGTGGAGCAAGCTTCTCATTCCTCCGGTTGACGATCGTTTTCTGTCGATATGGGCGGAGTTTTCAAAAATACCTTCTCGCCCACCTCAAACTGAATATCCTTCCGATGCCCATCAGCCTGTTTCTTCATAATAATCTGTTGAGCCCTCAACAGATGTCTTTTTTAACTCTTCCAGTGTCTTATCCCTCTCCTCCAAATACTCCTCTACTGAAGACACGGGTGTGCTGCTACTCCCAAAATGCATCAAGTGGGGCGGGTCCCTTCCGTACAACACCTTGAATGGAGTCATCTGAACGGCTGAATGAAAAGAGGTGTTGTACCAGTACTCGGCCCATGATAGCCATTTAGCCCATAGCTTGGGTGTTTCTGATGCGAAGCATCTCAAATAAGTTTCCAAGCTCCTGTTGACTACTTCTGTTTGGCCATCCGTCTGTGGGTGGTACGCCGTACTTCTCTTTAGCACCATCCCCTGCAGTCTGAACAATTCCTTCCAGAAATGGCTGAGGAACACTTTATCCCTGTTTGATACTATCGCCTCTGGCACTCCGTGTAGTCTGATTATCTCCCTGATGAAGACTGATGCTATTGTCACCGCAGTGTATAGATGACGTAGAGGAATAAAATGAGCATATTTGCTCAATCTATCCACTACCACCAAAATCACCGTGAATCCCTCAGATCGGGGTAGCCCATCAATGAAGTCCATAGATATCTCCTCCCAGACTCGTCCTGGTAATGCCAATGGCTGTAGTAACCCCCCTGGTGACATCGCTAGGTACTTATTTCTTTGGCAAATCTCGCACCTGGATACCATCTCTTCCACATCTCTGTGCATACCTTTCCAGTACAGCTCTGCCGCTAGTCTCCGATAGGTCTTTCGCACTCCTGAATGACCTCCCACTGCAGTTCCATGGAACTTCCGGAGCAATTGTGGGATGTGTACTGACGATCTGGGCAACACAAACCTCCCCTGATATAACAATCTCTCCCCCTCCAACGAGTACCCTGGATGGCCTCCCTCTTCCTTCATTAAGTCAGCTCTGATCTTGCTTAATTCCTCGTCTTTAGTGCTTTCCTCTTTTATGGCTTCCCAATCTAGCATCATTGGGACTGACACAGTCACTGTTTGCAGCTCACCCATGCATCTGGACAGAGCATCTGCTGCTTTATTTTTTCTACCCCTGGCCTGTACTGAATCTCAAAATCATACCCGAGCAATTTGGATAGCCACCTCTGATGTTCCTCTGTCACCATGCGCTGCTCCAGCAAATATTTCAGGCTCCGTTGGTCGGTACGAACGATGAAATGCCTTCCCAGTAGGTAGGGACGCCACTTTTGGATGGCCAAAACAATTGCCATCAACTCCCTCTCATAGACAGATTTCAGACGGGCTCTGGCAGTCAACACCTGGCTGAAATATGCAATGGGCTTGTGACTCTGCATCAACACTGCTCCTAGCCCGTTTCCTGATGCATCTGTCTCCACTATAAAGGCCTGAGTAAAATCTGGTAAAGCTAAGACCGGAACTGTGGTCATAGCTTTCTTCAACTGCTCAAATGCTGTCGTTGTTGCTGCCTCCCCCCCATAAGAATCCATCTTTCTTCAACTGCTCAGTGAGTGGCCAAGCTATAGTGCTGTATCCCTTCACAAATCTTCTGTAGTACCCTGTAAGCCCTAGGAATCCCCTCAGCTCCTTTAGATTTTTGGGCAATGGCCACTTAAGCATGGCTTCAATCTTGGACTGGTCTGCTGCTACCCCTTCCTTGGATACCACATGACCCAGGTACTCCACACTAGCTTGTGCGAAGCAATACTTCTTCAAGTTAGCTCTCAGCTAGTGCTCCTGTAGAACCTCTAACACCTTCTTCAAGTGCCCCAGTGCTCTTCCTCTGTTCTGCTATACACTAAGATGTCATCGAAGAATACCAAAACAAATCGCCTCAGATACTGTTTGAAAATCGTATTCATGAGTGTCTGGAAAGTGGCTGGAGCATTGGTGAGGCCAAAGGGCATCACCAGGAACTCATAGTGGCCCTCATGAGTTCTAAAGGCGGTCTTGGGCACATCTTCTTTCTTCATTCGAATCTGATGGTATCCAGATTTCAGGTCGATCTTGCTGAAAATCACCGTTCCACTCAATTCATCCAACAATTCGTCAATCACTGGTATTGGAAACTTATCAGGTACGGTTTTCCCTTGTTGAGTGCAACGGTAGTCTACACAAAACCACCAACTGCCATTCTTCTTCTTTACCAATAGAACAGGACTAGAGAACGGGCTGGTGCTGGGTTTGATGATCCCTGCTTCCAGCATCTCTCTGATCCTTTTCTATTTCATCCTTCTGAAACTGAGGGTAACGGTAAGGTCGCACGCTGACCGGAGACACTCCCTCTCTCAATATGATGGCGTGCTCCTGCTCCCTGGGTGGTGGCAACCCTAGAGGGGGTTGAAAACGTGACGCCCCAGGCATCCATAGTGAAAGGATTCGTCTGACATTCTGATCGAACTCCATTCCAGTTGCCTTGCTCGGACCTGAAATTGTCAACCACATATAATGAGCTTAAATAGCCCAGTAGGTCACCAAAGCCTACAACTGAAATCAAAGCACGGTACTGCTATCAATATGCATGTCAGTCAATCAAATCCATAACAGTCAATGGTCAATGAGTCTATGCAGCGGAAATCAAATCAGTAGTCAATGCAGTACGGAAATCAATAGTCGATGAAATCAATAGTCGATGAAATCAAACTCAATCAATCAGTACGTCAAATCTCAGAAGAATCCGTCGATCAGTCAAATCAATCGTATCGAATCAATCGATCAAATCAAATCAAATCTATGCTATCTAGTCAATAAAATCAATCGGAAAAGCATACGATAAATTTCAATCTACCCTATCAATAAATCAAATGCAACAAGTCAATACAATGCAGAATCAATAGTATCAATGAGTCTATAAGCAGTATCAATAAATCTATAATATCCATATCCATAGCATCAATGAATCAATACGATATCTATATCCATATCAATGCTCAGTAGTATCAATGCTCGGCAATCAATCGATAAAATTAATGAAATCGTACAATACAGTAAATCCGATCAAATCATTAAAGCAGAAATCGATAAAGCAATAAATCCGTAAGTCAATACAGTAAACATGCAGTCAATACGATAATACTGAACAAGTACAAACAACTGCTATGTTGCTATTGTAGAATCCATATTGCTGTTGTAGATATCCATACGTTGGTTTCTATAAAAAGAGTCATCACTCTATTGCCCGTCGGCCGCCTGTCGGCCGCCCGTCGGCATATCTATAAACCCCTTATGACTCCCATCTATATTGCTGTTGTAGAATCCATATTTAAAGGAAAGCCCGTCGGCCCACCATCCTGTACAGGTCAAGTCAATCTCCAACCAACGTTTAACCAGGTTCCACTTGTGTTCCAGTATTCAATAGTCAATCAATAATCAATTCAATAATCAATATAAGAACAATGCAGAGCAATCATATCAACATTCATATGCATATCTATTCAATCTATCAATCTCAGACAAATCAGAAATCGTACGAAAATCGGGCAGAGTAACGACAGTCTATCAAATTTACACAAAAATCCTACAAAATCACAATTCACCAAATTACAACAGAATGTTCATGACAACAATATAAGACTATTCTTCTATTGAATCCATATCAAATAACATCCTGATATTTTTCTATTCAATTAAAATCGCGTAGAATCAATTCCGACCGGTAAAATCATCGTAGAAAATACTCAAATCGTGTACAATATTCATATCTATAACATTCTAAAAGTTGTGCGGTGAAAGTTGTGTCAATACTAAATCAGGTCCAAAATTCGACTACGAAAACACAAAACAGATCACAACACGATCAAAACACAATATCTCTGAAAACAGAAATAGGATTCGGAGTCCTTACCACGAGATCTACACTTTTCCCAACAGCGGCGTTGGACGAAAAGCGCTCCGCGGCCTCCGGAATCCGGCTTTCCTTCTATTTTCCTTTCTCTTTCTCTCTCTTCAAAATCAGATATTTTATAAAAATGATTTTCTCTCTCCTCAAAACGAGATGATTTCCTTATATCTTAGTCTGATCGTCCTGGCCGATCGCAACATCGTCCAGGACGATGTGACCAATTTCCAATCGTACTGGACGATTTTGCAGGACGATACAAGACGATAATTTCGGTTTTGCTCTCGGGATTTTGCCATACACTGATCGTCCCAGGACGATCCAAAATCGTCCTGGACGATCCAGTCCAGAAATCATTCCAGAAAACACTCCAGAAATCAGCCATTTTCAATGCACTGATCGGCCTGGACGATCTCAACATCATCCTGGCCGATCCTGGGAGGAAAATCCAATTCAGAGAGGAACAGTAAGGGAACGAGATCTCACAGAAAAACCTCCTCGAACTCCTGGATCAAAGGCTGCACATAGAAAGGTATGTCTCCCCCCTTTTTCCCTACTCACTCCCTCTAAGCTGTGTAATTCCACCAAGTATCCTTCTCCTTCCTCCTGAATTGTCTTGATTAGAGATTTCAGAGAAACTCCTGCCTTGGTCAGCCCTGCATCCCCTTGAATCATCATTTTCCTTCCACCCTTCACCAACTCCATCCGCAGTGTGCCCCAATTTATTTTTGTTTCCCCCAAAGTCTGCAACCACTTCATCCCTAGGATGACATCCGTACTCCCCAGTTCCAGGGGAAGGAAGTCTTCCTTCACTTGTATGTCTTGGATTTTTAGCACCACTCCTTTGCAGATTCCTCTTCCCATTTCTACCTTCCCAGTGCCCATCATCACCCCATAGCCCCCAGTATCCACTAACTTCATCCCCAGCAGCTCCACAATCTGGGTGGAAATGAAATTGTGGGTTGCCCCACTATCAATCAGCAGCACGACTCCTCCACGGTCAGCTATCTCTCCCTTCACCTTCATAGTATGACTCGGAGTGAATCCCACTACAGAGTTGAGAGAGACTTCTGCCACATCTAGATGCATCTTTTCCTCCTCCACCTCTGAATCGCTTCCCCCACCTTCCTCGTCTTCCTCGTCTTCACAAACGAGGAGAACTTGAAGAGTTCGATCCTTGCACTTATGCCCTGGCATGTATTTTTCATCACATCGGAAACACAACCCTTTCGTTCTCTTCTCTTGCATTTCCTTGTCAGTGAGCCTCTTGAACTGTCCCCCATTTCCTCCTCCTGTTGCTTTTTCCTTTGGAACTTCCTTCATCCCTCCTGGGGAAGCTCCCTTGATGGCTAGGTGGGTAGTCGTCCACCTGTAAGTGCCTTCTGAGCTACTACTACTTTTCACTCCCTTCTCCAGGTTCTTCTGATTTTCGACCAGCTGTGCAAGCTTCATGGCCTCCCCTAAGTCCCTGGGCATCAGGACCTTCACCGCTGCTCGCACCTCGGCCTTTAACCCCTTCATAAAATTTCCCTCCAGCACTGTCTCGGACAAGCGCTCCACCCTGCTAGCCAGATGCTCAAACCTCTCTCGATAGTCTGCCACAGACCCCTCCTGTACTAGGGCAAAGAACTGCTCGTAGAAGTCTCCTCCCCGATCGGTTTGGAAACGCTCTAACAAACTGTCCTTGAATTCTCCCCAGCTCCTGATCGGTCTCCTCTGATCTCTTCACTGGTACCAAGAGAGTGCCTTCCCTTCCAGACATAGGCCTGCTGCCGATAATTTCTCATCTTCAGTCAAGCCGTTAACAGCGAAGTACCTTTCCACCTTGTAAATCCACCCATAGGCATCTTCCCCTTCAAAAATTGGCATCTTCAATTTTCTCACCTTCCGATCCCCACCATTCCCCCTTAATCCTCCATAGTTTCCCCTCTCCCATGTGCCTGGACCCCCCATGTCTCCCGATCTTCCCTTGCTCTTCCTTGTCCCAATCCCCCTTCAAAATCCCCTCTCCAATCTTCAAAAGCAGATTCCCGGCGCCCCTGATAACCCTCCCGATGTTCCCAACCAGCACCTCTTGGTTCTACGCCTTCGTAGCCTTGCCTTTCCCCATATCTTCTCCTCTCCTCCCTTTGGAAAGGCTCCAAATGAGGCCTTCCCCTACTCCCTTCCACGATTTCCACCTCCTCCTCCTCCCGATGGATTTCAAAGTTGGTGTTCTTCGCTGCTGGCCCTTTTGCATCAGACGTCGCCGATTGGGTTTGAAACTCCAACATCTTTTTCATCATATTCCGTAGATCGGCCACTTGCCCCTCCATGGAAGACATTCGTTCCTCCACGGTGTCCTTGATTTGATTTATTTCCCCTTCAATTCGCTTCTCTAAAGCATCCACCTTCTTAGCCGCCATCTCCTACGGCTTGCAAATTAGGAGAAAATCTCAAGATCTGAAAAAATTTCAGTGATTTTCTCCTACGCCGGCACAATTTCAGCTGCTGAAATTGGTCAAAAACAGCCTACGATTCGTCCCAAGACTTGCTCTGATACCAATTTGATAGGAAATACTTGATTTACTAATCACTATGGCAACAAATCACAAATCCAACCGCTGTCCACAGCAGGAAAACAGCCCAAATCTGAAGAAAAACTGCAGAAAACGTGGAGAAAGGCTTGTATTTTACTAATAGATGCAAAGAAAATAGCAAAGATACAAGGATCCTCTATTCGAGAGGAGGATCGCACTCTCCCAATCTCTAGAATTCGATCTAGAGCCCAAGCAACCAAAGAAGACAAGAAAATTTCACCAAAACATGACCTAACCCTAATTCCCCCCTTTACTCCCTACTTAATGCATAAAATTCAAATCTAATACAAAAGGACCTAATTTCCCTTGCTTCTCCTCCTTTTGGCTCCAAAATTCCCTTTGAAATTCAAGTGGACCCCATCGAATCCTCCCCCTAGCTTCCGCCGGCTTCCTCCGCCTGTATACGCGCCGAACCGGCCTAAGGTGCTGGGCCGGCTGGACCGGTCCATGGAGGACCGGTCTAACAGCTTTCTAGTATAAAAATTTTAATTTTTGTACTAGAAATCAACTTTAAGAAGCAGGAAGATAGTCATCCCAAACGAAGCCTAAGTCTGGATGGGAACATCTAGTGCGAGATTAGCGTGATTACCAACTATAAATGTATTTGTGGTGGGCAGCCAAAAGGTTTCTCCGAACAATCGGCATGCAAAACCTTCAAGAAAATAGTTTTTAAAACCTTAACTTATTTTGTTTAATATGAATATTACTCTTTTCATTGCATGAACTGAAGAAGGAATTTTATTCTATTTGTTGCATGAATTGGCAAAAAGCCTTGTAAAGAAGATGACTAATAGTTCTTTTTTAGATGTGGTGAGAAAACTTCATTATGAATGTTTTTTCTTTATTATTCTTGACTGAATTAGGAGCATTGTGTTTAAAAAGGTTTTTCAGTCCTAAAATTTTATGATTACATATTATTCAAGTTTGTTTACTCAGCATTTTTATTAGGCTTCGAACTTCATTTTAGTGGATGCTTTTTACAAATTTTTATTGCTTTTCTTGTTACAATACACTGTATCTTCAGCCACCTGTAACTTTAAACTTAACGTTTTGCAATCAAATCTTGTTCCCTCTGAGCAGCACAGTCGAATGCTATACGGGATGCCTTGAATGACATAGAGCTACAGAAACTGGTGTACAAGATTGACAGCTGCAGTAACCCAGAGGAGGTTGGCCAACCTTCTATCCTCTAAAATTTACATTAAAAATGGCAGATCACCTTCTGAATAAGGATTCGTTTGGGATGGCTTTGTGATTGTTTCTTAAAACAGCTTTCTAGTAAAAAATTTTAATTTTTAAACTAAAAAGCTGCTTTAAGAAGCAGTAACAAAGCCGTCCCAAACGAAGCCTACTGCTTCTTAAAGCAGTTTTTTATTATAAAACTTTTGATTTTTATGCTAAAAAGCTACTTTAAGAAGCAGTAAGAAAGCCGTCCTAAACAAAGCTAAGTCCTTTCTTTTTCTCAATCTTGCATTTGATTTCTTAAACTATTGCTTCCATTATTTTAGGAATTGGATAAAGCCATGGAAAGAGAGGGCTTTCCGCAGTTTACAGAAATGGTAAAGACTTATGACTGATTCGTTATTCCTGTATATATTTTTATGTAATTTAAAGAGCACTTTGGCTTCTATTTGCCTTCACAAAATTATTCTATTATGCAGATCTTATCGGTGGTTAGATCAAAAAATCAAACCCTCCAGCAGCCAAACACATGATTGTCTTTATAAATAGTTGTGCTGTCTACCAGCTTATCAATACCTGAAGATGTGATCTGCTGCAGGATTGAAAAAATTATATTTTATTAATTTTTAAAATAATTTTAATGAATAGTTTATTTAAGAATGATAAATTTGATTACCATAAACAGAGATATGAACAAAACATTAATGGAAGGAAGAAAATCTTGTTGGAGTAGGATTTCCATAGGGGTGGTTGAAGGATTAATTGCACCGAATATGTATCAGGCCATTAAGATGAAATTAAACTGAATAGTGTAAAAGATAAATAATAGGGGATCTGTATACGGAATTTCTTGTAGAATTTATGTACCATCTTTGGTCTTCTTGGACATGTTATTGAAGCACTTTAACTAATGCATTAAAAGGTTATCAATGCTTTACTTCCTATCTAAATAAATTTACATGAAATGTTTTTTTTTTTTTAATTTTTTTTTTTTTTACATTTAGGAATTTCTTTCTTATCTGTGTGTATATCTTCATTCATGATATAACTTTTTTTTTTAAATTATGTAAATCAAAGTAATTTTCTGTATAAAATTTTATGCACAATATATTGAATAATATGTTTTTCACAAAATTTTAACTAGGAGAAATGTATTTTTTTTTCAAGATATCTTTATAGAAATTTGATTAAAAAAAAAAAAAAACTGGTGTAAAATTTTCTAACTTGACTGCTTCTCTTTCTTTTTGGTATAGTTATTAGGTTGATTTTGCTCGAACTAAAATTAGGCTTCATTTGAGAAGGCTTTTTTTATTGATTCCTTAAGTAACTTTTAGGCTTTGTTTGGGACGGCTTTTTTATTGTTTTCTAAAACGGAGTTTTAGTTCAAAAATAAAAAAATTTGTACTAAAATTTCATTTTGGAAAGCAATAAAAAAGTTGTTCCAAATGAAGCCTTAGTATATAAATTTTAATTTTTTACTAAAAAGTTGTTTTAAATAGTAGTAAGAAAGCCGATATTTGAGATAGTTTTTAAATTATTTTATGAAACAATATTTTAGTACAAGAATTTTAAATTTTAAAAAATTTGTACTAACAAATTATTTTATAAAACAATAAGAAAGTTTTTCCCGACAAAGCCTTAAACCTAAGGAAGAATTTAAGTTAAATTGGCTTTGCTAGACCATAGTGCACCCAATTGGTGTAACCCAAACCCTTCTTAGAACTAACCTCATGGTTTAAGGACTAGAATAAGCATGATTATACTAGTAATTCCTACTAAAAAATACTCTAAAATGATTGGAAAACAATTAAACAATTTTTTTTAGTAGATTATTTTTTTTGCAATAAATCATTTATGATGGTATATATACTAAAGAAAATTTTTTTTGTTGGAAATAATAAAATTGGGCATATTATATTCCTTTCTGGTAGATTTCTTCTCTAGAAATGAGCTTTTCTTCTATAGCAAATTACAGCAATCCAATGGGACAAAAATCAGAGCAATTTCATTAATCATCGTCCATAAAATTCAAATGGAGCAACCAACACAACACAAAAGAAGAACCATCTCCATTCATCACAAAAATTGTGTAGGCCTCCCAACATTCCCACGATTTATTATTCTGTGCGGTGTGCGGAGAGCGTTTGAAGATCAATAAAAATGCGCAACGTCACCCTATTGCTAGAATTTTTATTAGGTCCAAGGTATTGCTAGGTTTTTCTAGCAATTTTTATTAGGTCCAAGTTGATTTGTACAGACCAAGGTATTGCTAGGTTTTTCTCGGTATTGCTAGATAACGAGAAATACCATTCTGTCAAGACCAATACCTAATACATAACAATATTGGGTTCCGGTCCGGGTCAGACCATCAGGCCGCGTTGTAAAGAATAAGAGCACGTGGCGACATTTTATTGGCGTCCGGATGTAGAGCTACGTCAGGTGTCCGGATCTAATAAAAATTCCAGCAATAGGGTGACGTTGCGCATTTTTATTAATCTTCGGACACTCTCCGCACACCGCACAGAATAATAAATCGTGGGAATGTTGGGAGGCCTACACAATTTTTGTGATCAATGGAGATGGTTCTTCTTTTGTGTTGTGTTGGTTGCTCCATTTGAATTTTATGGACGATGATTAATGAAATTGCTCTGATGTTTGTCCCATTGGATTGCTGTAATTTGCTATAGAAGAAAAGCTCATTTCTAGAGAAGAAATCTACGAGAAAGGAATATAATATGCCCAATTTTATTATTTCCGACAAAAAAAAAATTCTTTAGTATATATACCATCATAAATGATTTATTGCAAAAGAATAATCTACTAAAAAAAAAATTGTTTAATAGTTTTCCAATCATTTTAGAGTATTCTTTAGTAGCAATTACTAGTATAATCATGCTTATCCTAGTCATTAAATCATTAGGTTAGTTCTAAGAAGGGTTTGGGTTAAACCAATTGGGACCACTATGGTCTAGCAAATCCAATGGCAATTAATGCGGGGGCTTCTTGTCGTAAAAATGGGCTTCTTAGAGCTAATTTGATCTCATTCTAACATTTTCCTCCTCATAACATTGTGTCTCGATCTTAACCTATAAATATACAGTCAGAGGGCAGTCGTCGCCCGTCCGTCGAGTTATATATGATTCTTTGAACTTCCTAAACTTCATAACAACAACACTAAGTATCTAACTAAACCATCCTTTACACCACATAGAACACTCAAATAACATAAAGATGCATCATTTGATTTCATCTTCTTAATACCTTCATAATGATAATATCTTCTAAACATTCAAAGCTGATAATCCATTTATGATTCTCCTTTCCAACATATAATTCAAAAGCACATCTCATGCAAATAATACAGCATTCCCATCCCTTCCAACTCTCTAAGTGGATTACAACTTTCCAGCTTTTCCTCTCAACCCCACCGCCATTTGCGAGGGCGTGGACTGTCGCAGCTCCTCACATTCTCAAAAAGTTGCTTGTCATTATTCTTAGATGAAGGTCCTCAAAGCAATCGGATAGAAGAAATTATGCTGTGCCAAGAGCTAGCTGTGGCAAAATGAGAGGAAGAAGGAAAAAAAAAGGGTTTTTTATTCTATCTACTTCACATGATTGCCAACTGTTGAATTGACCTTTCGTATGGTTCCAAAAACAATTAAATTAAGCTTCACTTTGTAGAAGATTATGATAGTAGAAGTATTTTCAGGAAATCCTTCAAATGAAGGCAAATTATCCATTTAGAGCATCTCCAATTGAGGGCATCTCCAACCGAAAATCTCATTTTTTACTCCAAAATGTCGTGAAACTGAAAAATGCCGTGATTTATCTCCAATTGAACGTCATTTTACCTCGTAACGGTCGTTCGTGCGTTTCTTCTGCAAATTTAGTAGAGACTAAAAAATGGCGGAGATGAACAGTGCCACACCAATATTGGTGTCGCACTGTTCATCCGCGATAAAATGGCTTAAGAATTGCCGCTCGGTTGGAGCGACGATAAAATGGCTTAAGAATTGCCGCTCGGTTGGAGCGACGGAAGAAATTGGAGATGCTCTGAAAACCTCATTTTCCAATTCAAAATGCAGTAATTCATTTGTAATCGTACTGCATTTTTTTCTTCTCTTTCGTGCGCTTCTTCATCTTGCTACGAAAGTAACCGTCTTTCTCCTCTTTCACGTGCTTTTTCGGCAATCCTGTAATCTCAATATTCGCGTCGCATTGTTCACCTACTGAATTTTGGAGTGTCATTTAGCGTTCGAATGGAGCGAATGGCGGAGTGCATACCACAATATACAACTCTGTTGAAGATGGTCTTCATGTAAAAAAACTAGAGAAGAATAACACAGATAACCTACAGCGTGATATGCATTATTATGCAAAGGGCGAAATTGAAGTTCTTGAAATACAAGAATACTATTCATGTGAGTCAGGCTGCGAACGGGCGATCGGGTGAATGTGGTTGAAATTGGTTTCTCTAAAGTCTTATAAGAATTTTATATTTGGACAACTCATTTAGCACAAGAACTATTTAGAATGCTTGTACATTGATAGGTGAATTCCTATTTACATCAATTTTGCGTTCTAAATTGCTTAATCAAGCAAAACAGTTAGAAGAGATTATGAAGTACTGTTCTATGGTCTATCCTTTTCCCACAAATTTCCTTAAATTCTTATTAAGTTGAAATCATCTGTCTCATTTTATCCTGATAGTCAGTCAATTAGCACTAAGCTTCTAGAATATTCAGCATAAAATACTAAAGAATTATTATTAATATTATTAAATAACACTCAAACAATTACATGGTGTATTTACCTCAAACAACAATGCTATAATTAAGATTGAAACAGGTATCTTTTATTTTATTTTATTTTATTTTATTTTTTTAAATAAGTTCAAATTCAGAGTTATTTGGTTTGAAATGATATGAGTGTAAAGTATTTCAAATGTTGGAATTTTAAAAATATTAGTATTTGTTTTGACATATAACAAATGCAGTATAAAATTTTGCTGCATTTGAAATCCACCTTCTAATTCAATGTTGGTGTATTTGAAATTTCTCAAATTTGATTGATTTTTTAAATACACCATAAATTCATCGAATTTGCTATCGCTCGCTATTAGCAGCCACCACAGTTGTCGGATACCACCGCCGCCGTTTGCCACCACCACCGCTCACAGCTGCCATTGTTCTCCGCCGTTTTGCCGACCCCCACCATCTTTGAAGTTTGTACCGCATTCATTTTATTTCAAGTTTTCAACCATTTATTTTACACACACTCAAATAGCTCCAATATATATATATATATATATATATATATATATATATATATATATATATATATATATATATATATATATAGTAAAATAAGCCCTTTCATCTTGCAAAAAATAAGTACATAATTCTAAAATAAAATGACCTGTAATGAAATGGAAAAGCTATGTAGTTCAACGCAACTTGTTCAACCCACCAGAACTTTGGCCCTGCCAAAACCTTTTTTTCTTCCTGACCATTCGTTTATATTTCTTTTTTTTTTATATATACTTTTTTATTCAAAATAAACGAAAAAAAAAATTCAGATTATGTCATAGAGGGGAACCTATTTTTTTGGACAGATTTGCATACCGCGAAATTTTTGATATTTTGCCCCTTCAAAAGAACCTTTTTGTTCTAATATTATCATTCTAAGCGTCGTTCCCCATCCCGTAAGATTGCACTTCGCATCCGCTTTCGCGATTCGAGCATTCGACGTTCAAGATGACGTCAACGCCTCGCAACTTTCTTCTTCCCAGTCACATTCGGCGTTCAACTTTCTTCTTCCCTAATCTTCGACCATCAATCTAATTTTTTCTATACAAAATTGAAAATAAATATGTAATTGAAAGATAAATGATAAAAATTTACTCTTATAAATTTGAAAGCATTTGTTATTTAATTTTTTTATAAATATTTTATTATTATTTAATTTTATTTTTATTATTATAAATGGTACGCCCCCAGGCCATCCTATCAGTCTCATTTTTTGTCGTGGAAGATCAATCTCGATAGAGAAAGAGGGGGATGACAATCAAAGGTTCATTAACTACAATAAAGGAGCACTATCATATAAATTTTATAATTTTGAGTTTTATTTATGTAAATTTGTTTTGTTTTGTTGTTTAATTAAGATCCTCACACTAAATGTAAATATACTTCATAATTATAACATTATTATTAAATAATAAATAATATACTCATCCATCTAATTATTCGCAAGCAATAATTAGGTCATTTTCACGATCTCCCAACCCTCAAAGTCATTGCATTGGCATGGTCCAAAACACTTCTCCCATTTTTAAGCAACTCCAAAGGCATCTTGAATCCAGTTCTACCGCTTGCCCATCTCCCCATCGCCATTTTCTTACATTAGAAAGCTCAGAGTGATAGAACCTTCTCTCTTCCATGCTTATATTTCCCTCAAAATCTTGCATCTTTCTCTCTCCAGCCACAAATGGATTCCCTTCCATTTAAAGCATTTAATCTCATTTCAAAATCTGTTCTTTGGATCTTATTCGCTGCCCCCGAACCACACCCTCTCTTATCCGCCGCTGCCGCCGCCGGAGTCGTCGCCGTGCTCTACCTTCCTTTTAACCTCCTCTCAATCTTCTTCTCCCCTGTTCTTCTCTCCACTCTGTTTCTCCTTTTCACTCTGCTCCGCTTCGGCTCGCCCACGCCGCCCACGCCGCCGCCAAAAACCGATTCAAAACAATTGAAATTGTCGCCGGAAACCGAGAGGTGTTTGCTTTCTTCGTCACAAAATCAAGTCTTTTGCGAGCCTTCGCTCGAATGGGGCGGTTGGGGAGCCCCGCTTGAGATTATCTACGAAGAGTACGAAGGAGAAGAAGAAGAAGAGAGCGGCGATTGCTCGCCGGAATATTCAAAATGTGGATTGCCGGAATTTGATGGGTTGCTCTGTTATTCAGACTCGGATTTAGACAGAGAGGAGGTGTCGCCGCAAAGTATCTGCTTCCGGTGGGATGAGGAGGCGGAGGGGCTTATAGAAATCGCGCTGGAGGAAGACAACATGTTTGAAATCGATCTCTCAGCCTGTAGGTGAAGGTATCTTGGCCGGCAGGACAGGATCGATTCCTGTGAGTTTTTTTTTTAATTATTATTTTAATCCATTTTATGAGGGGATTACAAGTTTGAATTCTTGCCGTTATATGAAGGGCCTTTCTACAGATTATTATAGCGGGTTTGGAGAGTTTAGTGAAATTTTTTTGCTTAGGACTGTTTGATTTGATGAAAAAGTTAAAAGAAGGATAAAAGAAAGATTATGTAAAACCAAACGAATTCATTAAAAATAATTTTGAGTTGTTTGATTGAGTATGGGAGGTGGCCGATGATAGCCGGTGGTTTGTGACAGGTGGTGTAGAGACATGAAGTGAGCACTAGGAGTGTAAGTGAGCTAAGCCGGTTCGAGCTTAGTCTGCCTAGGCTCGGAAGCTCGTTAAGTCATTTGATTAACTTAAAATATATTTAAAAAGTGATTTAAATTAGTATTATATAATAGTTTTTAACATTTTTAAATTAATTATGTGTTAAAAAAAATAAAACAAAGAAATTTCTCAACAATCAAGTCAAGTTTAAACTTTCTAAATGAGCTCGAGTCTATAATTTTTTTGACAAGTTGAGCTCGAGTTTAGTAAATGAGCTTGAGTCGAGCTCGAGATCAGTATAAACTAAACATGATTAGCTCGATTAGACAAATATTTGACTCGACTCGACTCGTTTACACCCCTAGTAGAGAACTACTAATTGGTTGAGACAGGTAGCTCATATCACTTTTAACCGATTTATATATTTGTAATTTGCTCAAAAACAGTGAACTGCAAATGCCCTCAAAATGAACAATGGTGAATTATAAGTTCTCTTCGAAAATAATTTTCGTCTAAAGCACAGTCATCCAAATACCTTAAATTTCAAATTTTGAATGTTTACTTCACACTCAAAATGCTACTAACCAAGAAGTCTTGTTGTCACACCCTGGATCAGGAAGGCGGTACACGCTGGCAACACGGGACGTGATGAAAGCATAAGAAAACATATTTTATATTCACAAAGAGAAATATGTATATACTATATATATACATTAGAGTAAACAAATGAAATGAATTAAAAGCCAACTCATTAATAAGATGCAAATAACAAATACATCCAAATAACAACAGTTCTGATATAAGCCGAAATGAATGTAAATAGAACAAAAAATAGAAAAGAAACTTCCAAACTCTAAGAATAATAAGTATAATAAACTATAACAAAATAATAAAAACCTAAAAGAGTTTAATGTTGATAACTTTGCTCCTGAGGCGGCGGTACATTAAACACAGTTGTAAGCCCTACTGTAATAAGAGATAACAACTGAGTTTGATAAAATTAACTCATATCTATAAAATGATTAAAGCATAAACGACAAATGAGTGATGCATGCAATATGAACAACCATAAGGTAGAAGTAACTACCTAAAGGCTAAAGTCACTAATTCAAAGTAGTAATGACATATGCCATGTTTACTATAATAGAATTCTAATATGCTAGTGCCATCTATGTAAGTGTCAATTATTATCAATGCAAATTATTTTAATACTCATAAATACAATCATACTGAGTATCATCATATCTCAAAATAACATATCAGTCATTTATTATTTCTAATTCATATCCACTTTTTTTTTTTTTTTTTTACATTTATACATATATCAATTGTTATTTTATCATATATTCATCATCGGGAAGATAAATACCAACCCATGAAAATTCAGCCATTTCTTGTACAATTATCACTCTGGGGGGCTCGTTGATCACGACTAGCAAAAAATCAATAGGGTTATACCGATTACACAAATCATATAGTGCAAGTGCTATTACAAATAATCAACATGTGTTATATAATTCAACAAATGATAATCATAATTTATATAATCAATATGATTTAAAATATGAGTATCATGTACTGCAATAAACAAAGCTGACATGATTTATCAATATAACATTTATTACATTCAAACAAGAACATGAATTAAATTACCAAATTAATATACATGAGATTATATAGCAATAAATCAAGAATATTCTATTTATGAAGCTTTCTAATTCATTATGAACATATTCATAAAAAAATTTGCGATAACAAGGCTAACAGCCAAAATCAATTACTAAAACCTAATACAAATAGCACAGATTTATGCCCATTGTAAATAAGGGTACGTTTACATCTAAATAAATAACAATTACTTACTTTTAAACGAGTGACACGAAACTCCAAGCCTATACAATATTAACCGATAAGGGCAACGACTTGAAGGTCCTAGAGGTGAAGATCTAAATTCAATTAAAATAAATATTAAAATAAATGAAATATGCAAAACAAAATGTTAAATTTAATGAAATTTAAATACCTAAATCCATAAAAAAAATAACTAAAAAAATATATAACCACAATTGAAATCTAAGATAATAAAATCTATCATAATACGAGGAAGAAGAAGCACTCATGGTCCTCGGCAAAACTTGGTTTGATGGAGGAAAATGGTGAGGAAAAGCTTTGAAACTTCTTTATCGTTTTGATCAAAATAAATAGAGGGAGGGAAAAGAGACGGAAGAGAAATTTGACTAACAAAGGAGAGCTCTTCCTCCATGTTGGTAAGGGTGTCAATATTTGACACGACCCGAAAACCCGACTCGAACCCGACCATAAAATTTCGGGTTAGGGTCAACTCGAACCTGAATTGGGTCGGGTTCGGGTTCAATATTTCGACCCTTAATCGGGTTGGATTCAAGTTAACCTTTTGACCCGAAAATGACCGGGAAACCCGATTTTGACCTGGCAACTCGAGATTGACCAAATTTTGAGCCATTTTTTACTCTAAAAAGAGGAGATAGACCCGTTTTTGACCTGAAAACTAGCAATTTTTTGTTGGAAACGGGTCATTCGGGTCGTGTCGGGTTGACCCGGACCGAAGCGGTTCGGGTTGACCCGAATAGTGCCAGGTCAATTTCGGGTTCGACCCGAACCGGACCCGTGACCCGAAATTGACACCTCTACATGTTTGTGCCGGAACAAAGTAAGAAGAAAGTTGATAACTCTTTAGACAGTGTTTAAGAGGGAAAGAGGCAAAGAGAAAGAATAGGGGCAGATATTTGATGGCTAATTCGCAAGGGAAGGAAGTGAGGATGCTATGGTGGCTGCTATAAAAAAGAGGGGGAAATTTGATACCCTAAGTCTCCAAATTGAATTAAATGGCGAGAGGGAGGCAGCAAGGCGACGAAATCACAAAATTATCGAGATTGTAGAGAGATTGTGCAAAAGGAGAAAGAGGCTCGTGGGTGGCCGATTGTGTGAGGCTTGATTCGTGCGCAAGGCAGGAGCAGCCTGCTAGTGTGAGGGTTCGATTGCGGTCCAGGCGAAGGAGGAGCGGGAGGGTGTTAGTTGGCGCAGCTCTGAAGCATGTAGCTCGACAATTGAAAGACCTGGACCGACCTTAATATTACACTCTTAGTTCATTGGATTTATGCTAATTACATTTATATTTGATATTGAAATGTGTATTTCAATGATTTTGGTTAAGAAGAGAGTCAATGATTCATAATTTAATTTGGAATGATTGAATGTGAGAGAACAAAGTGGTTTTTATTCAGATGAATGATAAAGTTTTATTTGAATTGGAGAGTTCGATTTATTTCAAGATGAATGCGATAAATTTTTTGATTAATTTATCATCTATCACACTTTACTTAAAACATATTCAGAGAATTTAAGATCCATTTTAATAAAATTTTAGTTAAAATAACTCGATCCAAAATATCAGCGTAAATTAGTCACCAATTTGCTCTTAATTTGCTTATCACATGCCTAATCTTGTGGAAATTATTAGGTCCGGACATCAGACATAGATATAAGTCCGGATATCCAATTAAAATTTGACACGTGGGCTGCACTTTGACTGTATTTTTTTTACTGCGTTTTGACTAGGCTTTGACTGCGCTTTACCTACGCTTTTGGCGCACTTGGCTTAAAATTCCACGGACACGTGTACATTCCACATGTCAATATTTTATTGGAATCAAGACGTATCTCTACATCCGGTGTCCGAACCTAATAATTTTCCCTAATCTTTATCTTTCAAACAAAGTTATCAATACATAGAAAAGTCACCCGAATAAACTCATGGATGCCATCCTAACAAAAGTACTTGGCCTTAGGGCCAATTAAGATTAAGTTAACCAAGGATCATAGTTAAGCATCTAAAAACCAAATTTATCAATACTTTCTTCTTTGCATATATTTTTCAATAAAACAAAGAATGAACTAATTAAATTTGACCATTTAGTTTGAATCACTTGGAAACAGAAGATGCTGCAGAAAAAATAATAGCATTAGTTATCGTCGGAGTTCTTCGCTTTGTCTTCACCATAAGAAAATAAAAATAAAATAAAAATATGATGGTTGATTGCAACGATAGGCATCGATTCTATTCGACATTTAACATAAAACAATGGTGGAAGAGCTCTTGAACTATTTTAGTTCACTAAGACATATTAATAGTTTTTTTTTTTTAAATTGTATTTTTGATCATTTTTATATAAAAAAAAATTAATACTTTATTAAATGGTCTATAATGTTCCTTTTGACATTGGATACTTTTGAACATCTAGCTAGGGTTTAAGGATCTCAAAATGTAGGTCACATCAAATTTTTCTCACTGAGATGCTTATTTTGAATGTGAGCGAAATTTAGAAGACGTTCAGTTTCTTCAATGGCTTGGAGAAGTTTTGAACCACACTTTTGAGTGCTTGAGTTTGGCCCACTTGAACTCAAAATAAGGTGTTATTGATATTCTCTGCACCAGATAGCATAATCGGATGCTTTGATATTTAAAAATTGTATCAAGATTCATGCTGGATTAAGTGAATTTTCCTGTAATGTATCAAT
This sequence comes from Dendrobium officinale, assembly GCA_019514585.1. Taxonomy (NCBI): domain Eukaryota; kingdom Viridiplantae; phylum Streptophyta; class Magnoliopsida; order Asparagales; family Orchidaceae; genus Dendrobium; species Dendrobium officinale. Next base: position 8,037,706 of record CM033700.1, read on the forward strand.
GGTAATACAATTTTAATGTAAAATGATGCTATCTTACTAAAAAAAAAAAGAACTTTTATAATCTTCATAGAATTGATAATTTATGTTTGTGATGACCTTCTTCAAATCATCAACAAATCTTTCAAATAAAATTGGAATAGGAATAAAATTGAATACGGTCCTTAATTATTTTAATCACATGAGGGAGACATATTTAGATTGAAGATCTAAATGACTTGGTCGATTAATGACAACTTTGATCCAAGATGAGCATATACGGGTAGAGCTTATATGAGGAGATCTATAAAAGAGAACTTATCATTTATGTTTGCAATGATTTTGATAATATGATGCAATATTGATGAAGTTACGATTGTTAGGCAGGCTACAAATCGCTAGTAAAAGCTAGATATTACAAGGTCATAAAAGCAGTGTTTTTGTAACTCGCTCAAATTTGATATACTCGAAATTCGAAAAAAAGTTTAAAGCTCTATATTTCAAATGCAACACACTCAAAACACTTACTCTTTTGGTTATTTTCTCTATATGTTCAGCCTTAAATGGGCTAGGCAACCCATTGCAAATCTGATAAACAGCCCTAATCGGCAAAAATATTGGTTGTATTGCTCAGTTACATAGCTTTGAACAAAAAATAAATGATCCTTTATTGTGATATATATGATATTAACCATCTAAACTATGTAATAAAAAAAAATTGTTATTCCAAAAATATTATAGTTAGTTACAATAATTTTGAAGATAAAATAAAAAAATGTTTATAGAAAATATAAAATAATTTAATTTTTACTATATTTTTTAATTATACTTAATGAATCATATTGTAATAATAAGTTTCTTCTAATCATATTTGTGCTAAAGAGCTCATATATAATTTTTTTTTATGTTAATGATATATCATGATTTTTATACCTCAAAATTATATTAGGCTGTTAATTGAATAAAAAATTAATTAATTAATTAATTATTCTTGATTTGATTGGTAATTTGGAGAGAAATCATAATTGAATTTAAGATAAAAAAAACTAATAATTTTTTTCATGTTTAATGATTTTTATTTTTTTTTTATAAAATCAGCCCTTAGCATAAAGGTATTTGAAAGGAGACAAGGGGACAAAAGAATTGAAGGAAGAATAACAGAAAAAAGTATAAACCTTAATTGTAGTTAATATTGTTTTTAATTATGAGAAAACAAATTAAATGAGTTGAGAAAATGGAGAGTTATGTCTCTCAAAAATTCAAATGAAAGAATATTGAATTGAAATTATTAACATATAAGAGATTGGCTTAGGCTTCGTTTGAGACGATTTTTTTTATTGCTTTTTAAAAATAGAGTTTTAGTTAAAAAATTTTAATTTTTGTACTAAAACTTTATTTTAAAAAGTAATAAAAAAATAGTCCCAAAAGAAGCCTTAATTTTTAGAAGGAATATGAAGTTTGCATGTATTAAAGAGAGGAATTTCATAGGAAAAAAATCATATCAAAATATCATAATAAAATTTTCATAGGAAAAAAATAATATTTTTTGTTTATCAATATGGACTTTGAAATCTTTAGTAAAATAGTTTCAACACTGTCATATCCGATAATTTTTTCTCTTTTTTGAGTTTTTAACATGAAAAATTTAATCTCTTGCAACATTCTTTTATTTGTGTGTGTGTTGGATATTACAAAACTAAAATCTTAAACTCTCTCGCTATATTGCTATAAATTTTTTAACACACAATAGTTTAGCATCATATATAAGAAACTTTAAATATTATGCAAACATTTCTTCAATGATTGACAATCAATCACTCAATGAAGGAAAATATAACCCAAGCTTGACTTTGGAGAATTATGCACTTAGGATGAAGAAGCATCAAGCTCAAATCCTTTAAGCCATACAAAAAGTTAGCCAATGCTAATGCATTGACTTTAGAGCATTATCACAATACGATGGGATTATGGCATGCCATCAATAATTATAAGGCTGGTGCATTGCCAATAAAAGCATACTCATGCTATCAACAAATATTGACGTCTTTTGACTCTGTCGTTTACCGTTGCAAGCAACATCAACATATATACCATCACTTATAAGGCTTAAGCCTATTGGCCCACATTATTTGCCAGTCACAATAAATCAAGTTCAAGAGTACAAATATGTTAAACTAAAGAGGCAGATTAATTTGACACTAAGAAGTCAGCAACATCTGTATAATGAGTTTGTCAATGAGTTGAATTTGCTACATTTACTCGCCATAAACCTTTCTCCACTATCAGATCACTTGAAAATTTCTCGCCCCAACTTGTCAAATAAACCTACCAAAACTAAAGTTAACATCGACTTCACTTAACCTTCTTCATTTTACAACAAATACTTGTTAATAATTGCTATATAATTTACTTATAATGTTCAAATATTATTTTTTTCCTAGCATTATATTTTGATACTAATTTATAAATGGATGATCGTAGACATTGTCATAATATTTTATAATAATATCAGGTGAGCACATGCAAATATATATATAGCTCCCCCACCAAATGTTCTTTTCTCAAGCCAAAACAAAAGATTTTAACTGGCAATTTAATTAAACAATTAAAATAAATCTTTATCTTCATAAGTAAATCGAGGTAGAGGTCATTCGGACAAATTAGGACCACCTTGCTCTCAGATCTCAGTACAGTAACACTATTTATGCGGCAAGGTCAGATCATTGTTAATCACATTAGTTCAGAAGGACAGTAAGTGTTTATTATGGAATGAATGAAAAATATACTAAAATATTTTGATATAAGTTATATTTGAATGAATTTAAAAATTATTAAATTTATATTAAATAAATGTAATATAAATTTTTTTATATGTAATGCTAATCTCTAAAAAAATTCTAAAAGGTTTCGTTTGAGATTACTTTTGATTAATATTTATTTGTTGATTTCAAGATATTTTTGTGCTAAAAAATCACAGTAGAAAATAGTAAGAAAGCTCAAACGAAGCATTAGTCTTTATATTTTTGATCGACTAGATTAAGATTTTAAAAGCTGGTGTAAAATGTATATTTGATTTGAGTTGTTTGTTTGATGAGATGAGTTATTTGGATTTGGTGGTTCATCCATTGTTAACTATTTTTTTCTTAAACCAAAATTTTATTTCAAAGAAGATTACAAAGCTTAAAAAACCGTCGAATGTTAATTTAAGTGACAAATTGCAAAACAATCGGATGTTAACTAAGGCTTCGTTTGGGATGACTTTCTTACTATTTTTTAAAGTAATTTTTTAGTAAAAAAAATTAATTTTTGTATTAAAAAGTTGATTGAAGAAGCAGTAAAAAAAAAGTCTCAAATGAACCCTAAATTTCTAGGTTATGTATATGAAAAAATATAGGTCATGATATTCTTACCAAAAATTTTTAGTCATGATTATTTCATTATTAGGGATTTTGATTGGAAGATTGTAGTAGTATATACATATGATTATTGTTTGAGTATGAAGTTATTGCTTCTTTGTAGACCTCAAAGAAACAATCTTTTTCTACTCTTTCAAAGCAAATGATGTTGGAGTTTCATTTGTATGTCAAGCAATTTGGCTATGTAATCCGATTAGCCAAATTCATTTTCCAATTGAAAGATCAATGAGCATTTTTGTTGATCCTTCACAATCAATCTAGCAAATAATTCAATTACACATAGAAGAATCAAGCACATTAGCACCATTTTTATTTCTTAAGGCAACAAGTTGTAGAAAAAGATGATCAAGTTGAAATACTATTAGTTTGAAAATTAGATGATGACATCTTACAATGCTTGTGAAGTTTGAAGCAATTGTGTTGAAGAGGATAATAGGACCAAACATATTTAAATTAAGGTTTCGTTTGGGATGACATTTTTACTGCTTCTGGAAGTAGCTTTCTTGTACAAAAATTATAATTTTTATACTAAAAAACTGCTTCAAAAAGCAATAAAAAGCCGTCCCAAACGAAGCCTAAGGCTTTATTTCGGACGCTATTCTAACTGCTTCTCAAAGCAGATTTTTAGTGCAAAAATTTTAATTTTTGTATGAAAAAGTTGTTTTAAGAAGCAGTAAGAAAATCATCCCAAATGAAGTCTAAGAGGAGATTTGGACATTAATTGAATTCTAATTTCTATACCATTAAGAAAGCAAAGTTTTAGTGTTTTTTACCTTTAAAATTTACAATTTTCAATTAATTACTCTCTATTTTATTTTTAAATTGTAATTGCAAAGTTGTTGTCTACTTTCGTAAGTTCTAATTGTATTTCTCTTCCTTTTATAGATATAAATTAGTTGTTAATAGGGAAGAACAAAATAATAGTTAGAATAATTACCATATAATTTTTTTTTCTTTTCTCATTAAATTATATAAAATACATTTTTAATATTTTCAATAATTTCAATATAAATCAAATTACCTAATAATTAAGTTAGAATCAAATACTTAAAATAAATAAATGGAGATAAAATTATTTACAATATTGCCCTTAGATTCCACTTTGGGACCATAAAATTTTCTTGAGTAGGCAGATAACAAGTGAAGATTAAGCTTCCCGGGCCAAGGCAGGACGAATTGGCCCGGCCCAGGAATAAGTACAAATCGCTAAGATTCGCGCGAACGAGAATTGGACGTCCTGTTCGTTGCTGTGCTAAATACCATACAACGTAAGGAAGAGCGATTGTATGGAACAGAGGAAGCTGCCGCGAAAGCGAAGAGGATGCGAGGAGAATATCCACGTTTGTCTCTGCGGCCATCTCGTATGCGGGTTTTGCTGCAAGAACCCAAACTGCTGTTTTGTCTTTTGCCGTAGGAGATGTTTACGTATACATAAATATTTTGATGCGGCAATTATATGGGCCTACATATGTTAGTACTAATCACATGCGAATAGAGATGTGATTGTGAAAGGTCTGTGTGTATTAGTTGCATGAGAAAGTTTTTCTTCTTTTTTTAATTGTAAATTTAAGTCTGGTATCTGCTAGAAAATTTATGATATGTAAAAAAATTGAACAAAAATATAATACATAAGCATATAAGTTATAAGAGTTAATGAAAAATTAAAAAAAAAAAAGATTTATATGATTTGATCTAGTTGAAATAATTCATTACGTAATTAAAGATAAAGGACTCCGTTCTTTCTCCTAATTTAAGAAATATTTTTTTTTTTTTTGAAACGGGGTATCCACCCGTTGTCATACCTGAAAGGGAAGATGTTCTTTACCATTAGAATTACTAATGTATGGTAGCTTTAAGAAAGTAGTTGCTTTATTTTTTTTAAAGAATACATTTTTTATATTCACAATAACTTTTAGTAAGACTTTCTTTTATAAAATAACTTCACAATCACTTTTACAAAAAGATTGGAGCTGTGACAAAAACCCTAAGGCTTCTGTTAGAGCATAACAGCAAATAAATAAATATTATATTAATTATTCTTACTGATGTAGCTGTAGTTCATTGGTTATTGTTGTAATACAGCCACAGTCTTCTATATATATGTGTATGTATTGCTACCGGATGGATGGGTGATTATCTTCCTTTTCTCTGTTCTGTTTCACTTCTTGTTCTTGTTCTTCCACCTTCAGTTTCTACATGGTATCTAGAGCCAGCCAAGGAGGTCTCTTCTAACGATGAGTTCAGCTACCTCCATCCCTAGAGAGCACTCAAACATGGAGGAACCGGAAGATTCGCTGATCCCATCGGCACTGAAATTTGTCGTCTCAAACCTGAAGATGATTGTTTCCATTCAGCTGGATGCAGACAATTACTCCATGTGGAAAGCTCAAATCGTAAAAAATTTTCGTGCGAATGGCTTTGATCAATTTCTTGATTCTTCTTTCTCCTCTTCGCCTTCGGTTCTTCTTCAACCCGATGGACGATCTATTCCAAATCGGTAGTTCAATCAGTGGCTTTTAACCAACCAAAATCTAGCTGCTGCCCTCTGTTCTACCATATCCTCCACCATTTTACCTATGTCGTCAATTTGGACTAAATAGCGGCCATTTGGTCTACTCTTGAAACAAGATTTCAATCCACAAATCAATCCAAAGTTATCAAGCTAAAGAACTCTCTCCACAACATCTCTCTCAAGAATCAAACTATCACTCAATATCTTTCTGAAATCAAGTCCATTGTTGATCAAATTTTCGCTTCTGGATCGACGATTGATCATGAAGATGTAATACTTTACATCCTTAATGGTCTTCTGTCTGCTTACTAATCTTTCTAAACAACGATTCACACAATGTTAACTCCCCTCTCTCTCGATCAGCTATATCCTCTTTTTCTTAGTGAAGAAATCAACATCTCGTCTGATAATGCTCGTGCATCCTCTCTGCCGGATCCAAACACAGCGTTATTTACCAATCGTGGCTGTGGACGATGCCCTCGGGGCAAATCCTCGTCGAATACCAACTCGACGTCTCAGTCCTCTTCCAATTCCCCGGTGATTTATAAGATCTGTGCAAAAAGAGGTCACGTTGCCTCTAGCTGCTGGCATAGATTGGAAATGAATTACGTTCCGCAGCAGCAGCAATCAATGCACATGGCACTTGCATCAAATTCCAACAGCTCCTATTCGAATTGGTTTCTTGATTCCGGGGCAACAAACCATCTCACCAATTCGCTGGATAACATGTCCATAGCAACACCATATAAAGGCTACGAAACTGTTACTGTAGGCGATGGGAGATCGGCTAACATTGCCAATATTGGTACAGGCTTGTTACCGACTCCCTCCCGTAAGCTTTCTTTATCTCAAATTCTTCACACACCTTTTCTCCATTATAATTTGCTTTCCATTTCAAAACTGACCAAATATAATGATATTTCTATAATTTTTAACCCTTCTGGTTTTCTATTTAAGGACATGAAGACGCAACAGGTGCTGCTTCAAGGACCATGTGAGAATGGCCTCTACCCCATTCGGTTCAACACAAATTCCTCTTCTGCTTCGGGGCTTGCGACTGTCAGTGATTGATCTACTCCATGGCATAATAGACTAGGCCATCGCAATCTTCGGGTGCTTCGTAAAATCTCTCAATATAATCCCATGCTTAGAATAAACATTAATCATATATCCTGCTTGCTGTGTAAACAGTCCAAAGGTCATAAAATTGTCTTTGAAAGATCCAAAAATTGACAACTCTCTCCTCTATCTCTCGTGCATTCTGATGTTTGGGGTCCTACCCCAGTTGTTTCTACTCAAGGCTACCGATATTACGTGCTCTTTGTTGATGATTTTTCTCATTTTTCATGGATCTTTCCGATGAGATAAAAATCTGAAGTTTTCAACATATTTGTAACTTTTAAAACTCAAATTGAAAAGCACACCTCCCATACTATATATCAAAACGCTCCGCACTGATGGTGGAACTGAATTTCTTAATCATAACTTTAAACAATTCTTAAGTAATCATGGCATCGCTCATCAAGTCTCCTACCCCTACACTCCTGAATAGAATGGGGTGACCGAGCGTAAGCACACGCATTTAATTAAAACTTCTTAGACGTTACTTCAAACTGCTTCCGTTCCTTACAAGTACTGGCCTGACACTGTCCTTACTGCTACTTACCTTATAAATCGTTTACCATCTCCTACTACAGATAATCTCACTCCCTTTGAACTATTTCACAACTCTAAACCCAACTACAATCACCTGCGCACGTTCTGGTGTGCATGTTTTCCTCTTTCGCCTAGCCGTAACCATCATAAGCTTCAACCAAACTCCTCTTTATGTGTTTTTCTTGACTACTCTGACACCTACAAGGGGTACAAATGATTAGATATCTCTACCAACAAAATTCTCGTCTCTAAACACATAACCTTTGATGAACACTTCTTTCCATTTCATAATGCTTCTAATGCTCACAATGAATTACTCAACACATCATCCGCTGTCTATTCCTCAGTCTACTACTTCTCCCCCGAATACTACCAATCAAAATAATTCTATTCATACCTAGGCCTTCTACATCTCAGTCTACACCTCCCTCAGAGCCTGTCATTTCTCATACCTCTCCCGCTGGGTCCAACCAGCCTACTCATCATATGCTAACTAGGCACAAAACAAACAAACCTTTACAAAAAGCTGCAACAGTCTTAAATAAACCTTAAGTCTAAAAAAATATACAATTTACTTAGTTAAACTAATTAAAAAAAATCTATTGTTATTAAATCATTTCAACCTAATTTTAATGTATTTAATTTTCATATATTTAGAAAAAAAAATTAATATTTGTTCACTACCATTTCTTAAATTATTGACGTACTCTTATTCTTAAGGTCACATAACCGTGAGAAGTTTTGTTATACTTCTCTTGAATAATGAAGCTACGGATTGCGACGGAGGGAAAAAACTCCGAACTCGGGAAATTGGAACGGGAGAGGGTCCTAACTGGCGGTCTAATAAAGTAAAGGGCTCGCCGCTCGTTTTGAGTTTTACTAAAGACGATTATTAACTCTTGGATTTGCGATCAACCAATCAGATTCGCGGGATTTTGAAATGGGCAATTTTTAAAAACGCGGCTGGTTTTTCTGTTCAACTGGCTATTCAGTGGGGCTGTCAATATTTGACACGACACGAAAATTTGATCCGGACCCGATCCGAAAATGACCCGAAACCGAACCAAGTCGGGTTCGGGTTGACCCGGAAACCCGAAATCAACCCGTTTTTGATCCGGTACGGCATGCCATCGCGTCAGGCCAGCCGTCCGAGTCAGTGAGTTAGGTCTGCCATCTGCGTCTAGTCCCAGGCCATTTGCGCTGCTTCCCCAGCAGGCCTTCACGTCACTGACGCGTCAAGTCGCCAGCCTGGCCATAGGCGCCCATCCCGTCACTCCGTGTCTCCGTCAGGCCATCTGCGCCGCTTCCCCGGAGAGGAGCTCGCTTCTACTGCCGGAATCCGAGCTCTCGTCTACTACCGCCGGCCCGCCTTTGTCACGTGATCGCAAACCGAGCTCGCGTCCACTTCCCCAGCTATCCGGCATAGCACAAACCTTTGTCAGATCGCAAACCGTCCCGCAAATCGTGTCGGGTCGGGTTGACCCGAACCCGAATCGGGTCGGGTTCGGGTCCAAAAACTCGACCTGTTTTTACAAACGGGTCGGGTTCGGGTTGACCCGAATAGTGCCAGGTCAGTTCCGGGTTCGACCCGAACCGGACGTGACCCGAAATTGACACCCATGCTAGTCACTATTCAGCCGATTTTTATCCGGTTCCATTGCAAAGTGGGATATTAATATGATCAGACATGTTTCCGGTTGAACCGGCCGATCCCTGGTTAATGATTGTGCTTACAATATATTTTCACATTTTAGATGGCATGAAATTAGATGATTTGATTTGTAAATAATTTTTAATTTTTTTATAGAAAATAGAAATATTTTTGTAAAATATATTATGAAATGATAAAATATTTTATCTTGAAACAAAATTATTTTTAAAGGACAAAAATTTGAGTCACACACTTTAAAACTTATTGCTCGTTAATTTTAACAAAATTAAAAATTAGTTCAATTCGGATAAAAAAATATTACTAGCACACAATGAATGTAGTTGTATACACAAAAAAAAAAAAATCTTAGAATACTACCAAGACTATTTGTATGGCTAATTAATCTAGTCTTAGAGTATCATTTTGCTCCAATTTAGTTCGTCGACTATGGGGTTGTTTCATGTTTGGTTGGAATGCCTTTAGGGTGGAATCCAATCTAGCTCTCGCGCTAGGCTCTTTGCCACAAAATCCAAGTCATGTGTGCAAGAGCGGGACAAGTGCTATTCTTGTGTGGAGCAAGCAAGGGCAGTGCGGGTTCCCTTAAGTGTGTGGGAGTCAAACGGTACAAGCAAATTGTTGTAACCCATTGCTCTGAGGTATGCCTTTTCATACTTCTAAGCAATGCAATGTTTGTGATTTGATTGAGTTGGCCACTCCGTGCAGGAACTTGGAGCGCCGCAGGATGGCAGGACCATCTCGTGTGGGCATTTGAAGCCACAAAGTGTTTTTATGAGAATGTTTGGGGTAATGGACTGATTTTACTTTACTCTACATACATGCACCCAATCAAACAAAAAATAATAATTCCAATGTATTCACTTTACAAACAATCAAACAACCACAAAGTATTTATTTTACACTTCATTCACTTTACGGCCAATCAAAATGCCCCTATATAAAATGATCCAAAATAGTCGTCCCTCATTTTGCTATTGTCCTAGAAAATTGATCTCAGTTTATTATCTAAATTATATAAAATTGATTTGATTTCAAATGTAACATTTTTATCAAGGGAAATTTACATACATACCACTTTATTTCATATTATTTGCTTATCTAATACCAAAAACATTAATATTACATGCATATCACCCATATATAATTTAATATCAAATGTATCACTCCTATAATTCATTTCTACTATTCATACAATCATATAAACTTTAATATTTCATTCCATGCACCCAAATTTGTTCTATGAGTGGTAGACATGTAATATCAATGTTTTTGACGTTAGATATGTAAATAACATGAAATAAATTGGTATGTATGTAAATCCCCTTTTATCAATTATGTAGGTTTGAGTGGCTAAGTTGAAGCAATATTATACTCTGGAATTAAAATAGCTATATACGAATAGTGAGGAGCTATTTTTAAATTTAACTCTTTAAGAAACAAAAGAATAAAATTATATATAAATTACACAAATAGGCATTCACTTATTTTTTAGAAGTTCACAAATACTACCACTATTTTCTCATTGCAAACCACAAAAAATAGAGCAAATGATAAATATATAGCTATTATGAAATTTTTTTACAAGAATACTCACCCAATTTTTTCTTTCAAGATAATAAAAATATATTAAAGGGCATATCAGTAAAAACACTCCCACTACCATTGGATACTTACCTACCTCCAACTCCTCATCTTCCAAAACACCTCTTCTTCTTCTTCTTCTCTTCCTCCACCCCTGCCCCAACATGCCCACCCCCTCCACCACCCCCACCACCTCCACCTCCACCTCGGAACAACTCACCCCACCACCTTCCGGCAGATGCCGGCGACTCAGCCCCATCCACCGCCCCCCACCCCCCTCTCTTCTCACTGACCTCACCTCCCGGTGGGCCAAAGAATGGAACCGCGCTTATCTCCTCGCCTGCGCCGCCGGCCTCATCGTCGACCCCCTCTTCTTCTACTCCCTCTCCATTAGCGACCCCTTCATGTGCGTCTTTATAGACGGTTGGTTCGCTATAACCATCACTGTTCTCCGCTGCATGACTGATTCAATTCACGTATGGAACACATGGCTTCAGTTCAAAACAGCCTGTAGCCACCACCGCAGGCAGCTTTCGCCAGCGGAGGATGACGGCGAGGCAGGGAAGGAGAACAGGTTAGCGCCGCCGCCGCGAAATTATCTCAAGTCGAAGAAAGGGTTCTTGCTCGATCTCTTCGTTATTCTTCCCATCATGCAGGTGAAGCAATTTTATTTATTATTATTTTTAAATGATTCTTATTTATTCTATGATTGGAAAGATAAATATAATAATTTCGAGAATCTCAATCCAATTAAAATTGAAAAGAATTTTTCTAAGTATGTTCAGATGAAAAAGAAGAATTTGGAGAAATAAATTATAATCCTTATGAATTATCTGGTTATATGTATAATTTATTAAAAATATATTTTATTTTAAAAAATAATTAATATTATTTTGATCTGATTAATATAAATAAAAAATAAAAATATAGATATTAGATATAAAAATTATGTGAACTATATATAAATTTCTAAATAAATTATTATTAAGTTATAGAAAAATGGTATGTAATGATTTGCTTTATAAAATAGATTCTATTGTGTGTAGCGTGTATCCGATATTATATAATATAATAATTTATTATTAAAATTGTATTATATGTGTATATATATAAGGTTAATATTTTATTCTTTTTCTAATTAATATATTATAAATAAAAAATTAATAATATAATATCACAGCCGCTAAAATTTGTTCTAGACTATAATCTATTTGAAATAAAATTTTATTGTTTTATTTTTTAAATCATAGTTATAATTATGTTTGATTATTATTTTTTAATATTTATGGGTTATTTTTAATAACAGTTTTAAAAATTGATTTTCTTCATAATTATTTGATAATTAATTTTATTAAAGCTACAATAATTCTAAGTAAATCCTTAGAAAAATTCATTCACTTATGTACTATAAGCAATAATTATAAAAATGAAATATTTTATTGCTGAAAAATAATAGAAGAAAGAGAAGAGTGCGGTGAGGAGAAAAGAAGAGTTAAAATTGTACAAATATTCCGTTGTCATCAAATGTCTTTGTTCGAAGACGACAAATTTAATGCTGCAACGGCGTGTAGGTTTAACAGACAGTTTGGGTATAGGCATTGGTACGGACGCGAATTATTGGTATGGTCCACTCTGTTCAACGGTAGAATGTATGAAAAAATTATCAAAAAATAAGATATATATATATATATATATATATATATATATATATATATATATATATATATATATATATATATGACAGTTTTCAATATGTTTTCTTTTTTTCTTAAATTTGAGGCTTTGATAAAAATCTTTTTAAGGGATCATTTAGTTGTCTGTAAAAATTGAATAGAATGTTAAAAAAAATATTTGAAGTTATTTGGATAAGTGAAAAAGAATTGTAATTTTTTTTTAAAGTAAAGTGAATATAATGTAAATTGTAAGAAAATTGTAATGCGGGGGCCTCCGGCTAGTCGTAGGAGCGGGCGGGGCAGGGATGAGCGGCGATCGTTGGGCTGCGGTGGTAAGGAGGCCGGAGAGATAGTGGGTGCCGTGGTTGGTCAAGGAACTTGAGAGATAATAAGTGTTCTTGTTTAAATTGGACGAAAGCATGTTTCCTAAAAAAAGGACTAGAACGAATATACTGCATTTATTTTACTTTAATTTTGTTTTTCATTCAACTAAATACCAAAAAGTAAAAAAACTAATGCATTTATTTTAATTTGTAGTTATTTTCCTTCCAACCAAATAGCCCAGAAGTGTAATGACTATTTAAAAAAATTTAGCAAAAAATGAAAGTGGTTCAATAGAAAACTCTAAAGCTCAAGCAAAGATGAAGATACAAAACAAAATATGCTCTAAGAAAATACAAAACAAAATATGCTCTAACAAAAGTAAATACAGGATTATAAATTCAGAATGGCCAAAAATATACCCAGGCTTGTAATAACATTAAGTGATGCCCTTACGCCATCCAGTGGTAGCAAAATGGAGAGATTATTAGGTGCGGAGGGCGGACGGGGAGAGCCGTCCGCACAAGTATTGAGTACCTAGTGGTACCCGTACTCGTACCGCTGGGTACCGCTGGGTACCGCTAGGTACCCAGTACTTGTGCGGACTGTGCGCACTCCGCACCTAATAATTTTTCAACAAAATGACCGAGCGGTATGGGAGTGAGATACTCACTCATCATTGTTCCAATGATGCTTGGCTTTCTTGTATTTACACGATTTTTTATAAACATATAAATACAATAGACGAAAGAATCTAAAGCATTCCTGATTTTCTGCTAAATGCTACTTGCAGTAGTTTGATCATTGGCTTTGTTGCACCTTTGAATATTCACGGCGGTAGAGAAATATAAAGGTTAACGCCCTAATTTTGAATGAAGATTGAACACAAATACAAAGATATATAAGTAGGGTGTAACGTTCATAAGAGACACAATAGTTTTTACGTTGAAATCCCTGGAAAGGGGGAAAAACCATGGAGCCTGATCCATTTTGAATGAATCCACTATTGTTTGCAGTCGATTACAAATGAAGACCTTCACTGGGGGGAAAGCCTTAGCTTGATATAACACATATGCATCATATAGAGTGCATTACATAATGGGAGTTAAAAGGATCAGTATTGACATATTCGTTTGGTCGATAGGCCAATAGTCAGCGAGCAATGTAAGTCGGGAGGATCGTAATCGGATGACGGTACTTGGAAGAATCGTAGTCGGTGGGAGACAGTGGTCAGAAAGATTGTTGTCTATTAGTGGAGGTTGGAAAGGCTGTAATATGACGACATAGATCAAAAGTATTATAGTCGGCAAATGACAGTGGTCAAAAAGATCGTTGTTTGGGGACGAATGTTGGAAGGGTCGTAGTCCTGGGACAGAGGTCAAAAGGACCGTAGTCGACGAGTAACATTAGTCTGAAAGTTCGTTGTCTAGCGACAAAGGTTTGGAAGGATCGTAATCTGGCGACAGAGGCCGAAAGATCCGTAGTCGACGGGCGACAATGATAAGAAAGACTGTTATCTAGTAACGGATGTTGAAAGGACTATAGTCTGACGACAGAAGTAGGAAGGATAGTAGTTAGCAGGCGACAGTGCTAAGAAAAATTGTTGTCTGGCGATGGAGGTTGGAAGGACCGTAGTTGGAGGGTGAAAATGGTTAAAAAAATTGTTGTCTAGCGAAGGTTGAAAGGACCGTAGTTTGGCAACAAATGGCAGACAGATCGTAGTTAGCGATATTGGTCGGAGAAAACATAGTTTGCAACGATCAATAGTTGTGCTGGAGTCTGACAAAGTCCGACGATAGTTGATGGCAGGGTAGAAGTCTGACAAAAATCTAACAAAGGTTGTCGAACAAGTGCAAGTCCAGTAGTGGTTGAGAAGAACTCCGACGATGGTCGATGAACGAGCGGAGGTCTGGCTGTGGTCGGGAATCACTCTGGCGATAGTCGGGAAGAACTTCGGCGGTGGTCGACGAACGGACAGAGGTCCAGCGTTGGTCGGGAAGAACTTCGACAGTGGTCAACGAACGGGTGGAGGTCCAACGATGGTCGGGAATAACTCCGACGATGGTCGACGAATGGGCGAAGGTCCAGCAATGGTCGGAAAAAACTGTGACGGTGGTCGACGGTAAACAAACTCCCAGACTCCTCCCTTTTTTTCTCTTCTTCCTTTCCCTCTCTTGAGAATAATTGGGGTTATTTATAATTTTTTTAGAGTGACATGCATGACTTGTAAATATGAGGAGGATCAATTTCAAAATATGAGTGGTTTGAATGGACAACCAATATTGTTCCCTTTGATCGTTGATCATTTTTTGATCATTTGAATGTCTTAATGATATCAAAATTCGACGATCTTGAGCTCATTGGATTCATCTCGTTGAGCCGCTCGATTTGACTATAAGCATGTTAAGTTTAAAGTTTGTTTGGAAGCTCAAATTTACTTTGAAGTTTGAACCATCCAAATATGCTTTGGACCCTTGATTTGGGCTCATTCGAGCTTTGATTTGGCTGATTTTGGTGTCTTGGTTCTTCTTTTGAAGACTTCCATTCGACTATTAGTTTGCTGAAATCGGAGTTTGGATATTAGCAAATTTTAATTTTGAAAACTTTTTACTCAATTTTATCTTGAGATTCGTGTCTGATGACAAATTTTTTGTGACATATCAGGCTTGATTAAGTACTCAAAATAATAAATTAATGCCCGGAAAATATTCGATTCATAAAGAAATAATTGCATGTGATGAAATCAATAAAACGATCATGTGATTGGACATTAATGCATGTACGTTAAACGACCCAATCCAATAATTGAAGCTATAAAACATACAAATTGATCAGGAATTCTATGCACGCCATATGAAAATTATTTACAGAAACATCAGTAGAGAGAGAGAGGAGAATTTTTGAATATGGCATCTAAAATATCATTATTTATATCATTTTGCATTTCTCTCAAATAGTCATCTTCGAGAGAGATTATTATGTGCAGAGTCTGGACCAGAGCTGTGTTCGATTTTTGTGAGTGTGCGCAGTAAAAAAATACAATAGTGCATACTCACAGAATCCGGACACCTGACAGTTCTCCCTCCCGAGCTCTGCACATAATAAGCTCTCCGAGAGAGAGAGAGAGAGATTGTAAAGGCTTGTTAATGACCGGCAGGACCATTGTTGCTGAAGAGCAATGGGACCATTGGCATGGTGATGGGGGGAGGGTACGTATTTTATTTTATTTGAATATTTTGAGTCTTATATATGCAAAATCCCCACATACGTATGAGATTAATAAACGATAATTAAACTAAATAATAATATATTTTTTTTAGCTGTTGCAGATTGTAATGTGGGTGGCAGCTCCGGCTTTAATACGTGAAGGATTGATAACAACAGTAATGGCTGTTCTCCTGATAATGTTCCTCTTGCAGTATATCCCTAAGGTTTACCATTCTGTGTGTTTTCTCCGCCGAACACAAAATTTTTCTGGCTACATCTTCGGCACAATTTGGTGGGGGATTGCTCTCAATCTGATCGTTTATTTTGTCGCTTCACATGTGAGTATATATGCTTATTAATTATTTTTACTTGTATTTTATTTCTTCATAATATTTTTGCTCGCTCTTGAAAACTTTTCTTATGAGTTCTCTGAAGAAAATAGTTTTACTGTTTGACTGATAATATTTTTCTTTTTGGCGACATATTTGTAACTCATAATAACAACATTATCATCATCATCGTCGACTTCTACAACTAATCAGGTTTTTGTTATGCATGCGATCCTTAGTTTGTTGAACTATCTTTGGTGAGACAACTTACTATCATCCATCTGATTCCCCTGAGAAGAAGTTCTGATGAGCTTAAGACCATCCGCAACCGAATGCTAGATAGGCATATGATGTTCGCCAAACGATTCAACTGAGCGTCAATTAACCCGCTAATTTTCGGGAGTTAACGATGTGAAAGCTGAGACTTGCTATATTGACATCACATTGTTCACGCACGCAATTTTTTTGTTTAAATTCGAAAATTAGGTTATTAATATAAAATAAAGTATGAGAAAGAATATACACATAAATTTTCTTTTTTGACGTTAGAAAATATAGTTCGGTTGGAGACGAGTTATTGCATTTTGAAATGAAAAATGAGTTTTTCGGTTGTAGATGGCCTATAGAGTCATTGCTAGGTAGAAATCTTAGAACTTAGGGTCTCTTTGAGATGATTTTTCAGCAATTTTGTTTACTACTTTCTCATAATTTTTTAGACCTTTTTATAATGAAAAATAGTTTTTTGTAATCATAGTGGTTAAATTATTTTCCTCATAATAATTCTAAGAACAACTTTATAAAGCACTGCAGCTGTCTTAAACAAATCCTTAAGCTGTACACAAGCCACCTGCAGCTGTTGCCATGCCAAATCATAAAAGTTACTCAAGTATTAATATTGTTCTCTTCCTCCTCCTGCTCAGAGAAGCCTAGCTGGTAGTCATCCTAAGAAGAAAAATCATAGCCACTACAGAAAAACCTGGTATTACCGGCGGATAAAATCCGCCGATAAGATGTGAAATCCGACGGAAATATGGGTTTTGGTGCACGTTACGGCGGAATTTCATGCTCCGGTTTGGCTCGCGTCGGTAAATATCTTCTGACGTTTATAATGCTCCAGAAAAGTTTCCGGCGTACTTTCCGGCACATCACCGGCGCACTTTCTGGCGCATCACCGGCGTAAAACAATCGGCGCATAAACCTAATCTGACATTTCTTGGTTCTGCCGCGAATGTGGGATGTGTACGATCAAAGTGCCTCCAAGCCTCTGCTTCTGATGGATGTGTGATAACACCTTCTTGTAGAATGTGATCATTATGACATCTCATATGTGCAGCATATCTCATGGATGCATATAGCCGTTGTAGTCTCGGAATTATTGGAAAGTAGAACATCCTACTAACAGACACATCCTTCTACTTCCTTTTATTTTCAGATTTTGGTTTAAATCTTGGTGCATTGCAATGACGGCATGCAATTTCTGAGATATCTTCTTTAAAGTATAACATGAATCCATTGACACAACAATCTATCTTTGTGTATGTCAAACCAAGTTTGGAAACTAACTTATTTGTCCGATATAGATCATTAGGAATTAAATTATCTGTCGGATTGGTTTCCTTAAGCAGCCCAATGAATTTATTAAAACATTCACGAGCAACATTATATTCAGCCTTGATGCTTAATATCTTTACAGCAACAGATAATTATGAGTGAGTCGTGCACCCTTTCCAGATTGGTTGCTGGGCAGCATGCAATAAATCATAAAATTTTTGCGCCTCCATATTCGGTAACTCTTCTATATTTTGTTCAGTTTGTATTCCAATTGCATCATGAACTAATTCCTCAAGATTTGGTCGGATATTTTCAGCCTCATCAATATTACTACTTGTAGAAGGACCGCATTGATAATCAAATTGTGGCTCATACTCACCATGAGAAGTCCAATACCAATACCGTGGCATGAATCATCTGCGATAAAGATCAACAGTTACATCATATGGTTCTAGGTGCACTAGATTTTTGTGTTTAGAACATGGACATCGAAACTTTCCTTCTGATATAAAGCTGGTTAGTTGTTTCGCTTGCTGAATGAAAATGTTCACCCCATTAATGAATTCATCTGTTAATGTCTTTCGACCTTGAGATAATTGGTTATACATCAAATTTCTTTGATTTCTAATATACATAACCTACATATAAGAGCAAATAAGTAATGGATTATCGCGCTTAAGTAGATCTAAAACTGATTATATATAGATGTAAAAAGATAGGGTGCTTGTAGAAAACTGTGATCATTTAGCATTGTCTCTAAGAGTAAAGACACTCATTCACATACATGAGCATCCTCATCTCTGCAATAATTTTCTATCAATCACACAATATGCCTGAAGTATTGTCTCCATTTAGCTTTGTCTCTAAGAGTAAAGACACTCAGCCACTTGAGCATCCTCTTCGATCTCTAATATACCCAACTTAATTTTTTACTTCTCTTTTAATGGCCAACATTATGTGACATAAAGCATTGCAGGTCTCACCACCATTTATAGATTTTTTTTTTTAAGTTTGAGTGGTACTTTTCTATCATACAATAGGTTTGATTTATTCCTCCACTTTAACCAAACAACTTGAATTTCACTATCACTTATATCTAAAATATGTATTCTTATTAATGACTTGATCGCCCAAAGTCATAATCCCCCAACTAGCTAGAGCTATCACTATTAAAATTACATTCTATGTATTCGGTTTTATATATTCATTACATTGCATTGTAACATGTTTTGGACAAACTAGGTGCTGGGTCATCTTAAAACCTTTAAATTATCACATTTAAAATTGCTAGGAGCTATCACATTTAAAATTACATTGCTATGAGATCTACTCAAATGAAAACCTTTAAACTCTAATGTTGACCTCCATTGTTCAAGTTTACCTTAACTTCGTCTCTAGTCTTATAAGCAAGAAGAATATCATCAGCAAAAAGCATACACTACGGTACATCCTCTTGCAAATGTATGGTAAGAACATCCATGGATAAAGCAAAAAAAAAAACATCCATGGCTAAAGCAAAAAAGATTTGTGCTTAAACCTAATCATTTATGTAATCCAACTAAAATTGGAAAATATTTCGTCAAACGAAACGAAAAAAAACCTTTCGTCGAGATGAACTACCGTCGGCGAAGATGAACGACCGTTGGCGACCAGGAAAGCTAGGGTAGGATCCTCGGCGAAGTCCGGTGACCGTCGGCAAAGTCCGGTGACCGTCGACAACCTTGATCTATGGCGAGCGACGGATGGCGACGAGCGAAACAGGCGAGGTGAGAGAATGGAAGGAAACAAGTGAGCGGCCAGAGGGGCTCGGTCTCGAAAAATAGGGCTTTCGCCGTCGGATTTTCCGACGTCAAATACACCGGAGACAATTCCGGCGCATTATGCGCCGGATTTATTTCGTTGAGTTTAAATACATCGGCGACATATCCGCCGGTGATTTTTCGCCGTAACGTGCGACGGAACAAGTGGAATGTTGGTTTATGGCGTCGCGCAACGGACGCCGGAAATATTCCGTCGTAATATGCGCCGGAAAATGCGATGTAACGTTTCCGTCGCACCAAAGCGCCTTTACTTGCGCCGTTCTTTACCGACGCAACATTTCCGCCGGAACGTCCGACGATAATCGCGTGTTTTCCCATAGTGAGCTCCCATCCCTGCTAGAGATCTAAATCTTTTGTATCTCTGAGCTCTCCCTCTTAGTGCCATACACATGCAAAGAAAATTAATTAAAAATAAATTAGATCATTTGAAAAATTGGAAGTGTATTTCTTGCTAGTGAATGCCAGTAAAATATATATATATATATATATATATATATATATATATATATATATATTTTTTTTCTTTTTTATGTTTGCTCAGTGATCATCTTCACCTTACTCGTGGTTCAATTACATGGCACTTATTCCAATCCTTGAAATTATTTAGGCTCATGAAAATTATCTCAGACTCTCTTAAGCGAGAAATTATTTGTACGGATGTCGAACGCAGTTTACCGTCTGGAGACCAACCAGAATGAGTCACATCAGCGGTACCAAGCGGCCCTGTGTCAGGTACCAAGCAGGGGGTGACATGACGCATTCTGATTGGTCTCCTAACGACATTCGACATCCGCACAGAATAATTTTTCCTCTTGAGCGGCCTATCTCAGGATCAATTTAGGGACATATCTTAGGAACTTTCTCGGGTTTCTTGTAAGAATGCATAATCAGACTAAAAATCATCTTCAATTGTTAGTGTTTGCATTTAAATTTATTTATTTTACTATTCTTACAGCATTATCATGATTTTCCTATCGGAGTATATTGCATTAAAGTTTTTTTTTTTTTTTTGAGATATTTGAGTCAATTAAGGCAAAGTCACACACACAACACATATGGAAGATTCAAACCCAATATTTTTTAATTGATAGCCAAAGCTCTCAACTAATAGATCAAATTGGCCATATTAATGCACCAAAGTATGATGTAAATTCACATAGCCTGCAAAATCACAAGACTTTATAGTATTATGGTTTGTCTACTCAGTAAATTATTGTGGGAAATATCAATCTTATGCACATTCTCTTTTGTTACTTTATTCCATTAAATGTATCATGGCGTCTAATTTTGACAGCCATAGAGTTAAATCTTTGTACTTTATTAGAGTAAAATTTGAGGGGTAATAATATAAGATATAGACTTTATTTGGGACAACTTTCTTACTGTTTTCTAAAGATATTTTTTAGTATGAAAAAGCTATTTTTGAAAGTAGTAAGAAAATCATCCCAAATGTAACCATAAAATGAGAAAAAGAGCTGCGAGTGGATACAAATTTTTGCTAAATATTTGTGTAGCATGAAGTGTTCAACTAGTTAATAATAGAATATGTTGTTGATGATGACTTTTTTTATAGATTTTTCATGTTATAATAGAAATCTAAAGAAATGGCCCAAACATAAAACATAAATTTTCTTAAAATTTAGAACTTTCATACATGTTTTTAATAATTTTTCTTCATAAATAAGTGCTAAGGATGCCTGTTTATAGATTTGGTTAAGTAATTACTCTAAGGATAGTTAATTTAGAGATTCAGGCATTCAGCTTATCTAGGATCCTATTTCTGATCATAGAAACTCCTAAAAAAGCCATCTTGGATGCTCTCTCAAAATTATGAGTTAAAATCATCCCATTTAAGAAGCTATATCTTACCTTTCATATATGTAGAAATTTAAAGTTGAAGATCTTTTTCATGAGATTATTTGGGTACTATCTTATTTAAGTTAATTCAATTTAAGATGTGATTTCAAGAGGTAATATATATATAAAATTGCTAATCGTATACAATATTTGTTCTTACACGAAAGGCGGTAGGCGCATGCTGGTACTTGCTAGGAATTCAAAGAGCAGCGAAATGCCTGAAAGAGCAGTGCTCATTGTTAGCTGCAACAGACGGATGTCGTCGTCAAACCGTCGCCTGCGTCAATCCCATCTACTACGGCACCACAAACTCGCCAATCACCGGCAGAGATAGACTAGCCTGGGCTAACAACTCCCACGCAAGAGCGACTTGCCTTGACAGCAGCAACAACTTCGAATATGGCTCCTATAAATGGACTGTCTCTCTCGTCACCAACACAAGCCGCCTGGAGAAAATTCTTCTTCCCATTTTCTGGGGCTTAATGACTCTCAGGTGCAGAAGAAACTACATTTCTTTTAAAAAGCTTTTGTCTTTGCGATCAACTATTGCTTACTTGATCTGCAACATGTTTATCAGCACTTTTGGAAACCTGGAGAGCACAACGGAATGGCTGGAGATCGTTTTCAACATCATCACCATAACATCTGGCCTCGTCTTGGTCACCATGTTGATTGGGAACATAAAGGTTATGGTTCATCATCAAATGTGTTTGATGAAATGTCAACAGAAGCCATCGTTTTAGTTTATTATTCATTGCAGGTTTTTCTGCACGCGACGACTTCAAAGAAGCAAGCTTTGCATCTGAGGATGCGGAGCGTGGAGTGGTGGATGAAGAGGAAGAATCTGCCGCAGGGATTCCGGCACCGAGTGAGGCAGTATGAGCGGCAGCGGTGGGCAGCGATGCGAGGTGTTGATGAATGTGAAATGGTGAGAAATCTTCCGGAGGGGCTGCGGAGAGACATCAAGTATCATCTCTGTCTGGATCTCGTGCGACAGGTATGAATGAAGAACATTTATATGTTATTGATTATATTCGAAGAGGCATTTTGACAAACATTTGCTATGCGTGCTAGGTTCCTCTGTTCCAGCACATGGATGAGCTGGTTCTGGAGAACATTTGTGACAGGGTGAAGTCGCTCATCTTTCCCAAAGGAGAAACGGTAAGGAACCACTAATTTCCATCATAAGCCTGTGCGCCAAAATCTGATCTTTGCAATACGCATCTAATTCAGATAACAAGAGAAGGAGATCCAGTGCAAAGAATGATTTTTATAGTTCGGGGACACCTGCAAAGCAGCCAGATGCTTCGCGACGGCGTTAAGAGCTGCTGTATGCTGGGTCCCGGCAACTTCAGCGGCGACGAGCTACTCTCATGGTGCCTACGGCGGCCGTTCGTGGAGCGGCTTCCCCCGTCGTCGTCGACGCTGGTGACGCTGGAGACGACGGAGGCTTTCGGGATTGAAGCGGCGGACGTGAAGTATGTGACGCAGCACTTCAGGTACACGTTTGTGAACGAGAAGGTAAAAAGGAGCGCCCGGTACTATTCGCCGGGGTGGCGGACTTGGGCCGCCGTGGCGATTCAATTGGCGTGGCGGAGGTATAAGCATCGGAAAACGTTGACGTCCCTGTCCTTCATAAGGCCAAGGCGGCCGCTTTCGAGGTGCTCGTCGTTGGGGGAGGAGAAGCTGCGGCTTTATACAGCGCTTCTGACCTCTCCAAAGCCGAACCAGGATTACTTGGATTGTCTTTGATATGGTGGTCGGGTAGTGTTATGGCAATTTACTGTGTGGATGGGTCATGGGTTGCTATTATATGCGCCAAGAATGCTGATTTCATAATATGGTAATAGTAAGTATGTTATTTAGCTTATGGTTTGTTCGGATTAACTTTTATTATTTTTTATTTTTTCAAATATTTATTTAGTATATATTTTTAATCAAAAATAAATTTATATAGGCAAATTTTGAAGAAAAAAAAAACATCATAGGTGCCAAAAAATAAAATAAAATAAAAATGATGGGATGGGGTTGCTTACGAAGTGAGCATTAGACAAACTATTTATGACTCGGTTCAATTATAGCTCATTCATATTTGTTTAATTAATTATGCTTGAGCACTTTTTTTAATAATTCTCGATGATTAAATAAGATTATCTCCAATCGAAAAATTCATTTTCCACTAAAAAAAGCAATTATATTTCAAAATACAATAAAAAATTTCTAATCGAACTTTATTTTTTAATACAAAAAAGAATGTTTCATGTATATTCATTCTCAACCACCCACGCTAACCTTTCTTCCCTCCACTTTCTCTATTTCTGCAAAAAAATGCGTTGTGAATAGTGCAACGCCAATATTGATAATACACTATTCACAAAAGAGAGAATGTCGCTCATTTTGTCGTTCGATTGGAGAAGTTTGGGAACGCCAAACAAGGATACGAAGAGTTCGATTGGAGATGCATAAGTAAACTTGGTCAGATGCGTTTAACTCATTTATATTTATGTACAACATTATTTAAAACTCATAAGTAGCCTAAGACAAAACTCAATTTATTTTTTAAAATATATCACTTAAGATCGACTTAAATCTTTATTTGTTATATTTTCACATAATTTTTTAAATTTTATCATAACAAATAATTTTTATATTTTATATTATAATATTTCATAAGACATAATTTTTTCATGAATAAAAAATATTTATCCACATATTTGATTGATTGTTTGTTTAAAATGTTTATCAGCAAATTTATTTATAAGAATCATTTTATGGGGCTCATTTAGCAGCTCGAAAATAATGGCTAAAATTTATGAGTTTTCAGAAGCAAGCATTTGATTTGGCTCGTAAAATGAGCTATGGGCATTCCATGACTTTTCGCGTCATGTGGCGGTCGGGATTCGGAGCCTGGACCAGCCTTTTTTCCTTCTCCATTAATTTGCCCAACTCCTCTTTCCTATTCTCTTCACCCCGTGTTCCGCTTCTTCCCGCTCCATACACCGCCGAAGCTCCTCCACCTCTTTCCCGGCGGCCGTTTTCTTCTCCTAGACCGCCATTGACTCTCGAGGCAGACACCAGGAGGTATTTTTTTTTCGATTTATTGTTAGTTTTTTAAAGTCTTTTTGCTGGAGGTTACAGTTTTTTTTTTAAAAAAAAAATTTTGATAAATGTTTCTTGGTCCTTTCTTGAACTTCTTAATGATGAAGTAAAAATTATTTTTGTTAAGTTACTATTTGCGAGCTTGAATGTATTAGCTAGAAATATGTTATGGCGAAATTTTTTAAAGAAAATTTGTATAAATTGAAAGATGATATGGAAAGAATATTATGGAGATCAAATTTATGCTTTTACACAACTCCCCTTGGCCTATTGGTTGAGAGCTTAGGCTTCCCACTAAGAGGTCCAAGGTTCGAGTCTAAGTGTATGCGTTTTGTGTGTGAGTTTGCCTTAATTGGCCTAAATGTCCCAAAAAAAAAAAAAAAAAAAAATTTATGCTTTTCAATACTTTTCACTGATAATGCACCCTTCATAAAGCCTGTTACTTCAGTCTTCATTATTAAAAGATGAAAAAGAAGATAGTATTTTGGAGGTGATAATGGTTATTTATTTTGTTGCTAGAGTTAATAGAAGACAACTAAAGTAATTATTGAACACATTTATATCAAGTTATGAATATTTTATAGTTATAAGAGTTAGTAATTATTAAACAGACAACTAAAGTAAGTGTTGATTGTTTAATACAAATTAATTTCATAATAAAGACTCATGATCAGTAAAATTTGACTTAGTTATTTCATAATTTTGATATTTATCCATATTTTTTCAATTTCATTTGAACTTTTTAGTTACATTCAAAAATCGATTGCTATAAATAAGATGCTTTAGAAGAGTATTCCTTGGAGTTAAGTTTCAAGCTATTGTTGAGTATAAGTTTTTTTTAATTTTTTTTCATTAACACCTTACTAATCACTACAAATGATTTCGATCTTTATTTTGACATAATTTTATTTGGCTTTATAATGTATTTATATAGTATTCTGTGAAGAACATACTTCTTTGAGTTGCCAATAAATTAATTTCCTTAATCTTGTTTAATTTGTATGAAAAAAATTTTACATTAATGAATAATTTTCACCAATTTACACTAATGGGAGAAATAATCTCATACAAGCTAGTTCCATGGCATACAAGATTGGATGAAAATAAAATGAGAATTGTTAGATTGCTAAATTATGACATGTCTAGATAGGGGTGTCAATTTTTGACACGATCTGAACCTGAACCGGAAAAATCCGGGTTAGGGTCAACTCGAACCCGAAACGGGTTTGACCAGCAACCCAAAAATGACCCGAAATTGACACGAAAACTCCTATTTGACTCGGAAATCCGAGATTTACCCATTTTTGACCCGAAAATCGGAGATTGACCCAATTTTTGACCTGAAAACTAGCAATTTTAGGTGAACTTCGGGTCATTCGTGTCGGGTCGGGTCCGTAAACCTGACCCGTTTTTAAAAACGGATCGGATTCGGGTTGACCCGAATAGTGCCGAGTCAGTTCTGGTTCGACCCGAACCTGACCCATTGACCCGGGTTGACCCAAATAGTGCCGAGTTAGTTCTGGGTTCGACCCGAACCCGACCCATTGACCCGAATTGACACCCCTATGTCTAGATTCATAGTGAATTGGGTGACTTTTTGCCGGTGTTGCTTTTATTGCATCCCCCCTAACCAATGATGAAGCTTCTAAAGTCGTGTTAAGCAAGGTATCTTGTTAGATGTTGACATTATACATGAAAATTGAACATGCTCATAATGAATTCCGAGCCATGGATAATACTGCACCCCAAAACACAAATAAATCTTATTTTGAGCAAGATGTAGAATTGTCTTAGATGGCTATACAAAGTTAAATAATGACACTCCAATATGTCGATTAGTATCAAGTACCTCTAAATTTGATTTTGCAGATAAACTTATTTGATTTCCTATTTGAGTAAAAATATTTATGTAAATAATCATGTCCTCCCCAATCCATGTTGATCCTATTCTCATAATGCTTCCGGTCCCCATTTGATAACTGTGTCAATGAGGGATATGAAATGGTTAATAGTGCTTTCATATTGATGAGTTCAGTGATAGACTGATAGTGCTAATAAACCTGGATCTCACCTTTTGTTGAAGCGAGTCGAAGTGCCTATATTATAGTGTATGATCTTATTTGAGGTTACTCCATTAGAATTGCTAGTATGGAAGAACAAGTGATTTTAAACAATGAATATATTCAATGTTGTTAGACTATGAGAGAGTAGGATAAAGTAGTTGTCTTTGACTGTAATAATCCGATAATTTTTTTAAATAGAAAATCTAAATTTCGGCGACGTGCCTTGCTAAAGAAGAGAGATTGAAGAGAGAGAAGGTTGTTCGGGGCTTTTTCATCTGTCAATTTGTTCATAGATTTCTTCTATTTGTTTTAAGTAACTCAAATCTCATTTTAGTTTTCAATGATTTTGATTATTATATAGATTTTTTTGTATTGAATAGAATTGATTATTCTTACTGCATTTTAATTGTGACATATATTTGCATAAGCAAGAAATGTTGGCTTTTAATACTATAAAATGGGTTTGTTATTAAAATATAATATCTTGCACAGGAGTGTAGGTCGACGAGGCGTTTCTTTAAAGATGGTTTGTGGTGTTATCCCGGTTGTAGCATGTAGCAGATGATTCATTACGCCGATGGGTAGAAAGTGATGACTCTTTATTGATTTAATGAAATCACATATAATGATAATTGATTAATTAGATAAATGATAGATGATATGATTGATAAATAACTGAGAATCAATTGGTGTAAAAGATGTTAAAAACATCACGTCAAAGTTGGATGTCCTGCCTTGCTAAATCATATGTTGATGCATGCATATATTGATAGCAATGATGATATTGACAGATACATTAATATCATTAACATTATTGGATGCATTGATAATAAATAAAAATATGATGCATATAAATAGATAAGATAAGATAGATTCCTTTAGTGATTTATGAATGATTTTTGCATCGTTTGTTTTACCGATTTATTGAATTTTATATAAATATTTGGTCATTATATTAGTTTGAGCATTGAAAGCTTTAGTGAGTTTTGGATCAATGCTAGGCTTTTGAGCTAATTTTATGAATTTTAATGATTTCAGGTCAATGAAGGGTTACGATCTGTTAGAATGAGGTTGACAGAGATCCTCAGGTTTTCCTTAGATTTTATTATGCTTTTTTTTTATTCTTTTGTAGTCAGGAGTTTGTGATAGATTAATAATAGCATCATGATCTCCCGGCTAGTGTAAATAAAATTTTGGGTGAATAAAAAGTAAAATATATTGATGTATATGATTTTAATTACTTTCGTTAGTTGTTGTTTATATTTATGTTTATAGAAGCTCTGGTATATCGTAAAAAAGATAAATAGAGAATTCATCTAAATTTGATTCTAAGACATTTCATTGACGGACCGTGAGATTGTGCTCCTCTTTATAGAAAACTTATGTCCCAGCTAAGCTCTTTGAAGGTATGAATTTTCTAAGTAAGACGAAGTTGCAATCTGCATTAAATGGTTAGTCCACTATTAATAATGTTGAGTTATAAATTTCTACTCCATTACAAGGAAATTTACTATAATGTACATACAAAATAATTACCCCTCTAAAATATGTATGTGGCATTTACATGGAAATTGTAGCAAATGTTTGAGCAGTGTTTGGAGAATATCTAGTTTGGGCATACAATCCACATACGCAAACTTGTGATAGTCACAGATATTGACAATACAATTTTAATTTTTTTAGTTTTTCTTTATATTACTGTAATTAGATAAGAGATATATCTAAAGCCAAGAGAAATTATTAAATGAAATGAAGCAAAACTCAATGTCAATGTCTTTTATACAAATGCTTGGAATGTGATATGTTAGACAATCAAGACAATTTTTAGTAGCTAATAGGAGTTGTGTCATTTAATTAATTTAATTGTAGAGGCTATGTGTTATATCATGCCTAGTTAAGTTATAGAATACTTTTAAGTGACTCACATCATTTTCAAAAGATTTTCTGATCATTTGGGTCTTTTATAAGAGAAAGTTTATCACCCTCAAACTGACGGTCTAAAGAGCTTGAATCCTGCAAGTTTGCTAAGGTGATGCCTTTGTCTGGAGGATAGTATTTGTGAATGTCAACGATCTTGAAGGTAGCAGAGGTGAGCATGTTGGATGGTAGATCTATGATGCTTATTATTGTTAATTTTAGTTTAGAGTGAGTGTTGGGTGGGAACCGTTCTTTCTGTAAGGGAAGCATGACCAACTCTCCAGGTGGAAATCTTGGCTATGGTGGTGACTATCAGCATGTTGTTTGTACTTGTTGTTTGCTTTTATTAATTTTAATTCGACGTCCTTCAACATAGCAGAGAATTGCTCGGCATTTTGAGCTGCGGTAGAGCTGTGGTTCTTGGGAAGAATTGCGATGTCTGCAAGGTGATTACGTATTTTAGTATACACAATTCCAAAAGGGTCTTACCTGCAGACCTGTTAGGCATAGAATTGTAGGTGAACTCTGCTTGACCAAGCATTTCTTCCCACTGTTTTGGCTGTTGTTGTACTAAACAACGCAACATATTCCAAGTGTTCTATTCACCACTTCAGTTTGACCGTCAGTTTGAGGGTGATAAACTGAACTGAGTTTGATTTAAATATGTAAACATTTCCCCAACTCATGCCAAAAGTGGCTAACAAATTTAACGTCTTGATTGGAAGTGAGACTGCGGGGCAGCTCATGCAAGAGGACTATCTCTTTGAAAAAAAGACGAGTAATGTTAAGGCATCAAAGAATTTTTTTGCAAGGAATGAAGTGGATCATTTTGGTAAAGAGGTCGGCCACAACCATGATGGAATCAATCTCATGTTTGGTGTTTGGAAGTCCATGCACAAAATCGAGACTCAAATCTTCCCAAATGGAGTTCGGGATGGGTAATGGAAGATATAGACCAATGTTTTGATGAATTCATTTATATGTTTGACAAACAAAGAAACGTTTGATGAAACGTGAAACATCACGGCATAAGTGTGGCAAAAAAAAATTATACTTGTAACTGGGACTTTGTGATCTCTGCCCACATGAGATGCCATTCCACCACAGTTTATTTCTTTGATAAGCTGAGGTCTCTAAGACGATTGAGGTATGCAAAGGCAACCTTTAAAGAGGAAACCATGCCTTAGTGTGAAATTCTGCACAGGATGGTTTTAAATGCACTGTGCCCAGCTTTCAGCAAAGTTCAGATTCGTCTCATATAAATATTTTAAGGTTTGTAATCCAGTAATCTTGGTTTGAAGTTGCGTGAGCAGGGTTGTCTGGCGGCTGAGGGTATCAGCGAGTTTGTTGGATTTTCCTGCTTTTTGTTGAAGTACATAAGTAAATTTTTTGGGGAAAACTACCCAATGGGCATGCATTTTGTTTATGTGTTTTTGATTATTAATTTATTGGATTGCTTAATTATCAGTACATAATACAAAATCTTGATGTAAAAGATAATGCTCCTACTATTTTAAAGATCGAATGATGCTATAGAGCTCTTGCTCATAAGCGGAATACCTTTGATGAGCATCGCTTAAGTTTTCGCTGAAGAATTCAGTGGGTCTTTTCTCTTGTGACAAAACAACACCGATTCCAATGGGTGATGCATTTGTTTCAACTACGAATGATTTATCAAAATTTTGGAAAAGCCAAAATTGGTGCTGAGTTAATGGCGCTTTTATTGGCTTCAAAACTTCGTTGTTGAGTTGGAGACCACTTGAAGGAATGCGAGTTTAAACAATTTGTGATTGGGGCCATTAATATACTAAAGCCTTTAATAAATCTCATGTAAAAATTAGCTAGACCATGAAAACTTCGAACATCAGATAAAGATTGAGTAGGTCATTCCGTGATGGCAGATACTTTGCGGGGATCCATATGAACCCCTTCCTGTGAGATCTTAAACCTAAGGAAATGAACCATGGAGGTTGCAAATTCGCATTTGGGAATGTTTAAGAATAATTTGTATCGACGGAGACATTCTAGGATTTGTGTCAGATGCTCCAAATGTTCACTCATGGAATTGGTGAAGATTAAAATGTCGTCAAAGTATGCAATACAAAATTTTCCAAGGTGAGGTTTGAGAATATCATTCATGAACCTCATAAAGGTGGGCGGTGCATTGTATAGCCTGAAGGGCATGACCTTTCACTCATGTAATCCTTCTCCTGTCTTGAAAGCTGTCTTCCATTCGTCGTCGGTGACTATGCGAATTTGATGGTATCCACTTCTCAAATCAAGTTTAGAAAAAATAGCGACTCTGATTAGTCGATCTAGCATGTCGTTCAAACTTGTTATGGGAAATTGGTATTTTACTGCAATCTTATTGATTGCTTAGTTGTCAACACAAAGCCTCCATTTTCCATCCTGTTTTGGCACGATTAGTGTGATGATTACGTACGGGCTTACAATGTGCTGAATTAGCTGTTTTTGCAACAGAGCATTAATAATTGCTTTGCTTGCAAGATAGAATGTTCTTTAGGACACATCTTATAGTGAGGTAAGTTTGATCAGGTGGTCTGATGGTGTTAGATGCGATTGCTGAGTGAGGGCTTGCTATTATGCCCCCGAAACTTTTGGAAGAGAACCATGTATTCCATTTCTGTGTAAATATATTTTATGTTTACCTTGTACTGTAGGTAACTATATATATATATATATATATATATATATATATATATATTCTGGTGCTATACAGGTGTAAGGCTGAGATTGACTTTGTCTGTCATAATCTAATGGTGTCCTTTTGTGTGATGGTGTCAGAGGCGGTTGCTGAGTGAGGATTGCGCTATTACTAGTCACTCTTCTGTAATAGCTTTGAGGATGAAGAAAAAAGAAGGAAAATAGAAGATCTGCGTGAGATCTCATATAGCAAGAGCACAAGATCATTTAAAAAGATAAACTATCAAGATTGAGCCTTAGTTTAGACAAAGACACATAAGACTCCAGCTGCCTTGAGTTACGTCAACACTATAATTCCATTAAAACTCATCATAGCCTTTAATATGACTGGCAAATCATAGATTTGAGATTTGTATTCATTTGGTAGTCAAAGCAGCACAAAACCTCTGACCTAGAAGTTTCCATAAATGATCCAATCGACAACCCGATCCGAATTTGACCTGAAAAATTTAGGTTTAGATTAACCCGATTAATTATGGGGTCGGATTCAGATTCAAAAATTTTTGGGTTGGGCTTTTCAACCACAGAGATACTCAAATCTCTTCATATGTTGAGTAGGAAAGGACTTAAAGACAGCTTTGAAGTAAGGTGGAACTAGAAGAAGAAGCAATATGATTCTTTAAACGACCTATGAGCCTCACATTTATAAGCAACAATACAAACATGCCAACTGCATGGCGAAAACCAAGCACTTTGTAGAGCAAATACTATATCATGTTTAAGTCATCTAAGCTAACTTAGAGATCTTTGGAACTTGTATTCTCTTGTGCATCTCAGCTTCTCAGAATAAACAAAGTGAATCAAAGAACTTTTGTACACCCATGTTCTACTAGGTATTGTTTAATTAAAGCCAAGTGATTTGAATTGGGTTCAAAAAGTCATTTATTCTTGTGGGCTCCGAAAATTCGGCCTCGGCCTCCACTCACTTTTCTTATTCGGCGAGGGAGTTTTAACGAACTAAGTTCCGAGGTAAATTTTGGAAGGCAGATGGGTTTGTAGATAAGACACTACCCAGAGATTTCGCCCTCATTTTGTGAGGACTTTATGATCTGAGTTATGGTTTCCTATAGGCGCAAGCCCCTATAGTTAATTACCCCTCTCGATCACGAGAGAGAACTTTCGATTAAGGCTAGTCGTCGATCAGATACGTAATAAATACGTAGTATCTGGCATATAGTAGCAGAAATACATATGGATTTGGAAATATTTGAAAGTTTGAATGTTGAAATTTGGGTTGAAATGGTTTGATATTTAAAAATTTGAAATTTCACCATCTTGCACTTAAAGCGGATGGTGGGGGAATGGATGATAGACCCGGTCAAGATCCCATGGTTCCATCGTCCCGGGCCATCGTGATCCCTGGTCTACTTAGTCAGAGGAGGTAGTCGACCCAACCTGACAGAAGGATCCTTGTCGGCAGTCATGGGTTGCTTCGTCCAAGGGGACCTTGTAGACCTAGGGTGAGTGTTTGTCTAAGGGGAAAAATTTGAATCCACCTTAGCTTACAGAGGGCTTTGTGCCCTATCGATCATATCCTATTGATTCATATCTCAAGGATTTGATGCCAATAAGGAGCGTATTGGCTATGGCCATAACCGGTATTTCGTGATGCCATTTGACGACAAAACCACTCGGTTCAGAGGGCCCCGGGTCATAACCGTTTATCCTGCGGTGCCATTTGGCGGCAAAACCGCCGGTTAGAGGACACGTACCACGTCCTTACTGACAAGAGATTGTTTGAGAATAGATCATAGTGATATTTTCGACTAGAGATTCGGCTCTTTGTGAGCAAAGATTAACTTTAATTTGTCCACCCCGGCAAGTTATTGCGGAGGGTGGATGATTTTCGCTTTAAGTGATTTGACGGATTTATTTCAATTTTAAATATTTTGAATTTTGGATTTTTGGACTTTTTGAGTGGCATTTGAAAGTATTTGAAATTAACCCCTCCGGTTGAGATTTTCGTTCAACACGGCCATCATCGGGGTGTTTGGGGTCATTTCCGTTTGTTGATTGAACCTTGTCAACTCTTTCTGACTGTCGATAGAGGATCGGGTTTGTTGCAGGCTTTGTGCCTTTATTCATGAATTTTCTTTGTTGAAGGCCTTGAAGGCCTAATATGAATATATAAGATAAACATTCCGGCCGGCTTCGTAACCGTATATTTATCCAATGATTTGAACCTTGTCTACTCCTATTTGCTTGTTTAGGAGGATCGGGTTTCGTAGGCTTCATGCCTTTTGTTAGTGAATTCTTTTGTTATAGGCATTGAAGGCCTAATATGAATGTATTAAGACAAATATAACGGCCGCCACAACCGTATATTTGTTTGTTGGTTCGAACCCTGTCGACTTCTATTGAACCGTATAGAAGGATCAGTTTCGAACTTGAATTCACTTGTTAACCCGCGCAGCATCCCTAGACGTCACGTGTGCATCAATAACACGCTCGTCGGGGCCCATGCGGGTGTTGATTGTATACCCTCTTTTAGTGTACCTAAGTGTGTACAAACTACAGTGTATGTGCGAGGGTATTTTAGAATATTCGTGGAACGTCTTCTGTCCGCTTGTATAGAAGTTGCGGATCCGGTGGCGTGGCGTAGCAGCTTTTGAATAGAGTTATTCGCTGCTTCGTACAGGTAGACTGTCGTGCACTATTTGTTGATTTTGGTAGGCGGATCATAGTGCACTAAATAATCTCCTGCCTTGCTCGTAGGCGACTAACTTTTCAGTGGTGGTGTGCCTACTTTAATTAGGGGTCGTACAACCCGTGACACATAAGAGTGCGTCATTTTGTTTCTTTTTGAAGACATATGTTCACGGGCTGTACGAGCCACCTAACTTTAACAGCTGGTGGGCACACCACTTAGAGCGCCCGTGACTTGCAATACGACGGGCACATTTATTACAAGGGGTTCAAACAAAAAATTATCGGGGATGTGTGAGAATTTCTACCTGTTTATAATGAGCACAAAAATATTTTGTAGGAAAGGCCCCCCCCCCTCTTTTAAGATAATTACTAGCCGTATAGGGGTGTATTTACGTTCGTATTTACATTCGTATTTACGTACGTATTTCACCAGCTAGTGAATACTCTATGAATCCAATGTTAGAGCCTCGAAATGGCATCTTAGAATCCTAAGAAAATGGGGCCCGCATGTGTACCTTCTCCATCTTATAGTAGATAATCCTAGGCTGGTGGGGCCCGCGAATAATTCAAACTTAGTGTTATAAATAGGAGGGGGTTTCAACTCATTTCTTCTCATCTCATTTTGTAAGGAACTTTTGGTGAGGGATTTGAGTGTGTACAAATCAGGTGCTAGGAAGAAGAGGCTTGATTCCTGCCTATTGGCGACGACTGATTCCCTTGAAGACTCACTGTATGTTGCATTTCAAATTGATTTGGATTTTTTTTATTTGTTTTCCAGTGTCGGGAGCCTAGGGTGTCGTGTGTTTTATTTTTTGTTCACTTGGAATTTTAGGTGGATTTTAATTCTTTTTTGAAAATTTTCTAAGTCATGAGTTTTATTGAAAATCTTGGTAGCACTCTGGCGTCGTCCCCGCGTAGGGGGGCTGCCTCGGAGTGTGTAAGGCCTTCCCGCCTGCCAAGAAAGGCAGTCACGGTAGGTGTCGAATGACACCGCGGCCGCAGTTCCAATCCCCGCTCGCTAATAAAAGCGGTCACGGTGTCTTTGTGCAAAGGTTTAAAATATGACATTTTCCCCGCCTAAAAGCAATGACGGGTACTTAATTAAATAATTTTGCTATAAATAACAAATTTCCCCGTCTGCTAAGAAAAGCAGTCACGGGTACTTATATTTTCATGCATACGAATTTCCCCGCTCGCTCAGTGCGTCACGGGTACTTAAGTTTTTCCTCGTCCGCTAAGAAAAGCGGTCACGAGTACTTATTTCATGCACAAAAAGGTAAATACTAATTTTTACCTTGGGTGTACAACAATCGAGGCGGCGATGGCGGATGACGACGACGTAAGAACCTGCGATGCATAATTAAAAGAAAATTTACTTGTGCAATTTAATTAATCATATTTTTATTTAAAAAAAGAAGCTAGAGAGAGAAAGAAAGGGAAGAGAGCTCTCTTTCTAGAGAGAGAAAGAGAGGGAAAGAGAGGGAAAGAAAGGATTTTTTGGTTTTTTTTAGTGGAATGGGCTTAGAGTGTGTAGGAAATTGGGGGAGTGAGGTTAGAGAGAGAAAATCTCTCTTTCTCTAATTTTTAGAGAGAGAAAGAGAGAAGAAAACTCTCTTTCTAGAGAGAGAAAGAGAGGGGAAAGATGGAATTTGAAGGGAATTTGTGTAGAGTGGGTTTAGGAGGTGCAAGGAAGTGAGAGGAGAGATTTAGAGAGAGAAAATCCCTCTCTTCTCAATTTTGGAGAGAGAAAGAGAGAGTGTGCAATTTTTTTCTCTCTCTAGGGAAGGAATTTGGAGGTATGGTTGAGAGGGAAGATGCTTGGGGTGGAGGTGGAGCTATTCACGATGAAATTTCACTCTCATTCTAGAGGGAGAAAATTTTATCTCTCTAGGTTAGAGAGAGAAAGTGATGGATGAAAAATTTTTTTTGTTGGAATGGTGTAGGAGGTGTAGGGAAGTGTTTTTTGTGAAGGGTAGTGGGTGGTTTAATGGGTGGATGTGGAGATATGAAAAATTAGGGTTAGGGTTTGGTGTATGTCTTGAGAAAGAGAGGTTGGAGGAGGAAGAAGAAGAAGAAGGAGAGGAAGGAGAAGGGAGGGAATGAAGAAAATTGAAAGAAATGGTGGGAAACTT
Source organism: Dendrobium officinale (assembly GCA_019514585.1). Lineage (NCBI taxonomy): Eukaryota > Viridiplantae > Streptophyta > Magnoliopsida > Asparagales > Orchidaceae > Dendrobium > Dendrobium officinale. The sequence continues at coordinate 8,073,858 of CM033700.1, forward strand.
GGAGGGATGATGAGGGAAGATGAAAAATGGTGAAGAAAAAGAAGAGGGAAGGAGGAAGAAGAAGATGGAGAAGAAGAAAATGGAGGAGAAGAAGAAGGAGAGGAAGAAAAATGGAGAAGAAGAGGAGGAAGAGGGAGAGTTACCTTGGAGAGCTTGGAGGAAGGGAGGCCGGGGGCTCCTTGGCGTGAAAGTGTCGTGAGATGATGGGGGGGGGGGGGGGGGGGGGATCGTGGATTTGGTGGGTTAGAGAGTGAGGAGGGTTATGAGGTTAAGTGGGGGGTAGTTTAGGTATTTTTTGGATTTTTTATTAAAAGAAAATTCATTTTTATTTAAAAAAAAAGTTATTTCTCCCTCTTTTTTCCAAAACTCTTTAATTAGATTGCACAAAAAATAAAAAAATTTTAATCTTGCATCGAGTTGGTCGTCGCGTCGTTGCTCGCACAAGTTGTCATCTCGATTCGCGCGTCCAAAATTTAATTTTTCGCCGACCGACGACCCCTACCAATATGGGTGTCGATCTTAGCTGTTTCCGTTGCTCCGGACACATCGGCGCTGTCCGTTTCGCAAACGGAGTTCGTCTCGACGATTTTGGGTTTTCGGGTCGATACGCGTCGGGTGAGATTTTGCGCGATTTCGAACTCTTTCGCTTTTCAAACTCATCTCGCGCGGTCGACTCGACCCGACACTAGTATTAGGGTCAACAATTCTGAATAGATTGAAGGGAGTTCAACTGAAAACTCAATCAACCCTTACTTATATTAACCCTCAACTTTGACTAGGGGTCATTTCTTGGGTACAAGATGCTATCTTATACATTTAGTCAGAATCTTTGACTTGTGCTTTCTAAGAGTACCTTTGTTTCTCCCCGAATTCTCTCTCTCTCTCTCTCTCTCTATATATATATATATATATATATATATATATATATATATATATATATATATATTATCTCCATTACTCAATATAACTTGCCCTTTATGTATAAGATGTTCAACCAGATTTTTTAGACTAATTTGATCAAGGACTACTCCGGCACAAACTTCTCTCTATTTTCTTGAATTAGAAATTTTTGTACTAGAAAATCGTTTTAGAAAGTAATAAAAAAACCGTCCCAAACGAAGCCTTAATATCTTCCGTGAATCCTAACATATCATTGCTATAAAACTTTGGGTAGCAACTAAGACGAAGTAAATCTTTATTTTAAAATATAATAAAATTCATATCATATAAAAGCAGACATGCTAAATCTTTATTTTAAAACTTTTTGAAAAAACATTTATTTTCAAAAGATTCATGAATTTTCAACACTGCATTAGACTTGGACACACTACAGTGAATTTTCGCTCTCCATTTGTTGAGAGTCTCCAAGTATTGGTTTAGCTTAAAAAGCTTTAAAATTGATGAGCTAAGGATACTATATTAGGTCCAAAGATGGGAGATAAATAAGTACAAGAAGAAGTTTTCTAGCAGCAGTTAATTGTTTACAGGTGCTATTAGGACCCCTTTGATCTGAAGAACTGGAGCTTTTAAACTTTGTGAGAGGAACAGATCATCTTTCTTCATGAACTGCACTTCATTCTATCATTAATAAATATTTAGTTGGGATTTGTATACCCAAAGTTTCCTTAACCAAATCGCCATAGAAAATTAATCTCTTTCAGTAGGTTTCAGGGCTTGAACCAAGAAGGAACTCAATTAAGTGGTTACTCAGCAGTTCTACTTTGTCTCGATTTTGTTCAAGTCATTTATGAAAGGTATGTACTCAACTTGGAATGTAATAAAGTCATCTAGTTTGAAGTGACCTAAACAAGTGGTAAACTTGCCTATGAACTCATCCACAAAATTTGGCCATTCAAGTCGCCTAAGCATCAAAAGTTTCTTGCCAATTTATAACTAAGATTTTTTTTGGGATTGTTTTCTTATTGTTTTTAGTAGTTTTTTAGTATAAAAATTTTTTGAATTTAAAATTTTTGTACTAAAAAACTGTTTTAGAAAGCAGTAAGAAAGCTATTCCAAACGAAGCCTAAATCTCTAGAGATATCATCAAGAAAACTTCAATCGCATTGATCTCTCCTTGGATCTCATCAAGTGTTCTTTATGTACTTAGATAGCAACAATTAATATAGACTTGTTAATTTCTCCATAAATGTGTTGAGTCTTGCCATATATTATCATTCATTTTTCACTCAGATGTAGGCTTCGTTTGGGTCTACTTTCTTGTTGCTTTCTAAAGAAGATTTTTAGAACATAAATTTCTTTAAAGCGGCAAAGAAATAGCGGTCAAAAGCAATCCCAAATGAAGCTAGTCTTCTCAGTAGTTCTAGATCATTAACTAAACTAATAAATATGAGATCCAACAATGAGTGAAGAGGATCTTGAGCCTTGTCTTTCTATTAAACAAATAATCGCTTGCATGAATTAGTAATAAATTTCAACTAGCGGTGCCTTTTCACTGAACGCTTGTTAAATGATATTTTGAGGTTACTAGTATAATTGCACGTGCATTAAATGCACGTTAATAAAATTTAAATAATTAAGTAATTTTATAAATTTGCAAATATTATTTAATTAATTAATTTTTTTTTTTAAAAAAAAGAGATTTAAAAAAAGAGATGTAATAAATAAATTTATCATTACAAGTAATAGGAACAACAATTATATTCCTAATTTAAAACAAAATAAGATTTTAATAAAATAACAACAAAAAATGTGATATTAAGACAAAGTTGATAATATTATGAAAACATAATGATTTTAGATGTGCTTTTACATGAGTGTAATATATAAATAATGTATATATCCATCTCAAATAATATTTAAACAGTTTAATATTAGTCATAATAAAACATTTAGTCGAATTATCATGACAATTTTTTTCTTAATATGTTTAGAAGATATGTAATTCAATGTCCGATCATAAAGCAAATATAATAATAATAATAATAATTTTATTTTAATAAAGTATATTGAATACATTAATAAATGAAAATTTGTTATAATTATTATAAGAATAGCATGCTTTTGACAAAAATAGCAATCTATTTATCACATGCCTAATATTTTAATATAAATAATTATTTTTTCATCATAAAGACTTATATTAATACTAAAGTAACGTGCAAAATATAAACATTAAATATAATATAAATTAAAAAAATTAAGAATTTAATGCAAGAAATATTGCTAACAAATATGATGAGGGAGTTTAAGCACAAATTATTATTTTGTTGGGCTCTATCAAAATAAGTTGATATGTGTGTTTCAACAATCATTACTAATATGCAATTTTAAAAATAAGTTGAATAATATGCAATTATATATCTTTACTAATATTTGAAAGCTTTAAATTTATACTATATAATAAACTAATTTCAATATTTAGATAATAAAAAAGAAGTTCAAAATATTTTAAGCCAAAAAAAAGCCTCTCATGATAATAGAAATAAGGTGGTTAAATATTTATAACAAGAATAGTAAAATTTATGACATGCCATAACCTTGATCATTTAGAAAGGTATTCCTTAGAAGAGGATGAGTCACTATATGTAGATTGACTTCAAATATGAATCTTAGTTTATGCAATTTTTTAGAAGTTAACTTATCAGAATAGATGACATTCTCCAATGTTAATGGTCATTCTTTGTTCACATCATTCAAATGCAGATATATACAATCTGTGCCAATAATGAACGCATTAGTCAAATTAAAAATAAATAAAATTCATGTAATATTAATCAAATAAAACAATTTATTTAACATATTAGGATAGATTATTTAATATATAGAGAGAATATCTGAATCAAAATAATAATGATAATAAGAGATTAATAAAAAGAATAAGAATAAGAATTTAAATTTGTTGGTCTCAATCAGATTAAATCTAGCTACATATGGACAAAGTATTTTGTACATGCAATTTTTTTTTTTAAATATTAATCACCTATACATGTAAGAGAACAAGAATATAAATTTGTTGATCTCAAGAAGCATAAATCTATACATGACAATGTAATTAGTACATGCAATTATTTTTTAATATTAATCACCTATACATGAAATGTGAAGTCCACCATTGGAGCCTTGGAGGGAGTATTGGATTGATGGGTTAGGCAAGAAGAATATGTTGATTCCAGTGTTTGGCAAGAGATAGGTTCGATGGTCATGTGAGAATCTGAAAACCATAATGAGTAAAATAGAGATTTAAAAAAGCATGAAAAATTATTCAGTTATTCATAAAAATAAACCTATTTAAACCTTAAAAAAATGAATAAGATAAACACATTAGTGCTAAGACATAGCATGCATCAATTAATTTAATCAAGAAGCAACGATAGTCATAATAAGATATATTAAAAGAGGGCTGTAATTTTTTTTTTTTGGGGTAAAAAGAAGAAATATTGAAATATTTCCCCATGAATTGAATATATGCACTCATTTATCAGTTTGATATGAACAAAACAAGAACATTTCTAATATAGAAAATCAGGGACAATGAAATGCATAACATATATGATGAAAATCATACCTCTAAAGTGATGGGTAGTCTTTAAAAACCAAAAAATTTCCACCAATGTCAATCTAGATATAATGGTGATCTCTATGATCTTAAGTTTTTACAATGAAAAACCTTTTTTGTTTTGGTTTATTTCCAATCAGAATCTTTCAGCGGTTATCACAATTGGTTTTGCTTCAATGCACTTTTTGGTCAGGTATGGACCTCTTTTAACTACCTCCTGCAACTTTTCTGCTAGTTCAGCAACTTTGGCATCAACAGCCATATTTAAAGTCATAATAAGATATATTAAAAGAGGGCTGTAATTTTTTTTTTTTTGGTAAAAAGAAGAAATATTGAAATATTTCCCCATGAATTGAATATATGCACTCATTTATCAGTTTGATATGAACAAAACAAGAACATTTCTAATATATAAAATCAGGGACAATGAAATGCATAACATATATGATGAAAATCATACCTCTAAAGTGATGGGTAGTCTTTAAAGACCAAAAAATTTCCACCAATGTCAATCTAGATATAATGGTGATCTCTATGATCTTAAGTTTTTACAATGCAAAACCTTTTTTGTTTTGGTTTATTTCCAATCAGAATCTTTCAGCGGTTATCACAATTGGTTTTGCTTTAATGCGCTTTTTGGTCAGGTATGGACCTCTTTTAACTACCTCCTGCAACTTTTCTGCTAGTTCAGCAACTTTGGCATCAACAGCCATATTTAAAGCAGAGAGCGTCATAGATAGCCGCACAACACTGATGCCGAGCTTCCATGCCGATCTTTGTGTCTTCAATATCTGCATCCATCACAATAGATGTAGTCTCCAGCCTAAAGCAAATCTCCACCAGGCACCACGACTGAGCAACAAGAGTGGATATCAATCTGTAAGCTGCTAATCGCATTTTTTGTTCTTGCTGCAGCATTGAGAGGAATAAACCAGATGGTGTTAGCTTTGAATTCTCTGTAGCTGCTTCATAAAAAAGGGCTGTTGCGGCAGCTCAAATAAATAATTAAGTACCAATCCAGCACTCGCCTGACAGATGGATGCACGACGAGAGAGAGAGAGAGAGAGAGAGAGAGAGAGAGAGAGAGAGAGAAGTTTCTTCCGCAAGAGTGCTTCGTGCATAAGTGGTTTTGCATGCAAGATGGGAGAAGGGAGAGGCGGGGCAGACATACTGCACGCGAGCAAGGAAGAAAGGTTGGATGGGCTTTGCTGTGAACGCCGGGAGGGAGGCTTCATCCGTGAGAGTGAGTCATGAAGAAACCTATTTAGCGCAGATGGACGGTTGTGAAGAGGTGCGAAACACTTAACTCAGTAAATTAGAAACTCTTCGGCACTGAGAACGGAAGGAAGATAGAGTTCTTTTTATAACCGTTCAACAGTGAAAACGCCTATCAGAGAAACCGTTCGTGAGAATCGCGAGCGCATTATTTTTAATTGGACGTATGAGGTAAGAGCCGGCTCTAATTTTTTTAAATCAGATTTAAAATTCGTAATTAATTGATTTTAGTAGGCGTAATTAGGTTATTGAGTAAGATTTATTAAACGTCATTTAACTCCAGCATTTAATTAAAGATTTAAAGGTCCATAACGTGCAATGAAAGGTCACGCCCTTTTTGAACTGAAGCGTTCTATGATTTAACTGGAGCGTTGGATATCATTTTCTTATATATTTTTTGCAATTAATAAAGTTTTTTAAAATAAAAATTAATTAAAATTTATTAAATACACGCTTTTAAAATACAAGTGTATTAAATTGGGTGTATGACTGTTATTATGTTATTGATTGCAACATAATTTTTATATATTTTCATATTTTTTATATTTTTTAATATAATGAAGGGTTAGGATACTATTTTAAGAATTGAAATGTAAGGCTAGGATTGCATATGAGTGGAATCCCAAGCCACTTTTATATAGTATAGATGAATGGCTAGGATAATTTTTGAAGATATAAAATGAATGACCAAGATTTGCTATGGGTGAAGTCCCAAGCCACTTTTATATAGTAGTATAGATTTGAATTAGCAAGGTTAAGGTTTCGTTTGAGATGGCTTTTTCACTTCATTTGTGATGGCTTTTTTTGGTGCTTCTTAAAACAAATTTTTAGTGTAAAATTTAAAATTTTTGTACTAGAAAGCTACTTTAAGAAGCATCAAAAGAGTCATCCCAAATGAGGCCTAAAACTGTGATTAATAATAAAATCATGACAATCCTATTGAATTTATTATCCATGCAGTATATTTATTGATTTACTAGCCTAACAACTCCTGCTTAGGGGTGTTAATTTCGGTTCACGGGTCGGGTTCAGGTCAAACCCGAAACTGACCCAACAGTATTCGGGTCAACCCGAACCCAACCCGTTTTTGCAAACAGGTCAGTTTTTCAGACTTGAACCGACTAGCTTTGGGTCCGGGTCAACTTGACACGACCCGAATGATTTAGTGCCAACAAAAAAATGCAATTTTTCGGGTCCTAAAACGGGTCAATTTCGCTTTTCGGGTAAAAAATGGGTCAATCTTGGATTGTCGGGTCAAAAACGGGTTTTTGGATCAAAACAAATCAATTTCGGGTCAAAGGGTCAACTCGAATCCGACCCGATTTTTAAAATGGGTAGAATTATTAAACCCGACCCATTTCAAATTCGGGTTGACCCTAACCCGAAATTTTTGGGTCGAATTCGAGTCAGATTTTCAGGTCTTGTCAACTATTGACATCCCTACTGCTGATATAGAAAGTTTTTGGCATATCAAGTTCCTTGTCCCCGTGCCGTTCTGTTATACATTTTTTTATTTATTTATTTAACTGAAAGGAAGTGAAAGAAATGAAATAAATTCTAATAATTTAATGTTTGATTATGATTTTATAATAACTGATTAGTTTTTTTAAATTATTTATTTCAATGCACTTAAATTCACCACATCCAAATTCAATTTTAGTCTGTTTGGAGCAATTTTTTAATTGTTTTGCTCTTCAAATTGTAATCATATTAATGTGTGATAATTGAATACATATATCTATACTACTATTATAAAAGGGGCTTGAGTTTCCTTCCTCCGATAAATCTTGTTCATCCATTCTACTTATTTTTTAATTATCTTGGCCGTCCATTTTATTAAAAATATTTAATAAATCAAAAAATTCACATCTATACTATCCCTTCATTTCATTATACCGAATTAATAAATCTATATTACTATATAATAGTTATACAAATTAATGCCCGTTATTATAAATTAATGCTACTTAAATTCTGCATATAAATATTCTCTGAATTCTTCCCATAAATAATCCTGATCTTATATTAATAAATTTAAATAAATCTCCAACATTCATTTTAAACTCTTCATATTCTCTTATATTTTTGCTCCGGTAGACGAACAGTTTGGCTTGGTTAAGTGACCCGATGGTTTGCTTAAAAAAAAAATTTTTTAACGCTTAAATTTCTTCAGTCGGGCGTTCCTAATAGCCGAACGGTTTGCGGTATTAAAAGAAACGCCTCTTCCAATTCCACTCCCCAGGACCCCAACCTTTATTTCTTCTGTTCGCCTGAAAGAGTCGCAATAGGGGCTTATTCGCCTTCTTCTGCTCCTATCGGATCGGAAGTCGCTAGCATCGTGTGAAGAAGAACCTTGAAAATTTATGTCTTCCGTTCACCTTTTTTCATATCTGAAAGAGTCGCTGTGAGGGGCTTCTGAGTCATCGTGTGTAATACAAAGAGGTTCTAACTAATTATTTTATCTGTATCTTCTAATAGTTCTAAGTCATCCCTCCATCAGTAAGGCTTCTGAGTCATTTACCAGCCTCAATGGTTATATAATTAATGCAACAGCTTGAGTACTAAGATTGCAACGTGCAAAGCATAGAATTTTTTCTTTCCATGCAGTTTTGTGGTTCAAGTTTGCTGCATTAGTAATGGATTAGGATAATTTGATCCATTGAATGTTATTCTAATTATGTTTGTCAATTTTTTTCAAAAACCTTATTCATATTAATATCTGTTGGATTCACGCTCATCTAAATTTGTTTTAACCTTTAGTATTAACTATCCGAGTTCCACATCATGCTACATGATTTTTATATATATATATATATATATATATTGTTCCCACAGAGACCTGATCCGAATGCCCGAATAATCTACATAGATGTTGCGTCTGACCTGTTCCATGCAGGGCATGTGGAGGTATGGTATTTATTTTAGTTTTTCATAGATGTTTTTAAAACAACTTTCAACTAAATAGACCCTTATAGTGAATACATGGCAATGAATTATTACCTTCATAAAACATTCACGAAATCTTTATTTATGTAGTTATTAAAATGTGGCATGATTCAATCACCCTCTACATAGTTTATTTAACTTATTTAAGAAATACACATAACATAGTATTTTTTTTCATTATGGTTTTTGTAGATCAAGATTTTCTTGGCTGATATTTGTTGTATTTCAACATTCAAAGATCATAATGAGTGACTTATGATAGAGATTTTGCCTTTATATGGGTGTAGAAGACAGTGACCGGATGCAAGACATATTAGCCACGTCCATTGTAGTGATCTATGTAATGTAATTTTAACATTTCTTTTCACTCTTTGAATTATCTCATGTTTCATGAACTCAATATGTTTTGTTCTTTCCCAAAATTTTTTGTTTATTGATGATGAGTTTATTCCATATGATAAGCTACTGCATCATTAAATAAAAGGAGAGGTTGAAGAAGAAAGCATAGTTTCATGACCTAGAGAATCAAGCTATCCTCTTCTAGGACCGAAGATATTGATCTTTTGTAATAAATGTGTTATGTTAAGTTTTTGGACAATTCAACCTTTTCAAGGAAAAAACATAATATAACCTCTGAACAAATATGTCTTCAATTTTTTGTACTGCCATCTAGCATAAATTATTTATATTATGTTGTGTTCAAGTCTTCTTGTCAATCATCAATCCATGCAATAATATTTTTGAAGTAAATGATAGTCTAATTAATGCACTATCATGTGATGCTTCCTATAGGTACAACATTTTCTAGGGCTATCTACTAAAAAGTGGTGAAGAAAATGACAAAAAAAGAATATTGCAGAGGATGTGTGCTATTTTTTTTTTCTGTTGCGTTATTTGAACAAAAAATATATAATTTTCTATTTTGTTGAGAGCTCATGCTTTGTAGTTTTTCTATCATAATATATTATGTTCCAATTGAAGTATGAAAGGTTTTAAAATATATTATCTTTAACCTTTTAACTATTCAACATAGCAAATGATTATAAATCACAATATATTTAGTTACGATTACTTGTAGGATTTATTTTGTTGTTTAGATGTTTCATGGCATTTCCTAACCAATTGTTGAATTTCGGAATGATGTTTGATTTCACCATTTTATTAGTATTGTTATTCAGTTGCACCATTATTATTTTATACTTGTATGGCTTAAGAATATTTTTAAAATTTCTCTCATAAATAACAATTACATTAGTATGATAGTATAACATGTTTTTCATTAAGTTTCTTATTTACAGGCTTAGAAAAATTGCACTCATCTATTTATTTCATATATAAATTGCATACTATAAGAGATATTTCGTCAGTGAATTTATTACGGTGTTTTCTTTTGTCCCATTTGTTATTCAGGAAAAAAAATTTATGCAGAATTTGCCTTGAAGCTTAAATGTGAATGATCCTTATCCCCCTGACATTATCAAACCTCACGCAATTAAGACCTTCATTTCTGTATTTAAATATTAATATTTTTTTTAATCTTTTTGATTTGCTAAGTGTTATTATAATTATATATTTTATCTTTTTCATGTTATCAGAATGCTTGTTTATGATATATGATCTTTTTTAATATATATATATATATAGAAAAAATATTATAAATGATAATTGTACATGTATAATTATAGGCGACTTTGGTGAGCACTTGAATGCTCCTGATTTTAGCGGTTTTATTGTTGAATATAATTTATGTAACTGTTTTATTGATTAAGATAGTCTTATACCATTTGCTGTTATTAGTTGTAGATGAAAAAAATATTTTGTAAAAGTAATGATTTTTTATTTTCAGTCACTTGTTGAGTTAAAAATCTATTGATTTTTAATTACATCAAATCAAAGGATAATATTAATGTTCATTTTTTCACAAGGATTTTCTATAGCAAGTGCAATAGCAATAATCTTTTTGCGTGGTTATAATGTGATTTAAACTTTTTGGATCAATTCATTTCACTTTTTGAAGACTTATAATCTAAATATTTCGTTTTGCATTGAAATTTTATCAAAATAGCTTTTTTTCTTTGTAATAGTTGTAAACTTTAAGTTTGTTTTTATATAAAATTCACATTTTCTCATTATTGTTAATGTCGAGCATCAAAATTGAATTCATTTGATGTCAGTTTAGATTTCAATTCTTGTTAAAAAATAGATATTAATTAAGCAATTATTTATCAAATACAAATTCTTTCGTTTAAAATAAATATATTGCAACTAATTAGCTCTAAACATTATATATATAAGTGATTATCATTTAATTTCATAAATTTCATTTAAATAAATATTTCATAATAAAAAATTTGTGCTCATATGTGTTTAGTATATGTTAAAAAGGAAAACTTCCACTTTTTGTTGACTCCACAAAATGAGATAAAGACTTGATGTTGTTGTTGTATTTAAAATTCTAGCAACGTGCATTTTATGCACGTGCATCTAAACTAGTATATATATAATTTCGATTTTTCAAAAGCTTTTTCGCCCTAGCCGCTCTGCTAGGGTTCGTGGCTCCGGGTGTCTCCTCCCGCTCGGCGGGAGCATGCTCTCCGGTGATCTTCCATTTTCAGGGAAGTTTCTCCTTCTCTGCCTCTTCTTATCAGCGTGATTACTTTTTTGTTCTGGTTTCTTCGCTTTTTTGTCGGCTGTGCCGGCATGAGTTGTAAAACTTAGGGACCAGGTTTTTTTGGAGGGGTTTCCCATTCGCGTTCTTTTATTGAAGCTCTAGCTGGTTCTAAACCCTCTTTTTCGGGAACTTTTATTACATCCGGTGCAAGGACGTAGAGGAACGTCCGGTCGGAGTCAAATTTTCGTCAAAAAACTCGGTATTTTCTCGGTACAACTAGGTATTATTTGATAATAACGATGAATACCGCTTTTTGAAGACCAATACCGAGTTATACCGAGCTATATCGAGAAATACCGAGTTGTACCGAGTTTTTTCTAGGAAAAACTCGGTACAACTTTTGTATAACTCGGTATTGCTCAAGATAGCTCGAAATAACTCGGTATTGGGTCTTCATATGATGTTATTCCTCGTTATTATTTGATATTGCTCGGTGTTTACTCGGTACAACTCGGTATTTGACAGGAATTTGCCTCCGACCGGACGTTCCTCTACGTCCGATCGGAGGACCTAATAATTGTTCCTTTTTCGGATTTGTATGCTTCTAACTTTCGTGGATTACCGTCTTTATGGATTTCCGACCTGGAAATCCAAGAGCTCGCTGTCCCTTTTCAGTTTTCTCAAGTTGGATTTTTTCCTTCTAAAAGACCCCCTCTTGAGTCTATCCGCAAATTTTCTTTTTCAATTTGAAGTTGAAAAATGAGGTCTCTGTCACGGTTTTGGATTCATCTCACATTCTGATCAAGCTTGCCAATGATGTTGACTACTGTAGGGTGTTCTGCCACCGTTCTTATCTAGTGTTTAATTGCTATATGAAATTGACGAAATGGTCGCCAACTTTGGATATTGTTGTTGAATCACCTGTAATTCCAATATTGATTTCGTTCCCTCGGTTGCGCCCTCATTTCTTTTTCCCCTTGCATTTTGTTTGGACTTGGCGGTTTGTTTGGAAAGCCTTTGAAAATTGACGAAGCGACTGCTGTTGGTCCTCGTCCTTCCATTGCTCGAGTGTTAGTTGAACTTGATATAACTAAAACATATCCTAAACAAGTTTGGTTAAGTTCGGAATCATTAGGTTATACTCAAGAGGTTGTATTTGATGAGTTTCCTCAATTTTGTGCCGGCTGTAAATGTATTGGGCATGCTCAAGGCAATTGACGTCCTATTGCTCCTGTGACTCAAAAATCTCCCAACCCCGCTTTAACGACTTTAGATGTTTGTAACGTCGATGAGGGTTACTCAAACTGTTCTGGAGGGTGAGATGATGAATAATGTTTTAATTCCTGAGATTATCCCTGCTGTTGAGCCGTCTGCTACCCCTGCTTGTGGGGGAGACTCTGCCTCGTTGGAAGTTTTTAATGGTGCTATTTGTCCGGCTGTGGGTGAATGCCCTCCTAATACGGCTGCTCTGGAGTCTCCTGTTGTTCCTATAAGTGCTGAACCCATTCCTGTTTCTATTAATATAGCTCAGAATGACTTAAATGAGTTTGTGTCTGATCTGGTGGAGTCGAATGTATCTAGGGAGGTTTTTGGTGGGCTGGCGGCTGGTGGTATTGGTTCTGATGCTGCTATGTTTGGTCTTTCCCCAAATGATATTCCTTTCTTTCCTCCTATTTTAGCGCCTTCGAGTTTGAATCCTTTGCCGATTAACTCGACGGATACTGTTAATGATGCCCCTTTGGTTACTGCTCGGGTTGAAGATGTGGATCCTATGTCTGGTGCTAGAGCTGCTTGTAACCCAGTTATCAATAATTTTATTGAAGTTCCTATGAATTTGGTGGAGTCGAATGCTATGGCAAATCAGTTAGGTGATTCTTCTGGTTTGGACATTAGGAACCACATTAATTGGTTGAATGGATCATCGGATTGTGAATCTGAATCCGAATTTTCAGAAGGTGGCTTGGCTTTCCCGGAGTTTTGTGGGGGTTCGGACCTTGGTAACGATTTCACCCTGGTTCGTGCTAGATCTAGTTTATCTGTTGCTTCTCGGGGAAGATTTCGCGGTAGAGGCCAGCGTAGACGCTAAAGTTTTTCTTTCTCTATTGATTTCTCCTTGTCTGTCTCTCGGGTTTCAAATGAGTTTGTTCTGTTCTATTGGCTGGTGCGACGGGATTTGGGCAATGATGTGGTTCGGGGCTCGCATCCCTGTTGTTTAGCTGGTGGCAACCTTTGGTGTGGCTTCTCGGGTCGTTCAGTTGGACGTTACCCACCTTATTTGATGGTCCGTGCGAGACTTCAGGGACGCTGGAAGCCCTGGCCGCTTACTGAGCCCGCTTTTTTGGTGGTAATCTTCCGTTTTATTTTTTAGCTTTCTTTTTTGTCTACCAAAGCTGTAACCGGTTTTATTTATATATATATATATATTTCCATTTAATATATATATATATATATATATATATACTTAGTGCTTTAAACAGCTGATAAAGAACAAGACTGTGTTCCGGATTAGAATGCTTTCCCAAAATCATACCTATAGCTCAAATTTAGCTTTTTTTTTGTCTGGTTAAATTCTATAATCAGAATTCACTCAGCCCAAAATTGATTTGATTAATTTTAGGTTATATTAAGGTTTTGTTTGGAATAACTTTCAATAGGGGTGTAAATTCGGGTTAACGGGTTGTGTTCGGGTCGAACCCGAAACTGACCCGACACTGTTCGGGTCAACCCGAACCCAACCCGTTTTTACAAACGAGTCAGGTTTCCGGACCCGAACTCGACCCGACACGAATGACCCGAAGTTGACCTAAAATTGCTAGTTTTCGGGTCAAAAATATGATCAATCTTCGATTTTCGGGTCAAAATCGAGTCAAAACAGGTCAATCTTGGGTTTCCAAGTCAAATAGGAGTTTTCTTGTCAATTTCGGGTCATTTTCAAGTCATTTTCGGGTTTATGGGTCAACCCGAATCCGACCCGATTTTTAAAACGGGTGATTTGTTGAACCCGAACCCGACGCGTTTCGGGTCCGGGTTGACCTGAACCCGGATTTTTTTCGGGTCGGATTTCAGGTCGCGTCAAAAATGGACATCCCTAGCTTTCATATTATTTTTTAAAATAGCTTTTTAGTACAAAAATTTTAAATTAAAAAAAAAATATTTGAAAAATTGTTATAGAAAATAAGAAAAAAAATCGTCCAAAACTAAATCTCACGCTTCTTTTGGGATAATTTTTTACTATTACTTTTTCACTATTTTCATTAAATTTTTTTAACAAATCGCTTTTAAAAACAGTAATAAAACTGTCACAAACAAAATCTAAATCAGAATTGAATGGCTCTGAATCCAGCTGTTATGATCCCTACTTTTCATAGATTTTAGATTTCTTGATCGCTATAGTAAATAATAATACAAATTTATCTGCCCGGACAGCTAAAACAAAGACTTTTTTGGCAGCTTTCAAATTATGAGAAATATAACATAGTTGAAATTTTACAAAAATCTAAATTTGTTAGTTTCAACCTTTGATTGGTTCTTAAGTTTCTTTTTTTTTTTTAATTATTATTTTCTAAAACAATTTTATATTAAAAAAATTTTAGTTTAAACAATTATATACTTAAAAATTACTTTAAATAATAGTAAGAAAGATGTCCCAAATGACCTGTTCTAAATGAACTGTCAGGATCCGTTTGGAGCAGTTTTTTAAAAAGCTGCGACAAAAAATAATATCTTAGTATAAAAATTTATTAAAATTAATGATCAAATAAAAATAAAATTATAAAAAAATTATCTCAAACTAAAACTAAAATTAAAAAATGAAAGCTAATTGATAAATGATTAGCATGTGGGATGTCGCAACAAGCGCGTTTTACTGGAACAATTATTACGTCCTCTGATCGAACGTAGAGCTACGTTCGGCCGCCAATAACATATCTCACGTGCTCTTACTCTTTCCCGCGCGGCCCGACGACTTGTCCTGGACTGGAACCCGGGAATGCTATGTTCGCGTATTTGCGAGGTATTATTCGGTATTTGCTCGGTATTGCTATGTATTGCTTGACAATAACGAGAAATACCGCTCTGTGAAAACCAATACCGAGCAAAATCGACCAATACCTAGCAATACCGAGCAATACCTAGCAAAATCGAGAAATACCAAGCCATCCTGGGTCCGTTCTGGGTCGGGTTGTCGGGGCGTGCAGTAAATAGTAAGAATGCGTGACACGATTCTACTGGCTGCCGAACGTAGAGCTACGTCCTCTGACCGAGCCAAATAAAAATTCGTTTTACTGACAATCTCTTTCTCAATATTTGCGACTTAAACCAGCAGAGCCATCCAACGGACTATTACAAAAGGAAAAGTTAACTCTCACATTGCACAATATTGTTGCTTTGATTATTAAATAAATAAATAAATGATGTGTTTTTTAACTTATTTGATTGCTAAAAGTTAAAAAATATATTTTTTAAAATGGTAAATTTACTAGATGTTATTATTTGATTGGATAAATTATTATTTATATATAATAAAAAAATTCATTTGATTGAACATGGGTCTTAAAATAATTTTTAAATTTCAAAATAAATAGTTATTTAAATTAAAAAATTTAGAATTGGCCTTGCGGTCATTTGAATTCCGTCTTCAATAAACATATAATTAAAATAAGGGGGTTTTACATACATATCACTTTATTTTATGCTATTTACATATCTAACACTCAAAACATTAATATTACATGACTATCACTCATAGAATAAATTTGGGTGCATTGAATGAAATATTAAAGCTTATAGGATTTTATGAATGATATAAATGAATTATAGGAGTTGTATATTTGATATTAAAGTTGTATATGGGTGGTAGACATGTAATATTAATATTTTAAGTATTAGATATGTAAATACCATAAAATAAAGTGATATGTATGTAAATTTCCCTTAAAAAGATTGTTTCGATGATATGATCTCAATTATATAATATCGATCTAAGTTTGAGTGGATGTAAATCAAGCACGTAAAACTAAAGTTGAAAATTTTTCTAGATCTTTTGAGAGATAAACAATCTCTTATTTTTACATGTTTATAGAATTATAGTAAAAAAGAGCCTCTTGATGAATTCGAGGAGCTTGAAATCGCTCAATTTTGATATCATTAAGACATTAAATTGTAGTCCACTCAAACTTTATAGTCCACTTATGAGCTGATTAGAGTTAAATATTTTAATATGATGATAATTATTTTGGAATTTTAATTGATATTGAAAATATCTGTCTATCTTCATATAATCATATAATAAATGTCAACATGGAATTAAATTTAAAAATAAATCAAATTAATTTTAAATATGTTAAATAAAATCAAAATAAATTAATTTAATTTTGAATAAATTCAACTCGAGCAATTATCATCGACAAATTTTTTTATAGGGTGAGCGATAGAATTCGATCGAGAAATTTTTTAACTTATTTTCAATCAACGTACTATGTGTTCGAGTACATCATTATGTGGAAGTCGGGTTGTAAATGAGCCGAGTCAGCTCGAGTTTGACTCATGAGCTCGTTAACGAGTTAAGCTTATCGAGCCACGAGGTCAAGCTTGAGCCTATATTCGAGCTCGTATATTAAATGATCTCGACCTCTCAAGCTCAGTCTCGTTTTGCTCGAAAGTTTGTTAAGCCACTCGATTAATTTAAAATATATCTAAAAATTAATATAAATTAACATTATAAATTATATTTTAATATTTTTAAATTCATTCTATATTAAAAAAAAAATCTTATAAACAATTGAAAGTTTTAATTTAAAACTAAGAAATCAAGTTCAACAATCAAGTCAAGCTCGAGCTTTTCAAATAAATTCAAGCAATCAAGTCGAACTAGTGCCTGCAAATTTTTTAACCAGATGAGCTAGCTCAAGCTTACTAAACGAGCTCGAGCTTAATCTAAATAAAAATTAAACATACTTAATTCAATTAGATAGATACTTGAATTGACTCGTTTACACCCCTACTGAAAAATACTCATATGCTTAATTTTTTTATAAGGGGGTTTTCTCTTGAAAACAAAATACAATGCAATAAGTTCTGCATGCGGCAAGCAATGAAGCTGAGAAAATGCCCTAAAACTATTTTGACTTTTAAATATTTGATTTATTTATATATAAAAAATCCATTGCTTTGTCTTATACGGTGAATGGCAAAATATTAAATACTTGTTTTATTTAAGAATTTTCATTATTGAAAGATAATTATCAACTTAAGAAAATTAAAAAGTATATTTTTTAAACAATTGAGAATAATAATATTTAAACCAAAGTTAAAAGCATAGAAATGACAAACCTTTGATTATCTTCCTAAGGAGCTGTTCTATAACTACTTTAAATTATTTATATATTTTTTATTTTATTCATAAATAAATTTAGATCATATATAGGCTAATTTTTTTAGAACATTAATCTTACTCTCAATACAAGGATTATAGAAATTGTGTTCCTATATATGGAGAAAAATTATTATGTGCTGACATCGAACGCCGTCCGGAGTCGAATTAGAGCGCGACATGTCTCCCTTTTGTTGTATACCGCGGCTGTGTACCGGGTGACGTGGTACGCTCTGATTCACCACCGGACAGTCTCGTGTCCTCACAGAAGAATCTCCCTCGTATGGAAGACAATTGAAGTTCTTGAATGTTAGTTGTCAAACAATAATAGTTGAATTATGACGGTTAGGCAATGATGGTGGTGATTGTTCATAATCGACGATGAACTCGGAAAATACAATAGAGTGCATTATCCCTCTCAACTTCCGAATCTCTCTCATGTAGAAAATGATGTCATATTTATAGATGTTAAGGTGTAGGGGTGTCAATATTTGACACGACACGAAAACCCGACCCGGACCCGACCCGAAAAATCCGGGTTGAACCCGACCCATTTTTCAAACGGGTCGGGTTCGGGTTCACAGATTCGACCCGTTTGACAAAACGGGTCGGGTTCGGGTTGACCCGGCGGGTTGCCGGGTCAACCCGCCAACCCGTTTAGTTTAAAAAATTTTCGAAATCCCGCCCTGCCCGCTGCCCCCGCCCCCTGCCCGCTGCCCCGCTGCCCGCCCCGCTGCCCAGCCCCGCTGCCCAGCCCCGCTGCCCGCCCGCTGCCAATGCGCCGCTGCCCGCCCCGCGCCCGCCGCCCGCTGCTGCTGCCCCGCTGCCCCCCGCGCGTGCCGCGCGCTGCCGCGTGCCGCGCGCTGCCGCGTGCCGCGCGCTGCCCGCGTGCCGCGCGCTGCCGCGTGTGCCGCGCGCTGCCGCGTGCAGCGCGCTGCCGCGAGCTGCCGCGCGCTGCCGCCGTCGCCTGTCGCCTGCTGCGCGCGGTTCCGGGTCGTGTCGGGTCAACCCGGCAACCCGCCGAGTCGGGTCCGGGTTCGGATTTTCGACCCGTTTCTCTACCCGGGTCGGGTTAGGGTCGACCCGTTTTCCACCCGGGTCAGTTCGGGTTCGACCCGAACCCGACCCGTGACCCGAAATTGACACCCCTATTAAGGTGGGCATTTTAATTAATTTGGCAAAAGTCCAAAATAATATATCGAACAGTTCGTAATCATTATTTAAATATAAAATATGACATCATTTTCTAAATGAGAGAGAAAATGAGAGAGATTATTTAACAAATGCCGTGGCCCAATTTAATTAAACTCTTGACTTTAGTCAAATTGGACCCAAATGCCCAAAATAACCACTTAGAATATTTAACAAATGCCGTGGCCCTCTGAACAAGTAGCCCAATTTAATTAAACTCTTATTAAATATAAAATATTTATTATTAAATTATATATATATATATATATATATATATATATATATATATATATATATATATATATATTATAATATGTACTAAATGAGATTCAAACCGGTCTAGGAATGTAAGTGAGCCAAGCTATCTCGATCTCTACTTGTTTATGGGCTCGCGAGCCGAGCTTATCGAGCTCACGAGCCAAGCTCGAGTTCGAACTTGATGAGGCTCAGCTCGTGAGCTCATTAGCCGGCTCAATTAATTATTAATATTTTTAAATTGTTGTATTTTAAATTTAAATATTTTAAAAAACTAATAATAAATGCAAAATATATTTATTAAATTTAAAAGATTTTTAAATCCCGCTGAGGCTCGCGAGCCGGCTCAAGCTCGTTTACATTAGGACGAGATCGAGTTCGAAGTTCGAACTAACTATATATATGACGAGCCGAGCTCTATAAGACAACTACTCTACACATTTACACCCCTCATCCCACCCCATTGATTTAAAACTAAAGTTCTCACCACATGGTTATAACCAAAATTTTATTTTATTTGTTATAAATTATATATTTAATCCAATTGTGCAAGAAAAGATTAAAAATAAGAAGATTTGTTATAAAAATTGGTTTAATTTTAAAAATTCTGATAATTGGGAATTATATAAAGTGGCTCGTAAGGATTCTAAGAAAGCAATATGCGATGCAAAGACATTAGCTTTTAGCGATTTATATAATAGATTAAATACTAAGGAGGGAGAAAGATATATGTATAAGTTAGCCAAACAAAGAGATAGGAGTAGTAAGGATTTAGTTCAAGTGAAGTGTATTAAGGATGAAGATCAAAAAATACTTTTCTTAGAAGATGATATTCAACAAAGGTGGATGAGATATTTTGCTAAACTTTTTAATGAAGAGTGTGAAAATAAGATTGACTATAGTGACCTTAGCACCCTAAATGAAAGTAAAGATTTCTGTTTTTATCAGCGTATTAGTAAAACTGAAGTTAGAGAGGCTTTAAATAGAATGAAGGGTGGAAAAGCTGTTGGACCTGATGATATTCCAATAGAGGTGTGGAAATGCTTAGGAGATGAAGGGATTTCTTGGCTTACTAAACTTTTTAATACTATTTTGAAGACTAAAAAGATGCCAGATGAGTGGAGAATGAGTGTATTAATTCCTATTTTTAAGAATAAAGGCGATGCACAGGATTGCACGAATTATAGAGGTATTAAGTTAAATGTGTCATACTTTAAAATTATGGGAGCGAGTTATAGAGCATAGGTTGCGGCGTGATACTAATGTTTCTCAAAATCAATTTGGATTTATGCCGGGTAGGTCGACTATGGAAGCCATACATTTATTCAGAGGATTGATGGAAAAATATAGAGGAAATAAGGAGGATCTACATATGATATTTATTGATTTAGAAAAAGCATATGATAAAGTTCCAAGAGAAGTGCTATGGAGAGTTCTTGATAAGAAAGGAGTCAATAATGCTTATATTCAAATCATTAAAGATATGTATGCAGCAGCTATTACTTGTGTTCAAACACAAGGTGGTTTGACCAAGTATTTCCCTATTTCGGTTGGGTTACATCAAGGATCAGCCTTAAGCCCATATATATTTGCTTTAGTCATGGATGTTCTCACTAGACATTTGCAATATGATGTACCTTGGTGTATGCTTTTTGCTGATGATATTCTTTTTGTTGATAAGACTAGAGAGGGAGTTGAAGGTAAACTTGAATTATGGAGGTCAACCTTAGAGTCTAAAGGTTTTCGCTTGAGTAGATCTAAAACGGAATATATGGAGTGTAATTTTAGCAGTAATAGTCCTAGTGAGGGGATTTGTGACTTTGGGCGATCAAAGTCATTAATAAGAGTACACGTTTTAGGTATCTTGGATCTATTGTTCAGAGTGATGGTGAAATAGATGGGGATATTATCAGCAGAATTCAAGTTGGATGGTTGAAGTGGCGGAATGCATCGGGCTTGTTATGTGATAGAAATGTTTTTTTTTAAGATAATAATTTTATTGACTAATAAAAGGGTTACATGAGCAAGCTGAAGGAAACAAAATTACATGACATAACACAACTACTAAATGCAACCTCAGAAAAAGAAAACAAAAATCCACTCGAGGGCTCAGAATAAAGCCGAGACTACCAGCATCCTCGAGACTGCTCAAGGACCATCCAGAAGGGAGCATCAACGGTTGCCACAAGAAAGTCGAGGAGGGTGCGAGCCCCAGCCACATCATAGCCCCGCAACTAAAAACTGAACGATGAGTAACCGATCAAAAGGCCAAAAACAATCACAGTAAAAAACAAATTATCTTCTTCTACCGCCTCGATTCCAAAATTTCCCACGAGAGACTTTATGAGGAACCATTTTAAAATCAAGATCAGGATCTGAAAAAGAGTCAGTATCAGAACCATCTTCAGACGAATTGTTCAACCAGTCACCATGGGTCCTAACATCCATTCCGGAACTATTACCCAACATAGTATGGGATGCCAATAAATTTACAGGAACATTAATCAACCTGCTTTGCACATCCGAATCCACCACCTGGACCCCCACATTAGAGTCAACCTCCCTAACATTAAGTTGCATCCCATCAGAAACTTCGGCCACACCCAGAATAGTCAAATCTTTATGAAGCAAAACACCACCCACGCCAGGTAAAGTCGCAGCAATAATAGGAATATGACCCAACCCCTCACTAACATCCGGCACCGGAATACCAGCCGAATGCCCAATATCATCACACGAGGGAAAAAAAGGCATCGCATTTGGTGACAACAAATTATCAACCACATCTGACACACCTGCATCAATTACAACATTGCCTTCCTTAATGATATCCAAATTCACATCCACAGAAGGATTTAAAACCATCTCCCCACAAGGGACAACTACAGGCTCATCCGATCCTAACACATTCGGCTCACGCACAACATTGACATCCGAAACACCTGCAGCAACAGGCATAGTCGACACAGGCACCTCGCATTGGGCAATCACCGGTTTAGAAGTTTTAAGATTGGGATGTAAAATAGGGCAGGACTCCTTAGCATGGCCTAAGGAATTACAATGCATACAGAAGCTAGGAATATCATCAAAATTAACATTTTGTACATACCCCGATTCCACAGAGCCAACCCAAACCTTTTCAGCATGTTTCTTGGTAACATCCATCTCAACCAGTATGCGAGCCATGGACGGACGAGAACCAGACGCCGTAGCCAAGTCGGATTTGAGCGGCCGGCCAAAAAGAGAACCTAACCCGAAAAGAATCCTAGGTGAAAATAAATGAGGTCTAAGAAGGGGGAACGACACCCAAATCGGCACAATCGGAGAATCAACCTCAACATCTAAATGGGGAGACCATTTCACTACTTTCATATAACAATTTTGGACAAAGTAAGATCGATGTGAAAAAATTCGGCAATAATCAAAATCATTCACCAATTTAATCAAAACATTTCGTTGATTGAGAACAGTGACCGAAAAATCCCCAATCAGCTTTAAATTAAAACAGAAATTCCGAATTGCATCCATAGAAGGCCTCCGCCCCGGGAAACGAACAACCAGCGAGAACTCAAAGGGCTTAGCAAGCGCCCGCACCTCTTCTTCAGAAATTAACAAAGCCGGTAATCCATGATGAGAAGAAAAGCCAAGTTCAGGAAAAACAAAAGAAGAAATACCCGAAACAGCATCTTTAAACGAAAGAGGAGCCACAGCCCCACCCAAAAAGCCGGGATCCCGCAACCGTGAAGACGTCATTCACAATCGCAAGGAAAACCAGAAGATTAGAGGAGAAAAAAGCTCTCACCAGCAAAGGAACGGAAGAGGCGGCGTAACCCTAGCAGAGCAGACGACATCCTCTTTACACTCATTAAAGGTCAACTTAATTATTTGAATTGAAATCAATTTTCTCTATAACTTATCTTATGGAAAATATTAATTTAAGTTGACTGATAAATATACAAAAATATTTCCATATGGAAAACATTTTTGAATAGCGAAAAGATTAATTTCTTAGATTCATTTTTCTCTATATCGGTTGCTATGACTCATCAGTATTTTTTACTTTTGAGGCTGGCATTTGGACTAAGGTTTTATTTTATTTTTTTTACTTTTGAGGCTGGCATTTGGACTAAGGTTTTATTTTATTTTATTTTTTTTTAAATCTATCTTAATCAGAGATTTGGTCGGATTTTTTTTAAGGAGCATAACGGTTAATTTAAATTAGTAATATGAGCAGGGTATTAACAAAATTTAAAAAGAATCAAATTAGTCAAACAGAATGACGCATTACATTGAATGCAACAATCTATTTTGCGTATTTAGAATAAGCCAAACAATTTGGCACATTGCTATAATATTTTTAGAATTTAGGTCGTTTAGCTGGGGTGAATGTACCAAATGATTTGACAGATTCTTTAGAATGCATCATTCTGTTTCGTTAATTTAATTCTTTTTAATTTTTTTAATACTCAGCTCCTATTCCTAATTTAAATTAACCACCATGCTAGCTCCTTAAAAGACTTATTGTTGTTGTTGTAAAAAATTATTAAATTTTTCTTTCAAGTATGAGTAATAGAACAGCCTGGAGTAATAGCAACTAAATTTGAATGAAGACTTAAGAAGATTTTATGGGATTAATTTGGATAAGATTTGATTGATCAAAAATAGGGATAAAATTTTGTTTGTTACATTTTATATTAAAATGAGGCTAATTTTATTACATATGTCATGAATTCTATATGTTATGTGTAATGTCATGTATTTTTTTCCTTAAAATAATTAAATTATAGATAATATTTTTTTTCTATATATAATTAAAATATCTATACTACTATTAAAGTGTGGCTTGTGTTTCTCCCAATACATCATCCTGACCGTTCCTTTTAAACCGCGGAATCAATCCTTGCCATTTATTATTTTCTTCATATCGGCCCGAGAGCTCCTCAAAATATTTTTAATTCATATCTTCTTCTTCTTAACGAAATAGATTCATCTCCTCGCGAACCAATCTCTCGTTTTTCTTCTTTGAACGCATCCCTCCTTATTTCCTCGTATCAGCGCATCCCTACACCAAATGACGCATTACTTTTGCCGTATAAAATTTCATATGCTCGCAAATCTATACCCTGTGAATGTTCTGCTCGCCGGATACAGCAAACATCTCAAGGTGAACTTCTAAACTTTCTTCTCAATTTAATCGATTTCTCCTGAGTTTTTTTTTTTTTTCACTTGACATTTACGCGATCTCTTCTCACTTTCTTCTGCGTTTTTTTTCAATCGCCAAAGCCACTCGCCGAATCCCCTATCTCCCACGCTTACCTCTCCCGATAAAAAAAAATTTTCTATTCCCCTTCTTAGCCCTAAATTACTACATCAACGTTAGGAATCCTTCTCCTCCTTCGACAACGAACGGAAGTCGCTTGCTGCAGAGTCTTGGAGTCACGTTCTAGCTTTGAAATCTCTGCCCTGAAATTATTGAGTAAGCAAAATCCATGGTATCATCCCTTAAGAGCAATAGGTTTTCAATTTTTTTAATTTTCCTGTACCTGTTGGATCGGAAGTAAGTTCCTTCTTCAAGGACGACTTCAACTCGCTTGCTGGTATCATCCCTTAAGAGCAATAGGTTTTCAATTTTTTTAATTTTCCTGTACCTGTTGGATCGTAAGTAAGTTCGTTCTCCTTCTTAAATAATTTTTTTTCTTACACCATAACAAATTTTAAGTTAACAAATAGTATTTCTCAATCTTATATTCTAGAGACAAACAACTTAAATTTTCTGTGGATTTATTTTCCTCTACTTCATCTCTTATTGTGATATTTCCTGTTTTCATTTGACTGAAGGATAAGAAAATAAGGAAATTTATATTAGTTGTTCACAATTGTATTGCTCTCACTGAATGCAACTTCTCGACCTTCTTTCTTTCGCAGAACGATCAACCCGTTGGTTCGCTCGAATACGCCATTCCATTTCATGTAAGTTCGCAATTTCATTATCGATTATCTCAAATGCACTGTCTTTTACAGTTATTTTATTTATTTTCATTAAAATATATGTAAATGCTTTTTATTTGATGTTTTTTGTATTTGCTTTGTGTAATTGGTGTTCCATGTTATTGATTTTTTTTTGCATTTGACATTATTTTTTTCAAATTAGCTATTGGTGTTGGATGTTGAGGTTTCCTTTGTGTTCACTATTACTCCCCAAAGCTTTCTTATTTGATAATTTACCTTCAGATAAGTCATTTTTTAATTGGCTTCAGAATCGTATGGTTTTTTATTATGGTTTTTTGATTAATCATATAATAAATTGCAATATATATATATATATATATATATATATATATATATATATATATATATATATATATATATATATATATATATATATATATATATATATATATATATATATATATATATATATATATATATATATATATATATATTATCTATACTACTATTAAATTGCAGCTTGTGCATCTTCCCATACGTCATCCTGGCCATTAAAAATTTAAAGCTTTATATTAGTCGTTGATTTTATTAAATCTTTATCCTAAGCAAAGTTTTCTGTTTCAAGACATCCCTCCTAATTTCTCTTCGCATCCCTACACTCTTCATTCTTATCAAAAAACATCCCTACACGAAATGACGCTTTCATATATCCTCTCTCGACTCCGAAGCCTGCTATATGTCACGCTTCTCCCCCATTGTCGCTTCCTACCTGCTCATCGAAGTCACAAAAATACCCGTTTCAAAAGGTAAACTTCTTACTTATTTTTTTCTTCACGCCTCTTCTTAATTTCTTAAAATAGTTGTTGTCGAATTATTTTTTTTCTCTTAACTCGATTTCGTTCGGGTTTCGCTCGCCGAATCCTTTTGTATCTCGCGATTCTCCCTCTAATCAAACGCAGCTATACAAATGTTGCTCAAAGCCTCTCGCTGCATCTTTTTAATTTCTTCACATTTCATTTTAATTTGTTAAATTTTTATTTTCATTTCATTTTTGCTCATCTTTCCTCGCCGAAGCAAAATTTATCCCTCGCTTCTCCCTCTCATCGCACTCATAAATACACAAGTTCCTCATAGCTCCACGACTTCGCCTCTTTTTTAATTCTTAGGGTTTCAAATCGCCTATTGCACTGTATTTTTTCTCCGATTCCCACCTACTTCTCTTTTTACATACCTCTTATTATTCGTCATTGTCGTTTGCTTTTGGGTTTGGCATTTACCGTCGAATCTTAAATCCTCTCCGATATCCGCCGAATTCTATGCGAAGGAAATTTCCTTTCGGCTGCCAAGAGAATGGAATGCATTCCCGCTTTTGTCAAAATGCATCTCGTATATTTCGTATACGACAGGTGAACATTAGTTTCTGCCCTAAGCCATTTTCTTCCTCTAAAGTTTCAAAGTAATCATATTTAAATGAGCAAATTTATAAACGTGGGTAAGCAAACCTATGTACGAGAGGTACATTGAAGTTTTTTTGCGAGAGCAGAAAAATAAATTTCTTAAGATTTTTTTTTATTCTGGGTCAAAACATTTATTTTTTTTTTCAGTAAATGAGGAATCTTTAAACTATGAAAAATTTTATTAAATTTTTTTTGGCAGATAGGCTTATGGATAGTTGATTAACGATATAAAAATTGATTTAGGTTCTCGTTGATATTATGGAAAATTTATTATATGCATTTTGTCAAATATGCAATTGGATCGGTGATAAACGAAAACAAAAATATATTGAGGTTTTGGTTTGGACATATTTTTGTTAAAGTTTTTATATTACTTTGCGTTATTTTACTTACAAATACGCATCTACACATACATTTCAAAATTATGATTGATGCACGTGCATACGAATGTGTTATTACTTTATTATAAATAAGTTTCCAATCATTTTTTTGAGGTTTTGTTTGGGATAAATTTCAATAAAATTAATCTTTTATTGAGGTAATTTTTCTTAAAGGGAATATAGAAAATTCTTGTAGAAGACTGATTTAAATTTGTGGAACAATTACTTGAATTTTTTAATCATTTCCAATTTAGTCATCTCTTTTGCATTTCTATGTCCGCATTCTCTTGTTGTACGTACCTGATTTATTCTTCTTCATTTCGTTTTGTCCCTGGAGAAACACTACACATTGCCAAGTCAATCGTCTTCTCCAGATATATCAAACTTATCTTTTGTATTCACTTTTTTTTTATCGACCTCTCATCTTGACAAACTTCGCCACATTTGACCAGCCGTTTTTACCTCATCGACCTTTTCGTTGATCAAACATTAAGAACTTCCTCCCTTCAAGAACTAGAATCAACCTATGGACATCCGTTTAGAAGAATAATCAGCTTCAATTTGCGTTTCCCGCTCGAGCTTACGGAAAATTCCTCCTCATCTTTAGGTTCTTCTAAACCGGTCCATTCCAGCCTATAAAAAATAATATATATCTTTCCCTATTAAAATAAAATTAAAATTGACTCCATAACAGATGTTAACTTAAGAATTTGACTTTGTCAATTTTATATTTTATATAGATATTCAAACAACTTAAAGTGTCTATGAATTGGTTTTTCCTCAACTTTATCTCTTATTATGATCATTTTTATATTTCTTTTAAACATTTGACTGAAGCATAAAAAATAAAGGAAATGTATATTGTTTTTTTCACTGTTGTATTTCTCTCACAGTGCGCAGCTCATACATATATCTTTTGCAGAACCCATCAAACCATCACTTCGCTCGAACATTTCATCTGATTTCATGTAAGTTCACGAAACCATTATCTATTATCTCAGATGAAAGATCTTCTATAAATACTTTATTTATTTTCATTAAATTATCTATAAAATTTATTTTATTTTATTTTATTTGTATTAGTTTTTTTATGTTATTGGTGCTCGATGTAATTTAATTTATTTTCTTCTGTTGTATTCTTTAAATTATCTATTTTTATATTCGATTTTGAGGACTTTCTTGTGTTTGATATTACTCCCCAAAGCTTTCTTATTCAATAATTTGCCTTAAAATAACTCATTCTTAATCGAATTCAAAATCATATTATTTTGATTCCATTTTTTTTGGTTGATCCTATAAGAAATTTTGTTATGTATTATATATTTTTTTAGATTCTTTTTGGTTTATCTATAGATGGTTTGATTACTACCGACCATTGGCTTAATGGTGCCCATCATGATGGTAGGTGGAGGATATTGCTAAAATTTGGGTCTCCTATTATTTTTTTTTAAATTATGATATGATTCTAATGAAGCTTAAGAAGAAATGAAATGTATAGTATTTATTTCACTGTTATATTGCTCTCATTCCGTTATTCATGTTTATATATAAAGTTTTTAAGTTACGAGCTTTATCGACGCGTTTCATTGGCTGGAACTTATTGGGAAGAGCAAATTATATGATGCCAAATTGAGAAATTCAAGTACTTTGATCTTTTTGAATGTAGTTTGGGGTTATTGTTAGGTCTTAAGGGCTGAGGAAGATACCTAATTTTATATAAATCTATGCCTGAAATGAATCTTTGATTGCTTCACCTGTGGATCTGTTCAAGAAAAACTCCCGATTAGCATTATAAGTTTATACCCTTCTGCATGCACTTAAATCAAGCAATTTTATTCTCATATTTTCAAGAGGTCGCTGTCAATCCAATAGTTTCTTAAAAAGATCCAATTTATGTTGTCCTTTTTTAGTTTAATCAACGGATCAGCCCCTTCTATAAGATTTTCCTCATTTAGCAGGCTATACATGAATAGTGGACAAAGTAACATTTACCCTTTTAAGGAGGCGTTATGTTAGGTCTAAATCTAAGTTGAGATTTACAACATTATATTTGGGAATTTAAATGGGAAGGCCAAAGAATTAATGAACATTATGATAATAAGAAGAATAAACATTGCTTGTTCCCAATAAACTAAGAAACTAAGTCTTCATTTTATATCGTGATGTTTGTTTAAACAGCATGGTGAAAATCACTGTTGAAAACCTGTTGATTTATGTTTGGATGATCTTTGATTGAGTTTATATTTATAACTCATATTTATAATATATTTATATATATTTTTTTTCTATATATAATTAAAATATATATATAAAATAGCTAGCTATCAGATAATATAACTAAATTATTGAAAATTACAAGTATGTTTAAAATTTAAATAAAGTTAGATTATTAGATTATAAGCATAGTACAACTAAATTACTTATTTAATAATTTAGTATATAAAATAGTATAATATGATATCATGATGCAAAAGCTAAAGCTATTAGGATGTCTTTCAAACTGTTTTGATTTGTTCAAATATTAGGGTTGTATATGAATTGTATTAATCTCAACGTAAATCTATGGGCCGCTTTAGGGTCAATTTGGGATATATGTAACTTTTACAAAATTGATTGTGAAGTTGCTGTGAGGAAAACAACTTATCTATTTGGTTGCGAAAAACAACAATCATCTAAACAATGTTGAAAATCAGCAAGAAAGTAGTAATCAAATGAAATTGTGACCCTCAATCTTATAGATACTTTTACAAGCAATCATTTTTAACCGTGTGACCCAAATGAATTATTGTAGGAGGGAAAGAACAAAACTTGAGATAATAATCACAGTGATTGAATTCAAATTTGCTCATGGATGATCTAAAATTTTACTAATTTACATAAATAGAGCCTATGAGGAGGAACAAGATAAGCTATGAGAATCTTATTAGATTGGTGTCCGGATGAATATGAGTGATTTTTTGGTGAGCTCTATAGTGAGTTCTCTTATCATTTTATTTTGAGTGGGTGAGTAGCTTTGACAAATTTGATTACTTCAATTATTGAGTTTTATATGTGAGTATGTTCTTTGTCTTAGCAATTGCTTTTATTGAGTACTAATTGAATGGGATTCAAATGTCCTATAAGATATGCACTTAAAATAAGTTATTTTGAATCATATCGATAAAATATGTGCTTCAACATCCTTTCATCTAGCGGATACGATTTTCATAATCTCTATGTGGACATCAGATCATTCCACGAACATTTTTTTATATAAATATTAAGCCTATACATTTTTTCACCCAACAACAATTCTCCTCATATAATGCACACAATAATCATAAGTATTAAAATGAAATTGAAATGATCAAGAACCTCTAACAAAAAAAAATGCAAAACATTATCAGATAAGCCTCATATTGTAAAGAAAGGTTTTGATAAATACAATGTTCTTGACCTTGTTGGCTTGTACAGATGTAATGATATTTGTTTGGAGCCATTGGATGCTCCAAGTCAACAACAGACAGTTCAAAAATAAATTGTAGAAATTCAAAGGATATGAAATAAAAAAATTGTAAAGTTATTTGTATTTTCTGAGCTACAGCTTGTATTTGCCTGAAAGCAAAGAAACTAGCTGTTTGGAATAGCTGCAACATTTTATAAAGGTGGTCGTAAAGCTGCTGCGAAGAAAGTAACTTTTTTGAAAGTTGTTGTAGAAAGTAGCATCTTAGCATAAAGTTTTCTTGAAAGGAGTGATTAAATAGAAACTATGATTGCGATCTCAAAAACAAAGTCATAAGAAAACTCTACTCAATTTGTCATTAGTTACTATGGGAGAAAAAGACAGAAATAAGAACTCACTTTACTTTTTTATGAATAATGAAACTTATACAGTTCAATATATATAAGATCATTAAAGACATGATTTTATTTTAAGACATTTGAAAGTTTATGTATTTATAAAGATCATTAAAGATGTATGATTTTATAATATTGTGAAGCATGTACTGTATAAAAAGGTTTAAAATTACAATATTTTTAAAAATTTTATATGTTTAATCTTTAAATACTAAGTTAGGATACGAAATGAGCATATACGTGAAAATGTTGAAGTAGCTCCAGTGGAACATAAGATTAGAGAAAGTCGTCTTAGATGATTTGGTCACATTAAACAGAGGCCTTCGGATGGGCAAATTATTGGGTCAGGTGACCGAACGCAGAGATAGGTCCGGATATTAATAAAATATTATTTTAAAATTAGCGCAAGTAAAGCGCAACTAAAGCGCAGGTAAAGCGCAACTAAAGCGCAACTAAAGCGCAAGTCAAAAAGCGCAACTAAAGCGCAACCAAAGCGCAACTAAAGCGCAAGTCAAAAAGCGCAAGGTGACGCGGCAAATTTTTATTGGATGTCCGAACTTATTTTTCGCCTCCGGTCACCTGACCTAATAATTTGCCAAGATACTTTTAGGGTTTAGAGTTTAGGGTTTAGGGTTTAGGGTTTAGGGTTTAGGATACGAAATGATCATATACGTGAAAATGTTGGAGTAGCTCCAGTGGAACATAAGATTAGATAAAGTCGTCTTAGATGATTTGGTCACATTAAACGGAGGCCTTCGAATAACCCGATTAGGAAATTTGAGGTATTAGATTTGACTTATGTTAAGAAAAGTACATATAGACCTAAAAAGACTTGGTTAGAAAATATTAGATATGATCTTTCTTTATTAGATTTAAATAATAATTTAACTTTTAACCGAAAACAATGGCGAAAAAGGATTCATGTAGCGACCCCAAATAGTGGGACAAAGTCACAAAGGCTTAATGTTGTTGTTTTAATCTTTTCATGAAAAATTTTAGTCAAAAAATAAATAATAAACATATAAATCATTGGGTAATAATTAAAATTAATATATAAATTTTGTATAAATGAGAGAGGCAGCGGAACTTTTTTCTCTCTCCAACTTTTTCTCTTTCTCTCTCTGCAACCTTTCTCTCTCTTATCTCAATCCACATTCTTTCTCCACGTTTTTTTTTGGGAAGTATAGGGGCTTCGAACGGAACAATTATTACGTCCTCTGACCTGGCGTAGAGCTACGTTCGGCCGCCAATAACATATCTCCACGTGCTCTTACTCTTTTACTGCGCGGCCCGATGACTTGACCCGTAGCAGAACCCGGGAATGCTATGTTCGCGATTTTCTCGGTATTGCTCGGTATCTCAGATCGGTTCTGTTTTTGATTCCTTCTTCTCCGGCGATGGCGACTGCATCTTCCTACTATTGTTACCGCTACAGTCGCTTTATGAGGGTCTGGCCGCAGGACGCGATCGTCTGTCCTGACTGCGATGGTGGCTTTCTAGAGGAGCTTGAGCGTCGCGCTCCGGTATCTTCTTGGCGACTGTGGGGATTTCCCAGAAAGCCAGCCTGAGCCCATCAGAATGCGTCGCCACAGGCGCAATGGAACCGGAGACCGCTCGC
Source organism: Dendrobium officinale (assembly GCA_019514585.1). Lineage (NCBI taxonomy): Eukaryota > Viridiplantae > Streptophyta > Magnoliopsida > Asparagales > Orchidaceae > Dendrobium > Dendrobium officinale. The sequence goes on from CM033700.1 coordinate 8,106,263, forward strand.
CTTTTAACCCTGTCATCATTCTCCGCGGTCCTTCCGATAGCGGCGGTGACCGCGGTGCTGATCGCCCATCGAGCAGAAGCTTTGAGCTCTACTACGCAACAAATCTCTTGCAATACCGAGCAAATCCTGAGCAATACCAAGTTTTTTCTTGCAATACCAGGCAAATACCGAGTTGTACCGAGTTTTTCTACAACTCAGTACAACTCGGTACAACTTGGTATTTGCTCAGGATTTGCTCGGTATTGCTAGAGATTTGCTCGGTATTGCAAGAAAAAACTCGGTACAACTCGGTACAACTCAGTATTTGCTCAGGATTTGCTCGATATTGCTAGGTATTGCTAGAAAAAACTAGGTACAACTCGGTATTTGCTCGGTATTGCTAGGTATTTGAAATATATCCAAAAGATGATGGGGTGTTGTTCGGCTCGTCAAGGATTTAAAAAAACGCACGTGATAGAACCCAAAAAACAGCGGGTCGGGTCGGCGTCTTTTCTTCATGCTACGTGCGCTAAAACATTGGTGGCCGAACGTAGAGGAGCGTACGTTCACCGGACCAAATAAAAGTTCCTTCGAACGTGAGTCTCGCGGGAGGAATTTCTTCGCGTCAACCAACAGGGCTGCACACGCGAGCTCTTCTCCACGTATTTAGAATACGCGAAAAAGCATGGGCCAAATATTTTAGCGAATTTATTTCTTTTTAAATTCTTAATTAAATCTATTTATTTTTCTCATTGTCATTATTAATGTGCTCCTCTCTCCTCTCTAAAAATTAGCCTTACTAATGTACTATTACTGAAATTTTTGAAGTCTTTAATTTTTAAATTATTGAATTTATTAATTATATATATTCTATATTTCATAATACAATTTTATTTATTTTATGTCAAATATTTATTTACATTGATATTATTATTATTATTTAATATAGTTTATATTTAAATAATTTCAAATGAATCATTAAAGAATTTTTTTTTGTGTTTCATATTTGATCTGATTTTTCAGAGGCTTAGGCTTCGTTTGGTTTTTTTGTATTTTTGTAAAAGATAGTTTAAAAAATATTGATTCAGGAAATGAAGTTTTTTATCGAAAAATCATATATAAAAAACTTTCTAAAAACAGAAAAAATGAAACAATTGAATTATTGGGAATATGATTTGACTAAAGAAGAAATGAATTTGTGATTTTAAAACCTACCAAAAACTCCCAATCAAAGGAAGGCTTAGTCATACCAATAGGCGTTTAAAAACTACTCTCATAGCACTGCAAAATTACAACAATACCACTTCTCATATTTGAACGATCATTATAAATAGTAAAATACCATGCAATTCTTTCTCCTCATCAGTACACGGCCTTCACAAAATTCTCCCGCGCATCTTACCTTTTCTTCTTTTTCATGGCGGGAGGAGCAATCTTGAACCCTACTGGCAATGGGAAGGAGTATCCTGGAAAGATGACTATGTTCGTCTTCCTCGCCTGCCTTGTGGCGGCCACCGGCGGCCTTATCTTCGGATACGACATCGGAATCTCTGGTAAGAATCTAGCTCGGAAGCTCATAAATTCTTAGGTTTTCACTTAAAATCCGAATCGATTGATCAGAATATGAATTTTCTTTGTTTTTACCTCTAATTTGATCACGGATTGAAGGTGGAGTGACATCAATGGATTCATTTCTGCGTAAATTCTTCCCGTCGGTGTACCGTAAGGAGAAAGAGGACACAAGCACGAATCAGTACTGTAAGTTCGATTCCCAATTGTTAACGACGTTCACATCGTCCCTGTATCTCGCGGCGCTTATCGCCTCCTTCTTTGCATCGTCTGTGACGCGGACCTTCGGCCGGAAGTGGTCGATGTTCGGCGGAGGGATTACCTTCCTCGTCGGAGCAGCGCTTAATGGCGCGGCTAAGGATGTTGCCATGCTTATCATCGGCCGCATCCTTCTCGGCGTCGGTGTTGGCTTCGCCAATCAGGTGAGCAGATTTGCCTCCTAATAATACATCTATTTTTCAAAGTTCTGCGGGGTTTTCTCTGTTTCCATAGAAGCGTTTATATGTTTGCTTCACTCTTTCCCTGTTTTGTTATTGATCTTACTCTGTTGCGATCTGTCTACGTCAGATTTTTTTTTTTTCATTTTTGTAAATTTAATTTTAATCTCAAATTTTAGTTCTGTAAGGGTTATTTGAATGTCTTTGTCCGTTTACTCATGTCTTTTATCAATCAGAAAAACGCATTCTCACTTAGTTTTAGACATAGCTTTTAATTTTTTTAGACTAACAATTTTTATACTAAAAAAATACTATAAAACAGAAAGAAATTTGTTCCAAACTAAACCTAATCAAATATATTTTAAATATTAATTTATAGGCTATATATCTTAATAAAATTATGAATTAGTCTATTATCTTCTTATGATTAGGTTTATCTTATATCTAACATCTTCTATAATCCCAGAAGTTACAATTGTTACTTGGAAAAAACAGGAGTACAACTTAATTGGGATCGGATTATTTCTAATAAAATTAAAAAAAATTAAAATATACTCTTTTGCTAGCTATGATCTATGCCATAGAACAGGCAGAAAAAATATTGGATAGAAATATTATTATCTAAGATTATTTAGACTACAAGATATTTGTTTTTAATTATAATGTATTTAAATCTTATTTTATAAGACAAATATCGAGACAAGTATTAATAAATAAAATTTATAAGATAAAAACATTATTTTGAAAGAAAATATTCAATTGATTTTGGCATAAAAAAATGCTCAACCTATGTCGATCCTTGCAAAAAATTTAAGCAATATGTTAATTAATAATTTAATATAACAATAAAAATAAAATTAATTTGCTTGACATAAACTAATAAGGACAAATTTATTATAAGAAAATTTTTTAAACCAATTATTTTTAAGGAAGTATGAATTTTCATGAGAATTTATACTATATTAATTGAACACAAGTCTTCCTATATCGCATGCATTCAAATAAATATTCACAGAGGTTTGATAGATCTTCATAAAAATGTTTATAAAAAAATTCCTTAGATTCCTGTTACTTGGCTAGATTATTTGAACTAAGGTGAATGAATATGTAAAAACTAGAATCATTTTAATTAAAACTAATTATAATTTTTTAAAATAAAAAATATTTATACTATGATCATCCAAAATAAATTGGATGGCCAGAAATGCCAAGTTTTAACTGATGGATCCCAAATCCTTTATACTATTTAACAAGGACATCAGGGGTGTCAATTCGGGTCGACGGGTTGGGTTCAGGTCGAACCCGAGTTGACCCGGATCTAAACATGTCAACTCAAATCTGACCCGGTTTTGCAAACGGGCCGAACATTTCAACCCGGAATGACCCGCGCGGGTTGCTGGGTTGACCTGACCCTACCTGCGCGGCAGAAGACTGAGTCCCGAGCACGCGATAGGGTGACTGCGCGAGTGCGGACGAAGTCCACTGTCCGCAGGACTGCGCGATGGCGCGAGTGTGGACGGAGTCCGCGCATCCGCGGGACCGTGCGTGCGGACTGAGTCCGCGGGATCGCACAACTGAGCAACTGCGCGACCGTGCGAGCTCGGGGTGCGGGCTTAACCGGCTGAGTCATGCGCAACAACGGGCGGACTGGCGGAGTTCCCACGCAAGTGTAGTAGGACACACGACGCGAGCTCGGCAGCTGGCGAAGTCGCGAGTGCGGGCGGAAACCGGGTTGGACTAGACTTTTGGGTCAGTGTTGGGTTGATTTCGGATTCTCGGGTCAACCCGAACCAGACCCGTTTTTGAAACGGGTCAAAAATTTGAACCTGAATCCGTCCCGTTTGCTAAATGGGTCAACCCGAACCCGAATTTTTCCGGGTCGGATCTGAGTCGGGTTTCGGGTCGAGTCAAAAATTGACACCACTACAAGACGTCCTAGTTTTATTTCTTCCGCCAGATTATATATATATATATATATATATTCAAAGGTTTTTAATAATTATTTGTAAAAATATTTTTGAAAAAATTCTCATAAGATTAGTGCTACTCATCTAGATTATTCAAAGTTTAAATTTGAATCATTTTAACTAAAAGTCATTCTAACTTTCAAAAAAAAATTTATGATCATCCAAAATAAATTGGATGCTCGCTTGCTCAGAAATGCTGAATGTTAGAACATACCACCTATTTTTTTCCCGCCCAATCACAAAGCACAAACCTGAAGCTTTTTCTTCACTTAGTACTAGAACAAATTTTAACGCATCGCTCATCTTGATTTTGTGCGTGGGAGCTTCTTCTTCGTTTTTTTTTTTGGGAAGGGAGCTTCTTCTTCAATAGTAAATTCATAGATTTGAGACCTGATGTGTAGGAATTTGGAATTAAATTGGCTTTAATTTTTTGTAAAAAACACATTTTAATGCAAATTTACGTTTTTCCTCTTCGAAATTCTCAGTCGGTCCCTCTCTACCTATCAGAAATGGCGCCAGCCGAACTCCGAGGCATGCTCAACATCGGCTTCCAGCTCATGATCACAATTGGCATTCTCGCCGCAAGCCTCATCAACTACGGCACCGCCAAGATCAAAGGGGGCTGGGGCTGGCGCGTCAGCCTCGCCCTAGCCGCCGTACCCGCCGCCATCATCACCCTCGGCTCCCTCTTCCTCCCCGACACCCCCAACTCCCTCATCCAACGCGGCCACCAAGAGCAAGCCCTCACCATGCTCCGCAAAATTCGTGGCACCGATGACATCCACCTAGAATATGCCGATCTCCAAGCTGCCAGCAAGGAATCCAAAACCATCCAACACCCATGGCGAACCATCATCCATCGCCGATACCGCCCCCAGCTCACAATGGCCATCTTAATCCCCTTCTTCCAGCAACTCACCGGCATCAATGTCATCATGTTCTACGCCCCTGTTCTATTCAAAACCATCGGTTTCGGCAGCAACGCCTCCCTCATGTCCGCCGTCATCACCGGCCTCGTCAACGTGTTCGCCACATTCGTCTCTATCTTCACCGTCGATCGCCTCGGCCGCCGTAAGCTTTTCCTGCAGGGCGGCATACAGATGTTCGCTTGCCAGATAATTGTCGGCACCCTCATCGCCGCCAAGTTTGGGACTTCCGGCGAAGGTCACTTGTCCAAGAGCTACTCTTCTGGGGTGGTGGCTTTCATCTGCATCTACGTGGCTGGGTTCGCGTGGTCCTGGGGGCCGCTGGGGTGGTTGGTGCCGTCGGAGATTTTTCCGTTGGAGATACGATCTGCAGGGCAGAGTATTACGGTTTCTGTGAACATGCTTTTTACCTTCGTTATTGCGCAGGCGTTTTTGTCTCTTCTTTGTAGGTTTAAGTTTGGGCTGTTCTACTTTTTCGGAGGTTGGGTGCTGATCATGACTGTCTTTATTGCCATCTTTCTGCCGGAGACGAAGGGGGTTCCCATTGAGGAGATGGTACTCGTCTGGAAGGCGCACTGGTTCTGGGGCCGTTTCATTGCGGATGAACACGTTCATGCCGGCGGCGCCGTGGTTGAGATGGCCGACGGTAAACATGGCGGCGGGACGAAGGCTACAGCCACTACTGTGTAATTGCATTCCATCGCACAATAGAATTAGATGGAGGGAGACGAAAATATGTGGAATGGCTAAAAATCTGCTCTCTCTCTTTTTTTTTCCTTTAAATGTACTAATTTTGAAGGTATCTTTGTTTAGCTTTTTCATTGAGTGATTTGAGTTGGAGAATGGGTGTTAACTGTCAAGCCATCTAAAGCTTCGCGGCGCTGTGAGCTGCTTGTTTTCTTGTCATTTTCTTCTTATGCTCTATGGGTTAAAATTGACATCACCGATTGCTGAAAATATATTTGCTGCATGATCGTGCTAAGGCTCCGAGCGAACCAAATGTTTGACGAGCTACTCGTTGTTCAGTTCGATTAAAATTTATTTGTGATTGTTTAATTAACTAAATAAACAAATTTGAGCAATATTTTAAATACTCGATCTTTAAATAAACAAATTTGAACACTAATGTGTTCACTGTTCGGCTCATTTATGTTCATGAACATCATTTAAAGCTCATGAACAAGCTCGACATAAAGCTCGATAAGAAGCTCGACTCATGTTTGATTTAGAACTCTTGCATAAGCTGGATAAAAACTCAATTAATATTTGATTATAAAATTGATAAATATATAATTTAAAGATTTTATAATTTATATTTATTATAACAAAAAATAATATAATTATTGTTTAAAATAATAAAATTTAAAGTAATTAAATTTTATAATATATGCTAACTACTAAACAATTTGCTAAATATGTTCATGAACATGCTCAGATGTAATTGTTTGTTAGGAGGCTCGATAAACCTTGTTTGTTATGTTAATGAATATATAGAAGTAGAGCTCGTTTATAGCTCGTTAAGACTTGTTTGTTTAAAGCTCAATAAGCACTAAATGAACTGAACATGAATACTTATTAATTTAAACGAACCAAATATGAACACTAACAATAAAGCTCGAATCAAACATGAATCAAACTTGAACAGACTAATAATAAATGAACACAAACATGAACACTCACATACTTGGCTCGGCTTGGTTCTATTGCAGTCCTAATTGTGCATGTTTTATGCGGATACATGACGGAGAAAATCGTCCGATTTTTTCTCTATCTACAGTAAAAGTACAGTCAAATTGTAGCTACTAAATTAACTATATTTTAATTATAGACAAAGAGAAATCGGACGGTTCTCTCGCACATAATAATACGCTATGTTTTGAATCCTTTTTGTCTTTATTATTTTGTTGATAAAAGTTTCTCCTTTTTTTCATAGCTTGATCTGCAAATTGGAATGCTCAGTTTGGAAATGCTCTGGAAGCATAGATTGTGCTTAATTGAATGCGAGATGATGATTAAAAATTTTAATATGGTTATAGTGATTAAGGTTACGTTTGAAATAGTTTTTTGTCACTATTTTTTGTTGTAAAAAGTAGCCAGAAAATTATCCCATAAGATGAACATTGAGGTGGTAGAGTTAATTTTTTTTAATTAATTTCCTTTTAATCTTTAAATTTAGAAATTATTTTTAATTTATAATTAATTTATTAAATATTAATATTTGTTGTTTTCTAAAATATTTACAATCATAGAGAAAGAAATTATCATCTTAGTGCTGCATAAAAATATTTCATACATATATTTTAAGAATAGTACATACAAGATACAATATTTAAGATTTTCTTATAAAAAAAGTTTATAAGAGAAAAATTATGGGGCTTAGTTAAGTTGAAATAGTCTCTATTAGTATAAATTAAGTGCTATAATGGGTGCTCCAACATATAATTAGATAAGGGCGCTAGTATAATCTAATAAATATGAATAATAAAAATTCTTGCGATGGTAGGAGGATATGTTTGTGCCTAAACTATCATCATGCCATAGTAGATGATGAACTTTGTAATCTCTTGATTGCGAAGGAGATCAAGTATCACATAGGATGGCAAGCAATGGATGATCATCTGCAAAGAATATCAAGAATAGGGAGATGATTGGTTAAGTCATTCTTCTCATAGGATGAGTAAGACTTTGTTTGAGACAGCTTTCTTACTACTTCATAAAGCAGTTTTTTAGTACAAAAATTTTAATTTTTGTACTAGAAAATTGATTTAAGAAACAGTAAAAAAAATTGTCACAAACGAACCTTAAGTCAATAACCAGGAAGTTTTGACTAAGATGATAAATAACATAGTGTATATATATATATATATATATATATATATATATATATATATATATATATATATATATATATATATATATATATATATATATATATATATATATATATATATATATGATCAATTGATCAATTGACATATTTATCTTTTTGAAAAAATTGAGGGCATAGCCCAATACCATTTGATATATTAAAATGAGATTTTTAATTCATCAAATGCACAACTATTGATAAATTTGAATAATATGCAATTTTGTCATCATGGTGAAAATTTGAGAATCACACGCAACTCTTATCATACCAATGTAAGGTTAGGGCAGAAATAATTATTGTGGTGTTAACTCCATCGTCATTCTCCTTGAAATCGACACACACATTATGTATGCAAGACTCGAACTCATAACTTTTTGGTTGGTAACCAAAGCTCACAACCAGCATATCAATGTGAGTTGTGTTATATATATAATCTTATTTGAATATATATTAAGTGTAATAATCAGTATTTTGAACCAGATACATATTTTTTTCTGTACTCAATATAACTCCAATTTTCAAACCATCTTCATCATAGTGTTGTTATTTTAGTATTTTACTTACACAAAATTTTTTGTAATTTTTGAGCACCGATGAAAATCTTTAAGAAATTGGCACAATCGATACAAGTAGGAATTTTAGGGCCGGTAGGTGTCTGTTTTGCAAACTAATTTTACCGATATCTTTAAATAAAATGATTTATTTAATAGATATATTTTTTTAATCTCCAAATTTTTTTTTACAAATTTTATACTAAAAGAAATTGATTAAATTCATTGTATAATATTATAATGTTATAGTAGTATTAAGAAAAATCCAATTCCACTAACATGTTTCATTAAAAAAACCCTTTTCTATTCTTGATTTCGGCTAAGAGAGAGTTGGCTTAGGAAATTTGAGAGAAATTTATGGAGAGAGAAAGAAAAGCTCAGATTTGGAGTCCGTAGAGCGATTTTCGTCCATCGACGTAGTTAGGATATTTACTATTCTCGTTGTAAAGAATCATTAATCTTTTTCTGATTTAAAATTTTTTGTGTTTTTGATATTTTCTAATCAAATTCTTATTTTCATTAAAAAAAAATGAGAATAATTTTATATTTGTAGAATTTTTATCGTATAACTTTTTATATGTTATAGATATTAAGATTATGAACGTTTTGAGTATTTACTTGAGATTTTTCACTGGGTGATTTTAGAAATACAACGATTTTTGCCTACTTAAAAAATTTATTTTGACGTTTAAAAATAGTGATTTAGTTCAACTAAAACTTCAAAATGTTATTTAATGCAATATCTGACAATTTAGTTAAATTTGAAAAAAATGAATTTTTGCTTAGTATGATTTTTATTATCTATCATTAAAAAAATTTTACATTTTCCGAATTAAGCTAAATTATATTTTATTTACTGTAATACATTGAAAATGAATGTGGATATGTGATTGATATTATTGTTATAGTGTTGTTATTATAATGTGTACGTGTGTAAAAGATAAATAAAGATTGGTTGACCCGTTTGTTGGAGACTGGTTGATCTATATAGGGTGGTGGGCCGACGAACTTTTATTTAAATGATATGGTTTAGTGTAATTCTCTACTGATTCACGTGATATATTGATTGAGAGTTATAAGGAGATGATTACTATGCTGATGGACAAAGAGTGACTACTCTATTTATTGAGTCAATGATTTATTGATACTTATACAATAGCGAAAAAATACTATGATAGACAAGAATTCTTATTTATTTAGTGTGACTACTAAAATACATATTATTGAGGCATTGTTCTTATTATTGTACAAATTTATTATTATTACACGAATTTATTATTATTGCATTATTCTATAGCTTCTATCACTGGATTGTTATTATTACCGATTTATATACTAATAATATTTGATACTACTAATTCATAATACTGATAGTAAGCATATAATATACTGAGTACGAGAACACCATCAACCAAAAAACTAAAATGACCAACTATAAATTTAAAACAAAGCTCAAGTTAACCGGCAACAACCAAAGACCAACCAATGCAAAAACCAACAACCATAGAGAAGCATAAAAGACAACCGAGAACAACAGCACAAACCCACAAATTATTTCCACCCACGTTTATCCCTCCCACGAGAGGAAACAAAAATAACATGACGATCATTCTGCAAAGTAAAATCAACCCCAGGTTCATCATCCCCACTAGCCTCTAAATATGAATCGGATGAGCATTGAAGCCAATCTAATTGCATCCTAACACACTCCCCGAATTGACACCCACATGAGCAACCAAAGCCTTAGATGATAATAAATTAACAGGGACCTCAATAAAATGACCAGTTATAGTTGACATAATCGGATAAATAAAAGTAGAAACAACACCACTAGCAGATCCCTCACTCACCACACCCAACGGTGTAACCGATCTAACCCCACCCAAATTAATCGAAGAGCAAGCACCCGAGACCCAAGGGAAAATTCATTAGGGATGTCAGATTCACCAGAATCCTCCACAGCATACCAGGCACCTCATTACCATTCAAGAAGCATGGGACAGACACAACACCCACAACAAACAAAATTGGATAAGAATTAACAGCGCAACCCAAACGACCACCAACACTAGCACAAGCCCGAGAGTTTTGAATAGAGGTAAGACCCCAGCCACGACATCCTCAGAAACCTTCACAGTAGACCCAGTAGCAACAACCTCATCAATAGAAACCACATTGTTCAACGAGTTAACTGTCAAAGGGGTGGGAGAAACTGGTACCAGAGACCCCAATTCATGAATAAGAGGTACAACGGTAAGGCATCAGGAGACAAAACAGCTACAACATCCTCAATATTACCAACGACACAACCCAAAACCTGCTCCACAGTCTCCGTCATAGAAGGCACAACATCATTTTCAACCAAAGTGGGGACTAAATTGGAGCCAGGTTAAGAGTAGCAATAGGGAGAACAGCCGAGCCAGGACGACATTTATCCTAAACATGGCCAATACACTTACAAGACACACAGAAGGAGGATATTCATCTAACACAACCTCCTGCACATATCCTAAATTTTCATAGCATAACCAAACTTGATTAGGATATGATTGAGTTATATCAAGCTCCACTAAGACATGGGCAATAGAGGGATGGGAACCCACTGAAGTAGCTTCATTAATTTTCAATGGCTTACCAAAAATAGCACCCAGGCCATGAAGAACACGAGGGGTGTACAGATTGGGACGAAGATGCGAAAAAGAGATCCAAATCAATATAACAAGTGACTCAACAGCAACATCCAAGCAAGGCGTCCACTTCATTAATTTCATATAGTAGTTGGAAATATAATAAGATCTATGGCAAAAAACCCTATAATAGTCTAGGTCATTAGCTAATTTGAACATAATGTGTGAAGGATCCAGCATGGTAACAGAGACTTCGCCATTTAGCTTTAGGTTAAAATTTTTTTTTTTGAATGGTGTTAAGAGAAGGCCTCTTAGAAGGGAAAAATTCAACTAAAAAAATTGAAATGGGGTAGCCAAATCCTTGATTTCCTGGTTGGAAATCCAAAGCGAGGGTAAGCCACGGAATGTAGAAGTCCGTAAATCCAAAAAAGAAGAAGACGAAGAAGATCCAGCGAGCGCATCGAAAAAAGAGCGCGAATGAGAAAAACCCCCCAAAGAAATCAGGGTCACGCAACTTATTCGGTGTCATACCGGCACCATCGGAGAGAAATTGATAAAAATAATCGAGCAATCACCAAAACAAGTAGGATACAAAGAGAAGAAGAAAACTTCCCTGAAATCTGGGAGAGCAGCAGCGGGCGGGGAAACCCGACACATTCCAGCGAAAGAAACCCTAGCAGAGGGAAAAGCCCGAAGGGAGCGCCCAAATTTTTGTGAAGCTAAAACAAATATGCATATTGCATTTGTCGTACTTTGAATTCAGTTATAGGTTTTAGTGAACTATTGGACTTTTTAGCTTATTATATGTGATTAAATGATTTCAGGTTAAAGCAGAGGATCATGAGTGTGAGACTAGGCATGATTCCTTCGGGTTCAAGTTTTTTTTTTAGCTATTCTTTTGTACTCAAGACATGATATACATATGATGATTGTATAGATCATGAGTATTGTATATGATTTTTGGGATTGAACATAGATGTGTATATTAATTTTTTAAATTATAAAATATGTTTTGATGTATATTAATGATAGATGATATTAGATAACTCTAGCTGTTATTTATAAAAAAAAAAATTAAATAATAATTCTTTCAAATTAAAATCTCATGCATCACATTATGCACCCATAAAAATTACTAAATCGAGAAAATTTTACACATCATTATTATATTCATTTGTCAGCTGATCATTATTGCTCAATCATTGGCATATTCATTCTCAATCATCAATACCATATTTTTAATAAACATACTTAACACGTAAGAGCTAATTAAGTATTCATATAAATTTTAGTTTGCTAATGTAAATATTTCTTCCCATTTCTTAAGTGAAAATGGGGATTATTTATTTGGAACTCGAGATGATCATACTATAAGATCATATTGTATGGCATCCATTACATCGTATACATGAAATTAGAGAAATAACGACATAGCAAGCTTATTTGTTCATTTGTGAAGAAATAATTTGCTTCTCTGATGAAGTTTGTACAATTATGTGCATGTTTTTAACTAATAATGAAATTTATAATCATTGTCTCATATTATAAGCTTCCAAAAAAAATTATAGCTCCAATCTTTTCATTATTTTTTTAAAGATTTTCTCTATCTCTATTTGTGTGGCCACAAAATAATACAGTTAAAAAAAATTATTAAACCAATACTTCGTTTGTGACAACTTTCTAACTGCTTTATACAACAGTTTTCATGTACAAAATTTTTTGAAAGCTGCGAATAAAATATTAGTCAAAAATTGTCTCAAGTGAAGCCTAATAAATGAGAGATTATTATGTGTGGAGACTAGGCGCAGAGAACTGTTAGGTTGTCTCTATGAACTGTAAAAACGCAGTGGTGAACACTAAAATTCACAAAGATAAATCGGATGATTATTTGTGTTCGGCCTCCACACGTAATAACTTCTCCCTAAAAGAATGTTTGGAATCTTTTATTCTAAAACTGTGTTAAAATTTTATATGAAAATTCAAATGATATATATATATATATATATATTTATTTATTTATTTAACGATGACGTATCATATGTATTGTTGCGTCCTGGAATATTCGCGGCGGTAGAGAAATATATAGTTTAACGTCTTAGCGTTGTACGAAGATCCAGCACACAATCAGATAAGTGAGAGGGTGTAGCGTTCATAAGAGACACCAAAGTTTTTACGTGGAAAACCCCTTAAAAGGGGGGAAAAACCACGGGGCCTAGCCCAGTTTGAATGAATCCACTAGTATTTGTAGTCGGTTACAAATGAGGCCCTTCCTTAGGAGAAGGCCTTGGATTGATGTAGCAAATATATATCATATAGATTGCATTACATGGTAAAAGTTACATATACAGGTTTGTTTGGCCTGAAGGACCGTGGTCGGCAGGAGACCGGAGTTAGAAAGACCGTTGTCTAGTGATGGAGGTCGGATGGACCGTAGTAGGCGACAGTGGTCAGAAGGACCGTAGGCGGTAGGAGATAAGGAGTCAGGTGTTAGTCCCAGTGTCACTTGGAAGATCGGATGTTGATGGTCTGGCCTTGAGTAGGACGTCGGGTCTTAAGCAGGACGTCAGGTCTTCAGCAGGACGTCGGGTCTTCAGCAGGACGTCGGGACTTAACGTCGGGCCTTGAACAAGACGTCGGGTCTTTGTCAGGAAGTAGGGACTGAGTGTCAGGCCTTGAACAAGACGTCGGGTCTTTGGCAGGACGACGCCGGGGATGAACGTCGGGCCTTAAGGTGGTGGTCCGGCGAGGTTTTGTGGTGGTCCGGCGAGGTTCCTGTGGTGGTCCGGCGGTGGTCCGACGAGATTCCTGCGGTGGTCCGGCGAGGTTCTGCGGTGGTCCGGCGGTGGTCCGGCGGCTGTCGAGGAGGAACTCCTTCCTTCTCTTCTCTTCTTCTCTCTCTTGCTTCCATCCTCTCTTGTGAAGAATGAGGGCTCTATTTATAGATTTTCTGGAGTGGCATGGTCCGTAAATAGGTGTGAGATCAAGGGCGAATAGGGAGTGGTCAAATGGACGGCCGATATTGAATCCTACGATCGTGCACCGTTCGTTGGACATTTGGAGGCCTTAATGATGTCGGAATTTAGTGATCTTGGGCTCGTTGGATTCGTCTCGTCGAGCCGTTCGATTCGAGTATAAGCTCGTCAAAATCGGAGACCGTTTGGTAACTCAAATTGCGGTTTGAACCTTCCAACAGCGCTTTGAACTCTTGATTCGGACTTATTTGGGCTCGGATTGGGTCGATCTTGGTGTTGTTGGGTTCGTATTTCCGAGACGCTCAGTTTGACTGTAAGATCGTTGAAATCGGAGTTCGGATGCTCTCGGATTTAATTTTTGAAGTCTCCAACTAGTTTTTGCCTCGAGATTCGTGCCTGATCAAGCTAATTTTGTGATGATGTATCAGTTGCCCCCCTATTTTCGGACGCCGAAGCTCCACGGGTCCGAAAATATAAGTGTCGACAATTTGCATAGGCCGAAATGCCAAAAAAATGCGTTCCGAAGATTAATGGCTCGCTCGAACTTGATCATAGAGGCCTCGTTGAGCTCCGAAAGTGTGTCGAAATTGAGTCCGGAACGTCGAAAAAACGTGTCCGGGGGACTCCAAAAACGTCGAAATCGGAGTTTTCGGGACGAAAAATCGGGCCCAAAATGGGCTAGGCGGCCTGACCGGCCGGACCGGCCGGCCGGCCGCCGCCGCTGCCGCCGGCGGCACCGCCGGCCCGCGCTGGAACGCGCGCGCGGCGGCCCGCCTGGGCCGCCCGACCGCCTGGGCCCGCGCTCGCGGGCCCGCGCTGCGGCTTGCGCGGCGGCCCCGCCCGGCCGCCTGGGCCGCGCCTTGCGGCCCGCGCTGCAGCCCGCGCGGCGGCCCGCCTGGGCCGCCCGGGCCGCGCCTGCGGCCCGCGCTGCAGCCCGCGCGGTGGGCTGCTGGGCCGGCTTCTGGCCCGCGCGGCGGCCCGCCTGGGCCGCCTTGGCCCGCCTGGGCCCGCGTGGCAGCCCGCTGGCTGCTCCTCCACCGCCTCATTTGAATGAATGGACGGGTCTGTTCAGCCCACCGACCTAGTGGGCCCCACTAGTGCAGAAAATTGAATTTTTTAAGCTTTTTTAGGCCTTTTTTGGCCGTAAAAATGCATAAAAAATCCGAAAAAATCCCAAAAAATTCCGAAAAAATTCAGAAAAATTTAGAAAAATTTGGGAAAATTAAAAATTCTAGAAACTTCCACTCTTTCTCCCAAAAAAAAAGCTATAAATAGGGCGTTAGATCTTTAAGAAAGTTCATTCCTTTCTTCTTCTCCTCATTTTTTTTTCTCTCTTCTTCTCCTCCTTTCTTCTCATCTCCCTCTGTCCTTTCTATTGAGGCCTTCCCTCAGTTTTCTGAGGCCCCTCTCTTGGCAAGGAAGTTCGGAGATTCTCTTCTTTCCTCATCTCCCTCTATCCTTTCTATTGAGGCCTTCCCTCAGTTTTCTGAGGTCCCTCTCTTGGCAAGGAAGTTCGGAGATTCTCTCCTTTCTTCATCTCCCTCTGTCCTTTCTATTGAGGCCTTCCCTCAGTTTTCTGAGGCCCCTCTCTTGGCAAGGAAGTCCGGAGATTCTCTTCTTTCCTCATCTCCCTCTGTCCTTTCTATTGAGGCTTTCCCTCAGTTTTCTGAGGCCCCTCTCTTGGCAAGGAAGTTCGGAGATTCCCCATTCTTCTCTTTCTCCCTCTTTTCTTCGAGAGATCTTGTGGAGTTCTGATGTTTGGTGATTTGCGATGGAGGTCGGATAAACCGTTGTAAGGAGGGAGGTTGAAATGACGGGCATACTTCCAGCATCGGGAGAAGTATGATGACAGGCAGGAATTCAACGTCGGGTAGTCATACAGTGTCGGGCAGAAGACCGACGAAAGTCTATTAACTGGTAGAAGCCCGACATCTGGTAGAAGTACGAAGTCGGGTAGAGGTGCAGTGCCAGGTACAAGACCGATGAAAGTCCATCGACGGGTAAAAGTCTGACGACGGTTAGTAGTCTGAAGGCAAGTAGAAGTTCGACGCAAGGAGAAGTCCGACGTCGTGTAGAAGTACGGCCTCGGGCAGAAGACCGATGAAAGTTCGTCGACGGGCATAAGTCCGACGACGACGAGTAGAAGTCGGCTGACGAGCAGAAGTTCGACGATAAGGAGAAGTCCAACGTCGAGTAGAAGTACGGCCTCGGGCAGAAGACCGTTGAAAGTTCGTCGAAGGGCATAAGTCCGACGACGAGTAGAAGTCTGCTGACGAGCAGAAGTTCGACGATAAGGAGAAGTCCGACGTCGAGTAGAAGTACGGCCTCGGGGCAGAAGACCGATGAAAGTTCGTCGACGGGCATAAGTCCGACGACGAGTAGAAGTCGGCTGACGAGCAGAAGTTCGACGATAAGGAGAAGTCCAACGTCGAGTAGAAGTACGGCCTCGGGCAGAAGACCGTTGAAAGTTCGTCGAAGGGCATAAGTCCGACGACGAGTAGAAGTCGGCTGACGAGCAGAAAGTTCGACGATAAGGAGAAGTCCGACGTCGAGTAGAAGTACGGCCTCGGGCAGAAGACCGTTGAAAGTTCGTCGAAGGGTATAAGTCCGACGACGAGTAGAAGTCCCGCCGAAAGTTCTGCAAGACAAAAGTTCAGCGACAGGAGAAAATTCAAAATTGGGGTAGAATTTTAATATTGTGGAGAAGTAAGATAGAAGTCCATTGACGACATTCTAGCGATGTTAACCAAGGATGTATAATCTATCCGAGGTTGTTTGTCAGACCCTTTACTCGATGATGTTAACCGATATTGGATCCGGCAATGATGTAGGACCTGTCCGAGGTTGTATGTCGGAGACTTTGCTCGACGACGTTAACCTGTGTGGAAGAGGTCGGGAGAATCCACCAAGGATGTGAGACCTTTCCGAGGTTGTATGTCGGAGCCTTTTGCTCGACGACGTTAACCTGTGTGGAAGAGGTCAGGAGTATCCACCAAGGATGTAGGACCTTTCCGAGGTTGTATGCCGGAGCCCTGCTCGACGACGTTAACCTGTGTGGAAGAGGTCGGGAGAATCCACCAAGGATGTGAGACCTTTCCGAGGTTGTATGCCGGAGCCCTGCTCGACGACGTTAACCTGTGTGGAAGAGGTCGGGAGAATCCACCAAGGATGTGAGACCTTTCCGAGGTTGTATGTCGGAGCCTTTGCTCGACGACGTTAACCTGTGTGGAAGAGGTCGGGAGAATCCACCAAGGATGTGAGACCTTTCCGAGGTTGTATGTCGGAGCCTTTGCTCGACGACGTTAACCTGTGTGGAAGAGGTCAGGAGTATCCACCAAGGATGTAGGACCTTTCCGAGGTTGTATGCCGGAGCCCTGCTCGACGACGTTAACCTGTGTGGAAGAGGTCGGGAGAATCCACCAAGGATGTGAGACCTTTCCGAGGTTGTATGCCGGAGCCCTGCTCGACGACGTTAACCTGTGTGGAAGAGGTCGGGAGAATCCACTAAGGATGTGAGACCTTTCCGGGGTTGTATGCCGGAGCCCTGCTCGACGACGTTAACATGTGTGGAAGAGGTCGGGAGAATCCACTAAGGATGTGAGACCTTTCCGAGGTTGTATGCCGGAGCCCTGCTCGACGATGTTAACCTGTGTGGAAGAGGCCGAGAGAATCCACCAAGGATGTAAGACCTTTCCGAGGTTGTATGTCGGAGCCTTTGCTCGACGACGTTAACCTGTGTGGAAGAGGTCGAGAGAATCCACCAAGGATGTAAGACCTTTCCGAGGTTGTATGTCGGAGTCTTTGCTCGACGACGTTAACCTGTGTGGAAGAGGTCAGGAGAATCCACCAAGGATGTAGGACCTTTCCAAGGTTGTATGTCGGAGCCTTTGCTCGACGACGTTAACCTGTGTGGAAGAGGTCGAGAGAATCCACCAAGGATGTGAGACCTTTCCGAGGTTGTATGTCGGAGCCTTTGCTCGACGACGTTAACCTGTGTGGAAGAGGTCAGGAGTATCCACCAAGGATGTAGGACCTTTCCGAGGTTGTATGCCGGAGCCCTGCTCGACGACGTTAACCTGTGTGGAAGAGGCCGGGAGAATCCACCAAGGATGTAGGACCTTTCCGAGGTTGTATGCCGGAGCCTTTGCTCGACGACGTTAACCTGTGTGGAAGAGGCCGGGAGAATCCACCAAGGATGTAGGACCTTTCCGAGGTTGTATGCCGGAGCCTTTGCTCGACGACGTTAACCTGTGTGGAAGAGGTCGGGAGAATCCACTAAGGATGTAAGACCTTTCCGAGGTTGTATGTCGGAGCCTTTGCTCGACGACGTTAACCTGTGTGGAAGAGGTCGAGAGAATCCCCCAGTCGGGAATCACTTTCCCACAGACGGCGCCAAACTGTTGCGTCCTGGAATATTCGCGGCGGTAGAGAAATATATAGTTTAACGTCTTAGCGTTGTACGAAGATCCAGCACACAATCAGATAAGTGAGAGGGTGTAGCGTTCATAAGAGACACCAAAGTTTTTACGTGGAAAACCCCTTAAAAGGGGGGAAAAACCACGGGGCCTAGCCCAGTTTGAATGAATCCACTAGTATTTGTAGTCGGTTACAAATGAGGCCCTTCCTTAGGAGAAGGCCTTGGATTGATGTAGCAAATATATATCATATAGATTGCATTACATGGTAAAAGTTACATATACAGGTTTGTTTGGCCTGAAGGACCGTGGTCGGCAGGAGACCGGAGTTAGAAAGACCGTTGTCTAGTGATGGAGGTCGGATGGACCGTAGTAGGCGACAGTGGTCAGAAGGACCGTAGGCGGTAGGAGATAAGGAGTCAGGTGTTAGTCCCAGTGTCACTTGGAAGATCGGATGTTGATGGTCTGGCCTTGAGTAGGACGTCGGGTCTTAAGCAGGACGTCAGGTCTTCAGCAGGACGTCGGGTCTTCAGCAGGACGTCGGGACTTAACGTCGGGCCTTGAACAAGACGTCGGGTCTTTGTCAGGAAGTAGGGACTGAGTGTCAGGCCTTGAACAAGACGTCGGGTCTTTGGCAGGACGCCGGGGATGAACGTCGGGCCTTAAGGTGGTGGTCCGGCGAGGTTTTGTGGTGGTCCGGCGAGGTTCCTGTGGTGGTCCGGCGGTGGTCCGACGAGATTCCTGCGGTGGTCCGGCGAGGTTCTGCGGTGGTCCGGCGGTGGTCCGGCGGCTGTCGAGGAGGAACTCCTTCCTTCTCTTCTCTTCTTCTCTCTCTTTGCTTCCATCCTCTCTTGTGAAGAATGAGGGCTCTATTTATAGATTTTCTGGAGTGGCATGGTCCGTAAATAGGTGTGAGATCAAGGGCGAATAGGGAGTGGTCAAATGGACGGCCGATATTGAATCCTACGATCGTGCACCGTTCGTTGGACATTTGGAGGCCTTAATGATGTCGGAATTTAGTGATCTTGGGCTCGTTGGATTCGTCTCGTCGAGCCGTTCGATTCGAGTATAAGCTCGTCAAAATCGGAGACCGTTTGGTAACTCAAATTGCGGTTTGAACCTTCCAACAGCGCTTTGAACTCTTGATTCGGACTTATTTGGGCTCGGATTGGGTCGATCTTGGTGTTGTTGGGTTCGTATTTCCGAGACGCTCAGTTTGACTGTAAGATCGTTGAAATCGGAGTTCGGATGCTCTCGGATTTAATTTTTGAAGTCTCCAACTAGTTTTTGCCTCGAGATTCGTGCCTGATCAAGCTAATTTTGTGATGATGTATCATGTATATATATAGAGAGAGAGGTACCAATAAATTTAACTCTTTTATTTATATTTTTAAAATTTCAAATTGATTTATTATTTTTTAATATAATATCTTATAACTAATCAAAATACTATATCTCGAAAATTATATTTAAAATATTTAATGATTCGACATCCTAATTTTAAACATTATATATTAATTAAATAGAACATTATTGTTAATATTATATTAAAAAAAACTAAAATGCATTACATCATTCAGATTAATTCTGATTAGTCCTTAATTCCCCCAAAAAAAAAAATCTCCTACACAAACCTTATTAATATTCAATAATCACAATCTTAATAAGGAATCTCGACCTCATCAGCAAACGTCAGGCGATCTCCTCGACAAAGGCATCTCTACTTCTATCAACTATTTCACTGCTTTGTTTGTTTGATATTTATTAGGTTATCTAATCAGCTTTGCCATTAAAAAACTATCTCTGTGAATTGTGCCGTTGGAAATCTACATTTTATTATACGTACGTTTTATTTGAGACAGTTTTTTTTTAATTATTTTTTAAAATTAAAAAATTATTTCAGAAAACAATAAAAAATTATTGAATTAGATTTTTTTTTATTGTTTATATAATGATGCAGTTTTAATAATTTATCTTTTGATTAATTTAGGCTTCACATTTGTTTCAATTTTTGATAGAGTTTGATAAATAATTGAAAATTGAATCCTTAAAATATGGCCAAATATTTATAGAATTTAATAGAAATTAATATTAAAATGTTATATAATTTTCAGAATTTAATTTTCTTTGATTTTACTAAATCCAAAATTACAAGATTTATTACATTTAATTAATTTAATCATAGCTTAACCGAACAACCCCTTCGAATAAAAAATAAGGGATTCAAGCTTCGTTTGAGATAGCTTTAATTTGGCCAATACTTTTTCGTTATTTTTCAAGATATTTTCGTACAATAAAATTGCTTTAAAAAATAATAAGAAAACTAAGATTTCTTATTGTTTTAACATTAAGTTTCGTTTGTAACAACTTTTTTATTGCTTTCTAAAATATTTTTTTTAGTATTAAAAGTATAGCTCAAAAAACGTTTGTACTAAAAAACTGATTTATAATGCAGTAAGAAAGTTGTCCCAAATAAAACCTATGGCTCAAAGTTATCAAAAATAATTATGATGGCAAATTTATAACAAATATTCAATATACATTGCAAAAAGCGAAACTTAATATGTATAATTTGGTTTGAATATTGCGATGAATTATTATAATGATGGACATAACTGACATTAAGGTTTTGTTTGAGATAATTCATACAGTTTTGTTTTTCAGGCTGCATTCATAATTTTTATTTGACATTTATTTTTTCGTTGCTTCAAAAAATTTTATACTAGAAAGCTGTGTTCTACAATACTTTTAAAATATTACTTTTTCTATATACAAATTAGTAAGAAATATGTCACAAATGAAACCTAAATTTACACTAAAAGTAATGCTGCATTTGATACCTAGCTATAAATCACATTAATCTCAAATTAACTAAATTAAAAAATTACTTATATCATGTCAAAACTGTATATAAAAATAAATTATTTTTTACAACGTCACGATGATAACTGATGACCAACTTGAACTGAATCACATCCACTTCTCTCCTAAGTTGATATCAAGCAGTTCAGCATCCCTCCAATTTTCTATCATTCAGAATTCCTTTTCAATTAACTTTGATTCAAACGCGAACCAGCGATTCAACTCTCCTACCTAAAACAATTATTAAGGCCTAGTCAATACCAAACCTCCAATTTTAGACTTTAATTAGCTCGTCTTTTTTCCTGCTTCTTAAAGCAGCTTTTTAATATAAAAATTAAAATTTTTTTAATAAAAAATTGTTTTAAGAAGCAATAAAAAAGCTATCCCAAATAAAATTTTAGGCTTTGTTTAGGACGAAAAATTATTAGGTCCGGACACCTGACGTAGCTATTCATCCGGACGTCAATAACATGTCGCAACGTGCTCTTACTCTTTAGCGCGTGGCCCGAAGACCCGGACCCGGTATTGTTATGTATTGACTGATTTGTGCAGACCCGGGAATTGCTCGGTATTGTTTGACAATAACGAGAAATACCAATCTGTCAAAACCAATACCTAGCAATACCGAGCAATACCTAGCAATACCCTGATTTTGCTAGGTATTTCTAAGTATTGCTCGGTATTGTTAGGTATTGATCTTGACAGAGCGGTATTTCTCGTTATTACCAAGCAATACCTAGCAATACCTAAATATAGCAATACTGGGTTCCGGCCTGGGTCGGGTCGTCGGGCCGCACGATATCGAGTAAGATCACGTGACGAAATATTATTGGTGTTCGGATGTAAAGCTATGTCCGGTGTCCGGACCTAATAGTTTTTCGTTTAGGATAACTTTTTTCCTGTTTCTTAAAGCGGCTTTTTGGTAAAAAAAGAAAGTTTTTGTATTAAAAAACTACTTTAACAATCAATAAAAAAAAGCTGTTCCAAATGAAACCTTAAGCTATATTGATGATGATTGCAAAAAACAAAATTGTTATATTTTTTAAATATATTAATTTTGGTATTAGATGTTAATCTTATGATATAAATTAAAAGGTAGTTGATGTTATATTATTTTAAATCAATAGATTATTTGTAGTTTGTCATATATTATGCATGCACTTATTACTATTATTATTTTTTTGTAATCTTTTTGATGAGATCATAGTTATTGTAAAACAACATAAGATAAGAAAGATAAATTCTTAAAATATGAATGAAAATTTTTTGTGTAATGATTGATTATTTTTTTTTTTTTCTGCTGATGTAAGTAGCCGAGTTATTAATTATTAAAACTATATATTACTTAAAAATATTCGTCTTTATTTATTTGAAAATAGAACTCTAAATCTTATTCAATTTTCTGTTTACAAATTGGACAAATGAAATATATAAAGACAAATAACTTGACACTGGTATATATCTTGCAAAACAAATAACTTAAAATTGGACAAAAATTTGATAATAATTATTATATTATATTTATTAGATGATTATAAATCATAATTCTTTTTAACCTGAATTACTATATGACTGAAGATTTATTATAGAATTGTTAGTGGGATAACATAATTTTTTTTAATGAATTTTTAACATTATATATTATATAAAATCTAGTATATAATATAAATTTAAATAAATAGTTAGAATATTACAATAAATATCTTATAATTTATGTAATTCATATTATATTATTTAGTTATATCAATAAATATAATTTGCAAGATAAATATATTATGTAATATATTACATTTATTTCATAAGAAAAATCTTCAGTTTTAAAATTCATTAATATTAAATATAAGTTAGTTAAATAAATTGAGTTAGATAAGATTTTGAAAAGGTTGGAGTAACTCCAGTGGAAGATAAGATTAGAGAGAGTCGTCTTAGATGGTTTGGTCACATTAAACGCAGACCTTCCGATGACCCGGTTAGGAAAGTTGAGGTATTAGATTTGACTTATGTTAAGAAAGATATTGGTAGAGGTAAAAAGAATTGGTTAGAAAATATTAGAAATGTTATTTCTTTATTAGATTTAAATGAGAATTTGACTTTTAACCAGACACAATGACGAAAAAAGATTCATTAGCCGATCCCACGTAGTGGGACAAAGGCTTGATGTTGTTGTTGTTGTGTAAAATAAAGAATTGTACATCCGAGAAAATTAACATAAAAATTCTGACCAAACAGAATGCAAAAAATCCCCCCAAAAAAGATTTCACGTATTCAACATGTGTAAATTGATTTTACTTGCTCATTCGCTTCTTTTTATATTATCTCTCAAAGATACTTCTTCTACTTAATTAAATTTAAATTCTGATATTTTTTTATAAATTCACCTATATTTAAATGGGCAGTAATAATAAACCGACAAGAAATTTGTCATTTGATAAGAAGATCAAAAACTAAATTTATTTGTAAAATAAATATTTAAGTTCAAGAAAATGGAATACAAATTCTTTATAAAAGACATTGAAATTGAACCAACTCAAATTCACTCAACCGAAACTCTGACCCATTTAATAGGTATGTCAAAAAAATAGATCCAAATTTAACCCGCTAGTAACCCAAATGACCTGAATCCAACCCGATAACTAGCTTTAATTTATATTTTTTTCATAACTTACTAACTTTCAAAAAAAGAAGATTATGCCAACAAGCAAATAGTTTGATGAAATAAATAAATAAATAAATAAAAACATGGCATTTTTGAATAAAAATTAATTGAGTTATCAAATGTACTCGAATATAACTCATTTAATAAATGAGTCAAAATTGTAAATCAGGACACTATTTGTTTATTAAAACGGGTCAACCCATGTACCCTTAAAGTAAAAAAACTAAACTCTTAATCATTGAGGTGTTTTTTTGGGGTAGTGGTTGTAATTTTTATTAAAAACTTCATAGTTAAGTGTGCTCATCTCGGATTAATTTTGGGATGGGTGACCTACTGGAAAGTTACTCCAACATGACAAAACCGCTAGGCTCTTTGGCCAAAACAGATAATATCTCGATGATTAAAAGTTTGGGTTATTACAACCCGAACTTGAAATTTTTTTGAATGAATTGCCTATTCATTTCATTTTTTGACATCCTTAGTAGAGAACAGAGCCTTGCATTGGGTATCCATACCCACACTCACCCATGTAATGGGTATGGGGGCGAGTATGGGTACTGCCATGACCTTTTGGGTGGATTTGAGTGGGTACTCAACATCGTGATGTAGTGGATCGTCGGAAGACTCGACCTGCAAGAAGGATTTCAATTTCCCAATCCAGGGAAGAAGAAGAAAGGCAAGCTCAAAGGCTTCAAAGAGTGTAATATATCATTCAATGACTTCTCTATTACAAAACTTGCTATTTATAAAGCAAAAGGAGCATTCTAGAACAAAATGGATAAAGTACTCCTAAGGACTATCCTAGCTTAAAATGCACCGCATCACATCGCAGGATAAATCAATTTACATTACTAATCACCATATATCTTATATTACTGCAATCCTCACTACGTAATGTGCATCACTTAACCACGCCGAGACTATGGTAAATTCTAATACGCGGCTTGAAAGTTTGCAATCAGAGCAAAGGGCAACAAGCCTCGAGACCATTAGTCCGTGGCGGATTGCATTCAAAAAGTACAGAAAGTGGGTGAGTATAAGTGGGTACGACATCCCGAAAGTCATCATGGGTGGGCGAAGCCCATCCGAGTAAAACATGGATACCGAATGGGTACCCAACGAGAACCCCATATAAGTCTTTGGTAGAAAGAGTCCTTCGCAGAGAGAGAAAGTCATGTGATAGGTTTAATTTACTGTTAAATTTGATCAAAATTTTATTAAAAAATTGTACGATTTTATTTCAATTATCAGAGAGAGAATGTAATCTGAATAATATGGTCGGAGACTGGCAGCCGATAAAAAGTGATGATCAAAGTAAAATGAGCTTAGGGGTACTTAAAGTAGCATTAAAATAATCAAATCCACGGACGTGAAATCCACTCTTTAAACTCTGCGAATCTGCAATCTCCATGGAATCCGTCTTGTAGCCGCCCACCCTTCGAAGCTCCAGCCTTTCTTCTTCTTCCCCTGCTTCTTCTTGAATCAGATTAACCACGAGGAGACGACAGCACGCCCACTAAAGAACAATCACCGTACCCTCACTCGGATCCTCTTCACTGATTCGAACCAAGCTTGAGCAGAGGAGGAAGCAGTACAGATGGCAGTCGCTGATGGCAGGGCGGGGTCGTCAGATGGAAAACTCTGGGGTCTATGCCGGCTTCCGTTCTGGCAGGCCGGCACTTCTGTTGCCGGAGGTGGCGGTGGGGACTTCTTCGACGAACTCGTCGTCGTCGTTGACCCATCATCAGCACCATCATGGTAGTGGTCAGCTCGGCGGGGTTTTGGGGCCGAGAGCGCAGCAGAGTTCCGGTGCGAACTCGGTCTCTTCAGTGGCGAGATCAATTTTGCCGACGCGGCGCCGGCTTCGGCTCGATCCGCCTAATAAACTTTACTTCCCATGTTAGTGGTCGGAATTTCGAAGTGATTTTCTTAATGATGCATAAAAGATTGGGTTTTGGTGAAGGTTTTTTTTGGGTGAATTAGGTTTTTTTTTTAATTTTCTAGGTTGGTTGTACTTGGTTTCATACTCGATCTATTTGTTTGTTTGATTGCTGGTTTTCGACTTTACTGAATTGTTTTAAATGCGGTCATGTTATTGTTCAGTGGAATCTCTTTGATATTGATGTTGTTAGGACTTCGCTGAATGCTGCTGAAATGTCTGGTTTTGTTTTGTTTTGCTTTGTTTTTTTTGTTTATTGCCTATGGTATGCGGTGGAAGAAAGACACTAGAAGCTTGAATTGTAGAGGATCACATTTATGTTTTTCTCTTTTTGGTGATTGCTAGTTCTGGAGGGTTTATTATGTCTAAATTTTTGAATGCACCTAATTAAGTCATAAATCATCTTGGCTATATCTATTGTGGAACTATTATTTGTGTTTAATCATTGAGTTTAATGACGAATCTAGCAAATTTTGTGTTTAATCATTGCATATATTATCGTTCCTTTTTAATCATTAAATGATTATATTGCTTCTGTGGAGTTTATCATGTTCATCTTAAGGAGTGCCTGGGTAAATCATGTCTCTTTTGTTAAATTTCCTTCTATTAGATTAGCTTTTGAGTAGAATCATTTGCATAGAACCGGGTCACTTGCTTTCTAGTGAAAAAATTTAGTCCATCGGAATAGTTTGCCTTCTATTTGTATGTTCATTATTTTGCTTTTTAAAATTCTTGATTTTTTTTTATTAACTTTTATCCCTTCATTTGAAGATGAACCTGGCAAGCAGGTTAGAAGTGCAATCAGAATAAAGAACACTAGCAAGTCCTATGTAGCGTTCAAGGTAACTTAGTTACCCTTTAGAATAAAGAAGAAATAATTCTGTTTTCATATTTTGCAAAAAGTAACGGCAGTTTTTTTGTTTACAATATGTTGTATTGTTACATTATCTTAATCTATAGATTGTTAACGTTAAATTTTTTTCTTCTTGTAGTTTCAAACAACTGCACCAAAAAGTTGTTTTATGCGTCCTCCTGGCGCAATACTTTCTCCCGGAGAGAGTATTATAGCAACTGGTACTGTGCTTTACTTTTTATGCATTTTCTTTTTGAAACTTCATTCTTTGTTTTTAAGTGAGTGCAATCATTATCATGGAGGTTTGCTTTCTGAATCCTTTTCTACATCTCGTTCCTGTTAACCCATTTACATCTATTACTTAGGCGTTTGGTTCTATATCATTGATTGATGATAAAAGGAATTGCAATACAAGTGCCGTGATTCTTCATCTATTACTTAAATTCGCAGTTTTCAAGTTTGTGGAGCATCCAGAGAATAATGAGAAGCCCTTGCTTGATCAGAAAAACAAAGTTAAGTTTAAGATCATGAGTTTGAAGGTGAAAG
This sequence comes from Dendrobium officinale, assembly GCA_019514585.1. NCBI lineage: Eukaryota > Viridiplantae > Streptophyta > Magnoliopsida > Asparagales > Orchidaceae > Dendrobium > Dendrobium officinale. The sequence goes on from CM033700.1 coordinate 8,133,431, forward strand.
GGCCAATGGAATATGTTCCAGAACTGGTGAGTTATGCTTTAATTATGTTCCCACTTTTAAACAAGTGATATTTGCTTATGTTTTTGCATAGGAGCTTCTCCTAACTGATGATATGCTTAGTTAGACTTATGAATAAGTTGAGAGTATATAGTTGAAAATGGTATTTTATAGTAGATGATCAAATTCATCATTGCATAACATAATAGAAGATTGATGGGGTGTATATAAGTAGAAAGCTGAGATAGGGAGTTGAAATTAATTCGAAACGGATAGGCCAACATGATTTATTGAACTTTGAAGTCGTTAAGAAAGGTTTATTATAGGAATACTTGTAGATTGATTTGCTATAAGGTTAAAAACCGAGAGCTACACTTAAACAGTAAGAGTTAAATGGGAATTGAAGGGTGCCCTCAATTCTATGCGGAAGAAGAACTTATAGCTTAAACTGCCATACTGGACACTATTACTCTTTATCATATTACCCAAATGACTGAGTGCCCCATGTGGACTGTTCTTGAACAAACTAGGAAGGGACTTGCACTCGTCACTAATTCTATCCTCGCACCACATTTGACCTTTTGCCATGTGGAAGTCTGAATTTAAAACACAATTAACATAATGAAAATAAAACAACCCTAATTGCCTCCCAAATCTGATTTCAAATTATCTCTCTTTCTCTAAATAAATCTTCATAATTCCCTTGCAAATCTGAATTCAAATAAGCCCTCTTTCTTTCCTTAAATAAACATTCATAATTTTCTCCCAATTTTGATTTTCTATGCCAATCTATGGTAAGTAATTAAAGGTAGAATTAATCCCCTTTGAGCCACCATCTCTCCTTGCCCACCACCCACACTAGTGCGGCCCACAGGCTCAGCTGGTCCGTCAATACTCCCCTTCCAAAGAGCCTCCTTGTTCTCAAGGTGGAATGAATGAAACTGTTATTGAATCATCTGGTACGGTTCTCATGTCGCTTCATAGTTGGGCAGATCCTTCCACTGGATCAACACTTCTCTAGCTCCTCCTGCTATCGAGCGTAATCCTTTCACTTCCCTTGGCTCCAGGATCACCTCCATTTCTTTTGTCATGGTCATCGACAACATCGTTGATGGACTGTGGTCACCAATAACTTTTTTTTGCTTGGACACATGGAATACTGGGTGTATGGTGGAAGTAGAGAGTAGCTGCAAATGATACGCCATGACACTAATCCTCTCCACAACCTCATAGGGGCATCTCCAATCGAAAAACTCATTTTCTACTCCAAAATGCAATAACACTAAAAAATGTAGTGACTTATCTCCAACCGAACTCCATTTCATAACACCAAAAAAGAATATTTTGAGTAAATTATTTCTCTAACCTAAAAAAATGGCTTTGTGAACAGTGTGACACCATTATTGGCATCACACTGTTCACGTCGCAAGAATGGTGCAAGTTTTCATGTTCAAGTGGAGCAGCTCACAGACGACAAACGATGGTTTAGCATTCAGTTGGGATGGCCTAAGGCCCATAGTACTGTTGAGATAACTTTTCATTTCTTCTTCGAGTTAAGGTCTTTTGTCTGTAGATTCGAATTTTTAAATACGCTTTATCACCCACCTCGAATTGCACACCCCTTCTATGCCAATCAACCTACTTTTTTGTAGTTTGTTGTACCCTCAGCAAGGTTCCCCTTTAGCTCTCCCAATAGCCTATCATGTTCCTCCAATTGTTGTTATCTTTATGAAATTGGAGTGCTCTTAGTCCCATAGTATACCAAGTGAGGAGAGTCTGTCCATCAGTGCATGGATGGTATATTGTACTTCTCTTCAAAATGATACTCTGCATCTTGAATAACTCTCTCTAAAAGTGGCTCATGAACACCTTGTCTCTATCTTATATTATGGACTATGGAATTCCGTGTAAGTGGACCACCTCTTGAATAAATGCTGCTACCACTGAAACTGTTGTGTATGGGTGTTTTAGGGGAATAAAGTGAGCATACTTGCTCAGCCTATCCAGTTTACCAAAATCACCAAAATCCCTTCGATTTTGGTGGACCTTCAATGAAATTCATAGTTATCTCTTCCCATACCTCAGGCATAGCTAGAGGTTGAAAAAGTCCTCTTGAAGTCATCGCCATGTATTTGTGCCTTTGACATATATCGCAGCTGGCCACTATATCCTCCACATCTTTTTGCATTACAACCCAATATTATTCTTCCATCGCCATGTATCTTTACGATGTCCTCAGTATCACCATTCACCCCTGGTATAATAGTTTCTGATCAACTAAGGTATAGCCTGGATGGCTATACTTATTCCCCAATAAAGCTCTCCTAATTTTCTCCAATTCTTCATCTTGCTGACTTTCTCGTCTCAAAGCCTCCCAATCCACAACTAAGGGAACATATAGTGCCATCATGTCGGGATCCCTCATACACTTGGATAACTCATATGCGGCCTTGTTCTCTATCCTCGGTCGATACTAAATTTCGAAATTATAACCCAGTAGTTTCGAAAGCCACTTTTGATGCTCTTCTAGAACAATCCTTTGCTCTAGAAGAAATTTTAAGCTTCTTTAATCAATCCTGACAATGAAGTGTCATCCCAACAAGTAGGGTTGCCACTTTGCACAATTTCCATCATCTTCCTCTTGTAAACGGACTTGAGCCTCGTCTTGGCAGTAAACACCTAACCGAAATAAGCCACTAATCTCTATTCCTGCATAAGTACAACTCCTATACCCTGAAGCATTCGTTTCCACCACAAAAGGCTGGTTGAAGTCGGGAAGGATTAATAATGACACATTAGTTATCACCTTCTTCAACTCCTTAAAGGTCTTGGTAGCTACTTTGCCCCAATTGAAATTATCCTTCATTAACTTTTCAGCCGAAAACCAATCTGTTGAACTCTATCATTTCACAAACTTTCTGTAGTAGCTTGTAAGCCCCAAGAACCCTCTTAACTCCCTCAAGCTCTTAGGTATTTGGCCATCGCAGCATGGCCTTGATTTTTCTTTAGTCAGCTGCTACTCTTTCTTGTGATACCACATATCCCAAATACTCTATTCTAGGCTGCACAAATGAGCATTTCTTCAAATTGACATACAAGTGGTGGTCCCGCAATGTGGATAACATCAATCCCAAGTTTTATAAGTGCTCCTCCTCAGTCTTGCTATAAATCAAAATATCATCAAAGAAGACTAACACAAGCCTTCATAGATATGGTTGGAATATCCTATTTATTAGGGATTGTACAGTAGATGGGGTATTAGTGTGGCCAAAAGGCACCGCTAAAAAATCATGGCATGTTTTAAAATTGCGCAATATGAGGCTCGCCTTTGCGCAATTCCAGTAAAAAATGCCTCGAGTTTTTTTATGAGGCTTGCGCCTCAACTTAGTTGAGGCTCGCCTTGAGGCCTGCCTCACCTCACTGGCATGAGGCTTACGCCTCATGATATATATATATATATATATATATATATATATATATATATATATATATATATATATTAAAACTTACATAAATCTTGAAGTAAATGCCCGACATTGGACTCTATAGGAGAGGAGGAAGGGGAGAGAGCAGTTCATCATAATGATGATTCAAATGAAGAACCCCTTAGTGATGACAGTGCTGATGACTTATGAGTTCTTATGTGATATGTCATTGTTTTTTTTTTTTTTGGAAATTTGAATTATATGTTAATGAAAAGAATACTGGGATTTTGGAAAGATAGAATTTTGAGTTGAACTATATTTCATGTTGTCTTATTATTGGGATATTTTGATTTCACTTCATATCTTATGCTTTTTTATGTTTTATATTATTCACTCATTGGTATATAAAAAATTTATCATTTTATGTTTACGCAATCTTTTGATTTTGAGGCTTACGCCTCAAAACGCCTTGAGGCTTACGCCTCGCCTCACGAATGAAAAACGCCTCAATACCCGAATACGCAATTTTAAACATTGACTCATGGTGTACCTCATGAGTCTTAAATGCCATCTTGGGAACATCCTCGAGCCTCATCTAGATCAAATAGTATTTTGGCTTCATATCATTCTTTGGGAAAAGCACTGCTCCATAAAACTCATCCAACAACTCATCAATCACTAGAATAGGAAACTTGTATGGCACATTCTCCTTTTTTAACATCCGGCAGTCCATGCAAAACCTCCAATTGCCATATTCTTTTTCAAGAATAGCACTAGACTAGAAAATTGACTGACATTGGGTCAAATGATCCCTGACTCCAGCATCTCCTAATCAAGCTCTTGATCTCATTCTTCTGGATTTAGGGATAATGGCATGGACAAACATTGATAGGTGAGACACTTTCCTTCATGATGGTAACATGCTCATGTTCCCGCGGAGGAGGCAACCTCTGAACTGGCTGGCACTCCATCATTAGAGTCTTTTAATCAATCTTGGTCTTCCTCAACTTCCGCAACCACTTCATTCCCTATATCACATATGTGCTCCCTAAATCTAATGACAGAAAATCTTTTAATACTTGAACCTCTGAAAGGAATAGGGTCACCCCTTTGCAAACTCTTCTACTCCTCTCTACTTTAACTATTCCTAGCATAACCCCAAAGCCCCCCATATCCACTAATTTCAGTCCCAACAGATCCACCTTCCTGTTGGAAACAAAGTTATGGATAGCTCCACTATCCAGCAGTACTACCATCTCCTGATGCCCGATCTTCCCCTTAACCTTTATGGTGTTGTTCAGTGTGAACCCGACCACTGAGTTAAGGAATACCTCTGCAAAATCTAAGTGCAGGTGATCATCTTCCTCCTTTACTTCCTCTTCTGCGGCATCTTCCTCATTGCAGACTGTCAGGACTTGTAATGAACGGTCCTTACAATGGTGGTCTGGAGCGATCTTCTCATCACACCTAAAGCATAAACCCTTAGCCCTTTTCTCCTGAATTTTGACTCATTTAACCTCATGAAGTCCCCCCCCCCCCCCCCCCGGTCGTACTTCTTGACCTCTATCCTTAGGCTTTCTTTTTGAATTTACTAGCTGCACGCCTACACAGTTGGTGCTAGAAATGTAGTGGTCGTGCTGTAGGAGACTCCTGAATTGCTGCTACAACTATTCCTCTCCAAGAAGTTCTTATCCTGCACTAGCTTGGCTGCCTCTCGTAAGCCACATGGTCTAAGTACTTGAATAGCTTCTCGAATATCATGCTTGAGCCCCTTCATAAAGTTCCCTCCAGCACAGTCTCTGATAACCTTCCCAATCGGTTTGAGAAATACTAGAACTTCTCTCATTACTCTATCATATTCCCCTCATGCACTAGAGCAAAGAATTGTTCGTAGAAGTCTCCTTCTTGACTGATTTGGAAACATTTTAGTAAACAGTCTTTGAGCTCCCTCTATAATTTTATCGGATCTCGCAAGTCTCTCCAGGGGTACTAGGGCAAGCTTCCTCTTCCAGACATATAGCGGTTGCGGTGAGTTTTTCATCTTCTATCAACTCGTTTACGACCAAATATTGCTCTACCCTATTTATTCACCCGTGAGCATCTTCTTCCTCAAAAACCAACATTGTCAACTTTCTCACCCTAGGATCATCACCACCCTGATAGCTTCTTTCTCCTCTAGTGCAGCGGGTGTTGTGATCGCACCATGTTTCTCTCTCCCTCAAATCAGCTCTCTGATCTTCATCATCCCAATTTCTTCGTCAGCCATACCCTTCACGCATTCACCTCCTTAAAAGTGGCTCCAAACATGGCATCTCTTCTTCCCCCAAAATTTCCACCTCCCGATCCTCAATCATCATTCCTATATTGGGGTTTCTACCACTTTCTTGTCCGTCAACGGTGTCTTGCCTCCGATGATGTAGTTTTGGCTTAAAACTCTAACATCCTTTTCACCATCCCTTCAAGATTCGAAAATCTGCCCTCAATTTCTCAAATTTACTCTTTAAATTCAGATTTTAGTTTTCCAACTTCCCCATCAAGCCTCTCCTCCAATGCATCAACCTTCTTAGTCTCTATAGGTCCCAAAAAAGGTGATCTAATACTAATTCGGTAGGAATCCGATTTTCACACAACAAAAATCACAATAACGAAGATAAAACACAGCAAAAATCAGCGAGAAAGAATGATATATCGGCACAACAAATCAATATACAAGTTGATTTACTATTTGACATGTAGATTGACTCTCCACAAACCATAGGCGTTGCTAGGAACACCTCCAAAAATACCACAGCAAAACACAATTCACATCATGAAAATAAAATAATCTAATTAAGCCTAATCAAATATTTATAATTTCCTTGTAAATCTGAATTCAAATCAACCCACTTTCCCTAAATAAATTTTTCTAATTCCCTCCCGACGTTGGACTCAAATCACCGCTAATTCTCTAAATAAACATTCTTGATTCACTCTCAAATATGAATTCAAATCAGCCATCTTTTTCTAAATAAATCTTCCTAATTCCCTCCCAACTATAATAAGTAATTAAAGATAGATTTAATCCCCTTTGAGCCCCCCTCTCTCCTTGCCCGCTACCCACACTAGTGGAGCCCACATACTCAGCCTATCCATCAACCTTGCCCTCAAGGTCAAGATCAAGAAAAGTGTTCTTGAGCTCATCTTTGGGTATCGAGCTTACGCCCCCCTGTGGAAGGCCATCCCATTAGTTGAGGTTTTGTGTCTCGGATCAACCATGTTCGTTATGTGGCAGGAGTCAAGGATTTGCTCTATTAGAGGATGATTTTCTTAAGTTATTGTTTTTTGTTCAGCTGGTTGAAGATGCAATTTCTAGCAATAGGCTTTTAGGAGGGAAACATGAAAAATTGAGTGTATGCGGGTTTCGAGGGGGAAAATGTGATGATGTGAAAGTGTTTTTTAAATGTAAAAGATTCCACAAAAAGAGATAAATGAAGATGTTCAGTGTGGTAGGACAACAATTTTATGCACTATAAAGTTAATTGCGCTCCATAACATCTCCAAAAGATAATCTGGATAAAAAAAACATGTTCTTATTTTGATTTGTCTGAGTTAACATCAAAGGTTGAATATGATTAAAAGATTGTTATCCAAAGAGGATATTCTATGCTTTGAGGCGGGTCAATTGACAAGGCAAAGGATGAATCATTGTAACCAAGTGAGGCAACTATCACTCCACAGAGAAAATTTATATAATAATAATCAATAAATAACCAAAGGGTCAAAAGGAGCATGAAATGGCTCAAAGAGTTGATGGCTGTTGACAAGGAATTCAAAAAAAAAAAAAAAGTAAAAATAATCTAAGAATTTCATGGATTCTTCATCCTATATTATCAAGTTTGAAATCACTTAGTTGTGAAGGTAGTTGACCCAGTCTAACTGTGAGACAGTCTATCAACCATTATGATCTGTGTCTAAAGTAAGTCCCTTGATCTCAAATCAATGAAGAACACACAAATTCCTAGACTAACTAAATTTATGTGGTAGACCAAAAACAAATTCACGGCATACAATCCTTAAATGTATAAGAAATGTCTATGAAAATAGATGAATGAGATAGCTTAGTTATGCCCAACTAGAGCCAAGCTATTGGATTTGCAATCTTGTTTAGATTAGAGCAGCCACTATTTAGCATCCGAGGCATCCACTTAGATTATGTCGTCAAGTTAGCAGCCCTATCCTTAAGGACATAATATGAATGCAAAGTCATATGATCTAATTGGGAGGAACCATATTATGAATATGAATTAGGTGGGTAATTCAATTTTTGACAAGCTAAACTCTGTCCCTCATCAAAGAGATGCAAAGAGAACATTCTTTGGTTAAAAAGTTGGATCAAAAGTTATGCAAATTTAATTTAAAAAAATACTTTCGTAAAAAATTTAAATTGATTATCAATTTATTATAATTGATAATAAATATTTTGCTTAAAGTCTACTGCATTGTTTGATTTCTAGACAAACTACACAACAAAAAAAGGTCAAAAGTAGGCAGCCTACAAGCCAACTAGTAAGAATTAAAGTACGTGAAGCTAGAAAGAGTTGAAAGAATAAAAGCGGTGCAGCTGGGCTTTCAAATACACTTTTAAAAAAAAAGAAGAAGAAAGAAAACAGATTGCTAAGCTCTGCATAATACAATAGTCATAAATCTTTGTATCAAATAAAATACAACAAGGTATAAGGATTCGGAATCCCTTTGTTATTTATCATTTCCATCTGAATTATTCTGAGTGCTCATGGACGTCCGGTCTTGGATGTACTCCTGAATTTGGATAGTTTTTTGGGTTAGGAATCTTTGTTTGTACCTCATTGCACCATGAAAATTTTGTTAATTAAAATTTAAGTTCATTTTCTTAAAGAATCGAAGTACAAACATCCTCTAGGACTACACATAAATTTCTTTTGAATCAAACCAATAGTTTATATCAACAAAAAATAAACATTCAAATAATTCAATCAAGTTTTTAATGGCAATGCTTCATTTGTCATTTTATTATTTGTTGATATATGTTGATGCACAATCACTCTAAATTAATTATATATTAAGAGCAACCTAGCTGCACTCTAAATTAATTAAAATTTAAGTTCATTTTTTTAAAGAATTGAAGTACAAACATCCTCTTGGACTACACATAAATTTCTTTTGAATCAAACCAAATTGTTTATATCAACAAAAAATAAACATTCAAATCATTCAATCAAGTTTTTAATGGCAATGCTTCATTTGTCATTTATTCTTTGTTGATATATGTTGATGCACAATCACTCTAAATTAATTATATATTAAGAGCAACCTAGCTGCACTCTATCCCCTAGGCTAAACAACTTTGGGGTTCTGCCCAATCATAAAACTTAAGTATTTACAAAATTCTTGTGTCGCCAAAGGTTAACTCATATGAATGTGATGGGCTGCCAAGCTATGTCATCTCAAGGATCCAAATAAGCCAATGCTTGTCATGTTAATATTTTTTAATTTTTTGAATTAAATTTAATTTCAAAAAATTAATAGATATGCATCTATAAATTATAAGACAGCAATTCAAATATGAGGTCTAGTAATGGTAGGAAGATCCTTATTATAAGGTGAATTGTTATGTAATATTAGTAGTCAACTCATTATAGCTACAATCTATAGTGGTAAAGGTAAGGGTAGGCCTACCTAGTTAGTTAGTGTTGATTTAACTCATATATATGAAGATGCATTAATATAAGAGAATGATAGCTAAGAGCAATAATTATCAAGCTCAAAGGTTTAGACATTTGAATGTGATGCAAGCACCTAAACAAGAGTTTTGATTATTGAATAAGAGCTCCAAGAGGTAGGCCCAAATAGAGATTCTATTTAGAAGCGTAAATAGTTTGAGTACATATGTATGCTCAAAATTGAAACTAACCTACCATAACATGTGGCTAAACAATGAAATGACTTAGCCAAAAGTGTATGGCTTGATTGGGCTAAGACTCAACCAAAAGAGCATGGCTAAGCATAGAAAAAATCTAGTGGAAAGGCAACAAGTCTTTTAGTGTGATTGAAAGAGCATAATTATAATAGGGAACGACTTAACCAAAAGAGCATGATTAAGGCTTCGTTTGGGACAGCTTTTTTGCTGCTTTATAAAATTAGAAATTTTTGAGCTAGAAAGCTGTTTTAGAAAGCAGCAAAGAAGCTGTCCCAAATGAAGCCTAAGTCAAGGATAAGCCAAGTCAAAAAAGCATGACAAGTATAGAGAAAATTTTAATTGGAAGAACATAAACAGATCAAGGAGAGACCCATCCATAAGTGTATGATTGAACAAACAGTAGTTTTAAGTAAAAGTGCATGGCTATACTATGAGTAATAATTCAAGGAATATCTAATAAAAAAAGTATGGCTAGATCAAGAGTAGCATGGTCAAATGAGATGATTTCATTAAAGAAGGATGGCCAAAAGAGTATGACTAAATTCATGATCTTTCTTAGGAAAAAAGCATAACCAAGAGGGTGGATGACACAGTTAAAAAATATAACTATGCTGAAGAGAAACCCAGCTAAAAAAGCATGACCAAAAGAGCATGGCTAGACTACCAAGCAGAAGTCAAGTCAAGATATGAATGACAGTATCAATGCATCCAGAGGATGCAGTGGGGTAGATTAAAATGTATTATTTATAAATTAATCAAACAAAGTCAATAAGACATTACTTAATTTTTAATTTGCATACTACATAAATTATTTCAGCTACTAAATTAATAGTTATATTGTACTAAATTAATTTGGGTTTAACATAACTCTCTATTTTATGAAATAAGAAAAAAATATTTATTAACATAAAAAAGTATTCTAATATTAATTAAGTTAGCATTTAATTTCAAACTACTATATTAATCTATTATTAATTTTAACAAAATGAATTATATAATGATTTATTTAAATTTACCTTACCATCTCCGATGGCTTGACTTGCCGAACTCTCGTAGTTCAAATCGTTGCGCGGATCGAACTGTGGTAGAGCTAGGTTGAGTGGAAGACGCTAAATCTTTTGGCGTAAGTAGGCGAAAATGCCCTACTTTTTTGCAAAATTTTTGGCTTTTTACAGAAAATGCCAAACATCTGAGCATTTTCTTCACATTTATGGACTGCATCAAAAAATTTCGCGCTTCGCTTCTATCTAAATAACTCTCTAACGTCACTCTTGATAAAAAATTCCCAATGTCATTTTACGTTCCTTCCCCCTGTATATTTTGATTAATGCGTAGTACAGTTTGATGAGCACAAGGATCAGGTTTCAATTGAGCAAATTCTGAAGGTTGTCTTCTTGGACTCTGAGCGCCCAAGCACAGTAAGCTAACTTCCCAGTTCCCACTCTCGCCATTTTTTATCCTGCTATATCTTTTCTCACTTTCATTGACGTGGTTTTCCTATTCCAACATAGCAATTGGAGAAACTGAAGCGCCAATTAGCTGAGGCTGAGGCTGCTCTCGAGGCGCGCAAGAAACCCGCCGAAGACTCTGGTCCACGGATTGTAGGTGAAGGCCTCGTCATAGACGAATGGGTAAATCATTTCACTTCATATCTATGTCCACATTCTATTTGTTTGTTTGTTTAAGCAATTAAGGGAAATTTACATACATACCACTTTATACCATCATATTTACATATCTAACATCCAAAATTTTAATATTACATATATATCACCCTATATTATTTTAATATCAAATATACCACTCATATTTCCTTCCTACAACTCATATATTTCATTTCTACCACTCATATTTGATGTCGAGTTATCGACTCCATGGCGCTTTTTTTTTTTTGGAACAGAAGGAAAGGAGGGAGAGATACCTTGCTCGGCAGCAGGTCGAAGGCGCAGTTGATTCAGTGTGAAGAGTATGTCAATGGTAGAAGGAACAAAAATCTGCTCACTCGTTATTTGCAAGATCATCTTGGAGGTATTTAAGAATCTTGATGAAGTAAATGATATTCTATGATTGCATAAATCTTTTGAGATTTTTTGGGACATTCATCAGCCATGATCTTTGCAAATACTTGCATTTGTTTATTATTAGGAGAAAACTACTTTGTTATTGTAATTGTTTCATTAGATCTTAGTTGCCTACCTTATGTATATGTGCTTTGATCTTATCATATACTGTAAAACTTCTGTATTTTATGCTTAAAGAAATATTTGATGTTAATTGTGCTCTTAATTTGTTATTAGTGGACTTTTATATACTTTACTCTAAATTACTTGCTCCTCTTACTTGTGCTGTCAATAGGGGTGTCAATTTCGGGTCAGACCCGGGTTCAAATGGGTCGACCCTAACCCGACCCGGTTAGGTAAACGGGTCGGAAATGCGAACCCGGACCCGACCCGGCGGGTTGCCGGGTTGACCTGACCCGACCCGGGAAGGTCGCACTCGGTGCGCGGGGGCGCGCGGTGCGGCGGGGTCGCGCGTGGTCGGGCGAGGCGCGTGGTCGCGCGGGTCATGTCCGCGTGGTCAGGTTAAAACGGGTTGGCGGGTCAACCCAGCAACCCGTCGGGTCAACCCGAACCCGACCCGTTTTATAAACGGGTCGAAATCTTTAACCCGAACCCGACCCGGTTCAGGTTCGGGTTGACCCAAACCCAAAATTTTCAGGTCGGGTTCGGGTCGGGTCAAATGTTGACAGCTCTAGCTGTCAGGTAATAATGTAATACACTAATTTCTGAGTGTAGAACCACTATCTATGAAAACATTATGCAAATTTTTGGTACAGTTTTCACCATATTCTCATACTTTTGAGTTGTAATTGGGCTTGAACTTTATTAGGAATCTGACCTCCAAACGGGAAAATTAGCTATAGTAATGAGAAAACATAGTAGAAATTTTGATCAACTATTTAAGAGATAGATCTATTCTTCGCAAATCTTAGGCGTTGTTAGGAACAACTCTAAAGAAAAAATTATATCAATTTAAATCACATAATTAGTCTTGATTGAGCTTTTGCTAATTCCTTTCAAATTCTAATTCAAATCAGTCATCTTTGCCTAAATAAACTTTCTTAATACTCCTTCAAATCAGCCATTTTTTCCTAAATAAATCTTCTTAATTTCCTCCCATTCAAATCAGCCATCTTTTCATAAATAAACATTCTTAATTTCCTTTTAATTAAATCAACACTCTTTCCTTAAATAAACCTTATTAATTCCCTCCCAATCAAATTAGCCATCTTTGCCTTAATAAAAAATTCTAATTCCCTCCTAAATTTGTCTTTTATGTTAAGTAATTAATCCCCTTTGACCGGCTGAGCATGTTGCCTCCATTTATCTGTGCCAATTATTATAACTTATATTCAAAATTCTATATATAAAAAGCATGATTAGTTTAGATATATTAAAAATAGATATTCAATAAAGAATGGAAATATTTATGAGGTTTTAGATGGAACCAACAAAATTGTTGTGTTGCCTTCATTGGTGGGGAAGCTAAACAGTGCATCCAAAGAAAATAGATGGTCTTCAAAGTTGGAGAAAGATATAATTCAATGTAGGTGCAATTGATATGGAGTGAGATGCTATAGTTGAGTTATTAATACAAAGTTAAAATCACTTTCATAATAGTTTTTTTCTTTAATCTTCTTATTATTGTAAGAACTTTGTAACCGTTTAGATTTAAGTTTTGTTTGAGACAGTTTTTTTTTTGTTATTTTCTAAAACAGCTTTTTAATATAATTTTTTTTTTGAATTAGAAATTTTTATATTAGAAAACTGTTTTAGGAATTAGTATGAAAGCTTCCCAAATGAAGCCTTAACGTAATTCTTGAAGAATTATAACTGGTTTATTTTGCAATGATATGATGCATTGTTCTATCTATTATATTTTTGATATATTGTGTTATAGCTATTGAGATTGTATTTTGATATATTAATATTGTTGTTAAGAAACGTAGAGTTGTAGAGGTAGACCTACAAAGATTTCGTTATAAAATATTAGAAATGATATTTTTTATTATATTTAAATGAGAATTTGACTTTTAAAAGGACACAATGGAGAAAAAAGATTCATGTAGCTGATCTCACGGAATAAGATAAAGTCTTGATATTGTTGTTTTTTTTGTCGTAATATTATTGTCTAATCTGTTATAGAAATTGAAACGCACTCTATTATATCTAATTTAGTTAAATTCTATTCGAATAATGCTCGAATGTTACTAGAATTATGTTTGAATCTAGACCAAATAAAATTCAAACCCAATTCAAACTTAATTCTTGTATGATTCAAACAGATTTGAACAATATTCAACTTTTTCTCGAATATGATTTGGACTTGTTCAAATTATCGAGTCAAGAACAACTACAATGGGGGTTAGCTATGTAATTTTTGTTTTCAACTATTTTATTAAGAGTTAAATTTGTATTTAAATCTAATAAAAATTATTTTTAATAATTTCTAACAAAATCTTTTAAGTAGTCTTCACTCAAAAAAATATTTGTATTTTGATTTACAATAATTTTTAGAATATAGATTTTTAAAACAATAATAGCATATATATATTTTTATTCAATTTTTCGTTATTATGACAGGACATATAAAGTAAATTTATTAAAAAAAAAATAGCAATCATGGGCCCATAGAGACCCCACCACTTGGTGGGGCATCCCCGTCTCCTCCGCTAGAGGATAAGCCTGCCGCGTGTTCCCCTTCCACGATATATCAATCGTAAAATGAATTTCTCACGATATTATCAGCCAGATAAGGATCTCATCTTCCTCCACTTGATCACAAATTCAATCCCTTAATCACCGTCCAATTCATCTCGCGAATATATCAAAAACCATACCGTTCGCTTGAAAACCGGAAACAGGAAAGAAAGTCGACAAAAGCGGATTTTGGAAAAGCGCCAATCGCCCTTCAGCTCTATAAGAAAGCGCCCACTCCTTGATTGCCATCGACGCAGTTTCACCGGCGATCCGATCCGTTCACTGGAAAGTGGGATAAATGAGTAGGGTTTGGGTGGCGGCGACCGTGGCGTTTGTCGGCGGCGGCCATGCCGACCATGGCGCGAAGTGGAGCGCCGAGATTGCTTCGTTACGGGGCGGGAAGGAGCGCCGTGCATCTGCCGGCGTTTTCTCGGAAGGATTGCTCGCCGCCGGCGGGGTACGTGGCGGAGCAAGCTGGCGGGAGGAAGGACGAGCTGAGGCGGAGGATTCAGTGCGGGAGGCTATGTACCTTAGTTGTTGGGTGCGGAGCTGACTGATCCGCTCCGATCGAGTTATGGGGAACCGGACGATTTTCTCTCCGGAGATTGGGGACACGCGATGGAGGAGGTCAAGTTGTGTGTGTGTGTACATACTGTAAAATTTGAAATGTGGAGGAGTTTTATGTAAATATTTGATTAGATGTACTCGTGACTTTTCCTCGGAAGGTTTTGTAATTTTTAAATTTCTTTGAAATATATTAGAATATGTGTTTAATTAATTAATATTTGCATTTTTTATTTTTTTATTAATTAATATTTACATTTTATTTATCAAGATGTTTATTTAGGATTTATTTGATACAGCTTTGTTGCGTCCTAAAGTATTTGCGGAGGTAGATAAAATATATAGTTTAACGTCTTAGCTTTGTACGAAGATCCAACACACAATCAGATAAGAGAGAGGGTGTAGCGTTCATAAGAGACCAGAGTTTTACGTGAAAACCTCTGAAAAGGGGGAAAAACCACGGGGCCTGGCCCAGTTTGAATGAATCCACTAGTATTTCCAGTCGATTACAAATGAGGCCCTTTCTTGGGAGAAGGCCTTGGCTTCATGGCTTGATGGTTCAAATGTACATCATATAGAGAGCATTATATAGTGGGAGTTACATGTTTGTTTGGTTGAAAGGGCCGTAGTTGGCACAAGACGGGGGTCCGAAAGACCGTAGTCTGATGATGGAGGTCGAAGTGACCAAGTAGACGACGGAGGTCGGGAGGACCGTAGTCAGCAGAAAATAGGAGTATGAAAGATCGTTGTCTGGTTATGGAGGTCAGAAAGACCATAGTAGGTGATGAAGGTCTGAAGAACCGTAGTCGGTAGTATTCTAGGAGAACTCTGGGCATCAGGTGGTGGCCTGGTGGAACTCAAGGCCTCAAGTAGTGGTCCGACGGAAGTCTGGGCCTCAGGTGATGTTCTGGTGGAGCACACGGCCTCAAGTGGTAGTCCGACGGAGGTGATGGCCTCAAGTGGTGGTCCAGCGGAGCAACGGCGTCAAGCGGTGGTCCGACCGAGGTGAGGGCCTCAAGTGGTGGTCCCGCGGAGCAACGGCGACAGGCGGTGGTCCGGAGGAGGTGAGGGCCTCAAGTGGTGGTCTGACGAAGGTGAGGGCCTCTAGCGAAGGTGAGGGCCTCAGATGCTGGTCTGGCAAAGGTGAGGACCTCTGGCGAAGGTGAGGGCCTCATGTGGTGGTCCGGCGAAGCTCTGGCGGTGGTCCGGCGATGGTCCGGCGGTGGTCCGGCGAGGCTCCGGCGGTGATCGAGGAGGAGCTCCTTCCTTCTCTTCCCTTCTTCTCCTCTTGCTTCGGTCCTCTTCTCAAGAGAAAAGAGGGGTCTATTTATAGATTTCTGGAGTGGCATGGCCCGTAAATAGGTGAGAGATCAAGGGTAAATGGGGAGTGGTTAGATGGACGGCCGATATTGAATCCTTTGATCATGCACCGTTCGTTAGACAATAGAAGGCCTTAATGAAGTTGGAATTTGGTGATCTTGGGCTCATTGGATTCGTCTCGTCGAGCCGCTCGATTCGACTATAAGCACGTCATGTTTGGAGATCGTTTGGTAACTCAAATCGTGGTTTGAACCTTCCAACTGCGCTTCAGGTCCTTGATTTGGACCCATTTGGGCTCGGATTGAGTCGAATTTCGTATCGTTCGGTTTGTATTTCCAATATGCTCAATTCGACTACAAGCTTGCTAAAATCGAAGCTCGGATGCTCCCAATTTTAATTTCGAAAGTTTCCAACTTGATTTTGCATCGAGATTTGTGTCCGATCAAGATAATTTTTGGTGGACGTATCAAGCTTTTTTATTTTTTTTATATAATTTTTAGTATAATTTTTTTGAAATAGAAAATTTTTTATTACGAGAGAAGGTTGGAGTAGCTACAGCGGAAGATAAAGATTAGAGAGTCTCCTTTGATGACTTTAGATTGTTTGGTCACATAAAGCGGCAGTCTTTCAATGATCAAGTTAGAAAAATAGAGGTATTAGATTTGACTTATGTTAAGAAAGATAGATGAATACCTAAAAGACTTTGTCAGAAATTATTAGAAATAATATTTGTATATTAGTCAATTTGACTTTTAATATGACATAATAAAAAAAAAAGGATTCGTATAGTTGACCTCATGTAGTGGGATAAAGACTTGATGTTATTATTATCATAGAAAATTGTATTAAAAAATTATTTTAAAAAACATTAAAAAATTATCCTAAATAAAGCCTTACAAAACTTAACTGGATAAGAGTAAAGGAATTTACATAATATTAGTATATATTATATATTTATAAATCCAATATTTTATTTTATTTATAAGTTAAGTTTTGCAAAGATGGGGATGTTCAAGTGGATGAGTGATTTTACTCTTAGAGACAAGATGCTAAATGAGCATATACATGAAATGGTTGGAGTTTCTCTAGTAGAAGATAATATTATAGAGAGTTAACTTAGATGGTTTGGTCATAAAAAACGGCGACTTTCTGATGACCCAATTTGAAAAGTATATGTATTAGATTTGGATTATTTTAAGAAAGAAGTAGATCTAAAAAATTTGGTAAGAAAATATTAGAAATGACGTTATGTAGCCGACCCCAGGTAGTGGCATAAAGACTTGATGTTGTTGTTCTTGTATAATATTTTAATCTTTAGATTATATTAAAAGCTATGCATTAAAAAATAGAATTTATTTTAGATACATTATTTTTAGTGATTTTTTTATTTAGAGATTATTAAAAGTATGTAAAAAAAAATTAAATATTAATACACAAATATATAAGAATTTAATGATATTCATGTAAGACTCCTACAATAATGTCTTTGAAAAAGTAGGTCAAAATGACATTAAAATTGAAAATTTTTAATGTATATAATTAAATTTTAATAACAAATTTTATTTAATTATTTATTTATTTTACGACAAAAGATAGAATACCTAACGATCTTATGAAGATAATCAGCTTTTTAACTTTTTTTAAGGAAAGCATAGTTTTGGCATTTAAATAATAATTTAAATTTGTCATCAATAAAACTGGCACAAATTTTAAAATTAATATTTGTCAAATCAAAGCACGAATTTTTTTTAGAATGCAACTCAATGATTGGGCATCAATTAAATAATTAGAATAAAAAAAAAGAGTAATGTTTACTCAACACAGATCATGAATTATGACTGATGTGTGCTTTATAATGCATTGAATACTTATAATTATATTTAGGAATTTTTACATACATAACACTAAAAATTATTGAAAATACATATTTAACACTTAAACTTCTATATTTACTAAATATCATCTAAAACTCCTCTTTTAATCAATTATAGCATTTCGTTTAAACCTTCCATCAAAAATCACTATCAGCGACTGTCTTTCCTGTCAATGGCATCCTTTCACAGTAAATACAAGTATCTCATTGCTTCAATGGAGTGGTAGAATAAAAAGAAATAAGAATTTTAGGTGGTATATTAGTAAATATAGAAGTTTAGATGTTGAATATGTATTTTTAATAGTTATAGGTGTTATGTATGTAAAAATCTCTTATATTTATTATTTACATTAGCATTTGGGTTCATTTTTTTATTTTTTCTTTTGTTTTTTAAAATATGTTTGATTTGTGTTTTTTTTTTAAAAACAAAATAAGATATTTTTAAAATAAAAAAAATTTATAAGTAATTTCATATCTTTTAAAAATGAAAATCCTTTCTAACACCGCAGACCACTAGAATTTTTTGTACAAAAAAAATTGCTTTAAAAAGCATTAAAAAATATATCCTACATAAAGCCTTACAAAACTTAGCTGGATAAGAGTAAAGGGCTTTACATAATACTAGTATATATTAAATAATTTATAAATCCAATATTAATTTTTATTCTTAAGTTAAGTGTGGCAAAGATGAGGATGCTCAGCTGAATCAGTGACTTTACTCTTAGAGACATGATATAAAATGAGCATATAAGTGAAAATGTTGGAGTAGCTCCAGTAGAAGATAAGATTAGATAGAGTTACCTTAGACAGATTGGTCACATAAAATGGTGGCCTTCCAATGGAACTTTTATTCTATCCAGTGAACGTACGCAGAGGAAGGTTCGGTTTTAGGCAAAAAAGCGCCTGTACCGAGTTTTTTCAAAAAAAAACTTGGTACAGGCGCGAAAAACTCGGTACAAGCACTTTTTTGCCTAAAACCGAACCTTCCTTTGCGTACGTTCACTGGATAGAATAAAAGTTCCTTCCAATGACTCAATTAGGAAAGCAGAGTATTAAATTTGGATTATGTTAAGAAAGGTAGAGGTAGACCTAAAAAATTTGGCAATAAAATATTAGAAATGACCTTTCATTATTAGATTTTAATAAGAATTTGACTCTTAACATAATCCAATGGAGAAAAAAAGATTTATGTAGTAGACTCCACCTAGTGGGATAAATGCTTGATGATGATGATAATTATGATGATGTTGTTGTGGTATAATATTTTAATCTTTGAAAAAGTAGGTTAGAATAACATTAAAAATTTTAATTAAAAAATAAAATATTTAATAATATAATATAAATTTTAATAACAAATTTTATTTATTTATTTATTTATTTTACGACAAAAGAATGCAAAACGATCTCCTGAAGATAATCAGCTGTTTTAATTATTTTTGAATTGAAAGTATAGTTTTGGCATTTTAATAATAATTTAAATTTGTCATCAATAAAACTGGAACAAATTTTAAAATTAATAATTGTCAAATCTAACCTCGAATTTTTCTTAGTATGCAACCCAATGATTGGGCATCAATTAAATAATTAGAATTAAAAAAAGAGTATTGTTTACTCTAACACAGGTCATGAATTAGGACTGATGTGTGAATTATTATGCATTGAATACTTATAATTATATTTATTATTCACGGTAACATATGGGTTCATTTTTTTATTTTTATTTTTGTTTTTAAAAAATATGTTTGAGTTTGCAAGATTTTACAAATTTTCCATAACTGGTACCTCATAATTAATCCCTATGTATTTATATATTAATGTAACACTCTTTATACTTGATATATTCTCAAAAAATTATCATGATCGGGCACGTATCTCGATTCAAAACCAAATCTGGGAACTTCAGAAATTAAATTCGGGTACACCGGAACTCCGATTTCAGCAAGCTTACAGTCAAACTGAGCGTCTCGGAAATACAAACCCAATGACACCAAATTCAACTCGATCCGAGCCCAAATGAATATAAATCGAAAACTTGAAGTGCTGTTGGAAGGTTCAAATCACAATTTGAGTTACCAAACGGTCTCCGATTTTAACGAGCTTATACTCGAATTGAACGGATCGACGAGACAAATCCAACGAGCCCGAGATCACCGAATTCTGACATCACTAAGGCCTTCAAATGTCCAACGAACGATGCACGATCGTAGGATTCAATATCGGCCGTCCATTCGACCACTCCCTATTCGCCTCTGATCTCACGCCTATTTACGAGCTATGCCACTCCAGAAAATTTATAAATAGAGCCCTCATTCTTCACAAAAAGGGATCCAAGTGAAGAGAGAAGAAGAAGAGAAGAAGAAGAGGAGGAGAAGGAAGAACCTCCTCCTCGACCACCGCCGAAACTTCGCCGGACCACCATCGGAGCCTCGTCGGACCAGTGACAGAGCTTCGTCGGACCACCGCGGGAACCTCGCCTGAGCACCGCCGGACCACCGCTGGAGCCTTGCCGGAACACCGCAGGAGCTTCGCTGGACCACTACCAAAGGCCCTCACCTTCGCCAGAGGCCCTCACCTTCACCAGAAGCCCTCGCCTTTGCCAGATCATCATCAAAAGCCCAAAGCTCTACCAGACTATCATCTAACACCCAGACTTCAATTGAACAGCTATCATTTGTAACCTGATCGCCCTTGGAGGCGAGTCAGCCCTTTGTAACCGACTCAAATTCTAGTTGAATCATTTTCAACTAGGCTAGACCTCGTGATTTTTCCCCTTTCAAGGGTTTTCCGTGTAAAAAATCTTGTGTTCTCTGTGTGTGTGCTGGATATCCGTGCAAAGCTAAGACGTATAGTTAAAACTCTATCGCCGTGCATATTCAAATACGCAACAATACTAATTTTATATTACAGCAAACTTAATTTAAAGTAGTATTATTTCAACAAAATCATTAGATCTTTGGTAATACCACACAATAAGATACAATCTGCTCAAAGTTAAAAATTTAGTTAAACCTTTGAGTTTAAAGGACAACATTAACGCAATTCAAATGCATATTCTAAGAAAATCTTAGGTTTGATATTTCAGCAACATTTCTTTAAGGGAAGTTAATTATATAGATATAATTATGGTTTTGTTTGTGATGATTTTTTTAGTATTTTTAAAAGCAACTTTTTAGTACAGAATTTTTTGAATTCAAAATTTTTATACTATAAAGTTTTTAGAAAACAATAAAAAAGTTCCCCCAAATGAATTTAGAAGTTCGAAGTGAAAGAATGCAGCCACGGGCCCACGACAACTATAGATATGGAGAAGGAAAAGAAGTGGAGTGAAGAGATTGTATTGTATTGATGTAAATGGAGTACAAGAGGTTATAAATAGATGTACAAATGGTAAATCCGAAAATAATGTGACACGTCATACAAGACATGTAATTGTTTGCTAACAGCCTCCCTCAAATTAATCATTCATTGGACAAATGGTTAATTTGTGACAAAGGTCATGAAAGTAATGGGAGAGAAAAAGCTTTGGTTAAAATGTCAGCTATCTGATCCTTCGAGGAGATGTGTGTGAGGATGTTGTCACCGGAGCTGAGATGTTGACGAATGAAGTGGTAATCAATCTCGATGTATTTGGTTCTTGCGTGGAAGACAAGATTCTTCGTAAGTGTGATGGCTGAGATGTTATCGCAGTGTATAATTGTTGGAGATGTTTGTGGTATATGAAGTTCAACCACTAGTCGACGAAGCCAAATGACGTCTGAAGTGGCATCGGAGAGCGATATGCACTCAGCTTCTGTAGATGATTTGGCAACTGTTACATGTTTCTTACCTGAAAATTTTTGATAAAATAATATTTGAAATTTTAGATTGGTTTGTGTGGCTTCCTGAGCTGTTGTAGCTCACTATAATTTTACTTCTGATTTCAGGATCTGGGAAGGAGAAAGATGTTGTGAACTAGCAATTCAGGATTAGATCTGAGATCATAAGTATTTTGCTATTTTAATTTTTGTACAATCATGACTAGCTAAATTTTCAATTATATAGCTCTTGTCTGTAGCCATGTACTGTAGTGTAGATATTTATTTTGATGAATGAAAGAAACTTTTTGGATGAGTTTTTCAAGATTTGAATATTTTAGTAGCTTTGTAGTTCGTCATTTATTTCAATGAATATTGGCATATAATCTGAAATAATTCTAAAATTAGATCTTGGGGTTTTCCTGTCACAGCTCAAGCCGATCAGGACACGATAGAACCTATCCTGATCGGGTTGAGTTGTGACATCCAAGGTCATCTGTGGGCTCCGAAAATTCGGCCCCGGCCTCCGCTCGCTTTTCTTTATTCGGCGAGGGAGTTTTAACGAACTAAGTTCCGAGGTAAATTTTGGAAGGCAGATGGGTTTGTAGATAAGACACTACCCAGAGATTTCGCCCTCATTTTGTGAGGACTTTATGATCTGAGTTCTGGTTTCCTATAGGCGCAAGCCCCTATAGTTAATTACCCCTCCCGATAACGAGAGAGAACTTTCGATTAAGGCTAGTCGTCGATCAGATACGTATAGAAATACGTGTTATCTGGCATATAGTAGCAGCAATTGGTTTAGGTATTTGAAAATTGGAAATGGATTTGGAATTTGGGAGATTTCAGATGTTTGATATTTAAAATAGAAACTGCACCATCTATCACTTAAAGCGGATGGTGGGGGAATGGATGATGGGCCCGATCAAGATCCCATGGTTCCGTCATCCCGGGCCATCATGGTCCCTGGTCTACTTAGTCAGAGGAGGTAGTCGACCCAACCTGACAGAAGGATCCTTGTCGGCAGCCATGGGTTGCTTCGTCCAAGGGAACCTTGTAGACCGGGGTTGGTGTTTGTCTAAGGGGACAAATTTAAATCCACCTTAGCTTACAGAGAGCTTTATGCCCTATCGATCATATCCTATTGATTCATATCTCAAGGATTTAACGCCATTAAGGAGCGTATTGGCTCTGGCCATAACCGCTATCTGTGGTGCCATTTAGCGGCAAAACCACTCGGTTTAGAGGGCCCCGGGTCATAACCGTTTACCTGCAGTGCCATTTGGCGGCGAAACTGCCGGTTAGAGGACACGTACCACGTCCTTACTGGCAAGAGATTGTTTGAGAATGGATCCTAGTGATATTTCGACTAGGCATTTAACTCTTTTGTGAGCTAGAGTAAATTTTAATTTGTCCGCCTCGACAAACTATTGCGGAGGGCGGATGGATTTTGCTTCAAGTGCATTGATGGATTTATTTCATTTTTAAATATTTTTGGATTTTGGGATTTTTGAGTTTTTGTAGTATTTGGGTGGAGCTTTGGAATATTTGAAATAAAATTTTGGATATTTGGGAGATATTTTGAAAATATTTGTAAACCCCTCCGGTTGAGATAACCAATCAATACGGCCATCATCGGGGTGTTCGTGGGGTTATTTCTATTTATGGATTGAACCTTGTCAACTCTGTCGGGCTGTCAACAGAGGATCGGGTTTTGTAGGCTTTAAGCATTTATTAGTGAATTCAAATTGTTGTAGGCCTTGATGGCCTAATATATGAATATTTTAAAGCAAATATACCGGTCGCCACGACTTTATATTTGCTTAATGGTTCGAACCCTGTCGACTTCTATTGACCCGTATAGAAGGATCGGTTTCGAACCTGAATTCACTTGTCAATCCGCGCAGCATCCCTAGACGCCACATGTGTACCAATAACACGCTCGTCGGGGCTCATGCGGGTTGAGAATATATTTCCCTCTTTAGTGTACCTATGTGTATACAAACTACGGTGCACTTGTGTGGGAGTATTTTGAATGTATTTGTAGACGCCTTCTGTCTGCTTGTACGAATGTTGCAGATCCGGTGGCGTGGCGTAGCAGCTTCTGAATGGAGTTGTTCGCTGCTTTGTACAGGTAGACTGTCGTGCACTATTTATTGATTTTTGTAGGTGGGTCATAGCGCACTAACTAATCTCCTGCCTTAGGTCATAAGAGATTGCACTTGTCGTATTCTTCATGTATTTTATTGTGGTATTTGATCTCGTATAGTATATCCGCTAGTGTTATAGGTGGGCAGGTAGATGTACTCCATATATTGAAATTGACTTCAGGATACTGCACTTACTGAAGTCTTTCTGCATCTACCCATCAGTGGCATGTGGTACATACATCTGTCTTCGTAGAGAGGTCGTATGTTGCAGATCTTTTATCTTTGCTTGCATGCGGATCAATGTCCTTGTTCTTTGTTGATGGTTGCTTGCGAGCTTGAGTACATTTGATTGCATGAGTCTCCATCATCATTTGTGAGTGAATGATGTTTGTGGATCCTATAGTCGCTGCAAGTCTTCCTTTTCACAACAAATTTCATATGTATTCCTTTATATTTAGTTTGATCCTTTGTTGGTATGATAGCATCTTGATGTTGATTGAAGACTTTGTCATATTGATGATGATCATGCCACTTTGATTGAATGACTTGAGCCACACCAATTTCATCACTCCTTATTTATGTGATAATTTTCCAGTGATGTTTGCATTCTAATTAGCATGAAGGTTCTTCCACATTCATATGAGAGCTTCATATTTTGATTGCAAATATATTGGTTGGAATGAGATGTATGGATCATAAGTCTCTCATTGCTCTTGGAGGTAATTCATAACTTGTATGGTGGATTTGCTGGTCTTTGATTGTTAACGATGGACGAGCCTTGTTGAACCTCATAAATCTTCTAGTACTATGTGAAGATGGTTCAAATATTGTGTAGCAAACTTGCTTAATAACATGTTCATCCCTTGTCTAGCATGAAGGCTTTCAACATTTGTGTGAAGCTTCATGCTATTGGCTGTAGGTATGTCATTACATTCATGCTCTTTCAATCATTACAATTACTCCAAATCACCCACATACAAGATTGAGGTAGATGTATGAATCATTCATAAACATGCTAAATTGAAATACATGAATCCTTTACTTATCCATTTGATATTCACTTGAATACATAATGGACTAAGTATTGGTTCATCACATGATATCTTGAGCTTAGCTTTTTATAATCTCTCCAAATTAGATCATTTATGATTCTTTCAAATTTTTATGTGTTTCAACTTGAATTCAAGCTCAAGTGTAGTCCTCCATTAGTTCTCTTTCACTTAGTTCAAACTCAAGTTTGAGATTCATAGTTCTTGCACATGTTCAAAGTGTTCAAGCTCATAGATCCTTTGATGTTCAAAAGCTTACAAGTTCAATTTCAAGTTCTCGTAGTTTTGTTCGAGTCCAAATTCATTTAAGATCCTTGCAAGTTCAGGATTGATTTTTAGTTCAATTTCATTTCATTGTTCATTTAAGTCCAAATTTTGTTCTTTTGAGTTCAATCAGGTCTAGGTACGAGTCTCATTGGATGTGCAAATCAAGTCCAAGTACGGTCCGTCTTCACCCGAAATTTCGGCAGCCTCCCGGCGTCTCCCCCGTTTAGGGGGGAAAACTACGAGAAAACTGGGCCTTTCCCACCACGCGCAATAAAGGCGTGTATGGTAGGTGCCCTCTTTCGAGGACAACCGCGGCCATGATTTTTCTTCCCACCACGCGCAATAAAGGCGTGTATGGGGCTCTGACGGTACCTGTTTAAAAGATGCACAGTTCGCTTTCCCCCCGCTCGGGGGTACTTATGAGTGACACAATTTGCTTTCCCCCCCGCTCAGGGGTACTTATGAGTGACCCCGCCTCGCCGTAGGTGCCGCACCGGGGGTCCCTTCCCACCACGCGCAATAAAGGCGTGTATAGGCGGTTTTCCGGTGCGCGCCACGAACACCGAAGTAGAGTTTAGGTGATTCCCGCCTCGTCGTAGGCGTCGGACCGGGGTCCCATCCCACCACGCGCAATAAAGGCGTGTATAGGCGGTTTTCCGGTCCGCCGCACACAACCGAAGCGACAATCTGAGTTCAGAGGATTCGTACCTTCGCGGGGAATGTCGGTGTCGGCCCGAGGATCGAGAGAGAAAGACATCATTTAATTTATAACTAATTACCAATTATATATAATTAATTATATTTGACATATAATTAACTATATACAATTTATAATTAACTATAAATTAAATATATATATGATTTATAATTAATTATAAAAATAATTATAATTAATACATATTTAATTTCAAAATTAATTATAAATTCATTAGATTTATTTTACAATTAATTTAAAAATAATAAAAATTAATTATATTTAATCCATAATTAATTATAATTAATTTAAAATTAATCATAACTTAATTAAATTTAATTTATGATTAATCAAAAATTAATTATAATTAATTATATTTTGAAATATAATTAATTATGCTAATTTAAATTAATTATAAGTAAATCATTTTAATTTATAATTTATGATAAATTAAATATAATTAATTATATTTAAGTTAAAACTAATTATAAATAAAAAATTAAATTAGGTTAAACCTAATCTTTATTAAACAGAGAGTTTAAATCTCTTAAACTCTCTGTTTAAGAGATTTGGCCGAAGAAGCATGCGAAGGGGAGAGGGCCACCTACACAGCCAACGGTCTCCTGTTCGTGCTTTCGATCAAAACCGATCCGACAGGAAGGGAATGGCACCGGACTGAGCGAAGTCGGACAGCACGATGGAGTCGGAGTCGAGAGCCCCCCACCTCCTGTTTCCGATCAAAATACGTAACTTCCGATCGGACAAGAGAGACGGGCAGAGACGCTGGGCTTCAGAGGTCGGGAGTGGTAGTGGAGGCGTCGGCCTGCTGGAGTGGAGGTAGGTTGATTTCTTCCTCCTTCTTCCTCTCTCACTCTCACTCTCTCTTTCTCTCTGTCTCTGTGTTCGGGTCGGACGAGAGGTTGGGAGAGGTCTGCCGAAGGAAGAGGAGTTGTGCGGGGTTCGGTCGTGTGGAAGCAGCGTGAAAGAGCGAATGCTTACGGGAAGGAGAGGAAGTAGCGATGGGAGCTCGGTCGCGTGTAAGAAGCTGGGTGATCGGCTTCGTTTTATAGCCGCGAATGGGAGGCGATCGAAGCGGTTCGCAGGAATCCCGCGAGGAACGTCGGATGGATTTGCGGGATTTGATCAGTTCGGCGCCGAATCGGCGTGATTTCGGGATTCAACGGACATGAGGTGAGCTGCTTTTTTTTTGTTCTTTGGATAACACATTGAGGTTAACAAATGCCCCCCAACAAATGTGGTACGCGTTTGGAGCGAATCATATTTGTTGTAAGCTGTTTGACCTTGTGGATCTATAGATATTTGTTCTAGATGTCACACAGAGGTTTTCATTTAGTGGATCTCCAAAAATTCGCTTGGATGTCACACTACGATTTTCTTTTAGTGGATCTCCAAAATTCGCTTGGATGTCACACTACGATTTTCTTTTAGTGGATCTCCAAAATTTTGCTCGGATGTCACACTAAGATTTTCTTTCTCAATAGATCTCTTCGATGTATCAATAGATGGTTGAGATACTGATTTCTTTTGTCCTATGCTTTGTGCTGCGGACATTGATGGAGGATTGCCTGATTTATCAATAATGATTTTTCAGGAGATTTTTGTACCTTCAGCCCTCTGCTTTCTTGCTTTGGCGGGCTTGTTGAAGGAGTAGATGCCGATGACCTAAACCCTTAGGTTTGTATTAGGTCGATGGCCAAAAGTCATCGGTCCAAAGCTTTATGCATAGCGGACTTGTTGATGACAGAATCCACTTAGTTCGGCCTTGGGCTTTTCACGAACTTTGGGATAATTTTCTTCGGTCCTTTGCTTTGTGCTTTGGCGGACTTGTTGAAGAAAAATTCCTTCGATCCTCGCTTTGTGCTTTACGGATTTGTTGAAGGATTTGCAGGTTTTGGACTCAATTGATAGTACCGAACGTAGGTAGTATCTTGATCCTTAACCACTTGAGAAGACTTTAATCTGAGTCACTTGAGTTTATCAGATCGGGAGAGCTAGAATTTGACAGCTCTTCGTCCTCTGGTTGCTGAGATGGGGGTTCCTCTACTGCGGCCTTTCTTATGGCTTGTTGAGTAGATGGAGCTGCCAGCGATCTGGCCATATTTGGGCTTGTTGGATCCGACCTCTTACACCCATTTAGGCTTCAGACTTGAGTTATGGGAATTGCGCTCCCCAATGCTGATTTTGCTGAAGTTGGTAGATTTGGTGTCATCCTTTGTGGTTGCAGATTTTAGAGCCTACGAACATTAGTGGTTGTTCGAGACTTATCCTTCCACTAGAACTTTGATTCTCCAGTCATTTGGGAGAATTTTGTAGACTACGATCACTTGAACTGGTCGAGTTAAATTTGCTTTCGTACTTCCTACAGTCCCTACTGACGGGTTGACGAAGTGGGGGTTCCGCTACTACGGCCTTTCTTATGGCTTGTTGAGTAGACGGAGCTGCCAGCGATCCGGCCATATTTGGGCTTGTTGGATCCGACCTTTTACTCCCATTCGAACCTTAAGCTTCAGGCTGTCGAAAGACTTTAAGCTTCTTTGGCTCAATTTTGTAGGAGTGCGTAGCCACAAAAGTCACTTTCTTGACCTTTGAGTCTTTGTTTGTTGGAGAAGACGGTGTCTCTAACTCTTGAAAGACCACCTGCATATACTTTGGAAAACAAATATTTGTATTCTTTAGTACAAAAGAATATCTGGATTGATAATTTTAAATATTTATTCGGGGATCTCGGCATGCAGCGCGATGTCGACCCGAATAAATATTTAAAATGCCCCCTGTCTCGCAGGGACATTTCAGCATGGAATAGATTTGGAATATAAGGTTTTAAATATTCATTTGGGGATCTCGGCACGTAGCGCGATGTCGACCCAAATGAATATTTAAAATGCCCCCTGTCTCGCAGGGTCATTTCGGATAGGTTTTTTTGTCGTCTTTGAGATTTTAAATATTTATTTGGGGATCTCGGCACGCAGCGCGATGTTGACCCAAATAAATATTTAAAATGCCCCCAGTCTGATGGGGGATTTTGAAATGCGTTCTTGCTATACAAGAGAATTTCAAAATATAAGCATGCATTGATAACTATGTATATAAAATATTGTTCATCACAAAATACATTAGTTATGGAATTTTCATGCATGATATTTCTTTAAATGTCGACCGTTGATTGGTGGCATAGGCCTCTGACCGTTCAGATCGATCAACTGATATGCTCCTCCTTGGTACACTTTCTCGATGACGAAGGGGCCTTCCCAATTGGATACGAATTTTGCCCACCAATTTTTCGTGTGGGATGATTGGTCTTCTCAGCACCAGGACCAATTCCCCTTCCTGAAATGATCGAGGACGCACCATTCGATCAAAAGGACTTTGCCATTCTTCCTCGGTAGATTTCCAAATTTTGTTGGGCTTGTAACCTGCGTTCATCAAGTGCATCGAGCTCTTCCATTCTGAGGCGGGCATTTTGCTCTTGAGTGAGATCATTCTGAATTGCTACCCGGAGTGACGGTAGTTCAATCTCCAATGGTAATACAGCTTCAACACCGAACACTAATGAATAAGGAGTGGCTTTGGTTGGCGTCTTGTAGGTTGTACGATAGGCCCACAGTGCTTCTGCCATCTTCGTATGCCATTCTCTTTTATTCTTTGTGAGGATCTTCTTCAACAATTTCACCAGCGTCTTGTTGAAGGCTTCTGCCAATCCATTTGCCCTTGGATTGTATATGGATGAATATCGCCAATCGATTTTTGTGCCGATCAACGAACTTATAAATTTTTGTACTTTTGAATGCAGTACCATTGTCTGAGATTATTCGGCGTGGCACACCGAATCTGTAAACGACATTGTGGGTGAAGAAAATTGATCACATGCTCGGATGTGACCTCTCTGAATGGAGCTGCTTCTGCCCACTTGGAAAAGTAGTCTGTTGCTGCCAGAATAAAAACGGTGTCCCCCGCTGATGATGGCGGATCTATTGGCCCGATTATATCAGTGCCCCAGCATTCAAATGGCCAGGAAGCTATTGTTGGGTGTAGTGGATTTGGAGGCTGATGTATAACATCACCGTGAATTTGACATTCGTGACACCTCTTAGCGTGATCGATACAATCCTTGACCATAGTTGGCCAATAATATCCCATTCTCTTGATTTTAGCAGCCATTTTGGGACCTGACTGATGTGCTCCACAAAGCCCTTCGTGGACTTCTGTCACTACTTTATCAGCTTCCTTGGTCCCCAGGCACCTTAGCCACATTTGATCAAAGGCTCGTCTGTACAACGTATCATTAACAAATGCGTATCTCAACGCCCTTTTTCGAATTTGTGCGGCCATAGACTTTTCTGTCGGGAGTTTGTTTTCCTTGAAGTAGTCAATGAATGGCTGTCTCCAATCATTTTCGACTTCAATATCTAAACAATGCCACCACGATTCTGAAGCTTGACTAGCTTTACGTCTCTTGGCCACATGATGTTCTTCTGGATAATTCTCCATAACGATCTGATGGAGAGGCCGAGGGTCAACTGGAGTTTCATCCTGCTGACTTGAATCCGGAATTCCTTCTGCCCTCGGGAATTGTAATAGAGCAGGCTCCAAGACCCTACGAGTGTAAACCCCGATGAATATGGGACTCTCCTCGTTGATGTTCGCCATTTCTTTGGCTAATTTGGCCAACAATCTGCTTTAGCATTCTGTCCTCGAGGAACTCGAGCCATTTTGACATTTGGTACTTGCTTCAGAAGCTCGAGAGCTCGTCGGTGATAGTGGGCCAATTCAACTTTGCCAACCTTGTAAATTCCAAGTACTTGATTTATTACAAGTTGAGAATCACCAAAGATTTGAAGATGTTGGATCCTGACATCGATCGCAATCTCCAGCCCTGCTAATAGCGCTTCGTATTCGGCTTCGTTTATTGGTCCGAGGTTCAGTCAAACTGAATGAAAATCTCATTATACCTCCCTCCGGTGCTACGAAAATGAGACCGATGCCGGCTCGGGCTCTTGCAATATTTGGAGGTCGGACAGGTCTAATAGACGATGCCCCATCAAAGTACATTTCCCAGAATGGTAGCCTTTCATTCTCCTCGACCTGCATAATCTGCTCATCGGGCAAATCATCATTTAGCGGAGAATCAGCTGGGATTGGGTGTGCAGCAAGAAAATCTGCCAAGGCCTGTCCTTTCACCGCCTTCTGTGGCATGTATATGATTTCAAACTGCAACAACAATACTGCCCACCTGGCTAGACGACCTGTCAACGCTGGTCTTGTCATCAAGAACTTCAGCGGATCGATCTTTGATATCAGTGTGATTTTATGGGATAACATATAGTGGCGGAGTTTCTGAACTGCAAAAATCAGCGCCAGACAATGCTTTTCAATGGGAATAACGGCTTTCTGCTCCAATCAACCTTCGACTGATATAGTAGAGCGCATTTTCTTTTCCCTCTTCATTATTCTGGGCCAATAGTGCTCCGAGGGACTCTTCTAGTGCAGCTGTATACAATATAAGAGGCTTCCCCGGAATCGGCGCTGCTAGGATAGGCGGATTCAGCAGATATCTCTTGATGCTATCAAACGCCTCCTGACATTCTGTATCCCATTTGAAACGGACGTCTTTCTTCATTAGTTTTGAAAATGGCTGGCACCTACCCGATAGATTTGATATGAATCTCCGAATGAAAGCCAGTTGTCCTTGCAATGATCGGAGCTGTCGAAGGTTCCTTGGCGGTGGCATCTCCGTGATTGCCTTAATTTTGTTGGGGTCGATCTCTATTCCTCGATGACGAACAACATACCCCAGGAATTTGCCGGAAGAGACCCCAAAAGCACATTTGAGAGGATTCATCTTCAGATCAAACTTTCTGATTCTCTCAAATACTATTCTGAGATCTTTTAAGTGATCATCTCGGCCAAGGCTTTTAACAACAAGGTCATCTACATAACACTCGACCTTCTGATGTATCAAATCATCAAATATGTGAGTCATCGCCCGCTGGTAGGTGGCACCAGCGTTCTTCAGGCCAAAGGGCATGACTGTGTAGCAGAAAATGCCGATGGGTGTCCTGAACGATGTATGTTTTTCATCTTCGGGCGCCATCTTGATTTGATTGTATCCTGACGATCCATCCATGAAGGAGAACATGTCGTAGTTGGAAGTGTTGTCAACTAGGAGTTCGGATACAGGGAGTGGAAAATCATCTTTTGGGCACGCCTTATTGAGGTCCCTAAAGTCAATACAGACACGAATTTGTCCGTTCTTCTTCTTCACTGGGACGATATTAGCAATCCAGTCAGCGTACTTTTCTTCTCGGATAAAGCCGGCATCAATGAGCTTCTTTGTCTCTGCAATCACCTGTTCTTCAATCTCCAGTCTCATTCTCCTTGGAGCTTGTTTAACAGGTACTACTTCCGGTTTGATTGCTAATCTGTGAACTGCTACGTCAGGGGATAAGCCAGGCATCTCAGCATATGTCCAGGCAAAGCAGTCCCTGAATTCATAGAGAAGTTCTTTTATTTCTTCTATTTGATCCTCGGGTAAAAGAGAACTAATGAAGGTTGGGCGAGGGTCTTCCTCAGTTCCCAAGTTGACTTCTCTTAATTCATCCATAGTGGCTGCCTGTCCACCATCTTCAAGCTCTTCTGGTGCAGGTTCGGCTTCTACGGGCTGCTCATCATAATCATCAGCCTCGTATGTATCTTCAGCATCACCATCTTCGGATTCAATTTCCACGTATGTGATGGCTCGACAAATCTCCTTCCGGAGGAATTTTCTTTTGATGAATCCAATACCTTTATATGCGTCTGTATCTTTCTGCCGTAACGGACGCGGACTCCTCCCATACCAGAGGCCCAAACTTGTACGAAGTTGTCGCTTGGTGGTAGGAATATTGACTTGCTTTCGTAGCATTCTCTGAATATTTTTGGTATTGAACCTAGGTAGCCTCGTAGGAAATAACTCTTCAGAATCGAGGATCATGCAATCCCAATCATGATTCTCCTCTTCACGAACTCCCGTAGAATATAACACATTCTTTGGAATAGTCCCATTTTTACGGGGAGGCAGATAGAGAGTGGCGAGTTCTTCAACATTATGCACCTCACGCGGAATGATTTCTTTGAAGTGTTGTAAAG
Source organism: Dendrobium officinale (assembly GCA_019514585.1). Lineage (NCBI taxonomy): Eukaryota > Viridiplantae > Streptophyta > Magnoliopsida > Asparagales > Orchidaceae > Dendrobium > Dendrobium officinale. The sequence goes on from CM033700.1 coordinate 8,166,405, forward strand.
GAACACGCGTAACTACGAGTACACTATCTGAAATTGATAGACTGTCAATTCTTCTAGAGAACACACATTCTGCACCGTGTTCATATAAATGGAGTCGTAGTCATAATCATCATTTGAAAATTCGACCTGCCTGCTCCATTCATCCGTGGACTGGCATACTTTCCGAGATTTGGCAGGAATAACATCGTCTTCATCTGTGTCACTTCCCAGATGAGGTATAAATTTCTTCTCTTTGGGAATGGTCGGTGCCTTGGGAAGAGTCGGCGCTGCCTTCTTTCTCCCCACCTGCTTTTTCTCACCTTCTCTTTCAGGTCGCTTTACAGCCTTTGAATTTGATGCTCTAGCTTCGAGGGAGCTCGAAGACTTCTGCTTCTTTGGCATGAAATACCGTGCATCTTCATAAACTGTTGCTTCATGAACTGTGAAAGGCTGAATGTCACCAGAGATCCTGAATTCTTCTCCATCTTTGAGATATTTCATACACTGGTGTAATGTTGACGGGACAATGCCATACTCATGCAACCAGGGACGACCTAGTAGCGCCTTGAATGAAGTATCCGCGTCGATCACATGGAATTTGGCTTCTGTATGGAGCTCTCCAAATACAAGAGGGAGCATGAATGATCCAAGGGTCTTCTGCCCTTTTTCGTTAAAACCATGCACCATCAACTTATCTGGCCCGAGGTGTTCCACATCAAGGCAGAGGGATCTCAGTGCTTTCAAGCTTATCAGATTGATTGAGGATCCAGGATCGATTAGGATTCGACTGATAATCAACTTATCGCTCTCTGCAGTAACGTACAGAGGACGGTTATGGTCTGCAGTTCCGAGCATCATATCCTCTTCGGAGAAAGTAATGAATGGCTCATTACGAGCTTGCAGAACTTCAGTCAAACTTCGTTCAGCAAAATACGCCTCGTATCTTTCGGGATCTTTGAGAGCCTGAATCAGAGTCTCCCGAAGGTCTTTAGACATCACCAAGGCGTCGTATATACTGAGTTGTGCTGGGATTTTTCTCAAATGGGATAAGATATTGTAATCTATCCCCTTGGATGAAGTGTTCTTTTTCTTAAGATCTTCAGAGATAATATCATCGTTGATAATTATTTCTTTTTCCTTATCTTTATTGGAGACCCCTTTCTTCGGTGGAGGCGGTAGTATTTTTCCGCTTCTTAACTGCACTTGAGCAATCTCCTCCGGTTCAGAGTCATTTAATGGAGTATTTTCTTCAGAATCAGCCATTGTTGCATCTAGGGACTCATCTATTGATTCAGAATCACCACCCAGGTTTACATGTCCCATCCGAGACGCTATGCTAGGGTCTGATTCGTCTCCCTCTGGAAAATATAAATCCTCCTCCGAGCTGTAATCCATTGGCAAAAAACCATCATACAGGATTCAGAGGGTACTTCTTCTGTGTATTCTTCTTTCAATGAGGTACTCGGCGCCACTGAGATGACCCGACATACTTCCTTGGGAAGAGAATTCTCATCATTTTCTTCGGCTTCACCTATCTTAAGCTCCGACATGAAGTCAGCGAGCTTGACAGGTCGCCTCACAGTCTGGCAATATTCATCCAAACTGTTGATAACTCTCTGAGTTTCAGTCATTTTCTCCTTAGGCTTTTTCAGCTTGGTTTTCTTCTTGGATGATTTCTTCTTTTCAGTCTTTGAAAAACTAACTTGGTTGGAAAATTGTTTTGAAGTAGAAGGTCGTACCACTGGCAGTGCCTTCAAATCTATCATTGGCTCAATAGGAGATTTCCACTTTACACCTGAAACTCCTTCAAGCTGCTTCAACATTTTCACAGTCTTCTTGGAGACCGCAGTCTCCCACTTTTCTTCTTGAATTGGCTTCTTTTCATTTCTTCTTTCCTCAACCAGAGGTACGGAAGAGGATGTGACCACGCGAGTTGATTCTTTTTTAGGGTGAGACAACACATTGTCGGACAATGTTAGTTCCCCTTTTTGATATTTTCTTTCAAGCCAATCCTTAAAGATGTAGCAATCTTCAATAGGATGGCTGAGTACCCGATGATATGGGCAATAATTTGGGTCACCAGTGTGCTTCGACTCTTCGGGTCTCTTGCATTCAGGCAGTTCTAAACCCGATTTCAATACTTGTCGAAATAATTTGGCGACACTTTCCCTTTTGAATGAATACTCTTTATTCATTTTATCTTTAAGGGATTGGAACATTCTGTCACCAGTTCCTATTGCCTGTCTTTGGCCTCCAGCTTGATAAGTTTTCAGCTTATCGTTTCCCCCGAATATCAGCTTCGGTTGGGGGTTGGGGTTGTAGGCCTGTTTGGGCTTTTCTTGATATTGCATCGGCTGCTTGCCCTTGTCTACATTGTAAATCACCTGCTTTTCTCTATCAGCTCTGGAGAAGAATGTAGAGTCGGCCTCACCCCTTCTAGCACCTGGGGCCTTGGCCTTCTTGGGCTTATCAAAGTGATTTTCTGATCTGGACAAATTCAGTTTCTCAAATTTGGCCACTCTGTCGAGCAAGTCTTGAAATGTATTTATCGTAGCCATGCACAGGAAGGGTTGCATCTTGTCATCAATGTTGCCCATTAACAACTGTACAGCATGCTCTTCTTCTAACTGTTGCTCACACTTCATGCTCAAATTTCGCCAGCGAGTGATGTATTTAGTCACTGATTCTTCTCTTTTTCTCTTATCTAGAGCGAGGTCAGCGATCGTTATCTTCTCTGTTGCACTGGCAAACCTCTTCACGAACAGAGATTCTAACTCTGCAAAGGTTTTCACAGAATCATTTGGCAGTTCAGCGTACCATTCGAAAGCGGTTGCTGTCAAACTGCTGACGAATTGTCGGAAGAGTAGGGCGTCATTTCCTCCTGTATTCCCACAGGTGGCTTTAAACTGTGCCAGGTGCTGCCTGGGGTTGTTATTACCATTGAAAGTATTGAACTTTGGTACAGAATATCCTTTTGGGTACGGTACTTGGTCGTACTCAGCAGGATACGGACGACCTTTGCCCACCAACTTTTCTGCTTGATCGACGGCTATAATAGCCCTGATCTTCTCAGTGATAATTCCTTCTAACTGTGCAGCAGTTACTGGCTCGGAGGTACTTGCAACATTTTGTGGGGTGGGCTGACGGACAATATTATGGGCTTCGCGACCACCTTCAGGAGCTCCCTGTACTCCTGAACCTTGTGGCACTTGGAAGTTTGGAGGGTCAGCAGGAGGATTAGGCATGGCACCAACAGCGGCAGTTCTCTGCATCATCTGCATCATTGCCCCCATTTGAGCCATCATCTCAGTCATTTTCTCATTTAACTGAGAGATTTCCCTGTCTTTGGCTCTCATTTGTCGTCTCATCTGTCGCCGCATTTCAGCGAGTGTAACGTTTTCGGCCTCAGAAGGGTTTTCATCTACTTCCTCCACTTCTTCTTCTTCTTGAGAATGACGACTTGCCAGTGGTGGACCCTTCTCTACGACGACGACGGTACACTTGCCTGGGTGGCGGTTGCCAACGCTCTTCATCTTCATCATCATCATAATTGACGCCATCATCAATGTCTACATGTGTCACCATATAGACAACTTCCATGTCTAGGGTGTCATTTATTTCTTTGATTTCTTTTTCTAGATTTTCCTCTAGAAATTCATTAATATTTTCTTCTAAATTTTCTTCAATGTTTTCATCCCCTTCGAGGTATTCTTGTATATTTTCATCCTCTTCAAGGAATTCCTCATCTTCTATATTTTGATCATCTATATTTTCTTCCAGTAGTCGGATCTCCGAGCGACGACGCCATTGGATTTCCGGCTCTTGATTAGGCACGGGGACTTCTTCGATTAGTGGGCTGCGATCGAAGTTAGTCTCTTCTTTTGGAGGAGATGGAGGGCGACGGGATCCCCTGGAAGATTCTCCAAAGTGTCTACCATCTGGAGGAATGTCATTATGGGTCCTTTTTGGGGCCCACTTCTGATGTTGTTTGTAGATGGGGGCGGATCTCCGGGAAGCCTCACCGGATGTCACGCCCAGATCAGTTCCTCTTTCTCTTCTTTCTTTTTCATTTCTCCGAGGCTTTGGCCTCCAGACTTGTTTCCCTTTCCACCGGGACCTTTCAGCGGCGGATCCCTGAATCTGTAATTCAGGTGTCACGCCCCGATATTCACCGCGTGAAACATACTGTCTTTCTCTTCTTTCTGTAGCAAAGGACAGACGCTCCTTTGGCGGGGTTCTCCTAGCCTCGATCACCAAAGGCCGTTGGAATTTCTTTTTCTTCAGCCCCTTCTCCTTTACAGTCTTCAGGACTCTGTATACTCGAGCAGACAGAGTTTCGGGCTCTTTCTTCTTTGGAGGGATTGGGGCTTCAGGCCGTCGATCCCAAAAAGATTTCTTTAACTCTCCAGTAGAGCTATTTCTTTTGACCCATTTCAGGTCAGTAAACTTGTTCCGAGTGGGAACATTGGCTTCAGGCACTTGGGCCGACAGATTGGAAGGATGGGTCGGCAGTTGTTGATGCTGAGCTCGGAGCTCAGCATTCATTTTTCTTCTCTGCCTCCTTGTAAGCCTTCCTCCAGATGAGGAGGCTTCAGCATCATATTTCCCAGGTGCAGATAACCTGGTTGGCAGGGGTGGGTGTGGTGTTTGCAGTCACCACAGAGATTTTTCCATCAGCCACAATCCTCTTGGTGGCTGGGATGTCAGGCTGTGATAGCCTCTCGAATACAGAAATCCTACCACGAGGATTTTCAGCAACAGGTCGTTGTGCTGGCAGATGCACACGACGGGTGACAGCTTCATCAGCATTGAATCTTCTGGCAGACTTCTCAGCATTCCTATCATTCACAGGAATGGCGGCATTCCTTGCAGCAATCGCCGGGAAGTCAACACTACCAAACTGGATGGTAGCTCCGGCATTTCCGGTCTCAATAACAGCATTAGCCAGTTGGATCCTGGCTCCTCGTCCCAGTTGGACGGTCATCGGGGTGTTCTGTAGATCCATCTGCATAAATGAAAGGCAAGGGTTAGTAATCAGAATCTGATACATCACCCCGCACTTTCAAAATGCAGAGACTTGCACAGAACACAAAAATAAGAGAAGATAACATTAGCGAGCAATTCAAATAATATAAATCTAAAATACTGCTAAATACGTTATCTCAATAAAAATTTTTGAACGATCATTCTTTAGAAAATTCAAATATTTAATTTCTTGAATGATCATTTTGAAAGATTCAGAATTTTGAGTACGATTTGATATAGCTGCTACTATAGCACTGAGACGACTAGCCAAAGATGGAAAGAGAAACCAAACCCCAGCGGAGTCGCCAGAAATCTGTAGGCGACTACGATGGTTGGCTTTTAGCTTTATCGGGACCTTTCAGTGATGGATTTTTGGACATAAGGACCAAATGTCACATCCTGATGTTCACCGTACAGAATTCAGTATAGATTAGCTACTACTATAGCACTGAGACGACTAGCCAAAGATGGAAAGAGAAACCAAACCCCAGCGGAGTCGCCAGAAATCTGTGGGCTCCGAAAATTCGGCCCCGGCCTCCGCTCGCTTTTCTTTATTCGGCGAGGGAGTTTTAACGAACTAAGTTCCGAGGTAAATTTTGGAAGGCAGATGGGTTTGTAGATAAGACACTACCCAGAGATTTCGCCCTCATTTTGTGAGGACTTTATGATCTGAGTTCTGGTTTCCTATAGGCGCAAGCCCCTATAGTTAATTACCCCTCCCGATAACGAGAGAGAACTTTCGATTAAGGCTAGTCGTCGATCAGATACGTATAGAAATACGTGTTATCTGGCATATAGTAGCAGCAATTGGTTTAGGTATTTGAAAATTGGAAATGGATTTGGAATTTGGGAGATTTCAGATGTTTGATATTTAAAATAGAAACTGCACCATCTATCACTTAAAGCGGATGGTGGGGGAATGGATGATGGGCCCCGATCAAGATCCCATGGTTCCGTCATCCCGGGCCATCATGGTCCCTGGTCTACTTAGTCAGAGGAGGTAGTCGACCCAACCTGACAGAAGGATCCTTGTCGGCAGCCATGGGTTGCTTCGTCCAAGGGAACCTTGTAGACCAGGGTTGGTGTTTGTCTAAGGGGACAAATTTAAATCCACCTTAGCTTACAGAGAGCTTTATGCCCTATCGATCATATCCTATTGATTCATATCTCAAGGATTTAACGCCATTAAGGAGCGTATTGGCTCTGGCCATAACCGCTATCTGTGGTGCCATTTAGCGGCAAAACCACTCGGTTTAGAGGGCCCCGGGTCATAACCGTTTACCTGCAGTGCCATTTGGCGGCGAAACTGCCGGTTAGAGGACACGTACCACGTCCTTACTGGCAAGAGATTGTTTGAGAATGGATCCTAGTGATATTTTCGACTAGGCATTTAACTCTTTTGTGAGCTAGAGTAAATTTTAATTTGTCCGCCTCGACAAACTATTGCGGAGGGCGGATGGATTTTGCTTCAAGTGCATTGATGGATTTATTTCATTTTTAAATATTTTTGGATTTTGGGATTTTTGAGTTTTTGTAGTATTTGGGTGGAGCTTTGGAATATTTGAAATAAAATTTTGGATATTTGGGAGATATTTTGAAAATATTTGTAAACCCCTCCGGTTGAGATAACCAATCAATACGGCCATCATCGGGGTGTTCGTGGGGTTATTTCTATTTATGGATTGAACCTTGTCAACTCTGTCGGGCTGTCAACAGAGGATCGGGTTTTGTAGGCTTTAAGCATTTATTAGTGAATTCAAATTGTTGTAGGCCTTGATGGCCTAATATGAATATTTTAAAAGCAAATATACCGGTCGCCACGACTTTATATTTGCTTAATGGTTCGAACCCTGTCGACTTCTATTGACCCGTATAGAAGGATCGGTTTCGAACCTGAATTCACTTGTCAATCCGCGCAGCATCCCTAGACGCCACATGTGTACCAATAACACGCTCGTCGGGGCTCATGCGGGTTGAGAATATATTTCCCTCTTTAGTGTACCTATGTGTATACAAACTACGGTGCACTTGTGTGGGAGTATTTTGAATGTATTTGTAGACGCCTTCTGTCTGCTTGTACGAATGTTGCAGATCCGGTGGCGTGGCGTAGCAGCTTCTGAATGGAGTTGTTCGCTGCTTTGTACAGGTAGACTGTCGTGCACTATTTATTGATTTTTGTAGGTGGGTCATAGCGCACTAACTAATCTCCTGCCTTAGGTCATAAGAGATTGCACTTGTCGTATTCTTCATGTATTTTATTGTGGTATTTGATCTCGTATAGTATATCCGCTAGTGTTATAGGTGGGCAGGTAGATGTACTCCATATATTGAAATTGACTTCAGGATACTGCACTTACTGAAGTCTTTCTGCATCTACCCATCAGTGGCATGTGGTACATACATCTGTCTTCGTAGAGAGGTCGTATGTTGCAGATCTTTTATCTTTGCTTGCATGCGGATCAATGTCCTTGTTCTTTGTTGATGGTTGCTTGCGAGCTTGAGTACATTTGATTGCATTGCATGAGTCTCCATCATCATTTGTGAGTGAATGATGTTTGTGGATCCTATAGTCGCTGCAAGTCTTCCTTTTCACAACAAATTTCATATGTATTCCTTTATATTTAGTTTGATCCTTTGTTGGTATGATAGCATCTTGATGTTGATTGAAGACTTTGTCATATTGATGATGATCATGCCACTTTGATTGAATGACTTGAGCCACACCAATTTCATCACTCCTTATTTATGTGATAATTTTCCAGTGATGTTTGCATTCTAATTAGCATGAAGGTTCTTCCACATTCATATGAGAGCTTCATATTTTTGATTGCAAATATATTGGTTGGAATGAGATGTATGGATCATAAGTCTCTCATTGCTCTTGGAGGTAATTCATAACTTGTATGGTGGATTTGCTGGTCTTTGATTGTTAACGATGGACGAGCCTTGTTGAACCTCATAAATCTTCTAGTACTATGTGAAGATGGTTCAAATATTGTGTAGCAAACTTGCTTAATAACATGTTCATCCCTTGTCTAGCATGAAGGCTTTCAACATTTGTGTGAAGCTTCATGCTATTGGCTGTAGGTATGTCATTACATTCATGCTCTTTCAATCATTACAATTACTCCAAATCACCCACATACAAGATTGAGGTAGATGTATGAATCATTCATAAACATGCTAAAATTGAAATACATGAATCCTTTACTTATCCATTTGATATTCACTTGAATACATAATGGACTAAGTATTGGTTCATCACATGATATCTTGAGCTTAGCTTTTTATAATCTCTCCAAATTAGATCATTTATGATTCTTTCAAATTTTTATGTGTTTCAACTTGAATTCAAGCTCAAGTGTAGTCCTCCATTAGTTCTCTTTCACTTAGTTCAAACTCAAGTTTGAGATTCATAGTTCTTGCACATGTTCAAAGTGTTCAAGCTCATAGATCCTTTGATGTTCAAAAGCTTACAAGTTCAATTTCAAGTTCTCGTAGTTTTGTTCGAGTCCAAATTCATTTAAGATCCTTGCAAGTTCAGGATTGATTTTTTAGTTCAATTTCATTTCATTGTTCATTTAAGTCCAAATTTTGTTCTTTTGAGTTCAATCAGGTCTAGGTACGAGTCTCATTGGATGTGCAAATCAAGTCCAAGTACGGTCCGTCTTCACCCGAAATTTCGGCAGCCTCCCGGCGTCTCCCCCGTTTAGGGGAAAACTACGAGAAAAAACTGGGCCTTTCCCACCACGCGCAATAAAGGCGTGTATGGTAGGTGCCCTCTTTCGAGGACACCGCGGCCATGATTTTTCTTCCCACCACGCGCAATAAAGGCGTGTATGGGGCTCTGACGGTACCTGTTTAAAAGATGCACAGTTCGCTTTCCCCCCGCTCGGGGGTACTTATGAGTGACACAATTTGCTTTCCCCCCCCGCTCAGGGGTACTTATGAGTGACCCCGCCTCGCCGTAGGTGCCGCACCGGGGTCCCTTCCCACCACGCGCAATAAAGGCGTGTATAGGCGGTTTTCCGGTGCGCCACGAACACCGAAGTAGAGTTTAGGTGATTCCCCGCTCGCCTCGTCGTAGGCGTCGGACCGGGGTCCCATCCCACCACGCGCAATAAAGGCGTGTATAGGCGGTTTTCCGGTCCGCCGCACACACAACCGAAGCGACAATCTGAGTTCAGAGGATTCGTACCTTCGCGGGGAATGTCGGTGTCGGCCCGAGGATCGAGAGAGAAAGACATCATTTAATTTATAACTAATTACCAATTATATATAATTAATTATATTTGACATATAATTAACTATATACAATTTATAATTAACTATAAATTAAATATATATGATTTATAATTAATTATAAAATAATTATAATTAATACATATTTAATTTCAAAATTAATTATAAATTCATTAGATTTATTTTACAATTAATTTAAAAATAATAAAAATTAATTATATTTAATCCATAATTAATTATAATTAATTTAAAATTAATCATAACTTAATTAAATTTAATTTATGATTAATCAAAAATTAATTATAATTAATTATATTTTGAAATATAATTAATTATGCTAATTTAAATTAATTATAAGTAAATCATTTTAATTTATAATTTATGATAAATTAAATATAATTAATTATATTTAAGTTAAAACTAATTATAAATAAAAAATTAAATTAGGTTAAACCTAATCTTTATTAAACAGAGAGTTTAAATCTCTTAAACTCTCTGTTTAAGAGATTTGGCCGAAGAAGCATGCGAAGGGGAGAGGGCCACCTACACAGCCAACGGTCTCCTGTTCGTGCTTTCGATCAAAACCGATCCGACAGGAAGGGAATGGCACCGGACTGAGCGAAGTCGGACAGCACGATGGAGTCGGAGTCGAGAGCCCCCACCTCCTGTTTCCGATCAAAATACGTAACTTCCGATCGGACAAGAGAGACGGGCAGAGACGCTGGGCTTCAGAGGTCGGGAGTGGTAGTGGAGGCGTCGGCCTGCTGGAGTGGAGGTAGGTTGATTTCTTCCTCCTTCTTCCTCTCTCACTCTCACTCTCTCTTTCTCTCTGTCTCTGTGTTCGGGTCGGACGAGAGGTTGGGAGAGGTCTGCCGAAGGAAGAGGAGTTGTGCGGGGTTCGGTCGTGTGGAAGCAGCGTGAAAGAGCGAATGCTTACGGGAAGGAGAGGAAGTAGCGATGGGAGCTCGGTCGCGTGTAAGAAGCTGGGTGATCGGCTTCGTTTTATAGCCGCGAATGGGAGGCGATCGAAGCGGTTCGCAGGAATCCCGCGAGGAACGTCGGATGGATTTGCGGGATTTGATCAGTTCGGCGCCGAATCGGCGTGATTTCGGGATTCAACGGACATGAGGTGAGCTGCTTTTTTTTTGTTCTTTGGATAACACATTGAGGTTAACATCATCGAAAATTGAATCGGGAGCTCCTCTTCCTCGAGCTCACACGACGCATAGACTAGGGTATGACATTGATCAACGATGAAAGTTTTGAAAATGGAACATAGTACATGGCTTGACCCAGATGAAATAATCCACTGTGCATATTTTACAAGAGCCCCCTATATCTTTATTTAATGGATTCCACTTGTGGATGATTTTTCTCACTTCACTTGGATTTACCCAATGTTATAAAAATCAGATACATTCCTCCACTTCAAACATTTTAAAATCATGACTGAGAAACAATTTGGTTTACCACTACTTATCTTATGTTCACATAATGGAAAAGAATATGTTAACAACACCTTCAAATCCTTTTTACTTCAACATGAAATTCAACATCAATCAGTTCAGTTGTCCCTACACCCCTCAATAAAACAGAATAGTTGAGTACAAAGATTGACATATTAATGAGACTACTAGAACCTTGCTTCTTGATGCCAGTTTGCACCCTACCAACTTTTGGTGTATAATAGACTTCCATCTCCTACTACAAACAATCGCTCACCCTATAAACTCCTATACAACATGGCACCAAACTATAAGTTTCTTAAAGTCTTTGGTTTCCAATGCTATCCTTTTATCTCCACCTCATCGTCGTCACAAACTTGCACCAAATGCAATATATTTTTCTTGACTATGTTGCTGCATCCAAAGGATATCTCTGCTTCAACCTAACCACTGGCAAAGTCTTTACCTCTATTCATGTCATATTTCAAGAAAATACATTTCCATTTCACAAAATTCTTCTATCCCTTAAGTCTTCTGCCATGCAGCCTACCTCAAACTCCACTATCTTCACTATCACACAGTACATCAAACATTCTATCTTCCCACACTCATCAATCCTCTCCACCTCACCCTCTACAATTGGACCTACGCATTCCACTTCTTCCAACTCCACATCGTCTATACCTCCACCTACAACTAAAGTTCATCTTATGCTTACCAGATTCCAAACTGGCACCTTAAACCTCGCTCTATCTTCAATCTTCTTCACTCCAACACTCAAAAGGATCCCACCTGCTACACTTCAGCCATTAAATTTCCTCATTGACGTCTAGCAATGCCGGATGAATATCAAGCCCTACAAACACTAGGAATGTGGACAATTATTACTCCTCTACTAACTCAAAATGATGTTGGTAGCAAATGGATCTTTAAAACAAAATTGCATGTTGATGGTACTGTTGCACGATACAAGGCACGCTTTATAGTTCAAGGATACAAACAAGAATATGATTTATATTTCAATGAAACCTTTAACCCGATGGTCAAATTTCAAACTCTTCGAGTATTTTTTGACAATTGCTCTTCACAACAATTGACAAATCAACCAATTGTATGTCTCAAATGCCTTCCTTCATGGTATACTATATGAAATAGTCTACATAGATCAACCTCAAGGTTTTAAAGACTCCAATCATCCTACATATGTTTGCAAACTCAACAAGGCTATTTATGACTTAAAACAAGCTTTGAGGCAGTGGTTTTCAACCTTTATAGATTATCTAATCCAATGGGGATTTGGATTCAGCACAGCTGATACATCGTTGTTAATCTATTCCAAATCAGCCATATCAATCTACCTAATCATTTTGTGGATGATATTTTTCTTATGGGAAACTCTTCAAATGTCATTTTTTCAGCTTTTGCAAGGTCTTCAACAGCATTTTCCTTAAAAGAATCTAGGTCAAGTACACACTTTTCTTGGTTTGCAAGTCCGAACGTTCAGCAACCGTTCCCCTTCTAAACCAATTCAACTATGCTAACTCCATTCTCGATGGAGCAGGAATGACTATGTGCAAATCTTTACAAAATTCAGTTGCCAACAAACCAGACAATTCTCTAACCGCATTGCTCCCATTCGCTGATCCTCGACTATATCAGAGTCTTTCTGATTCTCTGCAATATCTTAAGATTAATGTCCAGATATCTCATTTGTAGTAAATCAGGTTTGTCAGCACATGCACAGCCCTCTAAATCAATATTTTCATATGTTTAAAAGGATTCTTCGCTATCTCAAAGGCACACTTCATTTTGGATTACCCATTACATTCGGACCACTGAAACTCACTGCTTATGCGGATTTTGAATGGGTTGGTGATAAATAGGATAGGAAATCAACAACTGGGTTTTGTATATTCCTTGGTTCAACCATTATAAGTTGGAGTGCTAAAAAGCAAACAACGATAGCTCGATCATCAACCGAAATTGCTTGGCTTAGAAGATTACTCAATGAGTTTAACATTCCTCTTTCCCAACCAACACCTTTATATTGTGACAATATTTCTACTCTATCACTTGCAAACAATCTTGTGTTTCACGTCAGAATTAAGCAAATTGAGATTGATCATCATTACATTCATGAATGCATCAAATCTCAAATTATCATAGTTCATCACATAGCCACCTTAGATCAAACAACTGATATCTTCAGTAAAGGTCTTCCTAAACCAGAGATTTCTTCTACTCAGAGACAAATTAATACTTTGTTCCCAAATCATTAATTTTAGGGAGACTGATAGCAGTAATACTACAAGCAGGACCACAAATGATGACAAATCAATTTTCATAACAACGTCACCCTCTCTGCACACTGTCACTGGCAACAACAACAACTACCTCAACCGTCCGGTGCAGAAGTTTATGACAGTCATCTCAACCGTTCACTAATATACCTATCTAATGGCTGACCTTATCTCTCCTCTACGTCTCTATTATTTCTACAGTTATAAATACTTATACATGTGTTGTACTGAACAGGAGGAATAGATAAAAAAATGACTTAGTTCAATATACTTTCCATACTCTGTTTTTGGTTCTTTATTCTGTTTTACTGTTCTTGATTTCATCTGAAGCATTTATCAAAACAGAAAGATGAAGGGATAAAGCACCACTAACATTTCACAAGTAGTTCATAATTCTCCCGTCTGGCCATTCATGGAGGTGCCATAGATGGGATCTCTTAACATAAGCAAGCCGACTTATATGTCTAAATAACAAGCATTATAAACTTGAAAAATCGTGCAATCTTTTACACAGTAATGAATCGTGTACCATTTCTAACAATAAGGCTAATGAGACTTAACAACAAATCAAGAACTCTAAATACATACATCATAAAAGAAATAGAATGAATGTAGAAGAAGAGAATGGCAGCATGGGAGGAAAGAAAAACATGGATGCAGTGGAGCAAACCGCTGCCATAAATGGGTAAAAGGAGATTACAGATTGTCCGGGATAGCCAGCTGCTGGGCGCCACTTATATGAAGCGAGGAGTTCTGGATGAAGATTACAAGGCCACACTTGACTGGGTTGAAGCCTTCCCAGAGTGTGAAGGTGATGGTGCCGGAGACTGACTTCTTCATTGAGATGTCTTTGACCGTCGCAAGCTTCTCAAGGCGGCGAACTATGTAGTCATTGGCGAGGAGACGGCCCTTATTCTCCCCCTTGTTGATGTTAATCACCACACCACTCTGATACAGAGCAACCATCACATTGGCACCAGCGCTGTCAACTTTCGACCGTAATGGCCCACTCAGGGCAACCTGCAATGTCATTGGCGATGGCTTGCTGAAAGTTGCCTGCATGAGAGGTAGTCAAGTTACAACTCATTAGACTTAGTCTTCATTTGGTTATTCTGCATCTTCCCTAAAAGATAGTTTTAAAACTATTGTTTGAGAGAACGGAATTTTCTAACGGAAAAGTTAATATAAGAAAGCTTTTGAAAACAATATAAAAATGATATTCAGAACATGTTTAAGAAAAGTAATTTTATCGAACAAATAATTTTTTTTTGCTTTATCATTGCCCGACGAAAAAAATAGTAAAAATGGGCAAACAAACGAGCCCTTATAAATGGCCTCATAACGTGGTTTTCATTGAAAGTTTTAACTAGCCTTTGAAAAGGGAGTTAGCTTAATGCAAGATCTTTGATAAGTTACTTACAGCCTAAGACAGAAGAAGTATATAGCCATAGGCATTATTTCTACAAGTAATTGTGCAATGGTATACCTCAACCAATTCTTAATATTAGAGGAACAAATATCAAAATGATGCATGGAATATTTATATGATATCATTTTAATCTCAAACTATACTCAATTTAATCCTTTAATTCTTCAAATTTATCCAAAATACTCCATTTGTTGTACTATTTGAATTAAATTGGACCACTCTAAATTAAGCTTAAGAAGTTAGAAGACTAAATTGAGCATATTAAATCATTTCAACAATTTTCTTCATGATATGATCACGTTCTTTCATGCGAACAGCCAGATGGATAGAAGTACAATTGGCTTTTTGACGTTTCTATTTGATTTCCGTGAATTTATATTTTTCATTCTCGTAAAACTCTTCATATTAAAGAATGACAAAGAATCTTTTATGTTTTATATGAATAGCTTATGCTTTCACATTTGTCTCCATTATTCATTTAATAAAACCCTCTGTGAAGGAAACATTCAAGAACATCATTACTTTTTTTAGTGATCTAAGTTGAATATTTTAGCTTCTTATAACCTTAAAACATTAAGGCTTCGTTTGGGGTAATTGTTTTCTTGTTTTCTAAAGTAGTTTTTTAGTATACAATATTTTTATTTAAAAAAACTTTATACTAGAAAGCTGCTTTAAAAGTAGTAAGAAATATATCCCAAACAAAACTTAAATATCATGAAGTCATTAAAACTTCGTTATTGCCTTAATTATCAATATATCTTTCCTATCAGAGAAACCTCACAACCTAAAAGTCAATTTGCTCTGGCATGAAAGGCTTCAATAGAATGATAAGTGGTAAACACTTTCAAGAATACGATGCTTCCATCGTGTTCTTTTCCATCGAATCCTTGAACATCAAAGGGAAAAAATCTCCTTGATCTTTCAGGGGCATGTTGGGATAAAATGCAACTGAAAAGAAAGAATACAAGGATTTAATGTGGAAAAACTCAAAACTAAGAAAAACCACAAAGCCACACCACACTAAGAAAATCACTACAAAAATTGAGAGAATTTATATAGATCTCTTTCTCTCTCAGTTTCTCATTATCTCTCTTCACTCTTTGCACATAAGTTCTACACAGAATTGACAAAGAAATACTCATAAACAACCCCAAGGGATACAACCCTTCAACTTAAACATGAAAAAAAAAATCAGCTCAACCTGACTTGCACTGTTGTGGCGTTGGGGTTCGGAGCATTGTAGTGCTCCACTCTTTGTCTCAAGCGTAACTGGCTCCTTTTAAAAATACCTCATAGAACGTGCCTCACTAATTTGAGGAGCACACTTTTTTTTTTCCGATCGGAGTCTATAGCATCAAAATACTTTGCATACATCTCTCTTTAAGGCATGCTTCAAGGCAAACAAACAATGATGCAGGGAGGGGTTATGTAGCTTGGAGGGAAGGGTGAAAGGAGCTTGGAAACTACGGATTGAATAATAGAGCAAGGCCATGAGCACCTAGTCTTGACTTTAATGGATGATAGTGATGGATGATGAGGGATTGCTATGGGAGGTTTGGGGAGATGTGGGTATTAGAAATTACAGTAAGCATAACACAAAAATAAAATAAAATCTGCACCTCCTCAAAAGAGCCAGCTGGTTGAAGGCAACCAAGCATTCAACTTCAATTCCAATTAATGTACTAAAAGCTCTTCATAAATCTTTACTAACAACGATAAAATTATTTTAGCCATTCAAGATCTTTACTTACAACCAGACAGCCCCTAGGCAATACATTTCCCCAAAACAGATCTAAAATGTAAGATAATATAATGACCTTAAATGCACGACTAAAATTAACCAACTCATTGATGATTTTTGTGCTGTTAGTGTTAGAGCACTAGCGCAAGTCGATTCTTAGCTAAAGCATCATAAAAGAAGTGCAAGTGCAAGATTAAACGGGAAAACTAGCAACACCTCAACGAGTTTGACGAAATGGAAGGAGGCCAATTGATATCAGAAAAGCAAGAGAGAAGGAGATCGGAGGCGAACCTGCATTATGGGAGAGGGAAAGCGCGGTGCGGCGCAGACAGCGGCTGCAATTGAACCCTCCTCGTTGCCAAGACACTGATCACGGCCCTGGACGACGATCTGAGGCGTATAGAGCGTGTCAAGGCGCATCGACTCGACGTAGGCTTTCTGCCGCACGGTCCAGGCGCTGGAGCCGAAGGGATCCTTCCAGCCGCGGTAGTCCCAATAATCGACGTGGAAGGCGAGTATTAGCACGGGGACGTCGACGATCTCCCCGAGGCCGAGCCGCGTGGCGATGTCTTCGGCATCCGTCGAGGTTCCACAACCCTGGGAAGAGAACAGCTCGACAACGACTGGACCGGCACGGCGTTGCTCCTCCGTCGCCGAGTCGGCGGTCGTTTTTCTCTCACTAGACGAGGAGCCCCGGCTGAAGCAGGCGAAGAGCCGCGGCGCCATTCTCCGACAAGAAGCCGATTAAATCCCCTTCCGTTTCCCTCCCACTCTCTCCGCCCTCCCTGGTTTCTGTTTCTAGCTGTGTTTCTATTTTGCTTCGCAGGCGGAGAGAAGAAACAGGGGTGGATATGTATAGAGTAGGTAAGCGGTGGGTGGAGAGGAGAAGAACGTGGCGAGAGAAACGGATTACCAGCTGGAAAGCGAGATGGCCTTTCGTCTCGACGGAGTCGGTGGCCGGAAGGACGCGTGGTAAGAGGTGATTCGTTGTTAAGTTCATCAACGGCGATGTGGTATCTGCCGACTGAAGCAGGTGGTTGGTGAGCTGGATCGAATCTGTCGTAACTACGATGAATTACAAAAACGGCTAGAAAAAAAGAGATTTTTTACAAAATGATAAGAGGAATTTTTATAAAAAAAAAATTTGCAGGTAGAATATTGTCATAATTTATATGAGCTTGATTCTATATGGAAAATATATGATATTTAATATTTCAAAATACCCAATAGATATTAAAAAATTTTCTTTTAGAAATTTCTAGTAGTACTACTGATTCTGATATTTTTTTCTTATCGATATTATATTTGTGAATGACTATTGTTATATTGATAATAGTTTTATTATATTTATGTAATAATTTAGTTATATTTGTCTTCAATATTGACCAGTTATTTTAGAAATTAATTAAAAATAGTTTCAAGGAAGCCTAAGTTAATTGGTTGACCAATAAAGGAGTTAGGCCAACACTTTGGGTCAATTAGTCTAAGGCCTAGATATATTAAAGGTTTAGTTTTAGGGTGGAACAAGTTCCTCGATAATCAAGAGTATTTTGTATATCTTTTACATATCATTTACATATAAATAATGTCATGCTCAGGAGAAATTATTACGTGTGAATGTCAAAAGTGTCCGGACGTGAATGAGGAGGCGCCACCTCACACAATGCACATTACATTGCATGACTTAGCGCCTTCTCATTCACGTCCAGATGCGTTTGACATCTGCACATTATAATCTCTCTATTCTCATGCACTCTTGCTACTTAATAAATTCCATGTGGTAATTTCAACCTGCTACTCCAGGATCAAATTCCTCACTACTAACGGCATCATGAAGAATTGAAGATCTTGATAAACTTCTACCTTAACACAATATAGGAGCAGTGGATCAACCCATCAAAGTTTGTTGAGCGATAGCTGATGGACAGCACCCAAATATCTTTTTTAATGAACACAAAAGTTTATATGTTATACATCTAATCAATTTTAAGAGTATGTTAAGAATAACTTTTTTAATACTTTGCTCTACAAATTGTATTCATAATTTTTATTTGACTATTGTTTTTTCATTGCTTTTAATTTTTTTTTCTTCTAAAAAGTTACTTTTACATCAGCTTTAAATATTAATTTACTGGTGTGGAACCACGGTCACCTGCAAGACAAAGATGGAGAAGAGGAAATAGAGCAGAGATAGAGTAGCGTCAGGGAGAGAGCGAAACAGGAGAAGAAGAAGAAAAAGAGGAATAAGTGTTAGAATAATTAAATATATTAATTATGCGAGACGTCGCAATAATTATTTAAGAATATATATTTAATTATATAAACCATTATGTGGCCCATATATTTGAATTATTACAATTTAATTATTTATGTTTAAATCCTATTGGTCAAGAAAAGATAATTTGATCATTCGTTTATGGACCGTTTGATCAAATAACTCCTATGAGCAGTTATTATAAAATAACTCCTTTGAGTTATTATAAAATAACTCCTATGAGTTATTGTAAAATAACTCATATGAGCGTTTATTGTAAAATAACTCCTATGAGTTATTTTATGAGTTATTGTAAAATAACTCTCATGAGGGATTATTATGAAAAATTCATAGGAAATAACTATTGGTCCTCTCTCTCTCTCATAAGGAGGAGTTATCTTGCTCCATAGTGGATTAACTCATGAAAGAAGAAAGTGAAGGGAGAAGGGAGAGAAACCATAGTTCAAAATTCGACGAATTCAAAAATGAATCAAGGTATGTTTTTCTTCCGATTAAAGATAGTGAAAATCATCTTGTTTAAGATCCTGATGATTTAAGACTTATGTAAATTCAAGTTTTTTTTTTGTTTTGATTTCTTTTACATAAATTATGATGCGAGTTCTTGCAAGAGTTAGAGAACTCTATTAAGTCTTACATGTGGTATCAGAGCATGGTTGAAAACTAGTGATTTTCCGTTTAAGTTTTTCTTTAATTTCTTCGATGATTCTTTCTAATGAAATCGAATTCATATTATTTGTTATCGATTTCAATTATTGAATCATAATTTTGTCTTGATTAATTCATGGCAAATTAATTATGTTTCTATTTTTGCTTTTGGAAATAATTTATGTTATTTATTTCATTATGAATGAATTTGTCATATTAAAGTTAATGACGTAAATCCATATTTCATTTAAAGAGATTTTGTTTGTATATGTGATTATATACATTAAGTATTTTCCTTATGTATTTCATTTATTTGAAATAATCATCATCATAATTATTTAATTTGATATTTGTATCAAGCATAGTTTGTTAATCACCAAAGTGGTTAAACTAGAAAGTTTTCATAAATATCAATTAGATAATATTTAATTACTCGTGAGTATGCGATGCTATTAACAGAATGACATAATGTTATATAAAAAAAAGTTTTATCACGAGTAATTAATATTCAAATTGCTACAAAATATTTAAGAATCGCCCAAAGGTTGATTAGTCATTTTGTACTATTGGATATAAATGTGATAAATTATCATACTTAATTAAATATATTTAGTATATCCAAAGATAACAAATATATTTAATTGGAGTATGTATAATTATCAATTATGAGAATTTTATTTTAAGCATCAATTATGATTACCATTGTATATTGTAGTATCACCCAAAGGAGAACTTCAATATACATTTTATTGATTAATGAAATGTTATCTAAATCTGTCTTATGTTTAAATTTAATTTTTAAATCATCGATATGTGAGAGTCTTGTATTTTATTTTGCAGCATCTAATTCTGTAATTCTTCATTCGCAAGCTTCATCTATTATAAAGTTCAATGGGCTTAATTATTCTGAATGGAGTGAACAAATCCAGTTTCATTTAGGTGTTTTGGATCTGGATTTTGCACTACTTAATGATAAGCCTACTGCTCCTACTGATATAAGCAGTGCTGAAGAAAGATCTTTTCATGAAGCTTGGGAAAGATCAAATAGATTAAGCCTAATGTTTATGTGAATGACTGTAGCAGACATTATTAAGCCAACACTTCCAATAACAGATAATGCTAAAGAATTTATGAAGTCTGTGGAGAATATTTCTCAATCTGAGTCTGCTGATAAGTCACGTGCTGGAACTTTAATGGGTATATTAACCACCATGAAATTTGATGGTTCTCGTACTATTTATGAGCACATTACTGAAATGACTAATATAACAGCAAGATTGAATAATATGGGAATAAAAGTGAGTGAAAGCTTCCTTGTACAGTTTATTATAAACTCATTACCTCCTGAATATGCTCCATTCCAAATTAATTATAATACTATTAAAGATAAATGGAATGTGACCGAATTACAGAGTATGCTTATTCAGGAGGAATCAAAGCTTAAGAAACAAGGAATTCACTCAATTAATCTCATAAATCAACCAGATTTTTTTTTAAAAAAAAAAATCAGGAAAGAAAAATCCAAAGGGCAATAAAGGACACCTAAAGCTTAATGTGTCATCTGTCAAAATCCAAAAGAAGGAACCAAAGAATGATAGATGTCATTTCTGTCACAAACGTGTACACTATCAGAAAGATTGCCTGAAACGTAAGGCTTGGTTTGAAAATAAAGGTAAGCCTAGTGCTTTTGTGTGTTTCGAATCAAATTTGGCTGAGGTTCCTTATAATACTTGGTGGATTGATTCTGGTTGCATCACTCATGTTTCAAATGTGATGCATAGATTTCTTACGACCCAAACCATAAAGCCAAATGAAAAGTTTGTCTTCATGGGAAATAGAGTCAAAGCTCAAGTTGAAGCCATTGAAACATATCGTTTGATTTTAGATACTGGACATCATTTAGATCTTTTTCAAACTCTTTATGTACCTTCTGTTTCTAGAAATTTAGTTTCTTTATCGAAACTTGATACAGCTGGTTTTTGTTTTAAGTTTGGAAGTGGATGTTTCAGTTTATTTAAGTGTAATCAACTTATTGGTTTTGGTATGCTTTGCGATGGTTTATATAAATTAAAACTTGATAATTTATTTGCTGAGACTTTATTAACCTTGCATCATAATGTTGGAACAAAACGTGGTTTAATGAATAAAAATTCTGCTTACTTGTGGTATAAACGTTTGGGTCATATATCCAAAGAAAGAATACAAAGATTAGTGAGAAATAAAATCCTTCCTGATTTGGATTTCACTGATCTTGGTATTTGTGTGGATTGTATTAAAGAAAAATTTACTAAACACACAATTAAGAAAGCAGCCACAAGAAGCACACAACTTCTTGAAATCATACACACTGATATATGTGGACCTTTTGATGTGCCTTCATTTAGTGGTCAAAAATATTTTATTATCTTTATTGATGATTTTTCACGTTATGGTTATATTTATTTATTGCATGAAAAATCTCAATCAGTAGACGTTCTTGAGGTGTTTATTAATGAGGTTGAGAGGCAATTAAATAGAAAAGTAAAAATCATAAGGTCTGATAGAGGTGGTGAATTTTATGGAAGGTTTGATGAATCTGGATAATGTCCTGGTCCATTTGCTAAATTTCTTGAAAGGCGTGGCATTTGTGCTCAATACACAATGCCTGGCACACCACAACAAAATGGTGTTGCAGAAAGACGTAATCGTACTTTAATGGATATGGTTAGATGTATGTTAAGTTATTCTTCTTTACCCTTATCTTTGTGGATGCATGCTTTAAAAACCGCTATGTATTTGTTAAACAGGGTTCCTAGTAAGGCAGTTTCAAAGACCCCTTTTGAACTGTGGATAGGAAGAAAACCTAGTTTAAAGCACCTGCATGTTTGGGGTTGCCCAGGGGAAATAAAAATTTATAATCCACATGAAAGAAAACTGGATTCAAGAACAACCAGTGGTTTTTTAATTGGTTATCCAGAAAAATCTAAAGGGTATAGATTTTATTGTCCTAATCATAGTACGAAAATTGTTGAAACTAGAAATGTTAGGTTCATTGAAAATGATGAAATTAGTGGGAGTATAGAACCTCGTAATGTAGAGGTTAAAGAAGTTGGAGTGAAAATTCCTTTGCCCATCACTTTTAATAAAGTTGTTATTCCTACTGTTGTTGAAAAGTTTGACAATATACATGATTAACAAATGAATGATTATACATCCCAAAATGAAATTGTCACCAATGAACCTATAATTGATGAACCACAAGAAATAACATTAAGAAGATCTACTAGAGTTAAAAGATCTGCTATTTCGAATGATTATATGGTTTATCTTCAAGAGTCAGATTTTGACTTAGGAATTGATGATGATCCAGTTTCATTTTCACAAGCCATAGAAAGTATAAATTCTAATAAGTGGTTAGATGCCATGAAAGAAGAGTTAAAATCAATGGATCATAATAAAGTTTGGGACATCGTTAAATTGCCTGAAGGTTCCAAAAGAGTTGGGTGTAAGTGGGTCTTTAAGACCAAACACGACTCAATATTGAACGATATAAGGCTAGACTTGTTGCCAAAGGTTTTACTCAGAAAGATGGTGTTGACTACAAAGAGACCTTTGCTCCAGTTTCTAAGAAGGACTCATTAAGAATTATTATGGCGATAGTAGCTCATTATGACTTAGAGTTACATCAAATGGATGTGAAAACCGCCTTTCTTAACGGGGATTTAGAGGAAGAAGTTTATATGGATCAGCCTGAAGGGTTTTTAGTTGAAGGAAAGGAACACATGGTGTGTAAATTTAAGAAATCAATATACGGACTTAAACAAGCTTCCCGATAATGGTATATCAAGTTTAATAATACCATCACTTCTTTTGGATTTAAAGAAATTATTGTTGATCGGTGTATATATCTAAAGATCAGTGGGAGCAAGTTTATAATTTTGATTTTGTATGTTGATGATATTTTGCTTGCTACTAATGATCTTGATTTATTATATGAAACTAAGAAATTTCTCTCAAATAACTTTGAAATGAAAGATATGTGTGAGGCATCCTATGTGATAGGAATTGAAATATTCCGTGATAGATCATAAGGAACAAAGGAATACATGCTCACTTTTAGAAGATCTGATCACCTTGAGGTGACTGGATATTCAGATTCAGATTTTGCTGGATGTTTGGATTCTAGAAAATCCACATTTGGATATGTGTTTCTCTTAAGTGGAGGAGCAATATCTTGGAAGAGTGCGAAGCAGTCCGTCATTGCTGCATCCACAATGGAAGCTGAATTTGTGGCATGTTTTGAGGCCATAATTTAAGGATTATGGCTGCGGAATTTTATTTCAGGACTTGGAGTTGTTGACAGTATTGCCAAGCCGCTGAAAATTTATTGTGATAATTCTGCAGCAGTCTTCTTTTCTAAAAACGACAAATATTGAAAGGGTGCTAAACATATGGAATTAAAATACTTTGCCGTTAAAGAAGAAGTTCAGAAACAAAGAGTATCATTTGAGCACATTAGCACCAATTTTATGATTGCGGATCCATTAACTAAAGGGTTGCCACCGAATACATTTCATGAACATGTTATTAGGATGGGCATTACTGAAAATCCGTATTAAAATTATGTTTATTTGCTCTTTATATCTTTTGATACTTTGAGCTCTTTTAGTTTGTTTCTGATAATTAGTGTATCCTGTTTATTATGATGTGTACACATAAATGTTTATGTGAATATTGACGGGATTTGTCTTTATAAAGACATTATTGATGGACCATTATGTGTGTATCTTATTATGCTTCATATTAAGTATAAGATTAGTATCGTGATACATGGAAGGAAATGCATCGAACTAATGGTGTATGACCGCCATGATTCGTATTAATTTTGTACTTAACAATGAATTTATGATTTGACCAATTTAAGAAAAAGGATTTATATATTGCGCTTATGTTAATTAAATTATTAATTGAATAATTTCATATGGGCCAAGTGGGAGAATGTTAAAATAATTAAATATATTAATTATGCGAGACGTCGCAATAATTATTTAAGAATATATATTTAATTATATAAACCATTATGTGGCCCATATATTTGAATTATTACAATTTAATTATTTATGTTTAAATCCTATTGGTCAAGAAAAGATAATTTGATCATTCGTTTATGGACCGTTTGATCAAATAACTCCTATGAGCAGTTATTATAAAATAACTCCTTTGAGTTATTATAAAATAACTCCTATGAGTTATTGTAAAATAACTCATATGAATATTTATTGTAAAATAACTCCTATGAGTTATTTTATGAGTTA
The DNA here is from genome assembly GCA_019514585.1 of Dendrobium officinale. Taxonomy (NCBI): domain Eukaryota; kingdom Viridiplantae; phylum Streptophyta; class Magnoliopsida; order Asparagales; family Orchidaceae; genus Dendrobium; species Dendrobium officinale. The sequence continues at coordinate 8,190,780 of CM033700.1, forward strand.
TTGTAAAATAACTCTCATGAGGGATTATTATGAAAAATTCATAGGAAATAACTATTGGTCCTCTCTCTCTCTCATAAGGAGGAGTTATCTTGCTCCATAGTGGATTAACTCATGAAAGAAGAAAGTGAAGGGAGAAGGGAGAGAAACCATAGTTCAAAATTCGACGAATTCAAAAATGAATCAAGGTATGTTTTTCTTCCGATTAAAGATAGTGAAAATCATCTTGTTTAAGATCCTGATGATTTAAGACTTATGTAAATTCAAGTTTTTTTTTTTGTTTTGATTTCTTTTACATAAATTATGATGCGAGTTCTTGCAAGAGTTAGAGAACTCTATTAAGTCTTACAATAAGAAGAAGAAGAAGAAGACATTCAGAGAGGGAACTGGATTCATTCCAGGACTTATGTCTTAATTCTTCACTAACCTTCTCTTCTCTGTATGGAGCTATATACTCCAGGTAGCATGAAACAAAAAAAGGTAAGAGTAATTAAAAGAGCCTGATACGGCTTACTGTAATAAAACGAAAAGTGTAAAAGTAAGCTATTGGGTAGTAGTGGTATAGCGTAGGTCCGTTAGTGGCAGTAGGGGTATGGTGTTCCGCTGGACACGGATTAGCTCACATCAGGTCTCCCCGCCCTTCGAAGATTCCTCACATGAGAAAACATTTTGAACTTCACCAGTGTCGACGGGATGATACGGAACAAGATCGGCCACATTGAAGGTAGACGATGTCAAAAATTCTGGTGGGAGATCAACAACATAAGAATTATTGTTGATGCGCCGTAAGATTGGAACGGGTCTGATTCTCCGGGGGTTTAGCTTAGAATAAGTGCCAGGCTGAAATCGTTCCTTGCGGAGTCTGACCATCACCAAATCTCCTGGGTTAAAGATTTGCTCTCGTCGGTGTTGGTCGGCTGCTTGTTTATAGTGGGTGTTGGACACTGCCAGCCGGTCTTTGACCTCACTTAGCATCTTCGTATATTTCTCGCCTGTGCTCGCTGCGGTTTTGCTTCTGCAATTCGGTAATACCGCAATATCTACCACATGATTTGGAACTTTTGTATAAACTATACTGAATGGGCATTGATCGGTAGATCTATTAGCTGTTGAATTATAAGCAAATTCGGCTTGGCCAAGGTAATCATCCCATTGTTTCGGCTGCTCATGAGCTATACACCGCAGTATACTTCCCAAGGAACTGTTGACGACTTCAGTTTGGCCGTCGGATTGAGGGTGATATGCCGAGCTCAACTTGATATCTGTTTTCAGTCGTTTCCATAGCTCCCGCCAGAAATGGCTTACGAATTTAACATCTCTATCTGACGTGATGCTCCGTGGTAGCCCATGTAAGCGGACTATTTCTTTGAAGAACAGAATGGCAACATTCAGGGCATCGAAGGTCTTCTTGCAAGCGAGGAAGTGTGCCATCTTCAAAAACCGGTCAACTACGACTAGTATGGAATCTGCTCTGCGCTTCGTTCTCGGTAAACCGAGAACGAAGTCCATACTGATGTCTTCCCAAATTGAATTGGGAATAGGAAACGGTGTGTATAGACTTGTGTTTTGCACATTCCCTTTATACAATTGACATATCGGACATCGTTCTACAAAATGACCAACGTCTCGTTGCAAATTTTGCGAATAGAACCTGCTCAGCATTAACTCCAGCGTCTTCGCTTTGCCTACATGAGCGGCTAAGCCTCCACTGTGCATCTCTTGGATCAAATGTTCCCTCCTGGAAGACTGAGGGATGCATAAAACATTGCCTTTGAATAAATAATCATGCCTTATAGAGAAGTCACCAAATGTGGCAGCTGAGTCTTTGGCTAAGGCGTTCCATGGCTCAGAGAAGTCTTCATCAGTTTGATATAATTCAGTGAGGCAATGCAGTCCTTGCAAATCTGTTTGGAGTCTCAGCACTAGAGCCGTCCGCCGGCTGAGCGCGTCTGCAACTCGATTTTGTGCCCCTGACTTATGCTTCAACACAAAAGTGAATCGCTGCAGAAATGTTATCCATCGTGCGTTCATTCGGTTGATGGCTTTCTGGCTATTAATAAAATGCAAGGCATGGTTATCGCTGCTCAACACAAAATCCTGGTGAATCAAGTAGTGTTCCCACTGCTTCAAGGCTCTCACTACGGCGTACAGTTCCTGCTCGTAGGCTGACCAATTCTGTCGGGCTGGACTTAGTTTTTCGCTGAAAAATTCAAGTGGCCGATCCTCCTGTGATAGCATCGCACCAATTCCAATTACTGAAGCATCTGTATCTACATGGAACGGTTTATTGAAATCTGGGATTGCAAGAACAGGGGCGGAACTCAAAGCTGCTTTAATGTTGTCAAAACTGAGTTGTTGAGCATGATCCCACAGAAATGATTTGGACTTGAGGCAGTCAGTGAGCGGAGAAATAACTATACTGAAACCCCGAATGAATCGTCGATAAAAATTCGCAAGTCTGATGAAGCTGCGTACCTCGGCTATGGACTTGGGACTAGGCCAGTCGGTGATTGCCATAATTTTCTGCAGATCAGTGTGTACTCCTTGGCCCGAAACTATGAACCCCAGGAAATGTACTGAATCTGTAGTGAATACACATTTATGAAAGTTCAAATAAAGTTTGTTTTCCCTTAGAATTTCAAAAATGGAAAGGAGGCGAGTTAGATGATCCTGTAATATCGGGCTATACACGAGGATATCATCAAAATACACGACGCAGCACTTCCCGAGCACTTGTTTGAGGATTTCGTTCATGAGTCTCATGAATGTGGCTAGAGCGTTGCAGAGTACAAATGGCATAACTCGCCATTCATACAAGCCGTCCCACATTTTGAAGGCGGTTTTCCACTCATCTCCTGGTCGGATGCGTACCTGATGGTATCCGCTCCTGAGGTCTAGCTTGGAGAAGACAGTGGCACCTGTGAGCTTGTCGAGCATGTCATCCAGTCAGGGAACGGCAAAATGATATTTCATTGTGATCTTATTGATAGCTCTGTTATCAATACACATATGCCAACTTCCATCTTTTTTTGGCACAATTAGAGCGGGGACGGCGCACGGCCTCAGGCTGGGCTGGATCAAACCTTTATGTAGCAACTCTTCAACTATTTCTTGTAATGCGAGATGTTCTTGGGGACTCATTCGGTAATGTGGTAGGTGAGTAGATTAGCGCCCGGATGAAGTTCAATTTGATGTTGTATATTGCGTAGTGGTGGCAGCTGGCTAGGGAGTTCGTCTGGCCAGATATCGCAGAATTGGAGCAGGAGTTCTTGCACCTGGCCAGGTAATTGTGTGAAATCGTCACTGGAAATAGGGGAATTGACTACTAGTGCAAACATAGTAAAGGATTCCTTCCATGACTGGACAATGCTCTGCCCGGAAACGACATACAGCGCTGTCTTCTCCGGAGATGCTGGTGTGCTTTCACTTGGTCGTTGGGGTAGCAACCGAATCTTGCGGTTCTTCCACTCAAAGGAGTAGGTATTCAAGCGACCATCATATGTTGCTCTGACATGAAATTGCCAAGGTCTTCCCAAAATAAAGTGACATACGTCCATTTCCAAGACATCGCACACTACTTCACATACATAGCTCTTGCCAATGGTGAAGGTTACTCTACACATTTCGGATACCAAAAATCTCCACTCCACGTTTTTACCCAACTAATTTTGTATGGCTGCGGATTCTTCGTCGTAATTCAATTACAGTTTCTGAACTACAGCCCGGGAGATGATATTTTCGATACAACCACTGTCAATCAACATATCACAGAGCTTTCCATTGATCGTGCATCGTGTGCGAAAAATGGCATGACGATGGGAATTGATAGCCTGTCGGGGAGCTAATAGCATTTTTTCTAAAATGCAGACTAACTGTTCTCCTTCATCTGCTTGTAATTCTTCAAAATCTTGTTCGTTTACCGCTTCAGCCAGTTGGTGTTCACCCTCTTGTTCGCCATCCGCTACGTATAACTGTTGACGATTGGGACACTCATTGGATTTATGTTCTGGTTGGAAGCACCGGTAGCATTTGAATGTTGAAGGCTTGACATAAGGATTGCTGTCCTTGGGTGGAACTCTCGGCCTTTGAGCTGGTGTCACCGCCTGCTTGGGTTCAGCACCAAGTATACCTACTCCTTGTAATTGAACTGTAGTTTTATTGCTGCTGCCCGCATTTTGTTTGTTCATTTCTTGATTCAAGTCAGCCATGTAACGAGGGAAGCTCCGTCCCTTTGGCTTACGGTTAAGTTGTCCCTCCGCCTTGAACGCGTAATTGACATCTTCTTACACTGTCCATACCAAATTTAATTCAAGTTTATCTTGAATATTTTCCTTCATTCCTCCAATGTAGCGGGCTGTCAGTTGATTTTCCGATTCATTCAGGTTATTGCGTGCACTGAGCCTGTAAAATTCTTCAGTGTACTCACTCACTGATCTTCCTCCCTGGGTGCAATGTTGATATTACAAATATAGCATTTGCTCAAAGTCATTCTGGAGGAAGTGTAAAGGCTGTTTCTCCCAGGATCGTTCGGGACGATCAGGGACATCGTCCAGGACGATCTGTACAGAATTGTGAAGAATCTGTCTGTTCGTCTGTACGAACCTGGAAGAGTCGGGACGAACAGTCGGGACGAACCAACCCGAGGGTTTCGTCCCGGGACGACAAAATTGGCATTTAATTTCGTCTAGACGATCTGTGTATATGGGAGATCATCCCGGGACGAACAGGACATCGTCCGGGACGATCCTGTGTATTAAATATCTTAATAGTGCCGATTTTGAAGAGAGAGAAAGCCCAGGAAAGAGAAAAACGAAGGAAAAAGAGGAAAAGTGGATTTTTGGGCGACTTCCGTCCGTTTTCGTCCGTCACCGTAGTTGGGAAAGTTGACCGACTCGAGGTAAGGCACATTCCGCCTTTCTCAATTTTCAGAAACGAGAATTTTGATGAATTTTCTATTCCGGATTTTGTTTCCGTTAGCGAATTTATGGTATTATTTTCTTCTGACAAAGGTTTTACCGCGTAACTTTTGGTATGTTTCTGAGATGATAATTGTGCACGTTTTGAGTATTTTCTGGAAGATTTTTACTTGATATTTTGAATTCTATGGCGTTTTAATTGGATTGTGAATTATCATGATGTTAAAAAAATATTATGTCAGTATAATGAAAGTCTTATAATATTGTTGTGGATATTCTATGATAATTTGGTAAATTTCTGAATCTATGATTTTTTTGTATAAATTCCGTATACCGCCGTTATGCCGCTGAAATTTCGTACGAATTCTGATTTTTCTGAATTGATTCCTTGAATGAATTGAAGTGTTTGTGTGCTATCAAAAGGGAGTTATAAGGAGCCAGGATCCTTTGGGATTCTGTAAGTGTCAGGGAAATTTGATATGAGCTCTGAAATCTGAAAATAAGTTATGTTCTGGAATTCCACAAATATATGTTATGTTCTCGTGCTATAATCTGTTATGTTGTGGTGCTATAAGCACAAAGGGAGATATAAAGGGACAGAATCTGTTGAGATTCTTTAAGTGTCAGGAAAGGGAGACATAAGGGGCCAGAATCCGTCAAGATTCTGTAAGAGTCAGGGAAGGGAGACATAAGAGGTCAGAATCCGTAGAGATTCTGTAAGGGTCTGAAAATCTGAAATCTATTATGTGACTTATCTGATCTGTTTTATGAATTATCCGATATACGATTTCTGATTTCTATACGATTCTGGTTGAATCTGATATGAATTATCTGATATGAACTATATTATATGAATTATCTGATATGAATGTGATTTTATCTGAACTCTGATTTCGGTACGATTCTGGTTATTCCGTACGATTCTGTATGCTCTATGACTTGAAAGCTTTATGATATATGTTATGAACTCTGATTCGACATGACTTCAGTTTTCTGTATTAGTTGTTTGATTTATGATTAATCAAGTATCTGTTCTATGATTTTCGTACGGCTATTTCTGAAGTGAATTTCTGATGATTTTGATTAGCGAGTGATATCTTGCTGAGCTGTTAGCTCATCCTTGTTTTCTACGTGGTTTTCAGGTTCTGGGAAAGGGAATGAGGTCTTGGATTAGCAGTTCAGAGTCTGATCTGATATTAGGTATTTTGTACTTTTAATTTTTGTACAGTCATGGCTTATCTGTTCTATTATGTTCTTTCTGTCTGTAAGCCATGTACTGTATCTGTATATGATTATTTTGATAAAAAAAAAGATAGATGAATTGTTCTGTGTTTAGATGTTTATAGTAGCTCTGTGTTCTGTATATGTAATATTTGGAAGAAAGTTCTGAAGCAAATTCCAAAACTAGATCCTGGATTTCAAGTTTAAGTTCCGTCATGGCCCGATGCGAGCAGGATCCGTCCCGATCGGGTTGGGTCGTGACACGAAGTGTCCACGCAATAGTCGTTTCATACGAAACCAGCTGGTTATGCCCCCTTTTCCTTCATGCCTTCGTGCTTGAAGCAGCTGTGCCCACCAAGCTCCAGCTCCCCCCTTTAATCTACAGGCTACATATTTTACTTGTTTCTCTGGAGCAATCTCCATATAATCAAAGAAAGCTTCTACCGAACGTTCCCAATCGAGGTATTCCTCAATGTTCATCCGGCCCTCAAAAAAAGAGATGTCTAATTTTATACGGAATTCACCAGATTGACGATTAGGCACTGGAAGTCGCCTAGAGGGATTGTGGTAATTCGGGTGTGTATCCACTTCGGATTCAGATTCACCCATTGGATGAAATTCTTCTTCCCCATCCGAATCAGATGGTATTGCCGCCACTACCGGAGTATGCCGTCGGCGATGTGGGTCTCGGTGTTACGGGGGAGATTGGTCTGCCTCCCTCCGGCAATGCTCTGGTCGTTCCCAACGATCGAATGTCGTTTCGCACCTCTGTGGAAAATCGGAAGAACTCATTAGTCAATACCTCCAATTGGCGCGCTATATTATTCTGAGCCTTCCAGAGTGCATCCAAGCTCCAATCATCCCCGGCGATTGGCCGTTTGCTTCGTTCTGCCATGGCTGCTCGTTTTCGAGCTTTGATACCAATATGGTGTGGAACCACGGTCACCTGCAAGACAAAGATGGAGAAGAGGAAATAGAGCAGAGATAGAGCAGCGTCAGGGAGAGAGCGAATCAGGAGAAGAAGAAGAAGAAGAAGAGGAATCAGAAGAAGAAGAAGACATTCAGAGAGGGAACTGGATTTATTCCAGGACTTGTGTATTAATTCTTCACTAACCTTCTCTTCTCTGTATGGAGCTATATACTCCATGTAGCATGAAACAAAAAGGTAAGAGTAATTAAAAGAGCCTGATACGGCTTACTGTAATAAAACGAAAAGTGTAAAAGTAAGCTATTGGGTAGTAGTGGTATAGCGTAGGTCCGTTAGAAGCAGTAGGGGTATGGTGTTCCGCTAGACTCGGATTAGCTCACATCATTTCCCTATAATAATTTTATAATCAACTTTATAAAAAACTCACCTTCCATCATTGTGCATTAACTAGAATTGATTGACATTAATGCGTTTTGTTTGGGATGGCTTTTTTTACTATTTTCTAAATCAATTTTTCTGTAAAAAAGAAAATTAAATTAAAATTTTTTGTAATAGAAAACTACTTTATAAAAATTAAAAATGCCGCCTCACAGGAAGCCTAAGGCTTCGTTTCGAACGACTTTTTTATTAATTCTTAAAGTAGTTTTCTAGAAAAAAATTAAAATTTTTTATACTAAAGAACTGTTTCAAGAAGCAATAAGAAAGATGTCTCAAACAAAACCTAAGTGCTGTATATATTGACATTCTCAAAATATATCAACAATATTTAAAAAAAAAATTACAATCCTAAATCTGTTTACCACCTCAGAATTTGTAAATACTAATGAATTCAGAATCTTATTTCAAGCATATCAAAAATCCTAAATCTTATTTCAAGCATATCAGAATCCTAAATCTGTTTACCACCTCAAAATTTAGTAATTTACACTTATCTGAAACGACTGGCACATCAGATTGCTTTGCCCCGCTCGCAAGCCCAGAGCCATAGGCCCATAGAATGCAGGAGCTATGGCAAGTTTAAATGGCGATTACAGTCGAAGTGTTAGCGCAACGGCCTTCTTGCCGTCACCTATTTCACCAGTACCACCCAAATGAGCATCTTCATCCGAAATAAACCGCCCCCAAAACCAATGCGCCTTCCAAACCACCGCCATTTCCTCAATCGGAACCCCCTTCGTCTCCGGCAGGAAGAAGACGACAAAGCCAGTCATGATCAACACCCATCCTCCAAAAAAGTAGAACAGCGCGAACTTCAGACTGCAAAGAAGAGCAAGGAAAGCCTGTGCGATGGCGAAGGTGAAAATCATGCTTACGGAAACTGTAATGCTGAGGCCTGCCGATCGAATCACCAGTGGGAAACTCTCGGAGACCACTAGCAACCCAACCGGCCCCCAAGACCAGGCGAACCCGGCTACATAGATGCAGATGAAGACCACTACGGTGAAGGCGTAAGCGCGGGAGATGTCACCGGCACCGGAAATCCCGAACATGACGGCGATCAGCGTACCGACGGTAATCTGCATGCGATAGGGCTGGTGATTACGCAGCTATAAACTAGCTAGCTAGAACATCGCTGGAATATTAATTGAATGCACTTATAAAAGAGAAAAAAAAAAAGTTATGATATCGTAACTTTTGATACCCTGAAATCTATAAATTAACTTTAAAAAATTAGTTTAATACATAAATAATAAATTTTATAAATATAAATTTTTATCCCATCATAATTATTTTTTTGAAAGCCTAAAAAGTAAAAACCTGCTTACAATACATATATCTTCTTAAAAATTAACTTTACTATAATAAATATGGACAAAAATAACATTTTATATTAAATATATACATATTTAAAATAGTTTTTTAATTCAATTTAATATATAAATTAAGTTGAATAAAATAAAATAAATTTTAATTAAAATAAAAATCAAAGTATAAATTAAAAAAATTCTCTCTCTCTCTATATATATATATTAAATCAATTATTATTATATTAAGATTTAATTTAAAACAATTTTATTATTTTCAAAACCAGGCTTTAGTAAAAAAATATTTAAATTATTAATTTTTATACTGAAAATCTCCTTTTTAGTGAGAACATATTTAGTTAAAATGATATTTTTTAGGAAAACATTAAAAAATGTCAAATCATTTTGGGAATTTTTTTTTTCTAAATACACTCATTACACTAAGATTTTATTTGGGACAATTTTCTTACGGCTTCTTAAAATAATTTTTTAGTAGAAATTTTTTAATTTTTTTTATTAAAAAACTGTTTTAAGAAGCATTAATAAAGACGCCTCAAATGAAGCTTTAATTAGGATTATGATAAGCTCCTTTTATAATTTGACAAATACAATATGTGACAGCATATTTATTATATTTGAAAATATTTTTTCTATTAAATGATTTTGAGTTGAGTTGGATTAATTTTCAGTTAATTATTCTTTAGTTGAAAAATTTTGATTATATTTTAGAATAAAACGTTGACAAGTTTTTTCCGTTAAAAGAAAATAAATTATGGTAAAAATTACTTCCAACCTGGCAAGCGAGCATCTGGAGCCCTCCCTGCAGCAAAAGCGCCCGCCGCCCAACGCGATCAACAGTGAAGCTCGATACAAACGTCGCCAAAACGTTCACCAAGCCGGTGATGACGGCGGACATGAGCGCCGCGTTGCTTCCGAATCCGATGGTTTTGAACAAAACGGGAGCGTAAAACATGATCACATTAATGCCGGTCAGTTGCTGGAAAAACGGGATTAAGACGGCCATCGTGAGCTGCGGTCGGTAGCGGCGCTGGGCAATGCTTCGCCATGGATTTTTCACAGCCTTTGACTCCTCACCGGCTGCCTTTATGTCGGCGAACTCCTTTTGAATGTCGTCGGTGCCACGGATTCGGCGGAGTATGGTGCTGGCTTGGTCTTCGTGGCCGCGCTCGATGAGAGAGTTCGGGGTATCGGGGAGGAAGAGGGAGCCGGCGGTGAAGACGGCGGCGGGGACCGCGGCGAGGGCGAGGCTGACGCGCCAGCCCCAACCGCCTTTGATCTTGGCGGTCTGGTAGTTGATGAGGTTTGCGGCGAGGATGCCGATTGTGATCATGAGCTGGAAGCCGATGTTTAGCATGCCACGGAGGCTCGCCGGTGCCATTTCAACAAGGTAAATTATCGCAGACTGAAATTTTGAAGCAGTTACCAGGGCATTTGCGTCATATGTAAAAACTTTCATTAATTCTTTGTAATTTTCTAAGAGAGCGAACAAATCGATCGATTGGATTGTTGGTCACATAACACATTTTTCATAGATCTACTGATTTGATTTTATTTAAATTTAAAATTTTAGAAAAGTCAAAAGTCAATGCCTCTTTAATTTAATCAAACTGAATATACTAATTTAAAACGAACCTAATCATTGCAAATTATTATTATTTTTTTGGACTAAAAATTGAACTGAAAACACTAATTTAAATCTAAGCAAACATTCTCTAGGCTTTTTTTTTTTTTTTGGTTTTTCAATTTAGTTTTAACCGTTTTGATTTCGTTGTTTGTTTTTTTAGATCGGATCAATCTCAGATCATTTGGAACTAACCGGAACCTGAGCCACCACTAATTTTTCCTCGCTTTTAATTCGTAAATCCTAAAACAAATTTCTTACAAAAAATTTTAAGGAGATTTTGTCTAAATTTATTCAATCATTGAGATTTATATTTCATATACAAACATCAGCAACAAAGAACTTATGAATGTAATTATTGAGGATCCAAATCCCCGAAACCAATACGAATTAACAGAAGCTATAATGTTTTTAAAGAATTACTTCTAAGTTATATCGAGTAATTTCACCTGCGCCGTGAAACCGACGCCGACGCCGAGCAGAATGCGACCGATGATAAGCATAGCAACGTTCATCGCAGCGCCGTTGAGTGCGGCGCCGACGAGAAAAATGGTGCCGCCGGTGAACATGGACCACTTCCGGCCAAAGACCCGAGTAATCCCCGATGCGAAGAAAGAAGCGATGAGCGCCGCTAGATACAGAGATGATGTGAACATGGTCAGAACCTGGGAGTCAAACTTGCAGTATTGATTTGTGCTCGTCTCCCCCTTCTCCTTACGGTACACCGTCGGGAAAAATTTTATTAGAAATGAATCCATCGATGTCACCCCACCTTCAATCCATCACCCAATTAGACTCCATAATCGAGGCATGGAGAGCATCTGAGGTCGATTAAGTTTTACCTGATATGCCGACGTCGTAGCCGAAAAGGAGGCCGCCGGTGGCTGCCATGAGGCAAGTGAGGAAGACGTGGATCGTTATCTTCCCGGGATAATGTTTTCCGTCGCGGACGTGGTTAATAATTGCTCCTTCGGCCATCGCCGCAAAAGCCCCAAATTGGACTTAGAACGGAGAGAGAGAGAGAGAGATTGGGATTGTGGAGCAAGAGTGACATTTGACGATAAAAGACAAAAAAAAAGAGCTGTAGCTTCCCGATCATTTCAGTTTTGCGCATTTTATATAAAAAAAAAACTGTTTAAAATTAAATTAACTTAAAAAGTTGGTTAATAAAAGACTTAAAAAAATAATAAATACGGAATTTAATTATTTAGTTTTAATAGAAGCTGAAACTTTATTATCCAATTTGATGTAGATACCTGCAAGAAGATGAAACAGAGAAACAAGCAAGCAAGATAACAGAGAACTAGTTCTGTATTGAAGTGAAAATATTCTAAAAACTGTTTCATCTAAGAGCTTCCAGCGGGATATAACCCAGCTGCACTCCTTTGCTGCAAACGGCATAAAGGCCAAAAGCTAGAAAATGTACTAAATAACTAACTATAGTACTAAGGTAGTGGAGATTCCACATTCTAACGGCTAAAAGCAAAAAAAAGGTGTTAAGTTACTCCTCCAGGTTCCATTTAAGATAGGATGCTCCGCATCATTCGCCCCCACTTAAAGAATTGCCTGTATTTGCTGATTCCATATGTGTGCTACTATCGTCTGGTGGTAAATATGCATAAATATCAGCAACATTAAAAGTATGTGAAGTATTGAATTCCTCCGGTAAGTCGACAACATAGGCATTGTCGTTGATCTTCTTGCTAATGGGGAAGGGACCCCATTTCCGTTTGCTGAGTTTTGAATATTCACCGGCGGGAAGACGTTCCTTGCGAAGGCGAACAAGTACCAAATCGCCGGGATTGAACAGCTTCTCCCTTCTATGGCTATCTGCATCAAGCTTGTATCTAGCATTTGAGGCTTGCAGCTTCATCCGCACATCAGTTAAGAAGTTGGTGTATTGATCAGCAAGTACAGAAGCAGCTTTGCTTTTGCATTTTGGAATCACTGCAATATCAAGAATCGTATTCGGCATTTTAGTGTAAACAATACTGAATGGGCACATACCGGTAGACCGATTCGTCATCGAATTAAATGCAAATTCTGCTTGGCCGAGCAAATCATCCCACATCTTGGGATGATCTTGAACTATGCAGCGTAATAGATTGCCAAGTGAGCGATTTACCACCTCCGTCTGTCCATCCGTTTGGGGATGATAGGACGAACTCAATTGAATTTGAGTGTTCAACCGCTTCCACAATTCCCTCCAAAAGTGGCTAATAAACTTGACATCGCGATCTGAGGTGAGGCTTCTAGGAATTCCGTGTAGCCGGACGATTTCTTTAAAAAAAAGCCTTGCAATGTTGAGCGCGTCGAATGTCTTCTTACAAGCTATGAAGTGTGCCATTTTTGAAAAGCGGTCCACAACTACCATTATGGAGTCATTGCCTCTGCTTGAACGCGGTAAGCCCAATACAAAGTCTAAACTTAAATCTTCCCAAATTGAGTCCGGTACCGGCAACGGTTGATATAACCCCGTATTCTGTCCACCTCCCTTATAGCTTTGGCAGACCGAGCATCTCTCCACGAATTTGGTGACATCCCTTCTCAAATGAGGCCAAAAGAACTGTCGTTGTAGTTGGGAAATAGTACTATCTCTGCCTAGATGTGCCGCCAACCCTCCAGCATGGGTTTCCTTGATAATTCTCTGCCTCCAGGAACCGTCTGGAATGCACAGTAAGTTGCCTTTGAAAAGATAGCCGTGGCGTATGGAGTAATCAGCCAACGGCTGTTGCTGCAAGCACTTATGCCAAAAATTCTGGAAATAATCATCCGTGGGATATAGTTCCTTTAAGCATTCCAAGCCCGTTAACTCCGTTTGGAGTTGGGTAATCAAAGCAGCTCGTCTACTTAAGGCATCGGCTACACGATTTTGTGTCCCGCTTTTGTGTTTCAACACAAAAGTAAATTTCTGCAAAAAAATAATCCATCGAGCGTGCATCCGATTAATATTTTTTTGAGTGTTTATATACTGGAGAGCTTTGTGGTCGCTGCATAAGATAAAATCCTGATGTAATAAATAATGCTCCCATTGTTTTAAAGCTCTAATAACAGCGTACAACTCTTGTTCATAAACTGTCCATTTTTGTCTTGACGGGCAAAGTTTTTCACTGAAAAACTCAACTGGCTTGTTGTCTTGAGATAGCACAGCACCCACTCCCACGGTTGAGGCATCTGTATCAACTGTGAATGGCTTGTCAAAATCCGGTAGGACTAAAACTGGTGCAGTAGATAATGCAGCTTTGATGGCTTCAAAACTCCTTTGTTGTTCCTCCGACCAAGTGAATTGAGACTGTTTCAAAATATCTGTAATGGGTGCCATAATAATACTGAATCCTTTGATGAAGCGGCGATAAAAATTAGCTAATCCGTGGAAACTCCGTATGTCAAACAGAGAGCGAGGAATTGGCCATTCCTTGATAGCAGTGATTTTCCGCGGATCCATGCTTATCCCACCCGCTGAAATAATAAAGCCAAGGAATGAAACCTGCTTGGTGGCAATTTCACACTTAGACAAATTTAAGAATAATTTGTTCTGCCTCATCACAGTAAAGATGCTCATGAGATGTTGCCGATGCTCCTCCCTCGAAGCGCTGAATACTAAAATATCGTCAAAGTATACCACACAGCATTTGTTCAAATAAGGCTTCAATACCTCGTTCATCAAACGCATAAAAGTTGCGGGAGCGTTACATAAGCCAAATGGCATTACCTTCCACTCGTACAAACCTTGGCGTGTTTTGAATGCCGTTTTCCACTCGTCGCCCGGTCGAATGCGGATTTGATGATACCCGCTTCGAAGATCCAACTTAGAGAAAATATTTGCCCCCGACAACTTGTCGAGCATGTCTTCTATTCTCGACATTGGAAAACGAAATTTAACAGTAATTTTATTTATGGACCGGCTATCCATGCACATCCTTCAACTACCGTCTTTCTTTGGCACGAGGAGCGCCGGCACCGCACATGGACTAAGGCTTGGCTGGATCAATTGCTTCTCTAGTAGCTCATCAACAATTTGCTGCAGGATTTGATGCTCTTTGGGGCTCATTTTGTAGTGAGGCATGTTCGGCAAAGTTGCTCCAGGCGTAAGCTCAATCTGATGCTGTATTGCTCTCATGGGTGGTAACTCTGCAGGTAGTTCTGTCGGACAGATATCAGGAAATTGCTGCAACAATGATTTAATCTCAGCACACATTGGTTCTTCCTTAGTAGCATGGTTCTGTTCGGCAACTATTAAAGCCATAATGCACATTGATTCACGCCAAGCATTGACTAATGCTTTTCCGGAAACTGCAAACAGAGCAGTTTTGGTTGTATTGGAGGCTGGCTGTACATTCATTCGAGGCAACAATCTCAATTTCTTTCCTTTCCAATCAAACGAGTAAGTATTTGCCCTGCAGTCATAGATGGCCCCAACATCAAATTGCCACGGCCTTCCCAGAATTAGATGACACACATCCATTTCAACCACATCACAAAGAACTTCACTAACATAGTGACGGCCAATAGAAAATGCGACTTTGCACATATCAGTAACTGCTAATTCGACTCCTCTTTTAACCCAACTAATTTTATATGGGTTTGGATTTTTTGATGTTTTTAGCTGTAAAGCTTGTACCACCGCACGTGATATGACATTTTCCGTGCAACCGCTGTCAATGAGCATATCATAAACCTTTCCTTTGATTGTGCACTTTGTTTTAAACAAAGCATTTCGCTGCGACTCAGTCGGTTGTCGCGGAGCGAGCAGCAGCCGTTGTAACACACAAATGACAGCCTCTCCTTCATCTCCTGCTACGTCTTCTGGATCTTCGTCTTGACCACCCACTGCACTGTCATCTCCTTCTTCATCTTCGACTTCCAGCATTTGTAACTGAGGACGAGTGGGACACTCGTTGGATTTGTGACCCTGTTGGAAACATCTAAAGCACTTGATATTGGCCGGCTTAGTATAAGGATTAACCTTCACAGGAGCCTTATTCCTCTGATAATTCCTATTATCAGCTGTTCTCTGCCCTGCGTTAGGAGGCTGAATTGCTGCAGTTGAAGGCATTGGCTGGACACCTGAGGCTGCACCGTGGTGTTGTTGTTTATTGCCTTCCGCCAATTGTTCCAAATTCCTTCTATATGAACGGTTGCTACTGTGCCTTGACATTTGCATTTCAGCTTTGAGTGCGTAGTTCACGGCTTGAGATAACGACCAAATTGTATTCAGTTCTAGTTTATCTTGGATTACATCTTTCAACCCTCCAATGTATCTCGCCACAATTTGGTTGGCCGTCTCATTTAAATTATTTCTGGCACTGAGCCTATAAAATTCCTCCGTATAATCATTCACAGTTCTTGATCCTTGAGAGCAGTGTTTGGTATTGTACATATAACATCTGCTCGTAATCAATGGGTAAGAAATGACCACGCAATAGTTGTTTCATTCGAAGCCAATTGCGGACAATACCCTTCCCTTCACGTCTCCTTGATTGGATCACTTGCTGCCACCATGCACTGGCACCCCCTTTGAGCTTACACGCCACATATTTCACCTGTTTTTCGGGCTCAATTTCCATATACTCGAAGAACGTTTCGACTGCCCTTTCCCAATCTAAATAATCTTCAATGTGCAATTTACCATCAAAGAAGGGTATATCAATTTTAACACGAAACTCACTGTGAGTTCTGTCTCTAGGCCTCGGACGTCGTTTACGCGCCGTTCCTTGGTCCTCATCTGAGTCGGAAAACTCCACATTATTCGTGAGTTCAAATTCTTCATCTTCTTCAGAATCTGACACTTCTGGAGCTAAGCTATTCGGCAGTCGCTCCCTGTCTGCGACGAACCCACGCCTCGTTGCCGGTGTGGTTGCCGGCGGTAGCATCCGAGCGGTTTGGTTCCTGTCCAGACGTGCTTGAATCAACCGAAGTTCCCGGCGCATTTCGCCGAAGAAACGATTGACGTCGGCAGCTAGAGCTTCTGTCGTCCTCGCCAAGTTGGCATGTTCAATCCACAAGGCTTCAAGGCTGCGATCTTCACCGGTGGCCAACCGTTTGCTGCCCTCCGCCATCCTTGCTCTGATACCAAGTTATGATGTAGATACCTGCAAGAAGATGAAACAGAGAAACAAGCAAGCAAGATAACAGAGAACTAGTTCTGTATTGAAGTGAAAATATTCTAAAAACTGTTTCATCTAAGAGCTTCCAACGGGATATAACCCAGCTGCACTCCTTTGCTGCAAACGGCATAAAGGCCAAAAGCTAGAAAATGTACTAAATAACTAACTATAGTACTAAGGTAGTGGAGATTCCACATTCTAACGGCTAAAAGCAAAAAAAAGGTGTTAAGTTACTCCTCCAGGTTCCATTTAAGATAGGATGCTCCGCATCACAATTTCTGCTTTAATCATAATTTTAAAAGAAATTGAATTTTACTTCTCATGTTTTTATAAATTCTTAATTTTTTCTCTTAAATTTTAATTTTATTTCTTTTATTTTTTAATTTGAGAAGAAATGAGAAGAAAATATTTAGTTTTTTAAAAAATGGGACTAAGAAAATCTGATTTCTTTAGAAACCGAAATTCTGATTTTCTATTTTAATTTAAAATGAAAATTCAGTTTCTTAATATCCGGTTTCCGATTTCTTAAAAAACTGGATTTTCTTAGTACGATTTCTTACCGGTTTATTCTCAAATTCGAAAATAAAAAAAAAATAAAATTAAGATATCATATAAAAAATTAAATTAAGATATCCGAGCCCAAATGGGTCCAAATCAAGGACTCGAAGCGTCGTTGGAAGGTTCAAACCGTAATTTGAGTTACTAAACGGTCTCCGATTTTAACGAGCTTATACTCAAATCGAGCGGCTCAACGAGACGAATCCAACGAGACCAAGATCGCCGAATTCCGACATCATTAAGGTCTCCAAAAGTCCAACAAACGGTGCACGATCGAATGGTTCAATATCGGCCGTCCATTCAAACCAATCCCTATTCGCCCCAGATCTCACACCTATTTACAAGCCATGCCACTCCAGAAAAACTATAAATAGAGCCCTCATTCTTCACAAAGGGACTCAAGTTAAGAGAGAGAAGAAGAAGGGAAGAAGAAGAGAAAGGGGAAAAGGAGAATCCTCTCCTCCTCGACCACCGCCGGAGCTCTTCCCGTCGTCTGAATACGCCGGAACTCTGCCGGATTTTTGGGAAACGGCAGGATTCTGCAAAACTTTGTAAATTTGCTTCAAGTTGTAATATGATCGTCCCGATTTGTGGGACGAATCAGTTTTTTGCAATTTATGAAAACACTAGTGGAACTTTTCAGCTGGGCGTGGCTCCGTGGTTTTTTCCCTCTTCTGGGTTTTCCACGTAAAAATCTTAGTGTTCATTTTTTTTTTTTTGTGCTGAATATTCGTGCAACGCTCGGACGTGAATTTCTAAACTCTACCGCCGCGCATATTCTAGCCCGCAACAATAAATTTTTTTTTTAAATTTTTTTAGTTGATAGTCAAAAATTTTAACCAACAAATCAAACTAAGATGATGTATTTTTTATGCTCAGATCAGTTCAAGACTTTGATGCTCATAAATGTCATAAACAATTATCAACAAAACAGGAAATTGCATCGATAACCTTTAAAACGTATTTAATCTGTAATAAAATATCTAAATTAAAAATTTATTATGAATTTTAATATTTGAATGACAAATTAAATTATTAAAATTAAAGATAACTAAATGTTTATTTTATAAGGAGGTTTTTACATACATAATACTTAAAACTATGTTATTTACTCATCTATCACATAAACTTACCTATTTACACACATACCTCTAAAAAGCTCTTTGATTTTCTTAAATACCACTTCGTTTCCTCTACGTGAAAACTCACCCGATACCCTTGTTTGCACCCGAAACTCGTCTTTCTTCAAATTGATATTCTTACATATAACTAAAAAAAATCATTGAAAATCCTAGACGGAAATATTTGGGTTTCATTTTGCAAACCAAGGAGAAGAAATGGAGAATACGGACATCATACCTAAGCGAATAAATGTAGAAGACGAAATGAAGATGCCGAGCAAAGAGAGAATCCTAGATGGAGCAATGGGGACTCAGCGAGCAAACAAAGTATCAGACAAGGTTTTGACGAATAGTAAGCATAGTGGCATTTTAGAAAGGCAAAAAACTTTTAAGTGGTATGTGTGTAAATTGGTAAATTTAAGTATTAGATGAGTAAAAACTATATAGTTTTAAGTATTATGTATGTAAAAACCTCTTTTATAAATAGCTAAATTTGAGTGTTATATATATAATTATATTTAATAAAAAGTAATCATATGAAAGCATTAATTAAAATATCTGATAATAACAATTAATTACATATTAATAATATATTTTTTAAGTTTGATTTAGGAATTTTTTGTGGATAATTGATCTCAATAATTTCAATTAAGTAATATTTTACTATTCTAAAATTTTAATTAATTTTTTTTTTTGAATTACATGTTTAACATATAAATGTCACAATTAACTTGAATAACATTTAAATATTTAAAAAAAAAGCAAAATTTACTTTTTTTTAAGTCAATAAATTCTAAATATTTTAGATTGCAACTTGCCTTATGTCAACATCATTTAAGGAGATAAGGCTTCATGCTCGAACTAAAAATCAGCCTAGGCCTCTACTCCAAAATAATAATTGTTCCTTCTATAATTGCTCTTATTGACTTATAGGCATTGCTTTCATAAACCTCTCTTCATAGAACAATTATTACGTCCTCCGACCGGATGCAGAGGAACATCCGGTTGTAGGCAAAATCGCGCCTATACCGAGGTGTACCGAGTTTTTTTGAAAAAACTCGGTACACCTCGATATAGGCGCGATTTTGCCTACAACCGGATGTTCCTCTGCATCCTTACACCGGACGAAATAAAAGTTCCTCTTCATATCCTTCCCATACGGTAACCTTCTAATGGTCATTTTATCTAACTATTGGTAGAAGAAGTGAACACCCTAATATACATTTTTTTCTCATTAACAAGTTGCAAGTTCAACTCATTTAGGTTCTATTTGGGACAATTTTTCTATTAAATCGGTTTTTTAGTACAAATATTTTTAATTAAAAAAATTTTTGTACTTAAAAAACGGCTTCAAAAAGTAGTAAAAAAGTCGTCCCAAACGAAACCTTAGACTGAGATGAAGGGAATGCAACTTTTAGAAATAAGATTAAGCTTAATCAATAAAACTCCCAATTTCAAAAGTTAAAGGCCTTACAATGATATCCTTTTAAGTTTGATTGTGTTGGTATTCTAAATAAATAAAAATCAAACAAAATATTACTAATGGCAAAATTTTCTTCCTTACAAAATAAAGCCTTAAAGTGGATGTAGCATTTTACCCATAACAATAGTCATACCAATTTTGCAAAATTCTAGCATACATCTTTATTGATCACTCAAAGAAATCCCCACACAAGCAATATATACTAAATTCCTCATTGTTGCGTCTTAGAATATTCGCGGCGGTAAAGAAATATAAAGTTTAAGGTCTTAGCTTAGTACAAAGATCCAACATACAAATAGATGAAAGAGAAAGCACAATATTTATAAGAGACACAAGAGATTTTTACATGAAAAATCTTAGAAAAATGGAAAAAAATCATAGGACCTGTCCCAATTTGAATTAATGAATCCAATAGTATATGCAGTTGATAACAAATGAGGTCCTTCCTTAGGGGAAAGTCTTGACTTGATGTAACAAATATACATCATATAGATTGCATTACATTGTGGAAGTTGGAAGAATCAGTATTGATATGTTTATTTGGCCGGCAGGACCATAATCGGCTGGCAATGGAGGTCGGAAAGATCGTATTCGGGTGATGGTTGCTATAAGAATCATAGTCAGCGAGCAATGAAAGTAGGAAAGACCGTTGTCGAGTGATGGAGGTGGAAAAACTGTAGCCGACGGATGATGTAGGTTGGAAAGACTGAAGTCGGTGAGGATTGCCGAAAGGACCGTAGCCGGTGGACAATAGTGGCCGGATAGATCATCGTTATCTAGCGACTGATGTTGGAAGGACCGTAGTCGACTGATGATGGAGGTCGGAAGTCCGACAATGGGTAGAAGTTTGGTGTCATGCAGAAGTTCAACGGTAGATAGAAGTCTGACTTCAGATAAAAGTCCGATGATTGGCAGAAGTTCGGCGACGGGAAGAAGTCCGACGACGGGTGGAAGTCCGATGGAAGGTAGAAATTCGGCGACGGGCTGAAGTCCGGCATCACATAGAAGTCCAATGAAAGTCCCACAACTTGTAAAAATCTGGCGACGTGCGAAAGTCCGGCTTCGTGCAGAAGTTCGGAGATGGACAGAAGTCCGTCGACGTGCGGAAGTTTGGTGTCGCATAGACGTCCGGCGAAAGTTCGATGACAGGCAGAAATCCAGCGTCGGGTAGAAATCCGGAGACGGACAGAAATCTGACATCGGGTGAAAGTCCGATGAAAGTCCTATGACTGGCAGAAGTCTGATGACCAGTGAAAGTCCAGTGTCAGGTAGAAATTCGATGACGAGTAGAAGTCCAACATCGGGTAGAAGTTCGACAAAATTCCAACAACTAGCAAAAGTTTGACGGGCAAAAATCTGGGGACGGGCGGAAGTCCAGCGTCGGGTAGAAGTTTGGTGATGGACAGAAGTCTAACGACGTGCAGAAATTCAAAGATGGGTGGAAGTCCGGCGTTGGGTAGAAATTCAGCGATGGGCGGAAGTCTGCCGTTGGGTAGAAATCCGACAATGGGTGGAAATTCAACATTAGGTAGAAATCTGATGATGGGCAGAAGTCCGATGTTGTGTAGAAATCTGGCGATGGGTGAAAGTTTGGTGTTGGTCGGTGACCAGGAGGTGGTCGAGGAGGAGTTTGATGGCCAGAGAACTCTTCATTCTGTTCTTGCTTGGGCCTCCTTTTCCTCCCCCAAATGAGAAATGATGGGTATATTTATAATTTTCTGAGAGTGGCATGACCAATAAATTAAAAGAAAATCAAGGATACTTTGGGAGTGGTTTGAATGGACGGCCGATATTGATCCTCTTGATCATAGACCATTCATGGGACATGTGAATGTTTTAATGATATCATAATTTGGCAATCTTGGGCTCGTTAGATTTGTCTCGCCGAGCTGCTCGATTTGACTATAAGCATGTCATGTTTGGAAATTACTTGATCATCCAAATTATGGTTTGAACCTTCCAAATGTGCTTCGGGTCTTTTATTTGGACCCATTGTAGCTTGGATTGAATTTGGTGTCGTTGGGTTCATATTTTCGAGACATTCAGTTCGACTATAAATTTGCTAAAATCGAAGTTCAGAAGGTCTCCGTTTGAATTTTGGAAGTTTACAACTTAATTTTGCCTTGAGATTCGTGCCTGATCAAGATAATTTTTTGATAATATATCACTCATGTTTAGCTTTCTCCTCTTTCTCTTTAAGATTTTCTTCCTTCTTAAAAAGAGCTAGTACGCGAGCTATATGTACATTATGATGGGAAACATACTTCATGAGAGGAGCACAAACTAACAACAAAGAATATGCATACCAAATTACCAATCAAAATCCTAGAGGAAAGAGTTTCTGGCCATAGTACAACTAACGTTCTTTTTTTAATTTTATATTCATGAAATCTCAATTTTGCACGTCTAAGAAACAAAATGAAAGAGGGCTACATGGAAGAAAATTTTGCTCACTTGCTTCCAAAATACTAGACGTAAGAAAAAGAAATAGAAATAGAGATGAATCCTTCATCCTTGTCATCATCACCCTTTGCTAGTGGTCGTCACGACTAGATAAATGCTTAATTATTGCTTGACGTTGAGGTTCACAAAATCATAGAAGCTAGTTTTCAGGTTCGAATTCGGTTTTGCAAATGGGTCGCTAATATGAATTTGGATACAACCTATTGGATTATCGGATTGATCCGACTCGACACGACCACTGCAACCGCTCTAGAAAGATGAGGCAGCATTGGCGACGGCAAGTCGGCGAAGGAGGCATTATCGTGTTGGACGCGAGATGGCTAGGCAAGGCAGCGTTGACGACAGGCGGGCAGAAGTGACGTGGGCGGGTTTGCACGACGAGCTGGTAGGTGCGGGCAACGCAGGTCAATTTGTGTTATTTTCAGGTTTCCAGGCCAACCCGAATCCGACCCGATTTTTGAAACATTTCCATTTGTTGATCCTGAACCCAACCCATTTCTCAAACAAGTTGATCCTAGCCCAAAATTTTTGGGTTGGATTCGAGTCAGATTTTTGAGTCGTGTCAAATATTGACATCCCTAATTGTCACACACCGACTAATAACATGTGTAAACTATCATTCTCTTACTCACGAGTTGAAAAGCGAGCACTCAAGATGTGCTACCACCAATATTCACAACGATAAGTGAGTTCAAGAGTGGAGAAGATGAAGTGTAAAAAATGGAGAATCTACAGAGGCAAACAAAAAAAAAAAAACTAAGTTATTGTGTCTTAACTCACCAAGCACAAATCACAATTGGTATCTTCACAAATCAATCTGATCCACGAGATTTACTTTTAAGAGACTTGATAAGTGGCTCATGATTCTAGCTTAAGCTAGCCCATGAGTTGATTTGGCTAACTTTCACCCTTAAAAAAGAAGGTGCAAGTCAAGTTTTTATTAAAAAATAAAATTATAAATACTAAGAACAAATAATTTTTTGTATTATTATCAGATAAATTTATATTTAAATTGAACTAAAATAAATAAAATATATATTTAATTATTATTATTTAAGGGAAATTTGAATTTATATGCCCGAAGTTGAAGAAATATGCTTGTAGTTTTAT
The DNA here is from genome assembly GCA_019514585.1 of Dendrobium officinale. Taxonomy (NCBI): domain Eukaryota; kingdom Viridiplantae; phylum Streptophyta; class Magnoliopsida; order Asparagales; family Orchidaceae; genus Dendrobium; species Dendrobium officinale. The sequence continues at coordinate 8,214,071 of CM033700.1, forward strand.
TTCTTGGAGAAATATAATTGAAAGTTTTTTTTCGAACCCATGCATCTTCGTATTTGACCATGTATTACTTTTTCAAAGTTGAAACCATATATGAGAAAATTTTGAGCTATGATTGAACATTATTTGAACCTTTTTCAAACACTGTGATCTGATTAGGTTCTTACATTATATATCGATATATTTTTCAAATCTTCACATTAGAGGACCCTAATCCCTAATTAATGGGTATGATTGAGACTCCATAAAATATGCTCTTTAAGACCATCTACATTTAAACTACTTTCATCTAGAAATAACTTGTATATTTTGAATTCATAATTATGAGTTGATGAAGTAATCAAATAATTAAATAAAATAATCACCTAACAAAATTGCTTAATCAATTGGCTCTCCTTTATATTAATCTTCAACAACATGCTTAAATGCTTATTAGTTCAAATTTCAACAAGCCTTTAATATTCAACAAAATTATGTCAATAGCCTCAAAGTGCCTAAATATTTTTCCAATATTACACCTCTAACACTTTAGTGTTTTCTCTAAATGTATGATTAGACCAAACATCATCTTATGTAGTAAAACAACTCAAATTAATGCTAAAATAATAAATTTGAAACATGTTCATGCTATTTTTGAATAATTTTCGAACAATATTGAAACCTTAATATAATCTTGACTAATCTTGCCAAACATTGTTTGAACAAGGTTCCAAGTTTCAACATCGATCATATCTTGTTTGAACCTTGATTGAATTATTTTTGGACTATGATGAAACATTTTTCAATCATTACTCAGTCATTATTTGGAAATACGAACAACATTTGAAAAATATTATATCATAATTCGAACATGTTTCAATCAATATCAAATTAAATTTTATTCCATTTTAGAAACTAGTAATTTGATGTCTAATATCCTTTTGGGTTTAAGGTTCAAAATGCAAGTGATGTTTTTAAAATTAGATAACCAAACATATAATATCACAAATCTGTAACGTCTAACCGGAACAGAGATAGAAACTTTAACTTAGAACTATTACACTACAATGACAATCATCGAAGAAGAGGAATATAATGAGAATAGAAAGGGCAAGAAAATCTATGGCAAGTTAGGAGTACTCCATTAGATGATTTATATTGGTTCCTTCGATCAGAGAGTTTTCATCAACCATTTAAGTGTCTTAATAATGTCAGAATTAAGTGATATTGAGCTCGATGAATTCACCTCATTGAGCCACTCGATTCGACTATAAATATGTCATATTTGAAGATTATTTAATCGTCCAATGAATGTTTTGAAACTTTTAAATATACTTCAGTCCTTTGATTTGGGCTCATTTGATATCGGATTGAACCGATTTTGATGTCATTGGGTTCGTCTTGTCAAGTCGTTGAGTTTAACTATAAGTTCGCTTAGGTCAAAGTTGGAATGACCCCAAATTTAATCTTTAAAGTTTACAATTCAATTATATCTTAAGATTAGAGCTTGATTAAGATGATTTTTGGAGACATATCAATAATCAGTGGCAGATTTACCATGGGGGCAGTGGCTTTTCAATTGAAGGTTAATTAAATTTCATCTATAGCTAATTAATTACCATTAAATGCATATTTCTATTATTCCCGCCAGCTGCTTCGTGGCTAGGGAATTGTAAATTTGAAAATATCATTTTGCCTGCTTTCACGTGGACAGATTGAAGCAGCTTCACGCCTCTAGGTTAGGGCAAATTATTAGGTCCGGACATCTGATACAAAAATACATCCGGATTTACCTCTATCTATAGTAAAAGCGCTCTGTGCTTTGACTACGCTTTTACTGTAGACAGAGAGAAATCCGGATATATCTCTCTGGCATGTGACCGGACCTAATAATTTGCCCTAGGTTAGACTTCGCTTCGCCTCCTTTCACGTGAGGAGGCCGAACTCCGATTCTTCGAAGCATATTAGCCATTAGCGAAGGCCGAAGGAAAACGACCGGCGACCTGGAAACAATATGCTTGCTCGGCCTCTGGAATCGCCTCTGCTTTCTTGTTACGGCGGCTCACTGGCTTGCCACGGGACGGAGGACGGTGAATCGGTGACTGCATTCGCCGGCGATGTTCTTGTCTCTTTGGTACATCTAGGGCTGCAAGCGAACCAAACGTTCGACGAATTACTCGTTGTTCGGTTCGATTAAAGCTCGTTCGTGATCGTTTAATTAACTAACAAACAAACTTGAACAATATTTTAAATACTCGATTCTTAAATAAACAAGCTTGAACACTAATGCGTTCAGCTCGTTTATGTTCGTGAACAACATCAGTTGATGTTCATGAACAAGCTCGATACTCGATTCGAGTTCGATTAAATATAAAAACTTTAATTATACCATAATATAATATAATTATTTTTTATTAATAAATTTTAAAGTAATAAAATATTATAACATATGTTCATATAAATTAATCACATTTTCATTTTAAATATACAACTGCTTTTATTTTAGAAATTTCATTTCATGAACAAGAAATATTTCATATTTGTCCATATTTGTTAGATTGTTTGTTTAGAATGTTCATGAACAAATTTAATGTTTGCTTGTTCAATAGATTGTTTGCGAGATATGTTCACGAACATAGCTCGTTTAAAGCTCGATAAGTACTAAACAAACGAACATGAACCAAACATGAACCAAACATGAACACCCTTAAATTAAATGAACCAAACATGAACACAAATAATAAAGCTCGAATCAAACACGAACCAAACATGAACAAGCTAATGTTAAACAAACACAAACATGAACACTCACATACTCGGCTCGGCTCGGTTCGTTTGCAGCCCTAGGTACATCTGAGAAATCTGCCTTCAATGTATTGTTCTTCACTTCTTCTGAGTTTTACCGTTAAATAACTGTATAAAAACTCTAAATCTTACAGTATTTCTTACAGATGATTTGTTTTTTAAAGCTTGAAAGGCTTATGAAATTTTTTAGGGATTTTTACATATATGCCACTTTTAACATGTGTATTACATATTTAACACCTAATTCTTAAATATTACACTCCTACCACCTATTCTTTATTTTCACAACAAAATTACCACTCCGTTAATCAGGAACCTCACTCCGTTTTTTTTTTCCTTCCCGCCTGTGATTTTCGCGGGGGAACAGGTTTCAGCGAATCCTTGTGTATCCCTCTGAGATGCTCTTCCATGCGAGCAAACTTTATTCCCTCATGTGCTTTTCACAGAGAACCGATGAGATTTTTCTGCAATTTTAACATGAACATAATTATATGAGATTTACATAACCTGCTTAATATCAGATTTCTGAAGCTCATAGTTTGCTCATAGTTTGTTCATTGAGCTCATAGTTTGTTCTACAATTTCTGAAGCTTTCCAACCGAAATGAAAGTTCTGTAATTGCTTCTATCTAAATGAAAGTTCTGTAACCTGCTGCTATCCAACCGAAACTTCCCAATATAAAAACGTGAAGCAATAACCTTTTATGCGGATGGCGGTTTTACGCGAACAGCAAATTTCGGTGGGAAGAGCAGGAGCAGGCAATTTAGGGCATGGTAGCGTGAAATGAAGCGGAGAAGAGACGGAGTGAGAGGGAGTGGTATTTTTGAGGTTAAGTTTGTATTTGAGTGGTATATATGAAATATTTAAGTTTTGAGTGTTAAATATGTAATACACATGTTATAAAGTGTCATGTATGTAAAAATCCCAATTTTTTATTTGGTTGTTGTGTTTAACTAATTTATGTATTTTAAGATTGCTTTATTGTGGCCATGTGAATGTGATTCATTTTAACCTTTTTAGAGGAAAACATGGAATGTCACCATTAAAGTAAGAATAATGTGTATTCTAATAATTTATGCATTCACGAACATTTTCAGAAGCAAAGAATTTCCATTGCTCTAATGCTCTCTGTAACAATCAGACAAATTTTTTAATTAGTTATTATTTGACTAGCATAGAATCTTCTTTTGTTACGAGCATAAAAATTTTAATCTTGATTTTATTAAAATTATATTTGGAAAGGTATTTCAAAAGAAAATTTGCAGGAGATGAGCAAAAAATTTTATGTGAGGACAACAATATACAATTTAAACAAATTCGTGTTAAAACAAATTTTGCTAATATCCCTGCCGATCCGGCTTTAAAAAAAAATTATGGATTATCATCCTAATGAGAGGAATAGTGTTTGGAGGCTATAATTTTGGATTATAACAAATGATTTTAAAAAATTTAAAACCGCTCATGCCGGTCCCAAGCACAATTGAAAAAAGTTGAGTTTTTTTTACTTCAATAATTTGTGCCAAAAAAAAAAAAATTCTTGACTCCGCCCTGTCAATAATACTTGAGCATCCTTCTTAAGTGTATTTTTGGGCTAAAGAAAAATCGGGGCATATTTATTGAAGAAGTGAAATATTAAGTTTACTAATTTGGTAATAATGGGATATATAAAGTTAAATATATATATTTTTTAATTTAAATAAAATAAAATAAAAAAGATAAAAATTATCCAGACAGCACAATCCAGACCATGACCGAGCGGGTTCAGTCCCTCGTCACTCAGTTGCATTTCTTCTTGTGAAGCCAAAAAAACGGCTGAGCCAATCCTTCCGTTGGGGCTAATTTTGAAATTTAAAAAAACAGCAGCTCGCCGCTCACTCTCAAAAAATTTTCTTGGGCAAGCTCATCGAAGAAACTCGGCACTTGATTGCATTTCTTCTTCGATTCTTCCTAGGCGCAATCCCTTCCTCGGCCGTATAGGTTTGCTTTTCATCTTCTCCATTTCTTCGGTGCCCCGTGAAGTAGCGTTTTGAAGGGCTTCTGCTTCGTGTGAAGTAGTGTTTTGAAAGAGTGGCTAAAGAAGCGTCTTCGCCTCCTTCGACGGGAGTCGGATCGGAAGTCAGAACGGGAGTTCGCTCGCTGCAAAGGTAACCGTCTTTATTTCCCGTAGATCTGCAAATGCTCCTTCGCTGCTTAGACGACGTTCCCTTCATATCGGATCTGAAACCACACCTCCTTGCCGTCCTCTGTTGGTTTGGAAGTAAGCACGACTAGGGGAGCTTGCTCTTGCTCGTTTCCAAGGTAGCCATCTTTCTTTCTTTCGCGCGCTTCTTCTTGAGCCAAATCCTAATCCGCCGAACGAAGGGATTTGGATTTAGGCGGATTAAATCCGGATTTAGGCAGGCATCGATCTCAAAAAACCGTATGGCTGGATTTAGCGTAAATCCGACTTAAATCCCGCTGTAAATCCGATACCAAACAGCCCGTTAGTAAATCTGGGATTTATGCCAAAAATCGGGCAACGGCAGATTTCTCTCTGCGTGACATTTAAGTGGTTCTCAAATCCCATTTGGCAGGATTTATGCTAAATCCTGCTCAATTCTTGCATAAATCCCGTTTCCAAACAGCTCCTAGAGGTTTAGCATTGAAGGTTTCTTGAGAGAAAGGTCGTTTATAAGAACATTTTCTCTTTGATTTGATAATATTTTTCTACACCTAGTTTTTTTTTCTCCTCATTTTTTCATATCATTTTTAGATCCAAGAAATTTGTAGGGAAGATTGTCTGAGGAATGTGCATTTTCTATGCTATCACATTCAATTTTTTCACTTCATGAACGTATTTTCTAGATCTAGACATTTGTGGTTCTGTTTTCTCCTCGTCCATTGAAACCTAGTGATTTTACAGCTATATACAGTATTATGATATGAGGAGGCTTAAATTTTTTCTGATGGAAGTTCATCTACCTTGTTTCTAGCTTGCGTCTGACGCTTTTGGTCTGCAGCTACATCTTCCGTGGCCTTCTCTCGTACCATCAATATCTGCCATAAATGTATATGATGATGAAGTACTTGCTTGCTGATTTTTGTGGTGTACGAAACTTTATATGCAGGTGTCTTATAATGGAATTGCACGCACAATACAGTTTAGGATATTACTGGTCGTATGACTTGTTTAAGTTGAAAATAAATTTAATCATTGGAGCATCAGTCGAAACTTTGGCTCCCTTTTGATTTGCCCACACTAACACTTGAATCATCTTCTATATGCTTGAAAATCTTAAAGAATTAATAGATGGGAAAATGCTAATCCTTGCAAAAAAACATTAAAGTGGCATGAAGTTTATTTCAGGTAATGAGAGAATTTTCAATGAAGTTTATTTTTCGCCATTTCGGGTAATGAGAGAGTTATGGAATAAATTATAATAATAGATGCCCCTTTAAACAGTTCACCAAATTTTATTGTTCATTCTTTCTATTGTTTATCTCCCTGAGATGAATGAGGTCCTTTTGTAATCCATGGACAAGTCGTGGTAATGAGGGTGGCATTTGATATCAAAATGAAGAGGAAGCCTTCCCTTTACCAAGAAGGTGGGGATGGTGATTTGGAAGTTTAACAATGCCATACTTTACCAAAGATTGACATGGCAGATTGTGTTGATGGTGGGTTGTCCTTTTATGGAGTTCTCTTGGATATAACTTGTGATTAATGCCCCCAGGGCACTGACGAAACATGATTATTAGATTTAAGTTTTATTTTAACCTAATTAGTATTTATTTAAGTATTATTATACTTTTTCATTTTAATTTGTAAATTTTAATTGCTATTTGATTTCTATATAATAAGTCAAAACACTATTTTATATAGAACTTTTACTTAAGATTTTGATTAATGAATTATTTTATATATTGAATTTTCTTGCTAAATTTGTTATCAATTGTCTCTTCTCATCTTTTTTTTTTCTCTTAATTATCTATTCTATCTCTTCTTTAATCTCTTACTATTTACATCATCAATGATTTTAATGTCTTGCTCTTCATGTCATATTCTACACCACCCATTGTATTTGCTTAACCCTCAATGACAAGATTCTTTTGAACTCCACCTTAACATCATTGGTCATGTACCTATGTCATCAAACCCCCTCTGTAATGATCACATTTTAATTGCGTAATCGAACCGCTCATCGTGAGCCTACTTGTATTGTTCACATGTACTACATCTCTTTTTGACCTAGGCTTGTTGGTCTTGCCATTTCATCGTGCTTTTTTCCCCGCATCATTATGGCTTACTTGCACCATATTTATGTGGGTCCATTGATTTATTCCAATTGGTTAATTCTCCTATAGAGCAGTTGATCAATGACATTAGTTTAACTTAACTTTCAAAATTTTCCTTGAAGGCTTAAAAGATGCTCTAACTGTGGGTGCTAAATGATCCTGAATTCGGCTATTAAGTGAATGTTATATCATTCTATTTGAGTTGTTATCTAGGTCAATTTTCTAGAAGGCATAATGAATTTTTAGATAATTCACTACCTATAAAATTGACCATCAAATAAGAACTTCCTGATATGATTCGAGTTTTTCTTACATGCACATGCATCTATGGTTAATTAACCCTTCCAATCACAAAAGAGGACTTTGATAGTTGATAGGCTCTACGATGCTTTGTTTTAATAGTGTAACATTTTAATTTGGGGAGAAGAATATAATATCATTAGCTAGGAGCTGATAAGAGAATGATAATAAGCTCAATCAAGATCCAATGATTTCATCTTCTTAGGTTATTATGCACCTTGAACTGTTTAAGTAGTGAAGGGTATTTGATCCAACACAATTGAAGAATCATTTTTAGTAATCATGGGTTGAATCATCAAAAGGAATTGTGTAAACTTGGGGTAAAAACATATTGAGGGTGCTAACCAATTTTGAGTTGATTTTAACTTGCAGAGGGTTTTATGTCATATTAAGTGCACCTTATGGCTTACAACTTGTAAACTTAGGCATTAAGAAATATTCATGCTTAGACCATAATTGTAATATAGTTATGCCATCATAATTGGGCTAGCCCCTCTGTCAGAGGTCATATGCAATGTTTTTATTAGTGATAGATTTTTTTAGATGTGATCATATGGACGGACTTTTCATAGCATTGATTTTTTGTATTGGTTAAACTTAAATTTGTCAACTGATGGAGAATAGATGGGTGACTACCCTAAGCATAATTTATTCACTTAATGCCTGGATTTTTTTAATTTGTTCAGTTCTTTAGTATACTTCTGAAAAATACAGTTTGGTTTAACAGTTAATCTGGAAAACCATAAAGCATAACTTGTTGCTTCTTGTTCCAACAGCAAGGAATGCATAACTCAATACATCTCTTTCGCAATTGTTTTCTTAATTTAACTTCCTGGTTTTTTCTACAAGATGCCACCTTTTATTCGGAAACAATACCAACTTCTAATTAATCAATTATTTATTTATCATCAGGGAGGGCTAGTCATCTGCTTACAATCTTAAATTTTCCTTTCCCCTAAAAGAGATGACATCTGTGACACCTAGTACTCCGGCTTCTAAGATTGAAAAAACTCCAGTGTCTACTCCTGGAGGTTCGAGGGGCAGGAAGGAGAACATTTTGGTAACTGTACGTTTGAGGCCCCTTAGCAAAAAAGAGCAATCCCTAAAAGATCAAGTTGCCTGGGAATGCATTGATGACAATACAATTGTCTTGAAGCCATTATCACATGATCGATCTAGTTCATCAGTTCAATATACTTTTGGTATGGAGCATATTTTGGATCAGTTAGTTCTTGTACTCGACACTTGGGTTATTTTACTGTTGGTACTATTTATTGGTTATAGTTTATCATAGGAGACTCAAGCAGATGCTAATTGTTAGATGGGTTATTTCTCTTTCTTATTTCAGACAAAATATTTGGTCCTACATGCCCATCTGAAGTTGTGTATGAAGAAGGAGCTAAGGAAGTTTCCATGTCAGCATTGAGAGGAATCAATGGTATTACCTGAACTGAATATTTACCTTTACTTGTTAGTTTCTTTTGAATATATTCACATAAAACTATTCACTAATCCATATGTATGCTCTCATAGATACATGAGTCGTTTAAAATGCATTAAGTGGATTAACTGTTGAATTAATTGCTATAACTTGTTCCTGTATTCTATGTAGCTACTATTTTTGCTTATGGACAGACAAGTAGTGGTAAAACATACACCATGAGGGCGATAACCGAGAGTGCCGTTAATGACATCTACAAACATATAGAAAATGTAAGCTTCACTGCCAAATTGTGCCCCCATTGCTAATTGTATCTTTCATAATTATGAAATTTGCTGTTTTGAACGCTTTGTTCTGAATGTTTTATATTTAGAACTCAGATAGGGAATTTATTATCAAAATCTCTGCATTGGAGATTTATAACGAGGTTGTGAGAGACCTGCTAAAGCCTGATTCTGGGCCTTTAAGGCTTTTAGATGACCCTGAGGTAAATATACAAATCTTTATGATAATATCAATTAAGTTGGAAATTCGCTCATCTTCATGTTGAATATTTCTTTAAATTTTGTCCACATAACAGCTCTTTTTTTTCCATTTTTTTTTTAAATTTCAGAAAGGAACCATCGTTGAGAAACTAGAGGAAGAAACTGCAAGAAACATAGAGCATTTACGGCAGCTCATTGGCATTTGTGAAGGTAATTCTTTGAAGATCTTGGCAAAAAGAAAGCATGCTTATATTTCTTGCTTATATTTCTTGGCACTTTTTCCATATTTCACCTCTGAAATAAATCAATCATTTTTTTTTATCATGTTGTACAGCTCAGAGGCAGGTTGGCGAAACTTCCTTGAATGATGCTAGCTCAAGATCTCACCAAATAATCAGGCTGGTAATCTCAATGTTGTGTTATGTTTTACTTGGTGATATATGTCAGTTACTATTGCATTGGCACTTGCAGACAATTGAAAGCAGCCTCCGTGAAAATTCTAGTTGTGTAAAGTCTTACGTTGCCAATTTGGTTAGTATGTCGATTTCAGCTATTTTTTGAACCATTTTCATTTTCTTATTAGATTTAACGTGCTTACTATTAGATTCTCGCAGAACTTCGTAGATCTTGCTGGTAGTGAGCGGGCATCTCAAACTAATGCTGAGGGTACTAGGCTGAAAGAAGGTTGCCATATAAATCTTAGCTTGCTGACTCTGACAACCGTTATCAGAAAACTGAGGTCAGGGATTTACATGTATATCTTTGATTTTGAAGTTAAACCATGATTATTCAACCATAATTGAAAATTTACAATTTAATTATTTTAATTTTCTATCTTTTTTTGTTTTGTTCTATTTGGAGCTGAAGGTAAGTTGAAGATTTTCTTTTTTTTTCCAGCAATTTATAGTAATTGTAATATTAAAAGAAAGCACTTGAGATTCGCTATTGTTATGTTCTAAGTCATATCCAATAGGCTTCGTTTAGGATGGCTTTCTCACTGCTTCTTAAAGTAAATTTTTTAGTATAAAATTAATTTTTTTTATTAAAAAACTGCTTTAAGAAGCAGGGATAAAACGAAATGTAATAGGCCCACCAAACTATTTTTCAAGTTAGCACTATCTTTTTTGTTGAAACAATATAACTATACAACCAACTTGACTATATTTTTGTATTGGTAATTTTCAAGAGAAAAGCAATGATACCGTAGAATTATTTTGTAATTTTGTGTGTTGAAAGTACAGTTTTGTCACTATCCACAACAGTGTTGCCTGTAGTATTGCAGTTGTCGTAGTGGCATTACTATAACAAAGCTATTGTTCCAACTATATATTATGGTTTAAGTTATTTGATTTATTTTATGTTTTGGTTTTATGTTAATTTTTCCCTTTATTTTTCAATATTATTAGTATGCTATATCAATATCTATTTTTGTTAGGGTTGAGTACTGGTTGTATAAAGCTCTTTGATGGACTTGTTTTTCTTGAAATTTATTAAGTTATGTGAGATTTTGGGTTTAGTCCTCGTGGGTTAGTTGAAAATATGATTGTTGTAAAAATATAAGTTGTTGGCTCTGGTCTATAGTTAAAAAAGAGTTTAACCATTGATATATGTTAGCTATCTTTGCTCCATCTTTGGTTCAATCCCTATCAAGCGAAGTTGAAGTTGATGGATTAGTTGCGTTTGAATGGTTCATGTTTTTGTGGGTTTCATGGACCTTTTATGTTTTCAGTCATGGTTGAACAAAATTCGAGAGTAGGTGATTCATATGGTGCCTCCACATAAGTATGCTTTCGATGTATGTGTTACGCCGGTCCAGCATGGACCGGCTCAACCTGGACCGGCCCAGCCGGTCCAAGTCTATGCGAGGCGGAGACGGGCCTGGGAGCAGGCGGAAGTTTCAAAGGGGGCTGGGGTGGGGTCCACTTGAAATTCATACATGGTTTAAGTGTTTTTGGAGGGAGAAGGAAGGGTAGAGAAGTCCTTTTGCTTTTATTTTGTATTAGATTGTTTTAATAGGGAGTTATGAGGGGAATTAGGGATCATCTTGATTTTGAAAAGAGATTTGTCTTCTAGGTTTTCTTGCTTGGGATCTTGGCGTTGCCGGAGATCGTTGGAGAGTTTTTCCTTCTTCTCGGATTGAAGGAAACTTGTATCTTTGTTGTCTTTTGCATCGATTAGTGAAATTTCTATCGTTTGCATTTGTTTCTCCTATTCTCTCTACGATTCTTCTCAGATTTTTCCACTGTCTTTGTGCTTGGTGGCTGTTTTCCATAAGAAAACAGCGGATTATTAGTGATTTGGCTTAGATCTGATAGGAATCACTTGAAATACTCAAGTGGTACCTATCAGTATGATACTTGATAAACTTTTGCGTGAGGGAATTGATGGCTGATGTGGAGAGCTCTCATGTATGAGGAAGATTGTTAAGGTACATGAGGCTTTTGATTTGGTTTGATACCAGATAGTTGAATTTATTGGTGTGGAAAATAATAATGGGCTAACACTCACCCGTAGGATAAAGTTTTTAGGTTAAAAATAGGCTTAACCACGGGTGTGATTGGCCAACTTTGACTCTTTAACTTAAAAGTCTGGCTTCTTTTCCAATGAGAACTTATGCATGGACTAAAGAATTGTAAATGAATCCGTTATTTTCAAAATTTTCTTGATGAAAATGCCCTAGTCAGTTGATTTACACCTCATTTTTGTTAGTTTAATAGTACTCGAAGTATTCGTCTATTTGCATTGTTTTTTCCCCCTTCTTCCCCTGGATACATATTTATGCACTATGAAATGGGTCTCACGTGAACTTTTCTGTTTTCTTCTCATCAAAACCACGCATTACATTTTTGTTACTTTCTTTGTTCTTAATTTCGAAGAATAACAATTTTTTGTGCATCCTACAGTTGGATCTTGACATTGTCTATTTTATGGCTTGCAGCGATGGAAAAAAATCTGGCCATGTACCATACAGGCAGTCCAAGTTAACACGTATCCTGCAACTATCTCTTGGAGGGAATGCAAGGACGGCAATAATATGTACAATGAGTCCTGCACTTAGCCATGTTGAGCAATCTCGCATCACACTCTCCTTTGCTTCCTGTGCAAAGGAAGTTATGACCACAGCACAAGTTAATATGGTAAGCACGCGATATGATATTTTTGCTTTGCAATCATTTTTCTCGATCCATATTCAAATTGTTTTCTTGTCCATTAATCAGCTGGTGTTAGTTAATCAGGTTGTGTCAGAAAAGCAGTTGGTTAAGCAGCTGCAGAGGGAGGTAGCCAGACTTGAAGCAGAACTGCGCACTCCAGAACATTCTGCACCCTCAAATTCTGAAGCCATCCTAATGGAGAAGGAAATCCAAATCAAGAAGGTGTGAAGGAACACAAATCAGCTTATATTTATACGCTTTTGCTGTTTTTCAAATTGGATTGGATTCTGTAAATTTTATTAGCTTCAGCTTGTTTCTAAAGGTCATGTCACTGTTATGTGGTTCTATGGGCTGAAAATTATTACGTGCGGCATCCGGATTCGTCTGGAGGTAAATCCGGACACGCTACGTCATCCGGGCCAGTGCATTCGGGTGACGTGGTGAATCCGGGCGAATCCGAACACCGCACGTAATAGTCTCTCCCAATGGGCAGGCTTAATTTATCATTTATAAGGTAATCGTTTTCGTTTTTTATTGACAGATGGAAATGGAAATGGAAGAGTTGAAGCGGGAAAGAGATATTGCGATGTGCCAATTAGATGAACTTCGAAGAAAAATGGGGCAAGATCAATGTGCCAGCAATGTAATGTTGCATTCCTATTTGATCATCATTTTTTTAGTTGTTCTTTCTCTGCTACCCTACATCACATGACTTCTGTATGAATTGTAGGGGCGGCATCCACTTGAATCGTCACCTCGCCGGGTTGCTAAATGTTTAACCTTTTCCGGTCAATCAAGAAACCCTTTGAGGCAGTCATCGACTGCGCCATCCATGCTTGTCCATGAAATCCGTAAGCTTGAGCAGTTACAGGTCCAACTTGGTGAGGAAGCCAACAGAGCTTTGGAAGTCTTGCAGAAAGAGGTGGCCTGTCATAGGCTTGGGAACCAAGATGCTGCCGAGACCATTGCGAAACTCCAAGCTGAAATAAAGGAGGTGAGGGCTATTAGATCTCTAACAACAATAGTTGACATCAGAGACATGGCCAGCAACCCGAAGGCCGGCGCCAATCTGAAAGAAGAGATTACTAGACTACATTCACAGGGAAATACAATTGCAAATCTTGAGGAGCGGCTAGAAAATGTCCAGAAATCATTAGACAAGCTAGTTATGTCTCTGCCAAACATCAATTTTAGCAGCGAGGGCACTCCAAAACCACCCAAAACTACATCTAAGAGGCGGAAGATGCTTCCATTGACTTCTAGTGGCAATGCGAATCGATCACATTTCATAAGAACCCCTTGTTCTCCTCTCTCATCATCTTCTAGAAAGGTGCTGGAGTCTGATATCGAAAACAAGGCTCCAGAGAACGATTTCATGTCCAATGAAAATTTTTCTGGTTCTGAAATTGCCACACCATCTAAGAGTGAAGATGGAGGAGATATCTCATCAAGAGAAGGCACACCAGGCTGTCGGCGTTCCAGTTCTGTGAATATGAAAAAAATGCAGAAGATGTTCCAGAATGCTGCGGAGGAGAATGTAAGGAGTATAAAAGCTTATGTCACAGAACTTAAAGAAAGAGTTGCAAAACTGCAATACCAGAAGCAGCTTCTTGTTTGCCAGGTTTGTTCTCTTCTCGATGGAAAGCTATTTTAGCTATTACTTGTATAGTACATCAGAATATATGCTTTTAATGTTATTAGGTTCTGGAACTGGAAGCAAATGAAGCTGCTGGTTACACTTTAGATGCTGATGATGAGAATGTTGCCGAGCTTCATAACTCACCAGACACTTGGCACCTCATTTTCCATGAGCAAATTCAGCTTATCATTCAATTATGGCATATTTGCCATGTATCAATAATTCATAGGACACAATTTTACTTGCTATTCAGAGGTGATCAAGCAGACAAGATTTATATCGAGGTGGAGCTTCGACGACTGAATTGGCTGAAAGAGCACTTTGCATCTGTTGGCAATGCTAGTTCTGCACATTCTGGAGATGATTCTTCCGTTTCTCTATGTTCAAAGTGAGATCAGATTCTAATACTTTCACCCTTTTCTGAAGTCAAATTTGTACTAATCCTATTACTTATCTGTATTCAGCATCAAGGCACTGAAGCATGAGAGAGAATTCCTTTCTAAAAGAATGAATTCTAGACTGACAGAGGAGGAGCGTGAGAGGCTGTATATAAAATGGCAAGTACCCTTGGAAGGAAAGCAGAGGAAGCTTCAGCTTGTGAACAAGCTCTGGACAGATACAAGTGACAGGACACATATTGAGGAAAGCGCAGATATCGTGGCCAGGTTGGTTGGGTTCTGCGAAGGTGAAAGTGTCACTAAAGAAATGTTTGAACTCAACTTTGCCTTGCCAGAGAACAAGAAGCCATGGCTGCTTGGTTGGGAGCCTATTTCAAACTTTTTGAAACTGTGATTGAGAGTTGGGTAAGTACATTGAAGCCATCTAAAGGTCAGTGGATGCTTTGCGCTTGCCTGCTTCTTGGAGCATAAATGAAGAACATTAAAGGTATCGCTGTAATCAACAATGATAAATCTCCTGCAGTTTTTACTAGCTGCTGACCTTGTGAAGTTATCGTGGATTTGGTTCTAGAAATATAATTTCTTTTGATGTAGAAAACTTTGTCAGTAATGCCTGTAATCATCAAGTTTTATTATTTGTTCTTTATTTGTTTGTAGTGGTATTGCATTGCTTCTTTTTGTTAAATCAAGACCCAACCGATAAAATGAAAGGAGGAATGTGAGAAAAAGAGCTTTGAGTGGATTTTCATTACATTCAATCATGAAATTCTTATTTATAATAAGGTTTAACAATCTGGAGAGGTTATTCTATGCGGACACCGGATGGGAACAATCATCCGGTTTTATGTCTATGAATAGTAAAAGCACATTGAACTGTGCTTTTATTGTTCACAAAGACAAAATCGAGCGGTTCTCCCATCCGGTGTCCGTACAGAATAATTCATCAACAATCTGTGTACAATCTTGAAAATTTCAAAATCATATTGCTATGAAGTTTATAACATTGGGCTATTGCTATACAATAGTGTTAGTATTACGTAACATATGGTTATTGCTATATAATATAATGTTATTACTATAAAGAGAATTGTTATGGCAATATAGCTTATTATTGTTGATTTATAGTCTTTATAATTTTATAATATCTAATTATTATTACATAACTTCTAGTTATCCCAATGTAGCATCTAATTATTGCAATATAGCATATGATTATGTTTGCATAGCACATCATTAAAATTGTATTATATAACATCTAATTATTATTTTATATAATATAAATTTTGTTGTATTGGATTATTGAATCTCTTTCTTCTAAGATTTATAGGTTTATTTTGGCTATAGCAAATTATTTTTTGAAATTGTGGAGAGCCTTAACATTAAGAGAAGTAAAACTAATTAGAGTTTACAATTTTTTAAGAGATTATATATATATATATAGTGCGTCGCACAAAATTATATATTTTTTTAATGAGTGCAAAAATCAATAAGTTTCTGCATAAACATAATTTTTTATTGAAGATATTCAATAATGTATAATTCTTGAGCTAAGATATTTTATGAACTTTTTTTTTCTTTAGGGCTAAATTAATACTTTAGTTTTAAGTAAAGAATCACTTATTATATATAATCCTTGGGTTGGAAGAACTCAATGATATCAATTAGAAATGCTTACAAGCACAATAATAATGACTTTTGTTATATAGATCACATATGGCTTAAGCCCACCATGATAAACCAATTCACTCTAGGATGTTTAGTTGTAGAATAAGTATATGAAGGAGGCTCTTATTAATTGATATAAATGTACAAGTAAATGTTTCATATTGCCTTTATACTGAGGTTCTTTGAAGAAATATTATGGTTCAACACCACACTGATGACAAGATTATTAGAGTAATTTTCATTAGATTTTTGATAGTGCATTAAATGCTCTACAACCAATTTAAGTCTTTAAAAGAGTTCTTCCTTGTTGATGTTGAAGATGATTTTTTCTAAGTCATGTTCAATAGAACCTAAAAACTATCTTAAATTTATTTTCCTCGGGACATAGTTCCTTGGTTATGATGAACAAAAACCTAAAAAAAATACCCTAAATTTATTTTCCTCGGTATTACATCATTTTGTTCATCGATTCTCAGGTCAACATTTGATCAATTATAAACTTCTCATTCAAAGTTTCACTTCCCTTGGGTAGTCATTTACTTTTGCCTTTTTACATAGCATTCATTCATCCCAATATCAATTTAAGCATCCTTTGACAACTTTGAAATATGTATGTTAGCCTTTTAAATCTTTTAGGTAACCTTGAAATCCATAGTTTTTGCCTTGAAACCAATTCACCAACTGCCCCTTCTTTTAGGTATGTAGTATACTTGAAGAGATTTCTTTAGCAAGACTCAATACACTCATATTTAATTCAAGATATTAGGCCGGGCCGTAGGGGAAGATCTCAGAGAATATAAACCAAAAATAATATTCTTAAAACCTATTTTTGTGATTGAGTCTATAGTGAAATATTTTATTTTTTAAGGTAAACTCTTATTTTCTATATCATACTCAATAACAAAAATAATATTTGCAATTTAATAATTAAACTTTTTCACATATTTTTTTTGATAATTTTTCTCGAGAGGCTATCTCTTTCCATCTAAAATAATTGATAATATTTTTATATTTTTGTAACTCATGTCCCTCATAGGTGTATGCTACTTTTTCTCCCTATTAGAATCTACACTCATTTCAATATTGTGTACTTCATTTATCCATCTGAAGCAAGGATATGGAGAAGAGACCTTAGTACTCTACTTAGAAACCAGTTCATGAAATCAATATGCCTTATAGCTAGGGAAGGATTTCATCATACTAATAGTAGGAAGAGACTATAGAGACATCCTTAAAAACACTACGCTCCTTGAGCCTCTGTCTTCCCTCGGTTGACCCAACTTAAAGCCCAAAAGTCAATGAGAGATAATCAATGACAGTGTCTAAAAAGCCTCTCAAGTTTTTGTGATACTCATCTATTATATCTCTTTATCCCTTTTTTATTTCTTCAACACAAGCAAAATAACTTAATTAAGTTTGATCTTAGATATCTCCTCTGAGATGTAATTAATTTCAAGAGCTTACTCTTTTACGGATTCAATATCTTCTACCTCTAAAATAAAATCTACATTGAATATCTAATTTGTTTAGAGGAAAATCTATGGTATACATATTGATATGCATTCTATTAATTACTATTGATCTATAGAACATTGGTCCTTGATTAGTACTCTATTATAATTTGCAGGTAATTCCAACCCGAACGAGCACATGTTTATGCATATGATACTTTTAATGTTACTAAAATGTCTTGATTGTTAATTTGACTTAAAAGATTGCATATAAGTGTTACACAAAAGATCATAATCTTAAAATATTCATAATAAATGAAATAAAGTTGGGATCTTTAATTCAATGAGTATTAGTATGGTTCATCCCCATTTTGAATGGAATTATCTTATTTTGATTTGTAATGTGTGAGTTATAAGGATGAAAGTAGTTTATATAATAAGATCATGTATATATAACTAGAATGAGATTAATTTAAATTTTTTATAATTTTATTTTAATATAGAATATTAAATTATATCACTATGATGCTCATATATGGAATAATTGTAATCCCAACTCCCAAGTAATCAATAAACTAATATTTATAAAGCTATTTTCTTTGATTTATTATGAACAAATTCATCAAGAGTTATGTTTTCCTCATATTTTAGTAATATAATAAATCAATAGCTATGAATATTAATTCATAACATGGATTTTTTTTTTTTATAAAGACAAAATTAATTCTCTTAAGTGTTATTTTAAAATGAAACGACGATACCTGATGGCTTTTCAACAGCCGCCGGTAACTTCGTTAAACCGCCGGTACTATGCCGGCGGTTACCCGACGGCAGCCGGCGGTTACCCGACGGCAGCCGGCGGGTGTCCGTTGAAAGCCCGACGCTCTAGACCGCCGTTATTACGGTCGGTCTGGACCGCTGGTAACCACCGGTGTTTTACCGACGGTTAACCGACGCTTCCCGGCGATTAATAAACCTCACGCCGGCTACCGAAACCGCCGGTACGCCGTCGTTGAAGGACCGGCGGTACATCGCCGGAACACCGCCGATACAAAGAAATAGAATAACCGGCGGTATAAGCCGCCGGAACGCCGTCGGCTAAATAAGCCGTCGGTACAAACTGCCGGAAAATAATTTCCTACACCATTTTTTCTGGCGGTTCAGCACCCGCCGCAAAGCTGCCGGTAGATTCCGAAACCGCCGGTTTTTTCACCCAAACCGCCGGAAAAAACCGCTAGTTTTGGGTGATTTTCCTGTAGTGTTTAGTCTCGAATAATAAGAGCTTTCAAGTTATGATTATAAAATGTTCATAAATTTATTATTAATTAAAAATCAATGATACTTAACCTAGCTTTAATCAAACTATTCATTGATCATCAATCTATATGCAATGAGTATATCAATGGACTATTTACATTTTTAAAATTTTATTTCTATTATTTTAAGAGTGAATTTTTTTTTTTTTAAGTAAAGTAACTCTATAATCAATGAAATTGATATGCATATTAACTAAGGTAATTAATTATTAATTATTTTGATGATTGGATTTATAGGTTCATAGTTTCTCATGCCATTTATGATCTTCATTTGGACACTAAGTGATCAATGAGATAAAATTTTGAAACTTTTAATGATGAAATTCTAACTTATTGCTCATGATATAAATTTAGATAAGATATTGTTTTATTATTGTTATTTGATCACTGATTTTCCTATGAACTAAGCAATTAATTGTTAATCAAATATTTATTTTGAATTAAAAAAAAATTAATGTAGATGAATTTTCTTAGGAAACAAATTTCCTCTCCAAAAAATTTTTAGCAAAGGTAAGTTAGTTAGCATGTTGATTAGTTATTATAAGTTAAGATGTTATAACATATATTAATTAATCATTATAAGCTAGTTCACATATGTTAATTAACTTAAATAAAAAGACATGCCTTATCCAAGCATGAGTTGATGTTTTAGTTAGAAATCTTATCAATTATTAAAAGAATGTGGGCTATTGTTATATTCAAGGGTTTATTGTTTGAAAATGCAATTTTTTTTTTTTGTAATTTTTAGGAGAGAAGCCCTCTAAAAAATAAATTCTTTCAATAATTATCGTACTACAACATTATTTTTCTAAGTTCATATAATTTTCTATTCAATAAAAACCCTACAATTTTCGAAACCCTCATTGTAAAATTTTCAAAAAATATTTAAAATGTGTATAATCGTAATATCTATAACATATAAAAAGAGACATGGTAAAAGTTTTATCAGTGCAAAATTATCACAATTTTTCGTTAATGTAAATAAAATTTTAATAAAGAAATTTAGTAAAAATTGCATATTTTTGAAATTGAGTTAGGCGTATTGTGACCTACCTCTAGAGGAACATGTTTCCCAACTGGGCCGATGGATGAAAATGACTCAAAGTCGCCCAAAATCAGATTATCATGTTCTCTCTCATCTCTTTCTTCTCTAATTTCTTCTTCTAGCCCTCTGGTAACGAAAATGAGTTGGGAAAATGATTTTTAAAATGCATTAAGTTAAGTTAGATATTATATTTAAATATTAAATACTCATTCTAATTATTTAATATTAAAATGTTAAATTCATTTATTTTTTTTATATCTTCAATCTGGGAATTCAAAGATTACAAAAAATATTCATAAATTAACTAATCTTGTCCGGAACAATATGATGTAATCAATTTGAAAAACAAACGTCTAACAGCCCCAAAATTCTCAAAAGTGCTAATTTCTTAAGAAATTTCACCGGTGCCCAAAAATTATAAAAAAAAAAAGGATAACTAAAGCATTACACTATATATCTTCTGGTGAAGAGGGATTGTGCTTTGGACTTAGAATGGATCTTGAAATAATTTTTAACTGTTATAGATCAAAAAAATTATCCCCTATGATGCATCCCATATAGGAGGTTATGGATGTATTATAATTTCTTTGAGGAATCCATGTGACTTTTGATTTGGTCATCCCTTATGGGTCAATGAGTTTCCATGAAATTTCATCTCTTTGACTTATTTATGATTGATTGGGATTCCCCTATAACTCATTATCATCACTCTCAAGAATTTTTTGCTTTACTTGGTCTACCTCCATTATATTGGTAGCATGCTTTGCTAGTCATCTACAATGGGATGCCACAATATTTCATTTGTCTTTTATTGTTCTCACTACTCTCACACCAGCTTGTGGTCACATCCTCACAAATCATCTACCTAGTTAGCCTCTTTCACATCTTGGTTGGGCAGTCCTTAAGTCATACTTTTATCATCTAGGTTGTTCTTCTTATTATGGGCTCTCTTCTTCAGGGAGATTGTTCAACCTCCCCGCTACCTCTTTTTCCTTCCTCTAATGAGTGCTATATTGGCAGTCATTAGATTGCCAATTGATGTCAAGGATTATCATTTTCAGTCATTCACAACAGTCTATTTGATTTCCAAAACCAACCAATCCAACATGGACATAATATTCTAACATATCGAGTTTAGCTTGGAAAATCTATATCCTTAGATAGGTTTTCTCTTTTCATCAAGTTACATACTAATATTTATTATATGATAACAAATTATAGGCAAAATTTTTAAAAGGAGAATAAAAAATATTTTCATATGACCTTTTTTTTCAAAAAATAAAACAAATCATATCACCTATTAAATGATTTATTAGTATTCAACTCATAAAACTCTATAAAAAACTTAAGACTTCATTCATAATTAGCTCAATAGTTTATGAATAGTGCCAAAGAAAACTCTCACACATTCACATTCAATGCATTTAAACATTTACTATATGGGCTTTAGTGTGTGATACCATATAAAATTGAAGAGCTTTCCTGTGAAGGAAAGAGATGCACAACATGGAGAGATCTAAAAGAAGGGAGATAGATCTGTTAACACTAATAAGAGTATTAAATTTAGTCCTTCATTAATTATATAATAATACAAGTGGTTAAACTCTGACCTACCTTCTTAAATGTTCCCATAATATATGTATTAGAATTAAATTTTATACTACTTTGATGCACATTCTTGACATGATCAACCTTTCATTTTTTTTTTATTGAATGACTTTACAAAGATTATTGCATTATGGCACGCATGATTTAGTTCAGCTCAATTTTATTTTAAATTTATCATAATTAATCTCAAATGTAAAGAAGATAAACTAATAACCTCTTGTATCAGGCTAAAAAAAAAATTAAATTAAGATTTCATTTGATATAACTTTTTTATTGTTTTATTTTTTAGATCACAATCATAATATTCATTTGGTTACTGTATTTTCTAAGGCTTTTAAAAAATCGGATCGGACCGACCGACCGGTTCAACCAGTTGAACCAAGAACCGGTCGGTCGGTCAGCCGATTATGGTTCACTTTAAAACCGGTATTGCACAAAGCCGGTATTAACCGCTTGAACTGATGGTTCAATCGCCGAACCGCCAAACCGGTCTCGGATCCCGATAACCATCCGATTCAGCGAAGGTGAAGCTTATACAATAGAGAGGAAAAAAAAACCCTACAATTCATTCCTGTTCGATGTATCTTCTTCCCATCTCGGTGTCTCCTGCTCGTTCACGAAGCAAGAAGCCAACACAGTCTCCTACAGTCCTCGTTCGTGAAGCCAGAAGCCAACACCGTCTCCTGCAATCCTGCTCGTTCACGAAGCCATAAGCCAACACAATCTTGTGCTTGTTCTCTTGTGAAATTATTGAAACTATAAAATTGAGAAAGTGAAACATAGTTAACTTCATCTCCTTATCATTAATATGTTTTTTTTTTATTATTAGTTTTTAAAAAATGTTAAAATCTTTTTTACGATTGGTTGTGTCATCAAGTGAAATATTATTATATTATGTTTTTGTTATTTACTTTATATAATGTTATGTTTTTTTAATGCTTCATATTATGATTATGTTCAATTTTTGTTATATATTTACAAATAGTTATGTCATTATTATAATATTTAAATATATTAAGTATTTATTACGTCGTCCGATTCGACCCTGATTTGACTCCGGTCGAACCATCGAACCGTTAATCTCTCTTTCTTTCAGTTTATTATCCAATATGATTTTAAAGCCATTGTATTTTCACTATTTTTAATATATTTTTATATTAGGACTCCTGCTTTCTACACTACATTTCTAAAAATTGATTTCTTCGCGTCAGCTTTATAAAAAACTACATCATTCTCAATTAACAGACTCTCAATTTGGAGAAATTATTACATTCGGTCAAAAACCGAACGGTCCGAATGTATACCGAGCAATAACGAGTTCAAAATACCGATTTTTAGGTGACGTGGCGCGTGGTTATTGATCTCTGAACGCATTCGGACACCGGATGTAATAATTGCTTCTCAATTTGAGCATAGTGAATTGTTTTTTTTTTCCTTACATTATTTGACATTTTGACCTACTTGGTAATTCATCACAAATTCTAAAACTACCTAAAAGCATTGCATAAAACAAATAAGATGAAAATAATTTACGAACTTTTATTTGGTCCGGTGAACGTACGTAGAGGAAACGTCCGATCGGCACTAAAATCCCGCCAAAAAACACGGTATTTGCTCGGTATTACTAGGTATTATTTGGTAATAACGAGGAATACCATCATGTGAAGACCCAATACCGAGTTATACCGAGCAATACCGAGTTGTACAAAAAAATACCGGGAAAATCCCGGTATTTTTTTGTACAACTCGGTATTGCTCGGTATAACTCGGTATTGGGTCTTCACATGATGGTATTCCTCGTTATTGTTTGGTAGTGCTCGATATTTCTCATTTTTTGACGCGATTTTAGCTCCGACCGGACGTAGCTCTACGTTAGGTCGGAGGACGTAATAATTGTTCATAATTTACACAATTTCATAAGGCATAACAATGTAAGCTAGTTCAAACTCAAATCTCCAAATGAGGTCAACAGGGCCCCAGCTTTGTGAGGGCGATTAGCGAGCGAGAGAGAGAGAGAGAGAGGACAAAAAAAATTTTTTTTCTTTCTCTAAAAAATTCGAGCAAAGAGCTGAAGAAGATAGGAGAACCATAGATACAAATTCTGAGATCTCAAGATCCTAGCTTTCCATCGCATTTCCTCTTTCTCCTACGCATCCGAACACAATCGTAGACACTGGTTCGGGAGATGCGAAACGGAGGGGATCGCCTCGGTCTGAGATGAGGCGGCGGGCCTTCGATTTTCGCAGACCAGCTAGGAGGAGATGGGTCTTGGAATGTCGGATGCTCATGGTGCCCTGCCTTTTAGGGCTGCTGGTGCTACTCCTATTGATCGCTAGCCGCGACAGGGATCTACGATCCGTGCCTCTTGCTGCCAAGGTTCTATTTGGTTTACTTTATTTGTGTTCTCTGCTCTTTATCTGTCACGACATGCTACATGCAAAATTTGTTGCTTTTTGTTCTTAATTTGGTGGATGTTTTTCTTTGTAAATACTGGAAGTTATTAATGTTGGATTTACTTTTTCAGGGTGTGAAATTCTGTTTTTCATCTTGTCGGTAGGTGTAGTGATGAAATAGGTTGGCGGTTTGTAGAATCCTGGAAAATGTGTGTGGATGCATTAACTGGGTGGAGCAAAGTGTAATCTTGAGAGACGCTAAATGATGTGGATGGCATTCTAAACAAGGCACAGAGAGCCTCTTAAAATCGAACCATGTACTATTGAATACATCTGTCCCTATTAGTAGTGTGGTGTTGTTGAGTTTTGGGATTTCTCTACTTAGCTGGTGAATTTAATAATCGACTGCTTGAAGAATATAACACCTATTTTATTGATTGCAAAGTCCTGCAAGGATTTTGATAGATCTTCCTCTCCTTTCTCTTACAATATGCGGATTTGGAATTGAACGGGAACAAAAAAAATTGAGTAGGAGAGTGGATTTGGCACTGAATGTTACTTTCATCATGTGGCTACAATATGAAAAACAATTGTTTCATGTTTATATATATATATATATATATATATATATATATATATATTGCTAATATGAATGATCCAATATGCTCTTAAATATTGAATCATGGTAGCCAATATGCCATTTATTAACATTAGACTAGTCCATGGTTATAAATTCATATGAACTTATTGACAAGAATCTCAAGTGATAGTATAGCAGGAAAATAACACTCAAAATATTGCCATAAAATGTCATCTTCACTGTTTGCTCTATTTTTCTTAAATGCAATATGCCTTCAAGGCTTTACAATATGACTTGAGAAAATTAGATGGCTTTAATGAGTCTTTACTTTGCATTAACAATAAGAAAAGCAACTAAATGGCTGCAACAATATGTATGTGCTAAAGATATTCACAATGTCAAATCAACTAAGAGTCATACTTATCACAATTTGCTCAAAATGATACAAGATGACAAGACTTTTTAAAAAAGAAGATGATATTATTATTATAAAGTATAATTAGCATGGATCACTTAAATATGTCCATATGAAAAACTACTACAAACATCAAATGTGCATATGAACTCTTATATGACTTCTATGCTTATTATTTTTTATTTATTTACTTTGTAATTTCTTTTTGAATCCATCAATTATTGCTTGTTTTGTATAAATAGGAGGCCTCTATGCATCTTAAATTTTGAATTTACTAAATAAAATCTCAATTTTCTCTCAAACTTGTGTGTGCTGTTAGATGTGAATTCTTTTAGTGCATTGCAAACTTGATGACAACTTGCAAGAGAAAGCTTTCTCCTCCTTATCTCAAAATGATGCTTGAATTAGTCCCTAAAGTAAATATCATTTTATCCAAAGCTTGCGAACATCAAAATCACTTTATAAAGTGAAAATAAACTTATTTGGGTTGGTCCTACAAGATTAAATTAAAGAGCAATACCAGTTATTCGATGAATGCTAGGTTCAACTACATTAACAGTTTTAGCATTATAAATAAAGTGAATATATCATGTTTGAATTTTTTCATAACTTTATAAGTCTTGTAACTAAACATCGTTTATCTAGAGACTATTTAGCTTTAACTTGCCATTTCATTAAAGGTCTTAGGCAAGAGATTATCCATTAATTAAGCTATAATTCTCTAAATATATTATATGAGGCTTTATCCAAATTATTGATATTAAGATAGATTATAACCATTATGTTAGAGATGCTAAATATGCATATAAAGTCCCTAAAAATTTAGGATGAGGAGGAGAAAGCTCTCTCTTGCAAGTTGTCATCAAGTTTGCAATGCTCTTGCAAGTTTAGTAAATATCACTTTATCCAAATCTGATTAGTCCCTAACGTAAATATCATTTTATCCAAAGCTTGTCAAACATAAATGAACACAAGAATTAGGCATAGGCAAAGATCATCTTCTCGAATAAATTGTAGTTCATGAATATTCTTTTGATGGTATATTAAATTAGAAAATAGTTTTTAGTTACAACATGAACCTATATTTGACTTTGTTGAATCAAAATATGAGTCTATGTTGGAATTTGTTCATGAACTAAAGCCTATGCTTGACAAGAATCATAATTAAACAGAACTTTAGCATGCAATCTTATTGAATTTGAACTTCAAAGAGAAATTGAATCTAATTCTAAAAAAATGTACATAGAATTGAGCAATAATCAGAATTGAATTTGAAACTAAATTTGAGTATGGTTCAGTTGTGGATTAAAACCTCCATTTTAAATTGGATTTGAAACTGAAATAAACTGACAATCATATTTAAACACAAATTGCAATTAGAATATGAATCTGAACTTTGAATAGAATTTGAATATATTATTGACTGTGAACTTGAACATTTAATAAAAATGTCTAAAAATATGGTTTTGAATTTGTAAAGTCATTGAATCTAGCTCTAATTTTGAAAGTGAATCAAGCATTTCTATTGAAGTTGATAACTCAATTGAAGAATGTGATGATTTAATTCCTAATGAAATTTCTAGTGAAGTTTTCTCTACAAATTAAGTTTAAAATGATTTTTTTTTTTAATTTCTTGACTTATGAATTCATAAACGGAAACTTACAGAGAAAGTGAAATTACATGAATATTTCTACAAAGTAATCAATTAGGAGGTACTCAAATAAAACATGAACTTTAAATTTTCGTCAATATTGTCAAATTCAAAAGTACATAATTGATCACAATTGATTTTTGAGCAATTGAGTTGGTTTTCTTTAAAGAGTCTGCCTGTCTATATAGGCATATCATATTTATATGATGTTTGTTTTTAATTTTCTTTATCATTTAGTTTTCTAGGAATTCTTTATAGGTCATTATTAGTATCCCTTCAAATGTATATTTGTATATTACTATTTTTTATTACTTCTTTCATATTATTTGCATGATCAATATGATTTGCATGATGATATTCACTTGAAATTAATTGTTGAAAATGTCAATTATATGTCTAATGTGTATTTGAATAGGAAATATATTGAGTTTAAGTTTTTATGATAAAGTAATGACAAGTCTAAATGTTCAAAGGCTTCCTACTAGAATCTTTAAGAAATAACCTTTAAAGAAGGTGTGATCATATAAAATCATGCAACCCATTGGGATAAATGTTTAAAATTTGCAAAATTTGTAAGTTCTTGCATTAGTGCATACTTAATGTATCTGATTTTACTTTATTTCATAACATGCCACCAATACCTTGGATTATTCTTTCCATTTCTTTGCAAACTAACTTCAAACACTTTATCAGACAACTTTATACCTATTGTTTCAGAAGCTATCTTACAAGCTAAGATTTTAATTACTACGGAGGATGAATATTTGCAGCATCTTGTGCTTTGTAATGACAAACATGCTTGTGATGCTTCACAGATTACTTTGCAAGAATTTTATCAGCCAAAGTTGCTTGTCAAATACTAAATGCTTAATTCTTCATAGCCAAAAAATTTCAAATCGAGCATGATGATGCAAATTTGAAGATCTATAATCTTCGGATATGTAAATCATGTTTATTGATATTGCTTTAGCTTTTTTTCTAGTTGATTTCGTTGTAAGCTTGGCTATTGTAATGGTATTAGGATGGCGGGATGTGTTATTTACTGATTTGATTCCGTTGTTAGTTTGGTTTATTACATAAATTGGAATTCAACACTAATCAGATTTCCTATTTTAGCATATGTCCAGTTCTCTTTTTGCCCGGCCTATTATTTGGAAGTGCATTATTGTTTGTTATGTTGCTTGTTTTTCTTTCCCGGATCTGCACTGTGATGTGAAACGTACATGCGATGATGGAGTTACTTTAAGAAATTAAAGAGAGCAATTGTAGCATAATAACCCAAAATAAAATTATCATTGTCATCAAAGAGTGATCCTTAGAACTCTTAATTTTTAACTTGCTTAGGCAAAGTGGAGCATGATCAATCAACCAAACAATTCAAGAAGCACAAAGAATAATTGTAAAACTACAATGGCCACAAGAATCCATAATTTAATAATGAGAATTTTCACCTTTGGAGCCCATACGCTCAACTAGTCTAGGCTTTAGCGGAAGAAGAGTCTCCACAGTAGAAGCGAGGTCACTCCGAGGAAGAAGGAGCCTTGGATCGTCGTTCTTGGATAGGTGGCCCGAGTACGATATTCTGGCAGTTTCTAGGTGGAGGACAGCCAACACTCAAGTCTGAAATCTAATGGAAATGCAATACAGAGCTCTGATGCAAGTGTTTGGCTGCTTGCAAGATGGCGGGCAGCAGCTCACCACTCCTAGCTGTCCGTGAACAGCAGTTTGGCAACTTTGGGGTGGGGGGGCAGCCATCCACTTGATCTGGACTCCTTGGACAGCAACGCAAGCAGCAAGCCACGGTAAGAAGGAGGATGCAGGCCGCAGGAAGAGAAAGGCTAGGCGGGTGAAGCTAGGGAAGGAAGGGGAAATTTGTTCCTGAGATTTGTCTCAGGTTTCACAAATTTGCACTTTCCAAATTCAACTCCATAATTTGAAAATTGAAAGTGGGATTAGGAAAGAGGTTTAATGAGAGAATAAAGAAAAAAATTAAAAGGGATTAATGGGAATCAAGACCGGCCTTGTGGAGAGGAGAGAGAGGGGCCAGCCTAAGGAGGGATTAAAGAGAGCAATCAGGTTTCTAGCAATCAGATTTCTCACGTGGCATATCTTGAGGAAATCACGGGATGCAGATTTAATATTAAAACAGAGAATTCCTAAAGGGGCTTGCTGTTAATCCCGCTGGCAACCTTCCGTTACTTGACAGGAATTAAAATAGGCCAAGATTCCTAATGGGAATTGAAGTAAAATAGGAAAGAATTGAAGCCTGACATGGAGATTCAAATTTCAAAACAAGTGGGCGGGCTGGAGCGGCTGAGCTGGCCGGTGGAGGCTGATTGGCGGTGATTGGGTTGCTGGCCGGTGGAAGGTAGGATGGCAGGGGGCGGAGATGCTGGCTGGCGGGATGCTGCAGCCAGGAGGCCGGCACTTGGGCTGTTTGGGGTATGTGGCGGCAAGAGCAGGGGAAAGAGAGGTGGAATTCGAGGAATACGACAACTTTGAATTTCC
Organism: Dendrobium officinale; assembly: GCA_019514585.1. Lineage (NCBI taxonomy): Eukaryota > Viridiplantae > Streptophyta > Magnoliopsida > Asparagales > Orchidaceae > Dendrobium > Dendrobium officinale. The sequence continues at coordinate 8,243,175 of CM033700.1, forward strand.
TAACTTCAAATGCCCTCACCTGGAATTTCCACAAGATTAGGTAGTCCGAAAACTAGAACTCACAAAGAGATCTAGTTTTCTCCGGCGAACTCACTAAGAGATCGGGAGGGAGAATGCACTCACAAAGAGAACACAAAGTAAATTTTCATTTCATCAAAACTATCTATTACAAGAGAAGGACCATATAAATAGGCCTCACAATGACAAATAAAAAGCAAAAGACTAAAATGCCCCTTGGGCTACAATAGCGACCAAATACCCATAAGGGCAAAAACGGAAAAACATAAAATAAAAATAAACTACTACATAAAATAATGAAAATACAACTCATGCTCGTAACCATCGATCTCCGGCGTCGAAAATGCTGACGATGTCCTCAACATTCTCCCCAGGTGGGAGAAAACTCGACCCCGTCGAGTAGATATCTATGGAGCCCTCGTACAACTCTAGGAGGTCTGGGTCTAGGCTCTGTAGCTCGTCCCTGTCAATCCAAGTATCCTCTATCTCCGGTGTCCCTTTCCAAGGAACTCGGTATCTTTGGCACCCACTTTCCTTTGGGGAAATGACCTCATCATCTAGTATTGCTTCGACCTTCTCCGCTATAGGTAAGTAGGGTAAGTTGGGGAGTGGAGCTAGGCTGGGGGGATCTCACCAGGTGGGGTCACACAAAGCTAATTTAAGGAGTGGATGTTGGGGTTAAAATTCGGGTCCTTCAAAGGCTAACAGGTCTTCTATATTAAATGTAGGATTCATGTTAAAACCTCAAGAGAGGTCCAGTACGTAGGCATTACTATTAACCTTTGAGATTTCCTTAAAATGTTCGGTGTTTCGAGCATGCAGCTTCCGTACCATCACAAAGTCTCCAACTTTGAATTCTTTGGACCATCTTTTGTTATCAACAATAATTTTAGGATGGATGTTATTTTGTTCAATTTTCCTTTTAATTTCGATGAGTAACTCCTGAAGGTGAAATGCAGATGCAAATGCAAGAGATCGGGTGTGCAAGATGAATGACAAGACTCATGAGCTTACAAAAGTTTAAAACAACAGACAAAATAGGAAGACAACAGACTACAACACTCACACACAACATACTAACTCACACGAACACAGCTAGAGAAGTGGACAAGTCACAAAAGAGTGGTTTTAAAGTGTTCGATCTAATGGAACGGGTGTAGGGGGGGAGCAATGAAGACATCCTTAGCTAAAAGGGCATCTCCATAGGGCATCTTAGCTCGGGTCACAAACAGTCTCCCAGGGGTAGTAAGGTGATTTAGTAAGGTCGGCCAACTAGGAGAGGGAAGGTTCTTAACAGGGAAAGACAAGGATGTAGCGGGCACAATGTAAGAATCAGGAGTATGATAGGACGAGGGGTCATCACTTTCTACCATAATAACATAGCCCAAAGAATCACCAGCAGGTATGGGACTCAAAAGTCGGGGTATCGTGTCCAGAGCAGATGTTGGTTCAACATGAAAGTGTGGGTTAATATTCTCATTCCAGTCGGTAGGCGGAGTGATGTGGTAAGCCCAATCAGGAAGGACAAACTCTTTCAAAGGTAAATCCATAGGGGCAACTCCAAAAATAGGCTCTAACAAGTCAAAAGATGACTTCTGGTACAAATTAGGCTCGAAAACTTTCAGACTCAAAGTATTGTCTTCCAAAGTAAAATCAGGTTTGGTTTCAATCCTAAGATCCGTAGGTTCCGTTTCACTTGAATCATGTGACAAATCCGATTGACTTACATTCAACTTGAGATTAGCTGAGTTGCCATCAGAACTATCCAAAATTAAATCAGTGTTATCCGAATTCATCTCGGTAATTAAATTAGAATCTTCCAATTTTAATTTCATTGTGTTCAAGGTCAGATCAATCTCTTTCGGGATCAAAAACAATATTGTCCAGGCAGACCTTATCCAAAGGGATATCTTTAAAGATATTAGTCTCAAGAGGGGCTAAAGTCTCGAGGTTAAAAGGTTCTAGACCTCCTAAATCAGGGTTTAAGTCCGGTAGGGGGTCTAATTTAATCACTTCAGTTTCATCCTCAAAGAAGTCTTCGTTATCATTAGCATCCACGAAGTGGATGCACTCAATATCAGGTTTTGGGGACCTTATCTTTTCAACGCATTCCTCGATTAACACTACACTTTCAGGGGCCAGGGTTCGAGAAACTAAAGGCTGACTTGGATGGCCAGACATCTGTCCAAGTGGGGAGCCATAAGAGATTGATCTATCAAAAGACCCAATAGAGGGTCGGCCTTTAAGTTTTGGAGAGGACCTACAGGGTGGGGCAGCAACCCTGATGTTACTAAAGGATGGGTGACCACTAGTAGGGGAAGTGTATTTTAATCCAAGTTCTCGTTTCATGTTTTTCCAATCGGAGGTGGGGTATTCGCCACGAGATTCTTTATGATCTTCCAACCTCATCCAAAATTGGAGAGCATCACCGCTTAGGTGTGACCTAGCAATGCTAAACTGGCGAGAGTTAGGGATTTCACGCGAATCAAAATAGTCCTCTAATTGTCTAACCCATTCCCTAAAATAGTAAGGGTCCAAAGAACCATCAAAGGTAGGCAAACGATAAGGTGGCTCAAAGTGAGGTCGTGGAGGCTTAGGCTCAGGTCTCGGGTGATAAGCTGAGTGGGGCCTGTATTTAGAGTGGGGATAGTCAACGGGTTTCTCTGTCATAATTCTAGTCATATTGCCCACTAGGTTAACGATGTCATCTAAACTCTTTTGGAGTCTTATCGGATCCATTGAAAAGTGTCAAGTAACGCTCAAAGATTAGTGGGTGTAAGGGACGTCATCTAGACACTAAGTTAGGCTCACTTATACTTACTACAGGCTACACTAGTGGGTTAAGTAACCTAGGCACTTAGGAAGATTGTTAGGTTGAGGACAGCGTCTAAACACTTAAGAAACTAGCCCAAAAGTCCACTAAATGAGTGCAGGAGTGCTGTGGACAGCAACCTACAGCAGCTGGAAAAGTTCAGGACAGCAAGCACAAATGAGGGGTGAAGTTACCTAAGGGTGTCGGCAAGGTTCCAAGGCGTGGAAAGCACCTAAACAGTGACTCTAGGCTCACTAACAGCTGCAGAAATGAGTGGACAGCAACTTGACACTACCTAGAATTCACCCTAAAGGCTATGCTAAGTGCAGAAAATTCGTGGGCAGCAAATGTCTAAGTGGCCTAGACTATTATGGATGTAAATGTAACGATGGCAGCAACTAAATACTGAAATATGCTCATGTAACATGCAGAAACTGCTGCAGAAATTTTAGGACAGCAAAATGAAAACATAAAATAAAACTACCTAGGTGATGTTATGCATGCAAACGATTAAAGCAAGCTAAAGTAGACTCCTAGGATGCATCTAGCACAAGTAAAGCATGCTAGCCATGCTCTGATACCAAGATGATGTGAAACGTACATGCGATGATGGAGTTACTTTAAGAAATTAAAGAGAGCAATTGTAGCATAATAACCCAAAATAAAATTATCATTGTCATCAAAGAGTGATCCTTAGAACTCTTAATTTTTAACTTGCTTAGGCAAAGTGGAGCATGATCAATCAACCAAACAATTCAAGAAGCACAAAGAATAATTGTAAAACTACAATGGCCACAAGAATCCATAATTTAATAATGAGAATTTTCACCTTTGGAGCCCATACGCTCAACTAGTCTAGGCTTTAGCGGAAGAAGAGTCTCCACAGTAGAAGCGAGGTCACTCCGAGGAAGAAGGAGCCTTGGATCGTCGTTCTTGGATAGGTGGCCCGAGTACGATATTCTGGCAGTTTCTAGGTGGAGGACAGCCAACACTCAAGTCTGAAATCTAATGGAAATGCAATACAGAGCTCTGATGCAAGTGTTTGGCTGCTTGCAAGATGGCGGGCAGCAGCTCACCACTCCTAGCTGTCCGTGAACAGCAGTTTGGCAACTTTGGGGTGGGGGGGCAGCCATCCACTTGATCTGGACTCCTTGGACAGCAACGCAAGCAGCAAGCCACGGTAAGAAGGAGGATGCAGGCCGCAGGAAGAGAAAGGCTAGGCGGGTGAAGCTAGGGAAGGAAGGGGAAATTTGTTCCTGAGATTTGTCTCAGGTTTCACAAATTTGCACTTTCCAAATTCAACTCCATAATTTGAAATTGAAAGTGGGATTAGGAAAGAGGTTTAATGAGAGAATAAAGAAAAAAATTAAAAGGGATTAATGGGAATCAAGACCGGCCTTGTGGAGAGGAGAGAGAGGGGGCCAGCCTAAGGAGGGATTAAAGAGAGCAATCAGGTTTCTAGCAATCAGATTTCTCACGTGGCATATCTTGAGGAAATCACGGGATGCAGATTTAATATTAAAACAGAGAATTCCTAAAGGGGATTGCTGTTAATCCCGCTGGCAACCTTCCGTTACTTGACAGGAATTAAAATAGGCCAAGATTCCTAATGGGAATTGAAGTAAAATAGGAAAGAATTGAAGCCTGACATGGAGATTCAAATTTCAAAACAAGTGGGCGGGCTGGAGCGGCTGAGCTGGCCGGTGGAGGCTGATTGGCGGTGATTGGGTTGCTGGCCGGAAAGGTAGGATGGCAGGGGGCGGAGATGCTGGCAGGCGGGATGCTGCAGCCAGGAGGCCGGCACTTGGGCTGTTTGGGGTATGTGGCGGCAAGAGCAGGGGAAAGAGAGGTGGAATTCGAGGAATACGACAACTTTGAATTTCCTAACTTCAAATGCCCTCACCTGGAATTTCCACAAGATTAGGTAGTCCGAAAACTAGAACTCACAAAGAGATCTAGTTTTCTCCGGCGAACTCACTAAGAGATCGGGAGGGAGAAGGCACTCACAAAGAGAACACAAAGTAAATTTTCATTTCATCAAAACTATCTATTACAAGAGAAGGACCATATAAATAGGCCTCACAATGACAAATAAAAAGCAAAAGACTAAAATGCCCCTTGGGCTACAATAGCGACCAAATACCCATAAGGGCAAAAACGGAAAAACATAAAATAAAAATAAACTACTACATAAAATAATGAAAATACAACTCATGCTCGTAACCATCGATCTCCGGCGTCGAAAATGCTGACGATGTCCTCAACACACTATAACTGAGGATCAACTCTTGCTACTTCGGGCCGTCTGTGATGGAGCATGGAGTTGGTTGGGACTGTTGATTGCTAGTTGAGTGATAGAATTATGCCTTATTCAAGACGTGGGTGTTCTGTTATTGGTTTTTCTTCTATGCATGATTTGTTGTTTGCAACTTTTCTATTATAGATATGATCGGATATTTCTTCCTGCAGCTGAACTTCAACTGTTTCTTTCTCCTCTATGACTTCCCTCTTGTATTAGAGTTAGGGTTGGCTGATTTCCTTCTTCTACAACTTATATACGGTAAAAAAGAATTGGGTATGGCTATTGTTAAATTCAGAGAATTGGGAAGGAAAAATGCTTAATTTTATAGTACAAAACTATCTCTATTTATAAATCTATACATAATGTCTTAATAAAGAAATAAATAACTACATAATTATGCATAATTGCCTTAATATAATCCTTCCTAAATCAACCACCCCAAATATAGAAGTAGATTGGAGTGATCCAAGTGAGCCTCCCACGGATCCCCATGTTGGCCGTGGGATCAAGAGCCAAGGGAATACTGAGATTTAACACTCTCCCTCAAGTTGGGGAATGTAGATATGAATAGGTTGGTAATCAGCCCCAGAAAGGTAGAGCTATCATGTCCCTTAGTGCGCCACAGAGTCCTTTTGTCAAACTTTGGGAGAAATTAGCTTTAGACATTGCGATGACAAAGGGTCACAATGAAGGCTATATAAAGTAGGGTAGCAATGAAGGCTGCATTGGTTATAAATAGTATAATAATCACAAGGGAAACCCCGACAATGAAGGCACGACAGTAGGAAAATAAAATCTATTTTTAAGGTTGTGGCAAGCTTCAAGGACAGAAGCAGAAAAATATGTCTCAAGCGACTCAACACTTAGCATGTAAATCTCCTCCCGTCAGATCTAGTCAACCTTCAGCCCAATACAAATCAGTCGTTCGACTCCACTTGAACACTCTTGTTCGATCAACCTCGTCAAGTGCATGCAAAGCCTTTGATCCCTCTAGTATGATCTAGGAAGGAGTGCAAGTCTTGCACTCTTGCTCGTCCCGGCCCTAAACCCTAACGAGAGGAACTCTCATCTCTTTACATGTGAACGCAAGAGGAGGTCCTGCACTCGACTTCTTTCTCTTTTGCTCAGTCGATTCTTGACGTTGCACGCTAGAGGAGCCCTCCTGCTTGACCTCTCCTCGGTTTTGGATGCGCGAGCTGAAGGATCAATATTCCGGTTTTGGACGCATTCAGTTCCAACACACACAGGAGGGCCGGTCATCCTTCGCTCAGGCACGTACACACACAATTGTTACACGCTCGCTCTCTTGATCCTCTTCTTCACTCGGCTAGGCCCCCAGGTAGGTACGCACGAGAGCCACGTGCAGAAGGCCGCAAAGGGGAAGCCCTCTCACTTGTTCGGCTGCCCTGAACGCACACGAGCAAGAACAAAATGCAAGAACCAACTCTACCTCTCTCATGCTCTCGTTTTTTAAGAAGAGCCAGATGCCTTGCTTTGATACCTTGTTAAATTCAGAGAATTGGAGAGAAGGAAAATTCTTAATTTTATTATACAAAACTATCAATATTTATAGATCTATACAAGATGTATTAATAAAGAAACAAATAACTACAGAATTATGGATAATTGCCTTGATATAATATTTTTTTTAATCAGTCTCCCAAATATAGAAGGAGATCAGCGTGATCTAGGTGAGCCTTCCACGGATTCCCATGCTGGCCGTGGTATCAAGGCCAAGGGAAGGCTAAGATTTAACCATGTGATACAGGTGAGCCTCCGACGGATCTCCATGCTGGCCATTGGATCAAGGGCAAAGAGAAGGTTGGGATTTAACAATTATTTTCTTTCTATTTGCACTATATTAGAGCTAGAAATTGGTTGGTTATGGGATGCACAAAATCTAAACTTTCTGTTTTTGCTGTTGGGAGATTAGAAACTAGTTGATTTTACTATTTAGTCCATATTCTGGATTTGTTTTTGAAACTATCATTTGTGATCTAGTTTAGATTATAAATAGGCAGCTTGTGGGCATCTAAAATCAGAGGTTGCTTAATAAATTTTTAAATTCCTTTCAAATTTGTGTGTTGTTGAATATGGATTCTTTCATTGCAAGTTCTGATAACAAATTTTGAGGAAAAGCTTTCTCCTTATTCAGTCATGAGGCGTCGATCTTTGGTAACTTTTATGCTTATGTTTTATATCTATATACTTAGTTAGTAATCAGGACCCTTTTGACTCTAAATTAGCTCATTTTTTTTTTACTACCTGTACATGTTATCACATTGATCAATCTATTCATATGCATGATCTTTCTAAAGCTATTTTCATTTGGTTTCATATTTTGAGTACTGGATGTATACATCACTTTTCCTTATAACATCATATATGCATGATTTAAATTTTGCTAACGTATTTTATATAGGGGTGTCAATTCGGGTCGGGTTCGGGTCGAACCAGAAACTGACCCGGCACTATTCGGGTCAACCCGAACCCGACCCGTTTTTAAAAACGGGTCAGGTTTCCTGACCCAAACCCGACCCGATTCGGTTCCGGGTCAACCCGACCCAACACAAATGACCCGAAGTTGACCTAAAATTGCTAAATTTCGGGTCAAAATCGGGTCAATATTCGATTTTCGGGTCAAAATCTAGTCAAAATCGGGTCAATCTCGGGTTTTCGGGTCAAATATGAGTTTTCGTGTCACTTTCGGGTCAATTTCGGGTTGCTGTGTCAACCCAAACCAGACCCGATTTTTAAAACGGGTTGATTTGTTCAACCCGAACCCGACCCGTTTCTGGTTTGGGTTGACCCGAACCCGGATTTTTCCGGGTCGGGTTCGGGTCATGTTTCGGGTCGTGTCAAAAAATTGACACCCCTAATTTTATATTTTCCATAGTGGAGAGTATTTTTGGCGTCTCTTATAAATTCTATCTGTGTAGGCTGAATTTATGTATGAAGCTAAGATATTAAAAATAGTCTCCACTATTAGAAATTTTTTAGCACATAATAAATATATAACACTAAGCAACAATCGAATGGAGATGGATTCATAAAACCTCTTCAATAGTTGTAACAAGGATAATGATGATGATAATTTTGTGTTACTTGTATATATATTGAGTGATAGTAGCTATATGAGTAATTATTGTTGATCGCTACCTCATATTCATTTCTCTTGGAACTTTAAAGTTTCTTCTTAATAGATTTAATATGTTGATTTTTTTTTAATCACATTCTTAAAGGTCTGAAACCTTTGATTGGGCAAGCAAATGAGTGATGGAGGAAATTACACTTTATGTATTAGAATCTTTGCCTTCATGGCATGCCTTCAGGAATTGGTTGTGGGAAGAGAGGATGCGTTTTGTTTCTGTGAGATACTGACATTTTTTCCCTAAAGCTATCCTATTCTGAAAATTATGTCCATTTCAAAACTTGAAACCCATCTCTAGTCATCAATATCATTTTGTTAGGAAAGAAAATGAGAATAATAATATTTTTCTGGTTCAGTTATTTAAGTTGGTGTTAATACTTGGTGAATTTGGATGGTGAATGCTGTGTTTTGATTAACAGGTCTACCTAGAAAAATTGATATGCTTGTCGCGCTCCATTAGCATTTTATCTGACGGTAACTTTCGGGGAAAACAGTTCCTGCTAGTCGTTTAACTAATTACTTGAAAAAAAAAAATTCTAGAAATTCAAGACCAGGATAGCTTACTTATATTCATGTTAACTTAGGCATCAGAGGCCTTTTTTATCCTAAAAGAAAGCTTATCCTTGTTCTGCAGACATATCTAAACTCTGCCATTAGCATCCCTCAAGGTCTGAATATTACTGATGAAATGCTGAATGCTAACTCAGTCACGAGGCAATTAGTTGATCAGATTTCTCTTGCAAAGGCTTACCTGGTCATTGCCAAAGAAAGCAACAATCTTCAGTTTGCTGGGGATCTAAGGACCCAGATACAAAACACCCAGGCCCCTCCTCTCTACTGCTGCTACCCGGCGATACCCCTTGAGTACTGAAGAGTCTGAGACTGCAATTCACAACATGGCTGTATTGCTTTACCAAGCACAGCAGCTCCGTTATGATACTGCAACTTCGCTTATGAAGATGAAAGGCCAGGTCCAGTCTCTTGAAGATAAATCTAAGGCAGAAGCTGAAAAAAGTACCAAATTTGGGCAGATAGCTGCTGAGGAGCTCCCAAAAGCTTTGTATTGCTTCGGAATGCGACTAATCATGGATTGGTTCAAACGGCCAACCCAGAAAGAAGAATCTCATATGCACCACACTACTTGGAGAAGCTCAGGGACAACAACCTGCAGCACTTCTGTATCTTTTCAGACAACATTCTAGCAGTATCAGTTGTCATCAACTCGACCACCGCAAATGCTAAGCATCCTCACCAGCTTGTCTTCCATCTAGTGACCGATGAAGTGAATTACATACCAATGAGGGCCTGGTTCTCCATGAAGAGCATGGGAGAAGCTACCATAGAGATCCAGAAAGTGGAGGATTTTAGCTGGCTCAATGCCTCGTATGTACCAGTTTTGAAGCAGCTCCAAGATGCCAACACACAGAATTTCTACTTTTCTGGCAACAAGGACAACAAAACTCCAATCAAGTTCAGGAATCCAAAGTACTTATCAATGCTTAATCACCTGAGGTTTTACATACCAGAGCTCTTTCCTGCACTAAATAAGATTGTATTTCTTGATGATGATGTGATTGTCCAGAAGGATCTTTCGGATCTGTTCTCAAAATTGACCTGAATGGAAATGTAATGGGAGCTGTTGAGACTTGCATGGAGACATTCCACAGGTTCCACAAGTACTTGAACTTCTCACACCCCTTGATCCGTGACCATTTCGATCCTGACGCCTGTGGATGGGCCTTTGGAATGAATGTGATTGATCTTACAGAGTGGCGAAGTCGAAATGTGACCGGCATCTACCATTACTGGCAGGAACGAAATGCAGATCACACATTATGGAAGCTAGGGACTTTGCCACCGGGATTGCTTTCATTTTATGGCTTGGTTCAGAGATTGGATCCGAAGTGGCATGTTCTAGGTTTAGGTTACACAAACGTCGATCCATCGCTGATTTCTGAGGGTGCCGTTCTGCACTACAATGGAAACATGAAGCCATGGTTAAAGATTGGAATGGAAAAGTATAGGGGGCTGTGGGATATATATGTAGACTATTCTCACCCTTTGTTGCAGCAGTGTTTCGTGCATTGATAGGGTTCATTGTTCTTCTGATGCAGACAGAGATGGAGCAGAAGCAGCGCAGGTTGATCATTTTTTCTTTTCATTATTGAGTAGACTTTTCCTCTAAAATTTTGCCCTCCCCTTTGTTGGTTCTCCTCCTAATTGTTTTTATTGGTGATGTGGATGTGTTATAGCATTAGAAGCTTAGCTCCAAAATTTTACATGTGAATTTCAGATTTCTGGCATATCTTGGCATAATATAGTATAAATGAGGAAACGAGGCTGTTTTATTAGCTCTATATCTTCTTCTGTAGCTTTCATCTTAGCATGTTAGGATAAAAACAGTCATCTTATGTTGAAGGAAGAAGAAAGGGCAGAATTAAGCTCCTCGAGAGTTTACAGAATTGCATTACACCTCACAGAATTAAACCTATGCACAAAACTGCACTCCCTAAGTTTAAAGTTTTATTTGGGATAGCTCTTTTACTGTTTTTTAAAATAATTTTGTTGTACAAAATTTTTTGAATTAAAAATTTATGTACTAAAAACTGCCTTAGAAAGCATTAAGAAAGCTGCTCCAAAGGAATCCTAAACTATTACCAGTTCATTGTCAATTTAGGCTATACAGAACACTAGCACTAATCCTGTACATAACATAAAAGTTATGAGGTTTTCCCTCTTTTATAGATCATGTTTTTACAGTTTTACTGAAGCAGTTACTGGGTTTTTTTTTTTTTTTCTTTTGATTATTTAGCGATCAAATGACTGAATTTTGAGAGCATGTATAGATGTGTTGCATAGGTAGAACAGGATTAGTGAAGTAACATCTATTTTCTTCTGTAAATTATCTCAAGATGAACATTTTAGCCTACCCCTAAAATTCTGCTATCTGCTTCTGAAGCTTATCATCATAGATGTTGCTTTCTAGAAACAAAACAAAAATGGACATTTCAAACAAAAACATTCATAAAGAAATTATTAACATTGACAGATGCATGAAACTTGTAAGATCTTTATATATATGTATATATTACTCACTCAAAGATGAACACTTATCTACATTTGCACAGATCATACTAGGGAATGACAAACAATATTGCCTCACCTAACATTTTTTTTAACATAAATTTGAGACTACAATTGCATTAAATACATCCTAATTCCTATCTCATACTTACAACTCAACTAGTGGGATTCCATAGGCATGCTTATATAACTGATCTCCATGGCAACAAAATATTAAACAACACAAGGACTTATCACTGCATATGAAAGAAAATTTTATTTCTATGATGAATGCAAATTCCTGTCAACTTCCCACACAAGCTTCCGCAGCTACTTCCAGGAGAGGTACTTTCATGAAAGGAGAAGTGCGGAGACCATACGTAAAACGCCATCAGGAGACCAATTAGAATGTGACACGTCAGTAGTACCGAGTCCTGGTACTGAGCAGTACCGAGCCGCGGTATCGAGCAAGGCGTAACGTGGCGCATTCTGATTGGTCTCCAGGCAGCGTTCGGCATCCACACTGAATAATTAATCTCATGAAAGAAACCTCACCAAACTAGGAGGAAAATTCTACAACAATCATTTTAAGCTCCAATTGCCCCACCATTTCCTTCGTGTTTGTGTCGTTTCAGGATTTCCAAGCTTCTTAAGCGCCGCCTTTGCTTCACGCAATCGAACCCTGTAATTTTTCTTCCAAGAAGCAAACTGAACTTTCAGTTTGCTGAGCTCCTCATCAGGATTTATGTTGGAGACCGACAATCCTGACTTCACCTCAACAAGGAAACCTGCATCATCCTCAAATATCTGTCTCCTCTCTTCAAACTCCTTGAATAAGTGACTGATTGTATTCCTTACACCTTCAGGAGTTTTAGTTAGTGCCACACCAGATGCACGGGATCGTTTCGCAGGTGTTCCTTCAGTTGTATAAGTCTCAAAAGACATGGCATCTTCAGAGTCGAAATATGGATAGCTTGGTGATAAATCAGGCCTTCCAGCCAGGCTAGCCACATCATTGGTAGCAAGACTCCTCTTTGCAGCAGCCCAAACTCATCTGCACCCAGAATAGTCAAATTTAGCAAATGAAACCATACCACTATCTTCACAGAGATGTATTTCTAAATAATAGAAGAATTTAAATTAAGTGTGAATGACATCATTTTAGTAAGTAGTGCTCAAAGTTTAGCAGACAATTTACTGAAAAAAAAAAAATATAATTGGACATAAACAATCCTAATTCAAAAAAATAAAATAAAACCTGCAATGAAGTCATCTGTTTTTGCCACAGATCCTCCAAGGACTTCATTTTTGCATCATAATCTGACCATCTCATCTCATATTGCTGAAGTTGTTGCCTCAGACAGGAATTTTCCTCTTCCTTATGTCTCAGCTCTGCTTCCGCTTTCAGAACCCGGCTCTCAAGTTCTACCATAACTGAATGCTCAACAGGAGGATTTTGCTGGGTATACAGAAATTTAGAAGTATTAATCACCATCTTCTGCTTCAAATAATCTATTCAGACTCAATTAATCACTAACTCGCAGGAAACCGAATTAAAAAAGACAATTTAAAATAAATAAAGCAAAATAAAATAAAATTTGCAAAATTAATAGGCTTACAGGAAACCGATTAGTTTGGTCAGATTGATTATTAAACAATAAATGATAAAAAAAAAGTCAATAATTTGGATACTTGGATAACTAAGTTCTTTGGATTCTTGGTTTCATCACCAACAATTCAACAAACCAAACTATTCAATCTCACACCCCTAATAGTGATGCTATTGAGCTTTTCATTGATGTGGCAGTGCAAGAAATGAAGAACATTTTCAACTTTCAAACAAAAAATAAAAATAAAAAGATAAATTACCTCAAATTCATGGAGATTCTTGCTTAGATCAGTCTCAAGATTTAAATCATTGCACTTTTTCATTTCCAAGCTTATGCTAATATTGAAATGCTTTCTTGCCAACCAACCACGTATGACTTAAATAAAAAAAAAAAAAGAATCAAGGCGCAATCAATTAATGCAATTAGAAAAGAGAAATCAAACGCTTTTACAAGGTTACCAAAAGCTACCTGATTGCAAAAGCATTATAAGCTTTTGTTGTTTGGCAAAAGCTTTCTGAGCAACCCACCGCTTAACATGCTTTTGTATAAGAACAGCAGCTCTATGCCGCCTTGCTAAATAGTGAAACTCATTTCTTGCTCTTTTAGCTCGTATACCTTTTTCACAAAAAGAAAGCATAAATGTCCAAATTTTAATTAATATTTCCAGGAAACCTCATAAAAAGGTTTAAAACAGCAATAGTGTATGATGAGACTAAAGTCTATACAAGCATAAAAGGAAGAACTAATTATGCAAAAGCTGAGTTTTTTTCTTACATGATTGCAGTGTTGTAACTCCACTCTTAATATCATTAAAACTGCGACGAGCTCGAGCACCACGGAAATATTTCTGAGCACACAAGATTCCTTGCAATTTACAGGCTCTAGCAGTTTCTAGTATTGCAAGCTATAAATATTTCAAGATACCACACGTAAGTTAATGAGGCAATTTGAAGTATTGATTCAAGCAAATAGGAAGAAGAGCAACATAACTATTAAAACAAAATATAAAAGCACCAGTTTAAGTTTAATTAAAATAAAATTTAAGTATAAACCACTACCTTCAATGGTGTTGTTAATCAAAACAAATTCATTAAGAAACTAAGCAGTTTTACTGGAAAAAGTAATGATCAAGTATAGGGGTGAAAACGAGTCGAGTCGAGCTCGAGTCAGGATGTGTTCGAGTCGAGCCTGACAACCAAAACCCAAGCTCGAGCTCGAACTCGAGTCGAGCTCAAAATCCGAGCTCGAGCTCGACTCGTCGTCAAATCGAGCGGCTCGTCGAGCTCGCTATCGAGCCCGTCGTCGCAGTTCCGCCCGAGACCTCAGTTCCGACTTCATCCGCAGTTCCGCCCACCGTCGTCGCGCCCGTCCGTCGCACCATCCGTCGTCGCTCCCTCCGTCGCGCCAGTCCGCCATCAGCTCGTTGGCAGAGCTCGTCCGACGTGTTCTTGAGCTCCGTCGTCGCGCCCGTCCGCCATCAGCTCGTTGGCGGAGCTTGTCCGACGTGTTCCGCTCTGCCGTCCCGAGATGAGCTCTGGATGTCGTCGTCCCGAGATCGTCGTCGTCCAGAGATTGTCGAGCAATGGATGTCGTTGTCCAGAGATTCGACGACCAATGGATGAGCTCTGCCGTCAAGATCAAGATCAGTCGCATTCGGCCTTTGTCCCGAGCTCGTCCGCCGTCGAGAAACGAGATCCGCTTGTGCCGTTGTTTTGGATTTTCAGCTCGCGCTCGATTTGGATTTCCCACCCATGAGCTCCGCCAACGAGCTGCTCGTCGAGCCGACGAGTCGAGTCCGACGTATGTTCGAGCTCGAGCTCGATTAGCCGTCGAGCTCGAACTCGTGTTCGAGCTCGACTCGCGAGCTCGATAAGCTCGACTCGTCGAGCCCGTTACCGAGTCGAGTCCGAGTCGGCTCGCGAGTCGACTTGACTCGGTTGCACCCCTAATCAAGTATCACATAGATTAAAGTAGGGGTGCCAATATTTGACACGACCCGAAAACCCGACTTGATCGACCCGAAAATTTCGGGTTATGGTCAACCCAAACCCAAAACGGGTCGGGTTCGGGTTTAAAAATTCGACTCATTTCAAAAATCGAGTCGGGTTCGGGTTGACCCTTTGACCCGAAATTGACCCTTTTTGGACCCGAAAACTAGCAATTTTTTGTTGGCACCAGGTCATTCGGGTCGTGTCGGGTTGACCCGAACCCGAAGCGGTGGGTCGGGTTTGGGTCTGGAAAACCGATCCGTTTGCAAAAACGGGTCGGGTTGACCCGAATAGTGCCGAGTCTGTTTAGGGTTCGACCCGAACTCGACCCGTGACCCGAAATTGACACCACTAGATTAAAGGGCCATGAACACTAGTGTTAAACGACACATCAAATATAGATCCATTGATCAAACCTGGTTATCATGGTGACAAATATCTATATTATCAAACTCTGCTAGTACATTTCTTTCAAGGAAAAATATGTATAATTACAAGCAAAGCTCATCCAATATGATTGATTATGGCTTAGAAGTATTTTAGTCATACAGAAAGCATAAATTTGATCAGATAATGTGAAGCTATGCACAAAAAAAATGTGGCCACAAAGAAACTGCAGAAGACTAAATCGAAGTAGGGAAATTGCCTGTCCACTGCGGAAAAATATTTTTGTATATCCAACTTGATACATGCCAGGAGGAACACTGTATTGCTGCAGAACTGCAACTAAAGTACTAAGTGAATCCATTACCGGTGTATTTTCCATAAGCAGAAAGTTATACCTGAGAGGACTAACATGTTATATGCATATATAAAAGAAACACAATTGAACCTTGGAAAACTTTCGGAATTTTAACTACCTTTCAACAAACTGTTGATGGGTCATTCTAGTAGGATAGCCTGACCTTGTTATCCTGGCAACTTCAAGTAAGCTGAAGCTTCTCAGCTGTCGAATGACAAAATCTTCTTCATAAATTCCAGCAAGTTGTTTACTGTTTGGATTAATACAGCTTATGAAGTGTGGGTTGGTGTTCTCCAGCAGTTGTATCAACTCTGAAAGTTGCTCCTAGAAAAAGACACAGCATTAAAAGCATTGCACGAGATTTGGTGAAAAAAAAAAAAAGTGGAATGCACTCCATGTCAAATGGACATAATATAGGTCTTAGTTTCTCCAAAGAGATAGTGAACAACAATAACATCTGAAAAACAATAGTTGTCTTTCCATCTAAATAATGGAGAGAATCAATAGCAAAAACTGAAAGTTATGGACCAAAGACTTTAGTAAGCAGCCAAAGAGTGCAACAACAACAACAACAACATCAAGCTTTTATCCCACTACGTGTGGTCGGCTACATGAATCCTTTTTCGTCATTGTGCCTTGTTAAAAGTCAAATTCTCATTTAAATCTAATAAAGAAAGATCATTTCTAATATTTTCTAACCAAGCCTTTTTAGGTCTACCTCTACCTTTCTTAATATAAGTCAAATATAATACCTCAACTTTACTAACCGGGTCATCGGAAGGCCTCTGTTTAATGTGACCAAATCATCTAAGGCGACTCTCTCCAAAGAGTGCTAGTGGGTAAAGTATCCAGGCATGCATAAGCCATGCTTTACCAGACAATATGCAGTCAAAGAATCAGTAAAGAATTCAAAACTACATAAAAACCTCCATCCTGTGAAATCCGATGAACAATAACACTGCCTCTCTATACAAAAACCACCAATTTCAACAAACTAAAGTAGTAAAAATTTTCATGAGGAACTACCAAGTATCTCACAAGTACTAAGCGAAGTCATATTGTTTTTCATGCAAAGTACAAGGTAATAAGCCAGTTGTAACTACACAGAAAAAAGGCAAGCTTCTAGAATAGTTCAGCAAATACATTTCAAAGCAAATTAACCAATCCTTTGCCAACTTCCCTTGAAATATTCTGTACCCTAACAAATTAATATTAAAAAGACGCTCATTTCCTTCATCTATAACAGAAATTTAAAGTAAACTTTTACTTACTAAGCAGTTTGCATTAGTTTTATTACATAGATGATAAAAGTAATCCTAAAGAAAAGTTCATTGAGAGATAAAAGAAAGAATAAAGACAGTCTAATAATTAAGTATTCAATTACAGGAAAGGATTTACCTTTAATTTTGTAACAGCACCCTGCATTGAAGAAGATAAACTACCCAAGGAGCCAAGCATCCGGGGAAGTCGATTTCCGCATGATAAAAGCAGTTTTTTAATAGAATCTTCATGAACTATCTCTCTATTATTCTTCAAGAAGCCACTTATATTATACAAAACCTGATAAGGAAAATCCATTTGGTCATATATATAATGAAATCAAATTACAGCTTACAGAATTTTGCACTGCAAAGAAAAATAAAAAACTACAGGAAAAAAAAAACGCATAAGATTATCGTCCTGATAGTATAAACTTCTGAAAATAGTTTTATATCGCAAAATACTGTCTAGTACAATAAGCATATAAATTGCCAAGGAGACCAAGAAATATGCTAAAGCATTAGTGGCTCCAAAAACAGTCACGTGTTTATAGCATTAAATTTTTGATTTATAAGAAATCAGAACATTTGAAAAGTGCAAAGTATTCAGGAACATTGACTTTTTGATCACTAAGACTTCATTTGGGACGGCTTTCGTACTGCTTTATGAAGTAGCTTTTTAGTACAAAAATTAAAACTTTTGTACTAAAAAGCTGCTTTAAGTAGTAAGAAAGTCGTCCCAAATGAAGCCTAAAACTCTCAAGCGTCACTTGATCATTATGTTAATGTTCGCCTCGTATTAATTGTCCAAGCAAAGATTGAAACCTTGAATAATAATTGCATATATAAGGCTGCATCCATTTAACTTGCTTGTAACTTCATAACCCTATTTGATTTAAATAAGAAAATAGCAAAATTGCAGATATCACCCAAAACAACTGGATTGTTCTCGGTATAGAAAAATTGCAGTTATCCCTTGAAGACTAAAACGACCTTATTAAAAATATATCAAAGCCTATTTAATGCACTTGCGGATGTAATACCTCTCCTGCATAATGGCAGATTCTGAAAGAACTACTTTCTCCCTTGAAACAAGGATTGCCAAGAAATTGATCTTTAAGTTTGTTTAAAAGGGTGAAATCGGTTGCCTTGGAGCAAGCTGATTCTTCATCTAACAAAGATAAAATCCCTTGGGGCTGCAGTGCACCAAATAGAGCCGTTACCAAGAAAGCACAATTGAAATAAAATAATAATAATAAAAGATACAGGAATACACAAAAAACCGTTCATTCATGATAAAGAGTTGAAAAGAGTAGCTGAAAATAGCAAAGGATTTTGCAGTTAGTATAATAAATAGATATCATATATAAAAACATTAATGTTATCAAGCATGTAAAATGCACATGAATATAAAGGCCTTCAAGTGAAAGCTTATAATAAAAGAAGGAAAAAAGCATGGAGAAAAAGTAGAATGCTTAGCCCGTTCTTGTGAGAAATAATATTCCAATATTCAGTAAAATAATAGCAAAAGAGCACCATCCGATCATATGAGATATTCAGGCAAGTATGACATCCTAGCATTATGCTTGGTGCAACGCAAGATAAATTATAGATTAAATTGCAAACAATGTTCCTATACCGGAAAACAAAGCACCAAAATATACTTGGATCGCACAAGCTCACTCTCTCTCACATAAACTGTATCATTACTCATTAAAACCTGAAGTGTTATTTTAAGTGCCTAAAAGTTTATTGTCTTATAGCACATGTAAATGGGAGATTTTTAAGAATAATTCAGGTGATTATTATCAAGAAAAGATAGTAGCGTCCATTCTAAGTTCACAATTGTAAATTTTCAGACATAATATTTTTATATTTCACTTAATTATTCCTAGAGACCTAACACCATGTTAGGCCGGCTGAACCGGTTCAAGTGTACTGCCGCCGGCCTAGGGGGAGGGCGGAACCCATGGGCGGAGCGAAGGGGGGGCAAGGAGGGGGGGGGGGGGGGCACGTGCCCCCCCTAAAAAAATGAAAAAAAAAAAAAAAAAAAAACAGAGAATCTAGAAATAAAATATAGGGAATTAAGTTTGAAACTTCAAAAATTAAATCGGAGACCATATGAACTCCGAGCTCAGCAAACTTACAATCAAACTGAACTCCGATCTCAGCAAACTCAAGTATTACCCATGGGGTTACTTCCAAACTCAAGTACTTCCTATCACACCACTTCGTTGATATTTGAAGTAATTGTTGCTGAGTGGTTGTTTTTTAACGTTATTATTATTATCATCGTCATTAGCATTATCCTAACTCTTGTCAGTTATATGCATCCTCCTGTTTTAAACATTCTTGCGGACTATTGCATAAGGTTTGAACTCTATATGATCTTCTTTTTGAGTGTCTAGTAAGATATTCATGATCCATCTTATTCCTTTCCAATTATTTCATATAAATTATATCTGCCAATCATAATGAATCTTTTATTCAGTATTCTACATGTCCAAATAATCTAAGTCAATTTTCTTTTATCTTCAATAGAAATCACAAAAAATTTTCTATAATATACTTAGTTCACACACTATTCTTTTTTTAGCACTCGTTCATCTTAAAATTTTAAATGTTTCCCATGGTTTTAAAAATCGGACTGGACTGGCCAATTCAATCGTGAATCAGTTGGCAAACCAATATGGAATAATATCATAACCATTTTAGCAACGAACCGGGAAAAACTGGAGGTTCAACCATATAACCGATGAATCGCCCATATTTAAATGAACCGCCCGATTCGAAAGGATGATTATTTGGATCGTTGATCGCTGATCTAAGGGTCGAAACATGGAGTTAAAAGTGCAATTTGTCCACCGTGAGCCCTCGTCTCTCGTTCGCGCGTAGCTTCCTCTCCAGACACGAACACACGTTCTTCTCTCTCCTTCTCGCAGTACCTGTGCTCCTCAGATCATGTAGTCGTGCTCTCTCTCGTTCTCGCAGTAGGTGTGCTCCTCAAATCTTGTTGTAGTTGCAAAACATAATATGGAATCAGGAAACTTGGTGTCAAAACAAACATTTGTACATGGGAACTTGGAAAAGACTATATCCTGTTCGTCTCGGACATCATCTTTGCTTCTTCTTCTTCTTCTATTGCCATAGGATTTAAGTTTTAGATTCTACTAAAATCTTTGGCTTTATGTTGAGAAAGTTAAACATCGTTACATTGAAAGGAGGGGTTAAACATCTTCACATTGATATTCTCTGTTAGTCCAGATGTTAAAAACATCTGGTGTTGGATCTCTACATTTGGGAGTTTGTTAAAAATTAAAATGGATCTCTACATTTGCATCTTCCAAATCTACAAACCTCATAATAAATTAACAGTCAAAAACAATTCAGAAACATAATAAGAAAATAACCAAATGACAGTCCTAAAATCTCAAAATAGATATAGCTTTGAAGTCAATTTATTTTTATTTTTGTATTAACTATTTGTCATCCTCGAAAAATGATGATGTTCATTTACTAAAATAATCAATATGTTGTAAAGATGTTTAAGGTTAGACTACCATATTAGTATGTTAATTTTTATTATTTTTTAATAATATTATTATTTATTACATCATCCAATTCGACCCCACTTCGACCGGTCGAACCATGAACCTCTCCGTCTTCCGATTCATTGTCCGGCTTTCGCAACCTTGATGTTGCCACACTCAACTTAGCTTCCACCAACTTCTTTATTATTTAGCAATAATACACACATAGCAAATCAATTTCTCTTGAATGATTCTCTTGAATACTGAGATGCTAATATCGATAACATTGTCAAGTATCCACAACCCCTTGGCATTAATCAATAAACGTTTTCCCCATCTATATACCTATTCTATTTTATAATATCTCAAAAATACCTTAACATAGCACATCAAATTATTATTTGATTTCTAGGATAATTGATGATTATTAATTTTGCATCCAATAAAATTTTACATCACATGCTCAATTCTTGCTGCACTAATTTTAACTTCAATATTCCCATAAATTCCCCCACTATTCCCTACATTGATAGAGACATCTATAAATAATATTAGACACTACTCCAACCTAAATAAGTACATTAACAATACTCAAATCTAGCAGATTTCCTACCTCATTGAGGATATGAAAGTTTTAAAAAATATAGACTGATTTCCTTCAAATATAGATACCCTTCAAAGCGAGAAAAACAGATGAATTAATAAGTAATAACTGAGAATAAGAGCATAAAAATTATATTTAAGAACAAAGATCAGTGACCGAGGAGGGTTTTATTGCAAAACCACCATGAGACACTGCATAAGCTTTGGATGACTTCTCAGAGATAAGGAAGCTCCATTTCTTGCTGTTTGTCAAGATGTATATTGCAGAAAATAAGTGTCTAGAATCACTCAGAGATAAGGAAGCTCCGATTTCTTGCTGTTTGTCAGGATGTATATTGCACAAAATAAGTGTCTAGAATCAAAATTACTCAAAAGGTAATAAGAAGTTGCATCAAAACTGCAGGCCCTACTTTAAAAAAAAAAAAAAACTAGAACATATCATCCAACATAATCACCTCATGAAAAGATTGATAACTTTCATATCAACTGTCTAAAAGAACAAGAAGCCAAGTGTTGATACTAAAGGAGGCAGCGTTCTAATACCTTATCAAAGAGATTTAGACAGTCAACATTGTCTGGAAAGTCAATGTTGCGCCAGTCAACTCCATCGAGAGTATACTCCTTCAAGAAAGGGAGGTAAAAATAATTGAAGTTTCATGAATGCAAAGTTAAAAGCAATATTTAATCTTATAAGGCAGAAATGAATGTAAAGAGCATTTTACAGCCACCAAAATAATGCATTATATAAGGATAGAAATATCATCATAAAACCAAAAATCTTAAGTTTTGAAGCTGTACTGCCAAAAAAAAGTTGAATTTTCCTTGAAAAAGCTAATAAAGAAGCATTTAATCAGCCAAAGCGGCAAAATGAGATAATAAATTTGCAAAGAAAAGAAAGCTAGATTCCTTGGTTCTAAGAGTAACTTATGATATGATAAAATGAAAAAAAAAAAATCAGTTTCTTCAGCTGAAAAGATGACACCCAAAATCAGTTACTGGACGGGTAAGACCTGTGATGCTAGTTGGGAAAACAATGCCAACTGTAACCAAGTAGCTATAAGCGACAAGAAATACAAAGGTTTTTGAAAATGATAAAAGAATTTTACCTCCTGTTCATGTTTAAGAAGATGGTTAATGAAGTGCTGCTGCATCCTTTCACTAGCATAGTTTCTGCTAAATTGATCAAATCCATTCTTCTGCAATAAAGAAGTTTAGCCATATAAGGTCTGATAAAAATGTATAGTACAGTATCTTACAACATTCTTACATGAGAAACCTCGAAGCCACATGTATCTAAGATAGTTATGGAGCTTCCACTATAAGTCTTTCCAGCTTGAAGGTATTTGTTGATCTGCACAACAACCCAGTCAAACAGAGTAGCATAAATTGATTTTGCCAATGCATCTCTAGTTTCAATTGCCTGCAGGAAAGGGAACAAATCTACATGAGCACTTCAGAAGTTTTGCGGGCAGAATAAGAGAGTTCAAGAACAAATTAGAAACCTGAGATAACGTTAGCTTCTGAACTATATTATCGTTTCCGGATTGAGTTGTTTGAGTTGATAATGCTAAAACTAATGCATCAACTTCACAACCCAGTAAATTTGCCGCATTAGCTACAGCTGTATGAATTTAGCAGTAAAATGAATGTCACACATACATGTAAAATATTAAAAAAATCTGCAAATATACATCAGAAGGAGAATCCTTAAGAACTTCTAATATTTAGTTAATCTAAAACAATGCTCTAATTATAGTAATCTGTTAATCTGCTCAGTAAATGCAGAGGATGATCAACTGACTAAGGCTTCATTTGGAACGGCTTTCTTACTGTATCATAAAGCAGTTTTTTATGATCAGTTCCTAAAAAACTGCTTAATGAAACAATAAAAAAGCCGTTCCAAACGAAACCTAAGTTTACTGTTAGGTTTCAGTCAATCAGGAATGAAAATATAAGTTTTATAAGCATTTATAAACCTAACTGTCAATAGCTTTGAGGGAAAACTTCAGCTTTTATTAATGAGTTCCAGGTCTGGGCAGCCAAAGGTAGATAGGATAAATTTTAATTAAAGTGGCGACAGCCAAAACTAAAAGGCGTTTGGACTCTTCTATGCATTTTCCATAATGCCCATTTCTGATGCAGGAACCCATGCAGTTCTAATCGAATGAGCATGTTATGCAACTCTTAGAAAATTTGTGTTTTGTCAACAAAATGCTCTTAGAAAATTTAATGTGTTTGGCTAAATTTACAATGTTGTCTGATCAAAACCCAACCACCCAAGGTCATCCGGAAGTAGTATGGAGCTGTCCATCGGTTCAAATGAGTTGACACAGCACGATGTAAAGAACATTTGATCATAATCTACCATTGAATTCACATATGATCATAATCATAAGGTACAACAATGACAGCCTTTTGGCTAAAATGTTTGTTGGATTCGTCTCGTCAAACTGCTTGATTGCAATAATAAATAAGTTAAAATTTTAATACATAATAGTAAATAATATTAAACTAAAAATTCATACAAAATATTTTTATTATAATTAAATTATTGTTTGATTAAATTTATTTTTTATTCATTAATTTTAATTAAATATATTTAATTTCTTTTTAATATAAATTTTAATAATTAAAATATATTTAATAAATAAGTAACATTAAATTTATCTAAATTTACTAATAAGTTATAATTAAAAAAAATAAGAAAAACAGTGTAAATAAAAAAAATAAAATTTATTTATTTTTTTAAAACATAATAAACATTTATATTTTTAAGGAAAAACATTATTTAAATTTTTATTTTCTTTAGAAACCATATTTTACGTTTTCTAAAATGTAAAATTGACTTGCATTTTCAGAAATTCAGAAAACGTAAAATTGATTTCTGTTTTCTAAGAAAATGTTATTTTAAATCACGTTATTTGCTCCTATTTAAATTATATTTCATATTATGCTCTTTTTACTCATTTTCTTTATAAACCTACTCCAATTAAAAATTTTGCCTCCATCCAATAGATTTATAGTCATACAAAAAAGTTGATAATCAATAGTTAGAAATTCATGACTTCTAAACCAAATAAGATAATAAGCATAAACAATTCTTCGCGTTTACCTTCGTCGAGATTAACTTCCACCTGGTTCTTACTGGTGATTGTTGAAAAACAAATGTTACCCAACCACAACACTGCTGCGAGCATTGAAAATAAACTGTCTTGATCATCTTTAGTGATATGAACAGTATCTAAAGCTTCCTAGACAAGAAAAGCAAGTAAAGTAGGTAAAATGATAATCAGAATATCTCAATAAGAAACCATGGAAAGCAGCAAAAGAATTAATGCAACAGCTGAGGACTCTAATATCACCATCAATAAATGAAATTCGCGGGAATCGTCGATGTTTTCTATTGTCAAGCATCTGCTTTGCTTCAAGAACTCATATTCATTTGCCGCTTTAAGGTTCAACTTCTCTGCATGTAGAAATTGGGACGTCTTAGTAGTTGCGTAGCCTGTCTTTAATTTTTTTTATTTCAAATAAAGCGTAACTAGAAAAGCAAAACCTTGCAGGTTAATTTTTTTATTTCAAATAAAGTGTAACTAGGAAAACACAACCTTGCAGGTTTTAAAACATCGAATTTTAAGCAGAAAAATAGGAATTTAGGCAGCAACAACAAAATCAAGCCTTTATCCCACTACGTGGGCTCGCCTGCATGAATCATTTTTCTCCATTGTGTCAAGCTAAGAATCAAATTCTTATTTAAATCTAATAAAGAAATGTCATTTCTAATATTTTATAACCAAATTTTTTTAGGTCCACCTCTACCTTTCTTAACATAGGCCAAATCTAATGCATCTACTCTCCTAACATGGTCATCGGAAGGCCGCCGTTTTACATGCCCAAACCATCTAAGGCAACTCTCTCTAATCTTATCTAATCAAATTCTCATTTACAAAAATGGGAATTTAGGAAACCACTAAAAATTTTGGTTAATTAAACAAGCCAAAAGAAGTGGCTTTAATAATAGAAACCATAGAACATGATGTGACCAAATGTGATACAAGTTTGCTTGGAAATCACTTGGAAGTTTTTGCCATAGAGCCTGATCTACCATGCAAGCATTATGAATTTATTTTAACGTATAATGAAACATAAAATAAATTTATGCATGAGGATGATTTATTTGTGATAAATCCCAGCTCAAAATTGTCCAAGTTAGCGTATGCTGACCATGAAATAGAAACTTCAACAAAAAAAAAAGCAATTGTATTAGATAATCTTGTAAAAGAAAATGATAGTTTACTATATCCAGAACCGGCAAATTTTATCAGATATTACTCAAGTGAAATGATAAAAGGTACATGATCGAAATGTTTAAGCACAAAAAATTAGAGTTATAGCAACAGATGTGGCACACTTCTTCCCTCCTGAAATGCAAGAATATGAGAACTAAGGCTTAGTTTGGGACAACTTTCGTACTGCTTTTTAAAACGACTTTCTAGTGCAAAAATTTTAAATTCAATAACTTTTTTACTAGAAAGTTGTTTTAAAAAGCAAGAAGAAAGCCGTCCCAAACAAAGCCTAAATCATTTTAAAGATGCTGCAAATTCATAGCCATATCACTTAAACAATCAACTAAGAAAAACAAATAATAAGATACTCACCTTTAAGACAAGGAGGAGCTCCTGCACATAATTGATAGAAAATATGGAATGATCTTTCCCCTACAGCTCTTTCAACAACCCTCGACTGTTCATAAAGACAACATTCTTATATTTTGGCATAACACAGCATGTAGGCTTAACTAGAAGATCACAATAGTACCTTTTCAAGTAGAACTTCTTAACGGAAAGTTTGTGTGGGAACATGACAGAAATTTAGGTCAGGATCTCCAAATATTAAATGACTATATCTAACGGATATCAGCATAAACTAATAAGAAAAACACTTACAAGTTTTGATCCTAGCACCACATATTTTTCCAGCTTCACTAAAATATATTTCATTATGTTTGCCCTGCAACATATCGGGGAGAAAAGATAACATACTTTGTTGGCATTCAAACTTCACATATTTCAAAGAAAATGAAGTTATATAGGTGTTTTAACTCACAAATCGACTAGAATTGCCATTTTTCAGTGTTTTTGCATTCCCAAAGGATTCTAGAATCACATTCTCCTTCAGAACCTCAAAATCAATAACATCACCACTCCCAATGGCAACTAAACGTTGCATAGCAAGTTTTGCTGTTTCGGTTTTCCCTGAGCAACTTTCACCACTGCACAATTTATCTTCACAATCATCAATTATAACTGATAACAATTACCATGAAAAGAAAGGACAAACCAAAAGTTAACTAAGAAAACAAAACTAATTACCTTATAATGATGGACTGATTTTTCCCACCTGCAAAAACCCATCAGCTAACACTATTATCACTTTTGAAGCAAGAATGAAGTTCGCACCATAGATGCATATCACTAAAAATAATTGTTTTATACCTCTCAAAATTTCATTTAAAGCCTGATCTACCACTGCAAATACAAGTGGATTTTCTCCAACAGAATTATTTTCCTGTAGTGACAAGTCTTTAAAAGGATTCAGCGCAACTAAAACAGGACCTGCTTTGCTCTGAAAAATGCAACACGCAAATGAATTTCAGTGCATCAGAAGAAAAATACTGGTAAGTTAGTAAAAGAATAATTTTTTTAATAGTAACTCACATAGATCTTATCCTGAGAATATCTGCACTTAAGATTATGAAGAAATGAAGGTTCATTTATATAACTAAACAGTGCCAGATCATTCTCATTATCCTGGACCTCTGGATTTGCTGGCCAGATATTTTCAAAAGGCAACCTCAAAATCTATCAGCAAAATTGTGTCAAGCTTTAAGACCAGGGTTCATCACTGTACATCACTAGAATACATAACATCATACAATATACTCACATTGCCAGTGGACATCAAAACATGAGCATCATTCACTGAAGCTGACTGAATTTTCCCACATTCCCATTTCCCCGCTGGAATCCAACACCAAACTCGAAGTTTCTGCAATAAATAGGATAAGCTTTTTTGAAATGCCAAGGACCGATCGCTTAAAACTAAATTATAAAGAAGAATCAAAATCACCAAACCAAGCTTGATGGAAACTCCAATAGTCAAACATTCAGTTGATATGTGAAATCAAATAAATAAGTTGAAATAATAAGCCTGATTAACTACATTACAAGAGTTAGTTTATTACAACAACAACAACAAGCCTTTATTCTTAAGGCTCAAATTCTCATCTAAATCTAATAAAGTAAGGTCAATTCTAATATTTTCTAACCAAGCCTTTTTAGGTCTACCTCTACATTTCTTAACACAAATCAAATATAATACATCTACTTTCCTAATCTAGTTATCAAAAGGCCGCCGTTTTATGTGACCAAACCATCTAAGGCAACTCTCTCTAATCTTATCTTCCACTGGAGCTACTCCAACCTTTTCACATATATTTCCATTTTGTATCCTGTCTTTAAGAGTAAAGCCACTCATTCCTAAGCATCCTCATCTCTACAACACTTAACTTAATATTATGCTTCTCTTTTAATGGTGTAACCCGGACATAAGGATTTTTTTCGTGAGGTGAGACATAAGCCTCAATGCATTTGAAGGCGTAAGACAAATCATTAAATAAATTAAAAAATGAAAAATATATATTTTGAGTAATCATTCTCATGAATTAATAAATAAGTAAAATCATAAGAAGTTGAGCTTCATTTCCTCCTAATAAACCATTTGAAAGTAAACCAAAAGTGCCACAGTATCATCATAAAAAGTCAAACAAGCACTTAATAATAACAATCCGTCTAAGAAAAATTATTAAATATAAATAAGAAGTCCAAAATAAGCTAATTATGACTTAAGACTCCAAATTCAAGCGTCTCCTCACTTCCGTCATTTAGAGTGTCTTCATTATAATTAACATCAAATGTGCTTCCGCGCCTACTCATCCTCACTCTTGTCAACATCCTTCTTGTAACATCCTCACAGTACGGCTTAACAGTACTGTAGAATGTAACAAGCATAAACATAACATTTTTATCATTAAACATCTAATACTTTTCATTCATTTGGAAAGTGATATAAAATATCAATTAATATTTCCATTACATCAACAGAAGCATCTAATAACTTAAAGTTTTATCAAAGCAATACTTATAGAGCCACTAATATAATTTCAAAGTACTACATCACTGAATTGATTACATACATCAAATGTAGACTTTACAAACAAAAATAAATACTAGCATCAAATATAAAATAACTTGCAGATTAATTTGCAATGAATTGTTCCTTATTCTTTCCTATAATAACAGCTAGTAAGAAAGTTATTGGTGAGCTATGAGGCTCAATAAGCTTTGCAAATTAATTAATAGTTAAAATATAATAATTGTAATAAATCAAAACATTGAAATCATCAATGAATAAATTTACCTTTGTAAACATTATAAAATCATAATTAACATTAATCTTTACTTCTTCTGAAGTTTACACTAAATAAAAATTTTATTCTGTAAAAAATTTGACTACACTTTCATAACAATATTCAATGTAGCCTAGATAAACATGATATTATCTTCATTGAATTATATAGATATCCCTTTTGTCTATTTATGAGTCCCTTTTGCCCCACCTGCTATGCATGCATAATATTCTTTAAGGTCATTTTTGCCCCACTTATAATATAGTCTCATACATGGGAATCATTTTGTCCTACCTCAACTTATAAGCAAATTTTAATTTAAATTGATATTCATTACACTTCCATATTCATAATTCTTAGTTTTCACATGCAATCATAATATTATATTTGTCATATGTTAAGAATAAAACTCCATTCCAAAATATTTCCAACTATAAAAATATTTAAATACTCATATTACACTTTACACTATTCCAAAATATTTCAAACTATTATACTATGAGTATTTAAAGATTGTTATAGTTGACAATATTTTAGAATGAAGTTTTGTTCTTAGCATATAGCATACCCATTTCTTTATACAAATGGCATAATAAAAATAGCATTATGATTATATGTGAAAAGTAAGAACTCTGAATATGGGAAGTGTAGTGAATATCAATTTAAAGTAAAGTTTGGCTATAAAAGATGTATAAATTACATGTGTAGTTAGGACGAGGGTTCTCATGCATGAGACTATATTATAAGTGGAGGAAAAGAGGCCCTAGAAAATATTATACCTGCATAGTAGGTGGGGCAAAAGAGACCCTAAAGAGATAAAATGGACTTCTATGTAATTCAATGGCAATAATGTCAGGTTTACCTATACTCCATTAAATATTGTTATAAACGAATAGATAAATCTTTTATAGACTAAAATTGATATTTAGTGTAAACTTCAGAATAAGTAAAGACTAATGTTAATTATGATTTTATGATGTTTTACAAGTAAGGGTAAGTTTATTAAATAATGATTTCAATATTTTGATTTATTATAATTATTATATTATAACTGTTAATTAATTTGCAAAGCTTATTGAGACTCATAGCTCACTAGTATCTTTCCTACTGACTGTTATTACAGGAAAGATCAAGGAACAAATAGTTGTAGATTAATCTACAAGCTATTTTATATTTTATGCTAGTATTTATCTTTGTTTGTAAAGTCTACATTTGAGATAAGTAAATAGTTCAGTTATGTATTATTTTAAAATT
Source organism: Dendrobium officinale (assembly GCA_019514585.1). Lineage (NCBI taxonomy): Eukaryota > Viridiplantae > Streptophyta > Magnoliopsida > Asparagales > Orchidaceae > Dendrobium > Dendrobium officinale. The sequence goes on from CM033700.1 coordinate 8,272,975, forward strand.
GTATTAGTGACTCTGTAAGTATTATTTTGATAAATTTTAGGTTATTAGATGCTTCTATTGATGTAATGGAAATATCAATTAATATTTTATATCACTTTTCAAATGAATAAAAAGTATTAGATGTTTAATGATAAAAATGTTATGTTTATGCTTGTTACACTCTACAGTACTATTATGGGGTGTTAGAAAAGTAGTATCTGAGCAAAGATTTAAGGTAACGATGATTTAATTATGCAAGCATAAGCAAAATGAATTGTCTAAGAGAATAAAATTGAATTTGATGGAATTATTATAAAGCCTAGGAGAGTGTAGTGTTTCTATGTTTGTAATAACTCTAACTTTATCCGGTTTGTATTTAAGCATATGAAAATAACATTTAAATAGGAGTACATGATTATATAAATGTCATAATTATTAATGTAATACATTGCAGATATAATGGCTGAAAGAATATTTGAAGGGAATGATGGTCAGTCATCTCAGCATGATAGGATAACTGAGGATCCTGAAAATGTTGCACCAGTAGAAGGCAGTGCACCAAGTATAGACCATGCACCAGTAGGAGTTGATGTTGCTAATGTAATGTCAAGGAATTTAATGCAACATTTTCAAGCCCAAAGGAACAACTAATCAAGATACCAAAATAAGTTCAATATGGGTGTATGTCTTCTATATTTTGAAGATGGAATGATATTAAAAATAAATTAAATGACCTCATAATCTCTAGTATTAATAAGGAAACATGCTATTCAGGTTAAATTTTGTTGAAATTAGCTGTTATCTTGTTAAATAAAAAATTAAAATATGTTTGAGCTACTTATTAAAGAGCATAAATTTAGCATTCATCACAAGAACAATCATGGAATTGGGAAAAATTGGGTTATAATTTGATTCCGATGAGAACCATTTCAAATGAATTAAGTTAGATTCCTTTGGCCCTCCAAATGTAAAACCTGCTCAGGCACTCAGAAAAAGCATTGTTACTATTGAATTCTACATTGTGCATTGCATTGATTGCTCCGATTCACTAGAAACACTAGAAATTGGAAGACTTAACAAGAACCATACATAAACTCCAGAAAACTGTTATCAATTTTATTACTTCTGCAAACCGAAGGATATCAAGATACATAATTTTATGTGGGAAAAAAACAAACGAAGAAAAGTTAGCAAGATTTTTATGAGCTTGACTACCTTGTTTAAGAAATAATCAATAGCTTCAGCGGACTTGAGTTGGCCACCCAGGTTAATGGCCAACGAGGAGGATGTGCATTTGTGGTCCACAGGGTCATCTACTTCAGGCCTTTCCCCATAGCTCTCTAGGCCCGGCATCCTAATATCTGGAACCTTCTCCACGCATCCAAAGATCCCGCCTTTTTGAAAACTCTCCTCCTTCACTTCCGCTCTTCTCTCAGACAAGCCCAGATTGATCTCCTGTCCGTTACTTTTAAGAGCGATATTAACAGGAAACGACTTCCTAGAAGACGGCAGACGGCCTCTCGAGGTCGGCCGTGTTGGTAATGCCGGAGGCATATCCTTCTGCTGTTCATCCTTCCTTCTGATTGCGTCCAGCATCACCTCCAGCGAGCTCCGAGCGCTCGCAGACCCCATCGCCTCTGCAAAAAGCATCATTTTGAAGTCCAAATCTCAAACTTGCTCTAAAGATCGTCGACACGGAGCTCACTGATAAAAGAAATCCAGCCCCCTCATCTGCGATCCCAAGAAAACTCCATTGAAACCACAAAAGCCTCGCAAATCGGAACCCGGTGCACTAAACTCAAGAAGATAGAGATTTCAGAGAACGAGGGAGTGATGGAAAACAGGGAGACGGAAAGGAAGTGTGCAAAACGTAGATTATGCAAAGAATTAGCTCTGTGCCTCCGCACGAACAGACAATAAACTCTTATTCCAATTTGAATCGCCCGTTGGGCATGTGCAGATGGAGAAAAGCGCTACCTTGGAAGGCAAACTACTCTAGGGTTTGCTTCAAAAGACAAAAATTCAAAATTCTGCAAGTGGAACCCACGGCGTTATGTAAGTTCTTAGCTTCTTTTAATACGCTTTAACAAACAAAAAGGCAAAAGGAAAGATGCCATTTGCATTTACACCCCTAGAAGCTTGCTTGCTCTGTTGCTTGTGGAATCAAAGTTCTGAATTTTCCTAAATGACGATGAGCTTAAATCGAATTAGGAATATACGGTGGGTATTAATGAGAAAGATGGATAAGTCCAATGGTTCCGGTTGTTGGAGAGTGGTAGTGACGCCATTAAATATTTAAGACGTGGTAAGGCCTATGAGTTGCAGCTCAACGGATACATGAAAGTGACGTGCTACCCGGCGCTGCTTTACCGGGCAGATTTTGAAAACAAAATATATTTCCGTTTTTCCATTTATAGCAGAATTTTGGATAAGGCGAACTTTGTTTGGGTTTTTTTTTTTAATTAGAGAGTTAATTATGAATCGGTTTAAATTTAGTAATGAATTGAAAGTAAATTATTCATATTTGATTATTAGGGTTAAATGTTAAAAAAATCTGAATTTTGAGCATTAGGGTATTTGATGAAGTAAACTAAATATAAAATAATTTTAAAAATTTTAGAATATCTCGAAAGATTTATTTTGAATGATTTTAGAATTCGCCTCATTAGATAAACTTCATTCGAATTCATTTACTATCACGTACATCATCAAGTAAGTTCAGCTCAAATCAATTTACCTCGTCAATAATGCGACTATGTGCCCCACATTTGCATTACCGTCACTCATGCATTGGCCTTTGATGTCGTCTCCACTTATTTATTATTATCTGCATATTCGTCGTGGTATGAAGTTTAAATCATGCTAGAAGATAGAAAATAACAAAATATTTGGTAGACGAAATAAAACTCGAATTCCAATGTGTTGTCACTTCGATCTTTTGTATTTACATTTCTCAACTTTGATAGACCAGTAGACCACAACAATTCGCCCTAATCAAGTCAGGTTCTAATTGCCTAGCACCCCATGAGATTACTAAATACTTATAGGTTGTTGTACCCCATTAGGATTCCTCAAAGAAAATTTAAGATATTTTCTCCAATATGGGTTGTATGTATAGAGTAAGGATTGTTGGGTTATTTGTGTTTTCTCTTAATGCCCTTGCTCCAAGTGTGATTGAGCAATTTTTTTACATTCATTTCATCCATGAGGCCCTCTAAATAATTTACAGCTCATTTGAACAGCATTAACAATAAGTATTGAGTTCTTTTTTATATAAGAGAAGCAATATGAGTAATAAGAGCTAAAATTTGGTATTCATCTTGCATTACAACTACTGTCTTCTTTGGAATTCTCTCACCACCTAACCACTTATAATTAGTCATGATCATCTCCTCTAACAAATCATATGCTTCCTAATGTGTCTAGCTTATGAATGAGCCACCAGATGAAGCTTCTATTAAGATTCAAGTAGCTCCAGTTAATGTATTGTAGAAGGTCTACACTAATATCCACTTAGGCAGCCATGAACAAACACTCACTCAAAATATCAGTGTATTAATACTAATCATCATAGAGCATTGCACCTTCCAATTACATACATTTTAATATCTTTATCCACAACCTTGCAGTCTTTACTAGTGGGAAATACTTGGGTAGGAATTTTTTTGACAAATCATCCCAAGTATTGATGAAACCCTAGTTAAAGAGTTGAGCTAACTGTCGTCGGAATTACGCTCGACCACCAACTGATACCAGATTTACGCCCAACCACCGTCTGTCTCTATACTTTCGTCAGACTTATGTTTAACCACCAAGTGTTGCTGGACTTACGTCCGACCACCTATTGTCTTCTGATTTTCTCTCGACCATCATCGTCGACTTTGGTCTTCTTAACCTCCGTCACCTGCCAATTACAGTCTTTCCGACCTCTGTCGCCAGACTACGGTCTTTCTGGCCTCCATCATCCGCCGACTATGGTCCTTCCACCTTTGTCGTCAAACTACGACCTTTCCGACATTCGTCACCAGATAACAGTCTTTCCGACCTTCTTCGCCAGACTACTGTCTTTTTAACCTCCTTCGCCAGCCAACTACGATCCTTCCGACCTAACTACAGTCCTTCCTGTCACGACCCGACCCGACGGGGACGGATCCCGCCCGAGCCGGATCGCGACAGAACCTTCTTATCCAGGATCTGGCTTTGGAATTTTGTTCTGAACTGAATCTTCCAAAATAATTAACTCAACAGACACACAAACACAGAACAACAGAGCTACTATAAGTCATCAAATGCAGCGGAACAAAACATCTATATTTTCTTTCTTTTCCTCAAAACAATCATCTACAAATACAGTACATGGCTTTTGCACAGAAAGAAAGACAGAACAGAATAGCCATGACTGTACAAAAAATCAAAAGTATACCTATACTGATCAGAACTCTGAACTCTAGTCCTAGACTTCCTTCCCTTTCCCAGAACCTGAAAACCACCAGAAAACAAGGGTGAGCTCAACAGCTCAGCAAAGCAACAAACCACCAATCTAAACTCTCAGATTCCAAAACCACACTCATCAGACAGAAATCAGATCAGAAATCGGAACAGAATCGAATCACGAATCAGAACAGAATCAAATCAGAACTTATACAGACATATATCAAACCAAAATCAGAGTCGTACAGATCAGATCACCTCAGAATACAAATCAGAACAGAATAAATCAACAGAGTCAGAATCGTACAGAAATCAGAGATTCAGATCATATCAAATCAGAACTAAACGGAACAGATATCAAATTACACAGATCAGAAATCAGATGGCAGATCGTATCAACAGAACAGATACAGAAATCAGAATCAGATAATAGCGGATATCAGATATTTAATTAATAGCTAAGCTAAACTAAACAGAATCACTACGGATTCTGACCCTTATGTCTCCCTTGTGCTCACTGGTTTTGGAAACTGGTTGGATTGTAAAACAGAGCTATAGGAAGTGATCAGTGAGTCTGTCTGGGGGTAGTTTTTGGTCGTTTGGCTTTTTATTGTGTTGTTTTTGTGTTGTTTTTGTGATAGTTTTCCGGATTTTCTGGATTTTCTGTATGGATCAGCCAGACCCAGACATGACAGACGGGCAGAGTGCCAGTCAGGCAGCACCAGTGGGGAGTACAGCCCCAGTGGCCGGTGCAGATACACTGTCTCAGTTTGCTACGCTTGTTGCTCAGATGATGAGCGAGACCCAGAGCAGAGCTTCTACTATTAGATCTGAGGACATTGATCGACATCTGCAGTTATTTTTTAGGTTGAAACCTCCTAGATTTGAGGGCGCTGTTGAGCCCAGAGCAGCCGAGGAGTGGCTGAGGAGATTGGAAAAGACTTTTGACGGGATGCAGTGTCCTGCAGACAGAAGGTTCCATTGGCCGTTTTTCTGTTGGATGGAGAGGCTGAGCACTGGTGGGAAGGCCAGCAAGCAGCCAGATTTCAGGGCAAGCTGAACTCTTTGATTACCTGGGAAGAGTTCACTGAAGTATTTCGAGAGTGGTTTGTTCCCCCTTCTGCACGACAGCAGATGCAGGAGAGTTTTCTGAGGTTGGTTCAGGGGAGCAAGACGGTGATGCAGTATGAGGCTGAGTTTACTGCCTTAGCCAGGTACGCTCCGCAGCTGGTTAGCACTTCTGCTGAGAGGTGCTACAGATTTCTGAGAGGGCTACGAGACATTTTGAGGCAGCCCCTGATACCATTCCGGATCACTGATTTTGCTGAGCTTGTGGAACGAGCTCGTCTGATAGAGAATGACATGACAGCTACTCAGCAGCGGTGGACTGCGAGTAGGAACAGATTTGGAGGTGAGACTTCTGGCAGTGGTTCCTCTGGGAAGAGGAGATTTATAGCTGATTCTGGACCTGGAGTCAACAGATCCGATTCCAGGAGGAGTGGAGGGTCGTCTGGTACTACTACCAGTACGACGAGTTCTGGATCTGTTAGTATGGCACCTGTGTGCCAGAGTTGTGGACGACGACACCATGGCCAGTGCTACAGGCTAGCTGGTCTTTGTTTCAGATGTGGTCAGCCGGAACATAGGATTGCAGAATGTCCACAGGCTAGATTTGATCGGCGTTTTGAGTACCGATTAGAGGGTTCTGTTAGACCTGTCAGTTCAGCAGGAAGACCGAGGACTGTTCCTCCTCGTCCTGAGGGATTTTCTGGTAGAGGTGGTGGTACTAGTTCTGGACCACGGAGACCACCTACTGTTCAGAGAGAGCAGAGTAGTTCTGTTGCTTCAGCTCCTGCTCCAGTTCAGCCACAAGTTTATAGCCTGAGTCAGCAAGAGGCTCGTGATGCTCCGGATGTTGTGACAGGTACGGTTTACATTTCTGATCAGCCCTGTCGTGTTTTGTTTGACTCTGGAGCGAGTCATTCTTTTCTGTCCGAGCGGTGTTTTGAGACTTTACATTCGGATTCGATGGTTTTACCGGTTTCTTTGTCTGTGATTTTACCGGCTGGAAATCCTTTGATTGCTCGGAAATTTTGTTTGTGTGAGATTGATATTGCTGGCAAGAAGTGGAAAGCTAGTCTAATTTTGTTGCCGATTTCGTCTTATGACGTGATTTTGGGAATGGATTGGCTGAGTCGGTATGCGGCTCAGATTGACTGTCTGAAGAAGCAAGTGAGTTTGCTTGTGGCTGGAGAGAGAGTTGTATTTCAGGGATTACGAGGTGTTCTCTCCAGTCTGATTTCTGTTTTGGAAGTAAGCAGGATGTGGAAGAAGGGATGTTCAGTGTTTTTGGCTTCGGTGCGGGATTTGAACCTGGGGGTTGGTTCTGTTTCTGAGATCCCAGTGGTACAGGAGTTTGCTGATGTTTTCCTTAGGAGTTGGTTGGTTTACCTCCGGATAGAGAGGTGGAGTTCTCTATCGATGTTTTTCCGGGTACAGCTCCTATATCAAAAGCTCCGTACAGGATGGCACCAAAAGAACTTTCTGAGCTGAACTTTCAACTTCAGGAGTTGGTTGACAGAGGTTTTGTCCGTCCTAGTGTTTCGCCTTGGGGAGCACCTGTTCTGTTTGTGAAAAAGAAGGACGGGACACTCCGTATGTGTGTGGATTACAGAGATTTAATCAAGGTCACGATCAAGAACAAGTATCCTTTACCTCGGATTGACGACTTGTTTGACCAGCTTTCCGGATCTTCAGTATTTTCGAAGATTGACTTGCGATCCGGATATTATCAGGTGAAGGTGAAGGAAGCGGATGTGGTGAAGACAGCTTTCAGTACTCGGTACGGGCACTACGAGTTTTTGGTTATGCCTTTTGGGGTAACCAATGCGCCTGCGATTTTCATGGATCTGATGAACCGAGTATTCAGGGAGTTTTTGGATCAGTTTGTGATCGTCTTTATTGACGATATTCTGGTATATTCTGCTTCTGAGGATGATCATGCCAGACACTTGAGGATTGTGTTGGAGACTCTGAGGCGGAAGCAACTGTATGCCAAGTTCTCCAAGTGTGAATTCTGGCTGAAGAGTATGTCTTTTCTGGGGCATGTGGTGAGTGGAGAAGGTATTTCTGTGGATCCCCAGAAGATTCAGGCGGTTGCTGATTGGCCAAGGCCAACTACGGTATTTGAGGTATGTAGTTTCTTAGGCATGGCCGGATATTATAGGAAATTTGTGAAGGGATTTTCACAGATTTCGATTCCTTTGACTAGACTGACGCAGAAGTCAGTAGCTTTTGTTTGGACACCGGAGTGTGAAGCTAGTTTTCAGAGATTGAAGGATTGTCTGACTTCAGCTCCAGTGTTGGCACTTCCGTTAGGTACGGAAGGTTTTCAGGTGTTCAGTGATGCTTCACTGAAAGGTTTGGGTTGTGTGCTGATGCAAAATGGAAGGGTAATTGCTTATGCTTCGAGGCAGTTGAAACCACATGAGAAGAATTACCCGACACATGATTTGGAGTTAGCTGCCGTTGTCTTTGCTCTGAAGATTTGGCGTCATTATCGGCGTCAGATGTGAGATCTTTACTGATCATAAGAGCCTGAAGTATATTTTCACTCAGAAGGATCTGAATTTGAGACAGAGAAGATGGCTCGAGTTGATCAAGGACTATGACCTGACTATTCAGTATCAGCCTGGGAAGGCTAATGTGGTAGCGGACGCTCTGAGCAGGAAGTCTTCTGGATTATCAGGTTTACAGCTTACTTGTGATGACTTTCTGATTAGAGATATGGAGCGATTGCAGTTGGAGGTGATTTCCTCCAGTGATTGGGAGTTGGCTCAGATGAGTATTCAGTCTTCTTTAGAAGCACGGATTCAAGAAGCCCAGAAGTCAGATTCTGATTATTCGAAGTTGATTGCTCAGATTGGATCTGGTAAGACTCCTGAACTTCGAATTTCTGATTCTGGTGTTATTTTCTGTAAGAACAGGTTGTGGGTACCTATGTTCGGAGATTTGAGGCGGGAGATTCTGTATGAATCTCATTTTTCTGGCTACACTGTTCATCCAGGCAGTGGTAAGTATGCTGATATGAAGCTTTTGTTCTGGTGGCCTGGGATGAAAAAGGATGTGGCAGAGTTTGTGTCGAGATGCGAAGCCTGTCAGTTGGTGAAGGCAGAGCATCAGTGACCAGGTGGACTGTTGCAGTCGTTGCCTATCCCTGAGTGGAAGTGGGAGGAGGTGACGATGGACTTTGCGATGGGTTTTCCTCGATCACGGCAAGGACATGATGCCATTTGGGTAGTCGTAGATCGATTGACGAAGTCAGCCCATTTTCTTCCGATCAGACAGACCGATCCGGTGGATCGTTTGGCACAGATTTATGTGAAGGAAATAGTCAGATTGCACGGTGTGCCTCGAGTGATAGTTTCTGATCGAGATGGACGGTTTACTTCCAGACTTTGGAAAGGCATTCAGCAAGGCTTGGATACGAAACTGCATTTCAGTACAGCCTTTCATCCTCAGACCGATGGGCAGTCTGAGAGGACCATTCAGGTGCTGGAAGACCTGTTGAGGCTTTGTGTTCTGGACTTTAGCGGAAGCTGGGAAGATCATATTCCGCTAATTGAATTTGCTTATAACAACAGTTTTCAGTCCAGTATTGGTATGGCACCGTACGAGGCTCTGTATGGCAGGAAGTGCCGTACTCCTTTGACTTTGACTGAGATCGGAGATAGACAGGTTTTGGGTGCCACTTTTGCTGATGAAACTGCTCAGAAGATCAGTTTGATAAAAGAAAGATTGAAAGCGGCTCAGGATCGACAGCAGAAGTATTATAATCAGAAGCACAGATTCGTTGAGTTTCAAGTTGGTGACTTTGTATATGTCAAAGTCAGCCCGATGAAGGGTGTGAGCAGATTTGGTCAAGTGAGTAAGCTGAGTCCAAGGTATGTTGGACCGTTTGAGATTTTGGAAAGAATTGGAAAATCTGCTTACAGGCTGTTGCTTTCTGATTCGATGCCTGATGTGCACAATGTGTTTCACGTATCCACTCTGAGGAAGTGGGTTTCAGACTCTGGGAAGAAGGTATCAGCTGATGAGGTTGAGATTCAGGAAAATCTGGCGTACAAGGAAGAGCCAGAGTTGATTTTAGCGTACGACGTCCGAAAGTTAAGAAATAAAGAGATTCCGATGGTTAAAGTCCAGTGGAAGCACCGGACTGCACGGGAAGCAACTTGGGAAAAGGAGTCTGATATGAGACGGTCGTACCCGTACTTGTTCTGACTATGTTTGGATTGGATAATGTCGAGGACGACATTTTTTTGAAGTTGGGGAGATTGTAATATCAAAAATCTGCTCCAGGATCGTCCAGGACGATCGGGATCGTCCTGGGACAATCAGTTGTAATTTTGCTCCAGATTTTGCCCAGTTTTGCTCCAGGTGTTTTTTTTGTACATATCGTCCAGGCCGATTTGGACATCGTCCAGGCCGATCGGCACTGTAGAAAATATCGGCCTAAGAATAGTTCTGGGAATCGTCCAGGGCGATCGGGACGATCGAATTTTGGTCTGATCGTCCCGGGACGATCTGGCGATCGGCCGGGCCGATCTGAAGGTTATAAAGCTGAAATCAGTCGTTTTGAAGCGAGAGAAAAATCAAATTAAAAATATCTGATTTTCTGAGGAGAGAGAAAGTCGAGAGATTTTGGAGAAAAGTTGATTTTCAGACGACGCGGAGCCGTTTTCGTCCGAAGTGACTGTTCAGAATATTGCTGTACGCAAGGTAAGGCACATTCCGCCTTTCTCAATTTTCAGAACTGTCGAGTTTAGCGGTATTTTTCTGTCCGGATTTCGTTTCCGTTACGGTTTTTCGTCCGTATCTTTTGATTGGTTCAGTTTTTACCGCATAACTTTCCGTATATGGTTGACGTGCCGAGTGTGCACATTTTGGTTATTTTCCGAAGATTTTTGTCCGGGTATTTTTGATTCGGCGGAGTTTTTCGTAGACTACAATTTTCTGTGAAATGGTAAATTCTCTGTGCAGTAGAATAAGTGTTCTGGAATGTGATTATCTATATTCTGTGTGAATTTGGTAAATTTTCTTTGCAGGAAATTTTGTGTAAATTCTGTCTACTGCCGTTGTGCTGCCCGATTTTTGTCTGATTTCTGAATTGCCTGGATTTCTTCTGAATTGAAATGCTCTGTGTATAAGCTATAAAAAGGGAGCTATAAGGGGCCTGGATCCTATGAGATTCAGTTAGTGTATGGGGAAAATTTTAGTTGAGCTCAAGTTGGAGAAATTTCTGTTCTGTCCCGGATCCGAGGATTATTCTGGTGCCGTGAGCACATGAGCACATTTAGCTTAGCTATTAATAATATTCAGCAAATTTTCTGGTGCCGTGAGCACAAGGGAGACATAAGGGTCAGAATCCGTAGTGATTCTGTTTAGTTTAGCTTAGCTATTAATTAAATATCTGATATCCGCTATTATCTGATTCTGATTTCTGTATCTGTTCTGTTGATACGATCTGCCATCTGATTTCTGATCTGTGTAATTTGATATCTGTTCCGTTTAGTTCTGATTTGATGTTGATACGATCTGCCATCTGATTTCTGATCTGTGTAATTTGATATCTGTTCCGTTTAGTTCTGATTTGATATGATCTGAATCTCTGATTTCTGTACGATTCTGACTCTGTTGATTTATTCTGTTCTGATTTGTATTCTGAGGTGATCTGATCTGTACGACTCTGATTCTGGTTTGATATATGTCTGTATAAGTTCTGATTTGATTCTGTTCTGATTCGTGATTCGATTCTGTTCCGATTTCTGATCTGATTTCTGTCTGATGAGTGTGGTTTTGGAATCTGAGAGTTTAGATTGGTGGTTTGTTGCTTTGCTGAGCTGTTGAGCTCACCCTTATTTTCTGGTGGTTTTCAGGTTCTGGGAAAGGGAAGGAAGTCCAAGACTAGAGTTCAGAGTTCTGATCAGTATAGGTATACTTTTGATTTTTTGTACAGTCATGGCTATTCTGTTCTGTCTTTCTTTCTGTGCAAAAGCCATGTACTGTATTTGTAGATGATTGTTTTGAGGAAAAGAAAGAAAATATAGATGTTTTGTTCCGCTGCATTTGGTGACTTATAGTAGCTCTGTTGTTCTGTGTTTGTGTGTCTGTTGAGTTAATTATCTGAATAATTAATAGCTAAGCTAAATGTGCTCACGACACCAGAATAATCCTCGGATCCGGGACAGAACAAAAATTTCTCCAACTTGAGCTCAACTAAAATTTTCCCCAGACACTAACTGAATCTCATAGGATCCAGGCCCCTTATAGCTCCCTTTTTATAGCTTATACACAGAGCATTTCAATTCAGAAGAAATCCGGGCAATTCAGAAATCAGACAAAAATCGGGCAGCACAACGGCAGTAGACAGAATTTACATAAAATTTCCTGCAAAGAAAATTTACCAAATTCGCACAGAATATAGATAATCACATTCCAGAACACTTATTCTACTGCACAGAGAATTTACCATTTCACAGAAAATTGTAGTCTACGAAAAACTCCGCCGAATCAAAAATACCCGGACAAAAATCTTCGGAAAATAACCAAAATGTGCACACTCGGCACGTCAACCATATACGGAAAGTTACGCGGTAAAAACTGAACCAATCAAAAGATACGGACGAAAAACCGTAACGAAAACGAAATCCGGACAGAAAAATACCGCCAAACTCGACGGTTCTGAAAATTGAGAAAGGCGGAATGTGCCTTACCTCGCGTACAGCAATATTCTGAACAGTCACTTCGGACGAAAACGGCTCCGCGTCGTCCGAAAATCAACTTTTCTCCAAAATCTCTCGACTTTCTCTCTCCTCAGAAAATCAGATATTTTTAATTTGATTTTTCTCTCTCTTCAAAACGACTGATTTCAGCTTTATAACCTTCAGATCGGCCCGGCCGATCGCCATATCGTCCCGGGACGATCAGACCAAAATTCGATCGTCCCGATCGCCCTGGACGATTCCCAGAACTATTCTCAGGCCGATATTTTCTACAGTGCCGATCGGCCTGGACGATGTCCAAATCGGCTTGGACGATATGTACAAAAAAAACACCTGGAGCAAAACTGGGCAAAATCTGGAGCAAAATTACAACTGATCGTCCCAGGACGATCCCGATCGTCCTGGACGATCCTGGAGCAGATTTTTGATATTACACTTCCGACCTACATTGCCTGACAACGGTCTTTCCAACCTCTATCGCTCGCCGATTACGATCCTTTCTACCACACATCACTCGACTGCGGTCTGTCCGACCTCCGTTATCCGCCGACTATGATCCTGCCGACCAAACAAACATGTCAATATTGATTTTTCCAATTTCTACCATGCAATGCACTCCATATGATGTATATTTGCTACATCAAGCCAAGGCCTTCCCCCAAGGAATAGCCTCATTTGTAATCAATTGCAAATGCTAGTAGATTCATTCAAATTGAGCCAAGCCTCGTGCCCCGTGATTTTTCCCCATTTTTAGGGGTTTTCACGTAAAAACTATGGTGTCTCTTATGAATGCTGCACCATTCTCTTTTATCTTAAATTTTATATTTCTCTATCGTCGCAAATATTCCAAGACACAACAATTAGTATAATCTACCGTCACCTTCGAGGTAAATTTAATTAATAAATATAAATGAAGATGCATGTGCACAGTACTTTTTATTTATTTTTATTTAAATTACTTTTTTTTTTCAAAAACGGCTTATTCATTATATATATATATATATATATATATTGGCGAAGTCACTACCTAACAGAGTTTGCTAAAAAAATTACTAAAAAATTAATTTCTACAATAATTTTAAAAGTTAATTTCTCTACTGAAACTTTATAAAATAGTAATTGAAACAAAAATGTTTCAATAAATATTTTTTATCTTAGAGGTTTGGGGAGCAATTAATGCACTAATTACTAAAGGCTTGTTTGGGATCAAATTTATTTTCATTTGAAAAATCATTTAAGAGCAATTTAGGATCATTTTTCTATTTTTTTCATTCTTTAACCATATATTTAAATTAAAAATAAAACTAATTTTTATGCTTGTGAGATTAGAGATAATTTTATCTTTTAATTAATATTTAAAGTTTTTAATCACTTTTTAAGTGTTTGATTTGTGCTCATTTGCACATGTTATTTTAAATATAAAAATAAAAACTTTGTTGTTTTTAATATACCAAAGATGTTTTATTTTCTTATAAAAAATATATCAAATAAAATAAAAATAAAAAATAGAGAAATCCCAAGTGGCCCTTAAGATTAATATTTAAAGTTTAAATCTTATTTTTAATTTTATTATGTGTTAAAAAATTAGTGGTGAAAATAGCACCTTTTAAGCTTGCATAATGAGTCTACATACGTACAAAATAAAAGAGACAAAGTTGCATAGATTTAAAGAAAGCAAATATTTTTTACGAGAAAAATTCATAGAGTAAAAAAAAAAAATCAAATGGTTAGATCTACAAGTTTAAATTTGTTGTTACAGACATTTATCCGTATTTATAATTAGAGAATGTGACATTACAATATACTACTTGAATATTTTCTCTTTAGAAAGCAATATTAGAAGGTGGCAGCACTGAAAAACATAAGATGAGCAATGTTTGATGATGTCGGCAAAGGGTGATTGATAGGAACATCTTAACTAAAAATTGTCTTAGAAATAGAATATCATTTGCTACATATTTTTTAGAACTTTCTAGTGATTTATATTGCTATGTTATATATAAAATATTTGTAAGGAAGATATGATATATGAAATATATTTTTATAATGATTTCTTGCATCAGTTGATATCAGAGTTTAAAGTCGAGAAGAATGGTGGATTTCAAAGCTAGGTCCACTCAACGCCGACAATCAGAGGAGAAATTCTGACTGCATATATCAGCCAGCAATCATATCGATTGTTCGAACCTGCCCACCGTTGGCAATCATGCAAGCAAAATAGATCTCCCCATTCATGGCGACCATACCGGCAAATCGACGTCCTCCGCTCATGCATGTCACCAGCTTCGCCATTTACTGCTATGTGCGATCTGTAACGTGAATCGCCTGTAGCTCCCCTCTGCTCCAGGATGCGACTAGCTCCATCTTCACTCTTGTGCGACCCATGGTCTGACCTGTCTGTGGTTCTCTTCCATTACAGCCAGAGATTGTGGACCCACAATCCACGCCCTGTTGACCTCATTTTTGTGTGAGGTCACTAAGACCCTTCCAGAATCCAGATCCAATCCTAGACCCTAGGATCCACTCTAGACCCTAGGATCTTTCCTAGAACTAGACCTTAGAGCCTATTCTAGAGCCTAGGATTCCCTTAAAACCTAGACCTTAGGGTTCTTTCTAGATCCTAGGATCAATCCATACTCAAATCAATCCATCCCTTTGACCCACCTTGATCTCAAATCAATCCATCCTTTTGATCCACCTTGACTTCAAATCAATCCATACCCTTGATTAACTCAAACCTCAAATCAATCTAAACTCCATCCAATTCAAATCCAAATTAATTCAAACTTCAAATCAAATCCAAATCCAGAAACCCAGACTCAAATTCAAACTCCAGAGGCCTTGTCCTAAAGACCCTTTTCAGAGATTTTTCAAACATTTTAAAACCCAATCAAATGGCCTCTGATTCAGGGTCTATCACTTGCAAAGTGATAAGACATGTCTCTAGAGGCTGCCCTCCAATTTTGAGCCCATTCTGAGGTCTCTAACCTCAAAATCTGAATTAAAATCCAAAGGCTGTAAAACCTTCAAATATTTACAGCCCATGCCACTGAACCTAACCCCTTTTGAGATTTTGACCTTGGAATCCTTATCCAAGCCTCCAATCACTTCCAGACCTTTGAATTTAACCCATTGAGCAGTAAACTGCAAGGTCAAAATTGACCAAAATACCCCTATGGGACTCAAATAGGGATTTTGATCAATTTGACCTCCCCAGACCCAGGAACTACCCCAAGGCTTAAGGGATATGGTCAAACCTTTAACCCATTGAACCCTAGCTCCATCCCCACTTGGTTGACCTAGCCTTAAAATGGCAATGTCCCCCTCCACTCATCCCAAACCCATTAGCCGCCCAATGGGATTGAGGCGTGCCCATCCCAAAGCCGCCCAATGGGATTGAGGCGTGCCCCTTTGGGTCAGCCTTCTGGCTGTCCCAGGGACACTTGGCAACATCTGGGGGCCTGATGAGTCGATCCCAGCCATCCGTTTGGCCTGGGGGCGTTTGAATAAGGGGAAAAGGGCTTAATGTAAAAAACATTCTAACCCTAATCATCTCTCACTACTCAAGCCCTCCCAAGTCCTGCCCCCTGTTCGTTTTGAACCTCCAGAGCCTCCTCTACCTCCCCACTACAAAATCCAAGTGGTTGCACGTCACCGGCGGCGAGTTTTCCGGCGAGTACACCACCTAGACCGTCCCAAGCCTACAGCAGTCGATCCAGACGCGTTCGAGCTCGGATTTTTGCTGGGGATCTTCACTTGGACAGTCTACAAGCTCATCCATCCAGAAATTTCGAAGATCTAACGGTATAACTCCCTAAAACCCTAGATCTAGTTCACATTAGTTAGATCTAAATAGCTTTATGATTTTAGGGTTTTAGCCAAAATAAACTATTCCCCACGATTTCTGTTCATATCTTTTTAATCTACGTTTAAAAATTTTAAGTGAAATGATCGATCCGATCGAAAGAACGAGGCGAAATACGTTCTTTAGGGCGTCACTCACGGTTTCTGGTGAGTGTACGTTTTTCTGGACCGTTGATCGCTCGATCAACGGTCCAGATCGAGCCCTTCCGCGGTCTGATCCGACCGCGCATTCGCATTCGATCCGTCGTTCGATCAGCCGTCTGGCGAGATCAGGGCCGTCTATTCGAACAGCGGGATCGAATCTCCGCCGTTCGATCTTCTCCGGGGTGAGATCAAACCGCGGGATCTGATCACAGCCGTTAGATCAGACCCGCTGTGATCCATGTTTTAATTGATTTTAATTACAGAAACTTTGAAAAATTATAGTAAATTAAATACTGAACCAAAAAAATGAGTGTAATAGCTCATTTTGTTCAGTTTTTTCATCTATATTTTCTAAAATTATTTTTAAATAAAAGTATTGTATAGTTTAAAATTAATTTCTATAATATGTTTTTTTTTATTTTTTATTTTATATTTAAATAAGTAAAACCCTGTTAAGTCCAAGATTTGGCTTGAGTTATTTCAGACTTGTTTTTTTGAATCTCCAGTAATTTTCTCAGATTTATTTAACCTATATTTTAATAGTTATTAAGATTTAAAGTGTAAAGGTATTTAAAAATTAAAGTAATGATGAATTTAAATTAGCTTGTATTGCATTCAAACATTCATTTGAAATTTTAAATGGAGCTTTATTGTGTTTACATGAATTTCAATGGGGAATGGTGGTTAATCAGTGGATAATTAATTAAATAATTATTCATTGATTAATTCTTTAATTAGTTAAGATTTAACTTGATTTGCATGCTTAAGATGCACACACCACTTAGTCTAAGGCTCTCCTAGATTTAGGTATTGAATGTGTTTATGTGGTTCATGCATGCCTTATGTATTGAGTATGAGGGTTAGTTCAAACATTGATTCAAGCCCATCAAGATTAGTGACATAATTAAGGACAATAATTAAGGACTCATGTATAGAAAAACTTAGAAAAATTCCCATAATTAGGATTCATTTTCCCTTGAGTTGAAACTTTTTGAACAATTGAACTTAGTGACACCCTCAACCCTTGGGGAAATTTTCAATGATTTTTGAGATCATTAGGTCCCCTAATTAATTTTCTAAGACTTAAACCCTTTAATTAAGCCATTAAAAACTTCTAAAAAATTGTAATAAATCCAATTTAAGTCCAAAAAATTACATATAAACCCTCAAACTGACCATAATTTAGTCCTTAATCTATGAAAATTGAAAGCCCCTTGATTTGACAGCAATTTAAACCCTAATTTAATTTTAAGTGAAAATCAATGTTTAATTGGGATAATTAATTAATAATAATTAAAAAATAAAAAATACCTCCCAAACACTTGGAAATCTCTCCTTAGGTCATTTCTGACCTTTGGAGGTGTTTTTCAAGGAGTTGGGAATTTGTTTGAAGCAAAACCATAAAAGGGTCATTAATTAAACAATTTCCAAAATTCATTTAAAATGCTCAAAACTTCCAAAATTCATAACTAATTCAAGAAAAATCCAAATCACCCAAACTCACTTGCATTCAACTCATAATAAGGTCTAATATTTATTAAAAAAAATTAAATTCCAGAAATCTGTAATATTTCAAAAAGTCAACTTTTTGGTCAAACCTAGTTCAAAACTTCAAACCTTCGTAGTAAAATGTAGAAAAAAATCCAATTTTAACGTACTTACCTTCTAACTGATCGTAGTAAGGTCTAGTATTTTAATAAAATGTAAAAAATTCCAAAAAACACCCTTAATCCAAAAGTCAACTTTTCAACCCTTTAATTAAATGATTAAAATATTCCAAAAACTCGTAAAAAACTCCAAATTCACTTTAAAAAAACTCCAGAATTCGTTAGTAACTCTTAAAATCAGTAATCAACCAACCTTTAATAAAATTCATTAATTTTCAAACCTTAATCAAGTTAAAACACTTAATTATATCGGGGTACCACTGGGTAACCCAGGCCTACGAGGCTATTAGTTTAGCCCCAAGGAAGGTGAAATAAACTTCACGGCCTCGGTGTGAAACAAAGGTGGTATCCAACAAATAATTTAATAAGTCTTTTAAAATTGATTTTAAATCATTAATATCTACAGTTTAATTAAATATCCCTTAAGCCTTTCAACCAATCAAATTTGAAACAACTTTAACTAATAATCCTATTTAGGACATATCAAACCCACACGACCTTTTACACACACTTTAGATGTTGTGCTAGGATCACCAACTCTAGATCTAGGTTAGGCCGGTGTTTACTTTACTGCTGTGTGCCGGATTTTTCGTAGTTTTCACTGCATGTTGTGGATGAAATTGCTTTGCTGTGTCTGCTTACTTTTTCTGTACTCTGTGGATGGATTGATGTGTTTGGCGACTAGATTACCCTTAGGTTAGGTACGATCTGGATGTTGACACAGTTTTCTGCAGGTGGCCACGCTCATGCAGGGCAATATAAAAAAGGGGGCTAAATCAATAAAAAAAAATTATTATCAATTGTTATATCTCTTTGCACAGGTGCTTCAGCTGCTAAAGCCCCCCCCCCCCCCCAAAGAAAAGAAGCGTGTCCAGTGTGTTTACTTTCTTTTTCTGCTCATATATAACTGCTTGGGAATAATTTTTTTTTTAATATATTAATTGCTTAGGATAACCCTGCAGGTGAGTTTAGATTTTTTTTTTTATTTTGATGTCAATGTAATTTGTATAATTATTAAGTGTTGTGAAAGTTAAGTTTGAGTTTGGGATACATAGATCCAAAGCTTGGATTCCAAAGAGGAAAGGATACCCCTTTGGGGAACACTCCTTTTCCATTTGGAAATCCAAATTTGGATCATACCTCTTCCTTACCCAAAGAGGAAGGAGTGGCCTTCCCCTTAGAGGGAAGTGCCCTCTTATCCATTTGGGTAATCTACTACGAAGATTCCAAGAAGATTGAAGAAAAGGAGTCCAAAGAAGAATGAAATTGAAGATTCGAAGACTTGAAGATTGAGAGTATCCCACTCAAAATAACTTGCGTCATTACTAGGCTTAGAATCCGGGTTGTTGTCAGTGGTGCCCGGCCACTTTACTTTCCGCAATATTCTGGTTTGTAATAAGCAAGGCAACTTTGCCTATGGACATTTATTAATTAATTTATATTTGATGTGATGATTTGATTGCCTTTAGGATTACTTGTTTTTACTAGTTTTTTGGCGATTGTGTGCCGCTTTTGTTTTCGCCTGGATACGTGAGGCTCGTGAGGGTGTGGAAAATTTTATATTCATAACCTTAAAAGTCTAAAATTTTAGTGAGTCTAAATAACATAGAAAGCTAACGAATCTAGGGAATTAGCCGGGGATCGACCCCGGGGTCGCATGCATATTTTTGCATTCTTCTTTCCTTGTTTTAGACCCTTCCCCGCCTGCGGGTAGAGTCCGGATAGTCTGACCTATGAGGACGAGGTGCCGGACCCGGGGAAGTCCAGTCTTCTAAAAAAATTATTTTATAAGCCTGTTTTTTAAAAAAAATTCAAGCATATTTGATTTGAGGTTATTAACCAGCATGCATTGCATTAGATACAAATTAAAGAGTCAAAATTTCAATTTCATAGTCCTTAGCATTTTAGCACCCAACATAAGTCCAAGGGGCCAATTAGGAAAATCTCTAGACGTCGGCCCCGCCTCTCCAAAAACTTTAATTACAACGTCCCTACCACTCTTTCATAAAAGACCGGACTCATCTCTTTTAAATCGATTAGGTGATTAGCTGGCTCCCCCCATCCAGGCCGGGGTAAGTCCAGACCTTGCACTACATTAGTTAGGATCGGACGACTGTGGTCCAGTGTCCAAAATAGATTTAGGATCCGGGGCAGAGATCTTTGATTATAAGACCCCAAATTTTCGGGAATCTAATCCCAAATTTCTAATAAAATACTCAACTCTAATTAAAGCTTCATTTCAATCCTAAAACATAAAGCCCAACACTTAGATTAAGTTAGGATACTTCCGGATGGTTCCGGAATCTCAAAGTATCCCCTACCTCTCTTCCTTTGAATCTGTTAATAAGTGCTCAATTTTGATCCATTCCCTTTTGAGTTTCCAGAATTCACTTCTCTTTTTTGATATCACTCCTAGAAAATCTAACAAAATTTTTGCCGTTATTTTAATCGAGAGTTTTCGTAGGAGACCTTGTTTTCTTACGATATAATTAACTACGAGGGCTTGCGCTCGTAGGAGATTTAGAACCCCACACACCTGATTTTAAAATTGATTTTAAAACTTCACTAGATTTTCTTTGGGAAAAGTTAATGAATGATCGTCGTCGTTGCATTAGAAGAATTATCGTAGAATGGTGTCATTTTCCTTTAGGGAGATACATCCTTCTTCGATAAGGCTTTGGATGTGAATGCGACGATCATATTTTTTTTTTTGATATTGTAATTGGGTATTTAGTTGAACTCTACTTTGTTCCCTCGGGGCCATATGAAGTTCTCTTTAGAACCCGATCATAATATTCAAGATGTGTTCACATAATTCTAAGCCTGAACACCGTTATGAAAGTTTATCTTCGTCCTTCGGGGTGATATATTCTTTCTAATGAGTTGATTCGACCTTAGAATTAGAACTCAACCTTAATCTTAAAATTCCCAAAGAAAACTAATATTTTTCAAAACACATGTTTTTGGGAGTGTTTTAATACTTAAAAATGATTGTATGTATTATAGAATGAGCCCCGTGTTTAGAGTAATTTTTTTTCAAAAAATAAAAATTTTACTTTTGAAGCACCCCAATGATGGGTGTCTAAGTGTTACAGCGCTCCCCTTAGTCAAGGTGTCAAATAGTGACATTATAGCTATGTTATATATATTTTTAGAACTTTCTAGTGATTTATATTGCTATGTTATACATAAAATATTTGTAAGGAAGAGATGATATATGAAATATATTTTTATAATGATTTCTTGCATCAGTTGATATCAGAGTTTAAAGTCGAGAAGAATGGTGGATTTCAAAGGTCCACTCAACGCCGACAATCAGAGGAGAAATTCTGACTGCATATATCAGCCAGCAATCATATCGATTGTTCGAACCTGCCCACCGTTGGCAATCATGCAAGCAAAATAGATCTCCCCATTCCTGGCAACCATACCGGCAAATCGACGTCCTCCGCTCATGCATGTCACCAGATTCGCCATTTACTGCTATGTGCGATCTGTAACGTGAATCGCCTGTAGCTCCCCTCTGCTCCAGGATGCGACTAGCTCCATCTTCACTCTTGTGCGACCCATGGTCTGACCTGTATGTGGTTCTCTTCCATTACAGCCAGAGATTGTGGAGCCACAATCCACGCCCGTTGTGACATCTCTAGGTTCAACATTCAGTTTTGTTTGTTCTAACTCGACTTGAAAAAGGTCAAGATTTGAAAATTTTAATTTTAAATTTATTTACATGTTTTTGGGAGTGTTTTAATACTTAAAAATGATTGTATGTATTATAGAATGAGCCCCGTGTTTAGAGTAATTTTTTCAAAAAATAAAAATTTTACTTTTGAAGCACCCCAATGATGGGTGTCTAAGTGTTACAGCGCTCCACTTAGTTTTAAATTTATTTACATGTTTTTGGGAGTGTTTTAATACTTAAAAATGATTGTATGTATTATAGAATGAGCCCCGTGTTTAGAGTAATTTTTTCAAAAAATAAAAATTTTACTTTTGAAGCACCCCAATGATGGGTGTCTAAGTGTTACAGCGCTCCACTTAGTCAAGGTGTTAAATAGTGACATTATAGCCCCCCCCCCCCCCCCCCCCCCCCCCCCCCCCCCCACCCCCTCCCACCCCGCCCCCCCCCCCACCCCCCCCCCCCCCCCCCCCCCCCCCTTTTGAACTAGCGTCACAGCGCTGAATGGTTGCACCACAGCGCTAGACTACTAACAACACTTTAAATATATTTTAAAATCATGGTTTGATTCACTCGATCAACCGCAACCAGCCGTGAGGAGAGAGAAAGAGAGAGATTTAGAGAGGGAAAATTAAAGTAAAATTTTTAGTTGCTTCGGCTCATTTTTAATCATCGGCCCAGTTGAAAAAATTGTTTGGATCGCAATAGATCACATTATGTCTATCTCAGTTTTAAAAAATATGAAGTCATTTTTTAATTTTCTGATTAAATTTATATTTTCATTATCGAAAAAATGAGAATAACTTTGCTCTGAAAAAACTTTTACCCGTAACTTTTTATATATTATAGAGACTGAAATTACGAACATTCTGAATATTTTTTAACAAAATTTTTTTGAGTTTTTTTTTTTAAAAAGTTGTGCCATTTTTTATCGAGTATGAAATAATCTAGACTCTTAAAAATGGTGTTATAGTACAATTAAAGTCTTAAAATAGTATTTTACATAATCCTTGATAATTTGGTTATATTTTGAAACAGTAAAATTTAATTCAATATAAATTTTTATTGCCTATCATTATAGAAAATTGTACAATTTTGACATCTACTTAATTATGCTTTAAGTGTTATAGTGTGAGGAAATATGTGTATATGTGACTGAATTATGACTACTGGGAGATATAAGAGGTCACAATCATTCGAGATTCTGCCTATATATGTGAATATTCTAGTGCATATAAGGCATGTTCTAGTGGCTATGAGCTATGTACTCTGATGCTATAAGTACGAAAATGGATATATAAGATGTCAGAATCTTTTGAGATTCTATTTGGGTGCGAGAAAAAAGAAAAATGAAAAATGATATGAATTATTATGGGATATAAATTTATATTTAATATTATGTCGAGAAAAATGCTATGCTTTACCACTATTCTCAGTATAATGATCTTTTATATTGCATTTAACTATTTTTAAATATTCTAAAAAATATTTAATAAACGAATTAAAAAATTTAGATCAATTTGTGTGGCCTACTTAGATGTTATAGCTTACTGTGATTTTGCTTCTGATTTTCAAGTTTTGGGAAAGAGAAGGAGCTGGTTAATTAGCAGTTTAAGATTGTATCTAAGTTGATAGGTTTTTTCCTATTTTAATTTTTGTACAGTTAAGGATACCTTTAATTATATTTTATTCTACTTAATGTTATGTAGTGATGTACTATAGTGTAGATATATTTTAATTAAATGAAAAAAAAATTATGGGTGAGTTTATTTTTAATACTTGGATATTTTAGTATTTTTGTAGTTTTTTATTTATTTAAAATGAATATTAGAAGAGAATATAAAATATGAATATTTTAAAACTAAATCATGGGATTTGCCCGTCACAACCCAACACAATAATTATTATCCTAGTCGAGTTGGGTTGTGACAAGCTTTTATGGTATCAAATAATAGTTTTATAATATTTGTAAAATATAGCTATAGGATTTGATCTGTTTGTAAAGTGGGATAGTTTTGACTCAATCTAGTGTGTTCATTTTTATTTATTTTTTATACATATATGTTCAGTTACATATTTTATGTGAGATGGATCTGCTAGACCAAGA
Organism: Dendrobium officinale; assembly: GCA_019514585.1. Classification (NCBI taxonomy): domain Eukaryota; kingdom Viridiplantae; phylum Streptophyta; class Magnoliopsida; order Asparagales; family Orchidaceae; genus Dendrobium; species Dendrobium officinale. Next base: position 8,296,627 of record CM033700.1, read on the forward strand.
CATAATAAATGGGCAGTGCTAATCAGGCAGCTCCTATAGATAGTAATGTTATGATAATTGGTTTTGATATAATTTTACAGTTTGATAGGCTAATAGCCCAAATGGTGGGTAGGGCATAGAGCAGAGTTCCTGATGTGATATTTGATGAGGTAGACCCATTTTTGTAGATGTTTTTGAGATTGAAGCATCTGAGATTTGAGGGTGATGTTGACCCTGTGAGACCTCGTTCCCTTACTGTTCCTATCTGATTTGGATTTTTCCTCTCAGGATCGTCCAGGACTATTTTAGATCGTTCAGGCCGATCGTCACTGTAAAAAATATCGGCCTGAGGATAGTTCTGGGAACCGTCCAGGATGATTTTTCTGGTCTGATCGTCCCGGGACGATTTGGCGATCGGCCGGGCCGATCAGACAAATGATATATGAGATTGAGATCGTTTTGATGAGAGAGAAAATTATTTTTAAAACAAAATATATGTTTTGAGGAGAGAGAAAGAGAAAGGGAAAAGAGGAAACCTGGTTTTGGAGGCCGCGGAGCGCTTTTCGTCCGACGCTGCTGTTGGGAAAAGTGTAGATCTCGTGGTAAGGACTCCGAACCCTATTTCTGTTTTCAAAGATATTGAGTTTTGACCGAGTTATGATTTGTTTTGTGTTTTCGTAGTCAACTTTTCGACGTGATTTGGATTTGGCACAACTTTCACCGCACAACTTTTGATATGTTATAGATATGATTATTGCACACGATTTGACTGTATTCTACGAAGATTTTACCGGTCGGAATTGATTCTACGCGATTTTAATCGAATAGGAAATTATCGGGACTTGATTTGATTTGATTTCTATAGGATAATAGTCTTGTATTGATGTCATCGATATTCTTCTGTAATTTGGTGAGATTTGGAATTTGTGCCTTTTTGTAGGATTTTTGTGTAAATTTGACCGACTGCCGTTACGCTGCCCGATTTTCGTACGATTTCTGATTTTCCCGAGATTGATAGATTGAATTGATATGTGTATGACTATTGATATGATTGTCTTAGATTTCTTTATTATTGATTATTGCATTGATTATTGCATTGAACTGATTGATACTGAAAGACACTGAAAGACAAGTGGGAACCTAGTTGAACGTTGGTTAGAGATAGATAGACTTGTACAGGATGGTGGGCCGACGGGCTTTCCTTTAAATATCGATCATGGATTTCTACAACAGCACTATAACGATTGGGAGTTATAAGGAGTTTTATATGCCGACGGGCGGCCGACGGGCAAAAGAGTAACAACTCTTCTTGATAGAACCAACGTGCGGATATCTACAACAGCAATATGGATTCTACAACAGCAATATAGATTCTACAACAGCACTATTGATCATGACTAGTGTTTGTGCTTGTCGAGTAAGACCATTGTATGGATTTGCATGTGTACGACTGGATTTCCTGATCTGCATTGATTTATTGATTTCTGATTGATTTATTGATTTGATGGATTTATCGAATTGATTTCTTATCGTACGGATTCATTGATTTCATCGATTGATTTCATTGATTGATCATTGAGCATTGATACTATTGACTATTGATTATTGATATTGATATGGACATGGACGGCATAGATTCATTGATACCATTGATTCTGCATTGATTCGACCAGCTACTGTAGATTTATCGTATTGTCCTTCCGATTGATTTGATCGACTTGATAGTATAGACTGGATTTGATTGATTGATTGATTTGACGGATTTATTGATTTTATTGATTTATCGTATTGCTTTTCCGATTGATTTTCTCGATTTGATTGATTCGTAGATACCGGCACCGATATTGATATGGATTCTGCGTATTGATTCATAGATATTGGCACTGATAGATGTCGTAATGATTCATAGATATTGACACTGATATTGGTATAGATTGTATCGATTGATAGAGACCGATATAGACATTGATATAGATATGATATTGACATATGGATATTATTGATACGACAGATCCTGATAGGTTATTGATTTTATCATCGAATAGATTTCTTTAGGGAGCTGATTGTAGCTGATTTCAATTGATCTGACGATTTCATTGTATAGAGGTTGATTTATTGAGTTGATTCGATTGTTCGATGGATTTCCTTGCTGATAAATAATTGACTGGAAGAATTAATTGAAAAGATTACACGATAGATTGATCTGCAAGTAGATGATCTGATATGATTCCTTTATATTGATGTGATTGATGTTATAGATGGATACGATAAGTAAGACGACTAGATGACCGTATTGATGTTATCGATAGCAATAGATAGAGACTGTAGAGCTTTGATTGAGGCATTGATTTTGAGCTTTATGGATTTCTTTATTGATTAAACAGATGATATAGATTTATATTGATTGAATAGATGATATAGATTCGATGAATTGATTAGACGACACGGTTGATTGACCTGATAGTATAGATAGTATAGATTGATAGACACTACTACGTTGATTGGATATTGACTAGGAGCACTTATTGATTTGATTGCTGAGACGTATTGATTTATCGATGTTTTTACTGTTGATTTGATTTCCGCTGTGCAGACTTGATTTCATTGACTGGAGTTTCGCATTTCATAGACTCATTGACCATTGATTGACTTGATTTTATATTGACCTGCATATTGATAGCATCGCCGTGCTTTGATTTCAGTTGTAGGCTTTGGTGACCTGCTGGGCTTTGTAAGCTCATTATATGTGGTTGATATTTTCAGGTCCGAGCAAGGCAACTGGAATGGAGTTCGATCAGAATGTCAGACGAATCCTTTCACTATTTGATTCTAGGGCATCACAGTTGGTATCAGAGCAAGTATACTGAAAGGATTTGATTGATAGTTTGATTGAATGAATTCATTCTGCATACATTGACATGTGATTGATTGCATTGTGTGTTTGTTTGGATTTCGACGAGTTTTATTTTGGATTTGGATTTAGATCGATTTGTTTTTTTTTTGCGTTGTTTTTGTCTCGTACCTGTAGGGAAATGTCGGGACGACATTTTTCTAAGGTGGGGAGATTGTGAGACCTCGTTCCCTTACTGTTCCTCTCTGATTTGGATTTTTCCTCTCAGGATCGTCCAGGACGATTTTAGATCGTCCAGACCGATCGTCACTGTAGAAAATATTGGCCTGAGGATAGTTCTGGGAACCGTCCAGGACGATTTTTCTGGTCTGATCGTCCCGGGACGATTTGGCGATCGGCCGGGCCGATCAGACAAATGATATATGAGATTGAGATCGTTTTGATGAGAGAGAAAATTATTTTTAAAACAAAATATCTGTTTTGAGGAGAGAGAAAGAGAAAGGGAAAAGAGGAAACCTGGTTTTGGAGGCCGCGGAGTGCTTTTCGTCCGACGCTGCTGTTGGGAAAAGTGTAGATCTCGTGGTAAGGACTCCGAACCCTATTTCTGTTTTCAAAGATATTGAGTTTTGACCGAGTTATGATTTGTTTTGTGTTTTTGTAGTCGACTTTTCGACGTGATTTGGATTTGGCACAAGTTTCACCGCACAACTTTTGATATGTTATAGATATGATTATTGCACACGATTTGACTATATTCTACGAAGATTTTACCGGTCGGAATTGATTCTACGCGATTTTAATCGAATAGGAAATTATTGGGACTTGATTTGATTTGATTTCTATAGGATAATAGTCTTGTATTGATGTCATCGATATTCTTCTGTAATTTGGTGAGATTTGGAATTTGTGCCTTTTTGTAGGATTTTTGTGTAAATTTAACTGACTGCCGTTACTCTGCCCGATTTTCGTACGATTTTTGATTTTCCCGAGATTGATAGATTGAATTGATATGTGTATGACTATTGATATGATTGTCTTAGATTTCTTTATTATTGATTATTGCATTGATTATTGCATTGAACTGATTGATACTGAAAGACACTGAAAGACAAGTGGGAACCTAGTTGAACGTTGGTTGGAGATAGATAGACCTGTACAGGATGGTGGGCCGACGGGCTTTCCTTTAAATATCGATCATGGATTTCTACAACAGCACTATAACGATTGGGAGTTATAAGGAGTTTTATATGCCGACGGGCGGCCGACGGGCAAAAGAGTGACGACTCTTCTTATTAGAACCAACGTGCGGATATCTACAACAGCAATATAGATTCTACAACAGCACTATTGATCATGACTAGTGTTTGTGCTTGTCGAGTAAGACCATTGTATGGATTTGCATGTGTACGACTGGATTTCCTGATCTGCATTGATTTATTGATTTCCGATTGATTTATTGATTTGATGGATTTATCGAATTGATTTCTTATCGTACGGATTCATTAATTTCATCGATTGATTTCATTGATTGATCATTGAGCATTGATACTATTGACTATTGATTATTGATATTGATATGGACATGGACGGCATAGATTCATAGATTCATTGATACCATTGATTCTGCATTGATTCGACCTGCTACTGTAGATTTATCGTATTGTCCTTCCGATTGATTTGATCGACTTGATAGTATAGATTGGATTTGATTGATTGATTGATTTGACGGATTTATTGATTTTATTGACTTATCGTATTGCTTTTCCGATTGATTTTTCTCGATTTGATTGATTCGTAGATACCGGCACCGATATTGATATGGATTCTGCGTATTGATTCATAGATATTGGCACTGATAGATGTCGTAATGATTCATAGATATTGACACTGATATTGGTATAGATTGTATCGATTGATAGAGACCGATATAGACATTGATATAGATATGATATTGACATATGGATATTATTGATACGATAGATCCTGATAGGTTATTGATTTATCGTCGAATAGATTTCTTTAGGGAGCTGATCAATTGATCTGATGATTTCATTGTATAGAGGTTGATTTATTGAGTTGATTCGATTGTTCGATGGATTTTCTTGCTGATAAATAATTGACTGAAAGAATTAATTGATAAGATTACACGATAGATTGATCTGCAAGTAGATGATCTGATATGATTCCTTTATATTGATGTGATTGATGTTATAGATGGATACGATAAGTAAGACGACTAGATGACCGTATTGATGTTATCGATAGCAATAGATAGAGACTGTAGAGCTTTGATTGAGGCATTGATTTTGAGCTTTATGGATTTCTTTATTGATTGAATAGATGATATAGATTTATATTGATTGAATAGATGATATAGATTCGATGAATTGATTAGACGACACGGTTGATTGACCTAATAGTATAGATAGTATAGATTGATAGACACTACTACGTTGATTGGATATTGACTAGGAGCACTTATTGATTTGATTGCTGAGACGTATTGATTTATCGATGTTTTTACTGCTGATTTGATTTCCGCTGTGCAGACTTGATTTCATTGACTAGATTTCCGCATTTCATAGACTCATTGACCATTGATTGACTTGATTTTATATTGACCTTCATATTGATAGCATCGCCGTGCTTTGATTTCAGTTGTAGGCTTTGGTGACCTGCTGGGCTTTGTAAGCTCATTATATGTGGTTGATATTTTCAGGTCCGAGCAAGGCAACTGGAATGGAGTTCGATCAGAATGTCAGATGAATCCTTTCACTATTTGATTCTGGGGCGTCACAGACCCCATGGTAAAAGAGGACTAGTTGAGGAGTTTAGATAAGACATTTAATGATATGTAGTGTCCTCCTGAGAGGAAAATACATTTGGAAGTTTTTCTTTTAGATGACGAGGTTGAGCATTGGTGGATGGGCCAGTAAAAGGAGAAATTTCAAGGGAGCTTGAATTCTCTAATTAGCTAGAAAGAGTTCTCAAATATGTTTAGAATTTGGTTTGTACCACCAGCTTCTACACAACAGAAGATGCATGAGATTTTTTTGAGACTGATTCAAGGGAGTAGAGTTGTGGTGCCGTATAAGGTAGAGTTTACTACTTTAGCTAGATATTCTCCACAACTTATTAGCACATATAGAGAAGTGCTACAACTTTTTTAAAATACTTTGTGATAGTTTAAGACAACCACTAGTATCATTTTATATTTTTAATTTCTTCGAGCTTGTAGAGAGAGCTCATCTTATGGAAAATGATTTGATGGCACTCAAATATGGTGGACTACTAGTAGGAAAAGTTTAGTGATGAGACTTTTGATAGTGGATATTTTTTGGGAAGAAGAGCATATTCATACATGGAGAGTTTAGGAAATATAGATAATCTATGTCTATGACAACTCTAAGTGGGGCACTTGTGTGTCAGAGTTATGTCAGACATCACTTCAATCATTATTGTAGGATGAATGACCATTATTTTAGATGTGGACAAGTAGGATATAGAATGGCTGAGCATTCATATGCAAGATTTGACTAACCAATTGAGCCTAGATTTGACCAGCGATCTGAGCCCAAATTTGAGAGCTATGTTAGCCCAATATGGAGACCAAGGGTAATTTCACTTCATACGTTTGTTGAGAGTTTTACTGGAAGAGAGAATGGATTTAGTTTTGTGGCAGTTAGAGCATTTGGCAATGGCCAGAGAGAGTTTGTTAATTATGTTGCACAAACTCTAGTTCATCCACATGTGTATAGTTTGACTCAATAGGATTAGTCATCAAACTAATATGCTCTTCTTTCTATTAATAGGACCATGGGGAGTAGACTGCCCAACTCCACAAACTCCTATAACCCTTGCCTCTCTCTCTTTTTTTTTTGTAGGAAACCTACGTTCTAAACTAGACTAGAGGCTAGAAATGCCTCAAATATTGTAACATGCACAACTTATACTTTTTATTATCCAAATTATATTTTATTTGATTTTGGAGGTAGTTATTTATTTATTTTTAAGCATTTCTTCAATTTACTATATTTATCTTCAATTTTACTGTCTATTTTTTGTTACTTAATTGATTGGAGATGGTATGATAGCTAGTAGGGTCTGTTTTTATGATTATAAGATTTTTAATTATAAGTGAAAGTTTATCTTAATTTTATTACCCATTTCTATGTTTGATATTATTTTTTATATGAATTAGTTGAGTCAATATGAAGCTCAAATTGATTACTTAAAAAAACATGTCACATAATTTCTGGGCAGAGAGAGTTATATATTTCAAGGTGTTTGAAAAGTTCTATCTGATTTGATCTCTGTTGTGGAAGCAGATAGACTGTAGAAGAAGAGTTGCATGGTATTTCTAGCAGCAGTTTAAGATAGGAGTTTAGATTATAGTTTTCTTTCTGATGTCCCAATAATAATATATTTTTCAGATGTGTTTCCTAAGGAGTAGACCTGTCAATATTGGACCCGACCCGAAAACCCGATCCGAACCCGACCCAAAAATTTCGGGTTTGGGTTGACCCGAACCCGAAGCGGGTCGGGTTCGGGTCCAGAAAATCGACCGGTTTGCAAAATCGGGTCGGGTTCGGGTTGACCCGGAAACCCGGAATCTGCTCTGCCCGAGTCTGCCCGGCTGCCCGGCTGCTCTGCTCTGCTCTGCTCTGCCCCTCCGCCCCGGCTACCCGGGCTGCCCGCCTGCCCGACAGCCTGCATCGAGGCATCGAGCCATCGAGCCCCACGCCGCGTGGGCCACACGTGAGTCAGTGTGATCGCTCGGTCCGCTCCATCCGCTCGCGAGTCGCGAGTCGCGTAGCATCGGGCCCGCTGCCAGTCGCTGGCACTGATGCCGCTGTCGCCGCCGCTGCACCGCCGCCGGCCTACCTCTACACCGCACGGGAACTCGAAAAATCAAATCAAATCGGGTCGGGTCGGGTTGACCCGAACCCGAAGCGGGTCGGGTCCGGGTCCGGAAAATTGACCCGTTTGTGAAAACGGGTCGGGTTGACCCGAACCCGAATAGTGCCGGGTCAATTCCGGGTTCGACCCGAACCCGACCCGTGACCCGAAATTGACACCCCTACTAAGGAGTTGGTAAGTTTACCTTCGAATGGAGACATAGAATTCTACATTGATGTATTTCTGAGTACGTCTCCAATATTTAAAACTCCGTATAGGATGGCTTCTAAGGAGCTTAGGGTGTTGAAGGTTCAACTTCAAGAGTTAATTGATAGGAAATTTGTTCATTCTAGTGTCTATGTAGAAAGCACCTATTTTATTTATTAAAAAAAAGTATGGCACAATGTATGTATATATATTGACTATATGGAGTTGAACAAAGTCACTATCATAAATATGTATCCTCTATTATCGATTAATGATATATTTGGTCAGCTTGTTAGATATTCTATATTCTTAAAGATTGATTTGCAATCTAGATATTATCAAATAAAGGTAAAAGAGTTTAATGTGATGAATATAACTTTCAATATGAAGTGCATACACTATGAGTAACCAATCATGCCTTTTAAGTTGATGAACACATCAGTCATTTTTATGGATCTAATGGACAGAATGTTCAGAATTTTTTAGGATCAGTTTGTCATTATTTTCATAAATGATTTTTTGTATATTCTACTTTTGAGAATGATCATGCAAGACATCTGAAGATTATTTTAGAGACTCTGAGACAACACCAGTTATATGCAAAATTTTCCAAATTTGATTTTTGGCTGAAGAGTTTTTTTTTGGGACACGTGGTGAGTAATGCTGGTATTTATGTTGATTCTTAGAAATTTCATACAGTCATTGATTAGCCGAGACCTACTATTATTGAGGTACGTAATTTATTAGGTATGGCCAGATATTATAGAAAGTTTGTGAATAAGTTTTCTCAAATTTATGCATCTCTAACAAGACTTACTTAGAAGTTAGTAGCTTTAAAACACTAGAGTGTGAGGCTAGTTTTTAGATACTGAATGATTGTATGACTTATACTCTAGTTTTGGGTTTTCCTTTTGGTATATAAAGCTTTCAATCATTCAGTGATGCCTCATTGAGAGATTTAGAATGTGTTCTGATGCATCACGGTAGAGTTATAGCTTTTACTTCCTGACAATTGAAGTCATATGAGAGGAACTATCTGATACATGATTTAGAGTTAGTTGTTGTAATATTTTCTTTGAAGATCTGAAGACATTATATGTACGGTGTCAAATGTGAGATTTTTACTGATCATCAGAGTCTGAAATATATATTCACTCAGAAGGATCTAAACCTAAGGCAAAGGAGATGGCTTGAGTTGATCAAAGACTATGATTTGACAATTCAGTATTAGTCTGGTAAAGCTAATGTGGTGGTATACGTTATGAGCAGGCAATCTTCTCGATTATAATGTCTACAACTTAATTTTGATGAGTATTTGATACAGGATATAAAGAGATTATAGTTGGAGGTGATTTCTTCTACTTATTGAGATTCTAGAATATTGACTCGGATGATTATTCAACCTTCTTTACAATAAATAATTTAGAAATCTAAAAAATTACATATAGAATATTCAAAGTTAATTAATCTGATTAAATTTGGTAAGAAATTTGAACTACGAGTATCTGACTATGGTATTATCTTCTACAAGAATAGATCACATATTTGAAGATCTGAGGCTAGAAATTTTATATGAAACTCATTATTCAAGCTATACGATTCAACCATGAAGCAACAAAATACACAATGATTTGAAAGATCTGTTTTGGTGGCATGGATTGAAAAGTAATGTGTCCTACGACCCACACACCTATGCCCGTCATCGTTCCTCCTGTGATCCTCCAAATCCTCCCGGAATTTTTCAGACACAGGGGGAGTATGATGCAGAGCATCTTAACTAAAGGTTGCCTTAGGAATAGTATATCATTTGTTATAAGGTTTCTAAAATTTTCTAGAGATTTCTATTGCTATGTTTCATATAAAATAAATTTAAGAAAGAGATAATAAATGAAAAAGTGATATAAACCCTTCACTGTAGGACATCGAAGGGTGGTGTTCAATGAACATTGATAGATAATGGAGGGCAAAAGTTGTTATTGGGAGTAAGATTTTGATTAGTGGACACAAAGCAATGAGTAAGATTTTGTTTAGATAGACGTCGATGAACAGTTGGAGTTTGACAATGATGAACTAGCAATTGATAAAAAGGAAAAACATTTGGAGTTAATTGTAAATGTGGGGCAACATTTGTCAACAAATGTTTAGTAGATTTGGGACCATCAATATGATCATTTGGTGGCTCTAAAATCATTTATGAAATTTTTATGCTCCAAGTTAAAAATGTGAAAAATATAAAGAAAACTAAGACCTTTAAATAAAACTATATTTCAATTTGATGGTTAAGGACTTTGGCTACTATTACACAGTATGACAATATGGCTGAGAATCAATAGACTCAGGTGTACATTTAAAAATTTTAGATTTTATTTGAGACAAATTTCTTACTATTTTTTAAAGCAATTTCTTAGTACAAATATTTTTTAAACTAGCAATTTTTATGCTAAAAATTTATTTTAGAAAATAGTAATAAAGCTGTCCCAAATAAGAGAAATCATTCTGTACGGAGTCCGGATGAGAAGAACTGTGAGTATATTGATTTTTATTATGTACACAATATGTACACTCGTATATCTGAATAGTTCTTTTCATTCGAACTCCGCTAAGAATAATCTCTCCTCAAATAAAGCCTTAATCATGTTGGGTTGAGGCTATTACCATTTGTACTTTTGCAGTCATTCTTTCTATGTTTAGCCGTCTAGATGCACCTTTATTGGTTGCACCTAATTTGAATTGCTTTTTTTTCTTAGCTGAATGAAATAATTGTAATTTCTTAAGAAAATATTTCTTAGAAAAAAATAAAAAATTATGCTGGAATTATATTGTTAATAATTCTATATTTAATAGAGATGAATAATCAAATAAGTTTTTTTTAATATTTATTAGAGGAAACTGTATAAATCAATTATATGCTGCAATTCAATCGGTAAGTAATTTAGGCTTTGTTGGGATGGCTATTACTTTATAAAACAGCTTTTTAGTATAAATATTTTTTAAGAAAAACAAATTTGTACTAAAAAACTTCTTTATAAAGCAGTAAGAAAGCTATCCCAAATCAAATCAAACATATTTGAAAATGATCATTTTGCTTTCAAAATTACTATTTTGCCCTACTTCAAACAAAATTCTATCTAATTTTTGCGTTTTAGGGGCAGAATATCTTTTTTTTTTTTGGGACATTTAGGCCAATTAAGGCAAACTCACACACACAACGCATACACATAGACTAAACCCTAAACCCTAGGGGCAGAATATCATTGTCCCAAAATGTAATTTTTGGATGGAGCAGAAAAGCTTCGCTTGGAACAGCTTTTCCACTATTTTCACAATGAAAAAAAATAGTGAACTAAAAATAATATGCTTGAAAGATTATCCATTATTATTATTTTAAAATTTTTATGTTTAAAATGTAATTTTTAAAAAATATTTTTGACCCGACCTGAACCTAGCCCGACTCAAGCCCCAAGTCATAACCTACTTCTTAATTAGCCTATCTTCTAAATGTGATTATTGAGAAGTTTGAACCTGATTTCTATCAACTCCATCTTCTTCTTCATCAATCATGAAAAGAAATAAAGCAACGCCATCATGAGTTATGCTCATGAGTACCTGCAACATAATCATACACATTCATAGATTAATTCCATTAAAGAAATGAACAAAATGCTTTACAATCCATGCCATCCATGATTGGAAAACATCAGCATGGAAGCTTTTTCAACACTGATCTCATTACGGGGCCCTAACAATTCTAGAGATTGAGGATTGGTCTGCCATTTCCCAGTTCAGGTTTTCTTCATTACGCTTCCATAGTTATTTTCTTACAAAATTTATCATATAATAATTTCTTATTATTATATCATAATTTTTTTATGTTTCATATTTATCTCATTATCTGACTTTTTCTCTTTGTGTATTATTCTTTCTTCCCACCTATTTTGCACCGGTACACCTATTTATCAAGGCATGATCGAATACGTATCGGATATGGATATGCGTTCAATATGACACTGATATGTGTATCTGGCAAAGCCGTATATAATTAAAATAATATTTAATTTTAAAAGGGCATGCATATCGAATACATGTATCCCGTTGAAAAATAAAATAAAATAAAAACCAGAAAAAAAAACGCAAAGAGAGAGGGCTAATATTGAGAAGTTGCTCGAGCCAACAAAAGTTGTATGGAAGGAAAAAGGAGTTACTATACATTTAATGCTTAGTTTTATTTTGATATTATAATCTACAAGGCTCTCTTTTTTCATTGTTTTCTTAAATTTTATGTATAATTTATAAATTATAATGTTGTGTCCGCATTGTTGTATTTTTAAGAATTGATGTGTCTTGTATCCGTATTGTGTCGTATTCGTGACGCCATATCCGTATCAGTGCAACATAGCTTCCCATAGATTATGCTTACAGGTCTAAGTAAAAAAGCAAAACTCCGACTGCTGAAAATCAAAGGCCGTGCTTGTCTCCATATATTCATATTGCATGATAAAGTGAAGGATTCCAAGCTCATAAGCACAACAAAGTGAAATTTTTGTTACACGGCTAGCTAAGGCTTCGTTTTGGGATAGCTTTCTTTCTGCTTAATTTACTGTTAGATTGCAATCATATTTTTTATTTGGCACATGCTTCCGTCTAATGATTCACTGGTGATAACTTGAGGCCATAACTAGTCCTCATTGTGTTCTACTGTGCCCTGCAATTGTCCCAATGTGGCTGCAATTGCCTTTGCTATACAGTTTTGTCATGTATATAAATTGCAATCGATATAATTTTAGTACTTCATTGAGAATTGATATCCACCGAGGCTTAGGGCGGTTGGTGAGCAATCACGGTTGGGAACCCCCAATATCGAGTTTGAATTCACTTTACTATGACCTTATAATATTATTTTATTTAAATTTATTTATTTTTGTGATGTATTTCCCCCCCTCAAAATTGAAGCTGGTTCTGCCCCTGGGCAAAATAAGTGTGGGTCTGATACAGATGAGTGGCCTCGCTAGGTTCCACCAAGGGATTAGTTACGCCGCCAAGAACTCCCTTTAAAGTGACAGCGGGTAGATACCCTCGTTCTCAAAAAAATTGAGAAATGATGCTTGGATTGTTTACTGGGCCAAACATGAGCTTAAGCAAGTTCTCGCTAGGTTCCGTCTATTTGAAGAAGATTGTTGGCATAGTGTTGTTGATGAAGGAAGTATTCGTATGATGTTCGTTTAACTTGGATACCATGGAAAAGAGACACTTCTTCTAGTTGCTTAAGTTTAAATTGCGAGTGTAGTTTCTGAATGAGTTTGCCGATGGTAGATCATTATCTGTAAGTAAAATGTCGTCAACGTATATGAGGAAATATAATTGAACATTGTTGTGATTAAATAGAAGTAACGAAGGATCAGAACGACTAAACCTAAAACAGAAATGTTGAAGAAAGGTGGTGAGTTTTTGGAACTATTGCCGAGGGGCTTGCTTGAAACCGTAAAGAGACTTATGAAGTTTGCAAACGTAGTTATGATTTTGTATGTCAACAAACCAGGTGGTTGACACATATATATGTATCTTGAAGATCCCCATGGAGAAGGCAATGTGGACATCCAATTGATGGATCGGCCAATTTTGATGCAAGGCAAGAGTGAGGAGGATAGAAATGGTAGGCATTTTTACGACTGAACTGAAGGTTTCGTGATAGTTGATGGCCAAACTCCTGTGTGAAACCTTGAGCAACCAGTCTTGCTTTGTGCTTCTCAATTTGACTTGTAGGTAGAAATTTAGTTTTGAATGTCCACTTAAAGCCTATAATTGGTTTATTTGTGGGAGGTGGAACAAGGACAAGGTTCCTTGTTGTTGAAGAGTGAGAAACTCAAAGGACATGGCCAAACGCCAGTGCTTGTATTTTGCCGCTTGATTGTAGGAGGTGGGAGTGATTTGGGGTGAAGTGATAGTCATCAAGTAGAATATTTATTTGGCTTTTGAGATACCTGATTTTGAACGGGCTTGCATGTGATGCGATGGCATGATATGTGACGAAGCAGTGGGAGGGTCGGATAAGTGAGTGGATACCGAGGGATAGGCTGAGTTTGAGACGGAGGATTAACAGGTGGAGAGGTTATGGGTGTTGATGTGGTTTGAGACACCTGTTGAAGAGTGGATGAAGGAACAAGTAAGTATGGGGATTGAGATGGTTCGGATGGGTTAGTAGGGGAAGGATTAGCTGGTGATTTGTAAGGGAATTGATGTTCATAAAAGATCACGTGCTTTGAGATGTGGATTTTATTGGAGTGAATGCTTAGACATCTATAGCCTTTATGAGATGACGAGTAGCCAAGAAATATACTTTTGTAATAGGAAGTTAACGCTTTGTAGAAATCAAATTTGAAAGATGATCGATGAGGTTGGAATCAACGGCAAGGTGGATCTGCGATGGCTTAAGCTGCAAGACTATGGCAGCTTGACGCAACGAAGATTGCTAAACCTACATGCAGGATCCTACGAGGATGTGGCGGATCTTGGAGATTGCTTGGAGAACATGTGAGTTATAGTAGTAGAGAAATGCCGCAGTTGGGGTTTCTAAGGTAGATGTAATGAACCGGTCTGACAAGAAGTCGCACTGGGAATGAGGAGGTGCCCGAGATGACAGTTCTAATTTGGACTTGATGTTTGATAAAGCAACCTCTTTCTATGACAACAGACTCTAAATTTCTTGTTCTCATCTTCAAGGGCTACTATATTTTTCTCAAGAATTTGCTGATCTTTCATATATTGATTTATTGACTGTGAGAGTAATTCAAGCACTCGACTATGCATTGACAATCTTCATAAATGATAATTTTTTGCTACGGATAACTTAAAAAAAAATGAAAGATCGAGCAAATGGAATATAGAATCCAAGCAGAAAGACGTTTATTCATTTCTTTTCAACAAGTTCTAATAAATAAAGAGATGTTTGAATGAAAATTTTATTAAGTTTTTGCTCCCTTCATTTAGAGCTGACAATAGTATTAAATACTTGGCAGAATTTAAGGCTGTTTAGGACCAAAATTTTTTTTTTAATATTTTTCTTTTTTTAAGATTGAAATTAATATTTTGTTTGTCTGCTTTTTTTTTTTTTTTGCTTTTTTAGAAATTTTTATATTGGAAAGCTTTATTTTACATCAGTTTTAGGCTTCGTTTGGAACGGCTTTCTTATTGCTTCTTAAAATAGTGTTCTAGTAAAAAAATTTAATTTTTATCCTAAAAAGCTCATTTAAAAAACAGAAAAAAAGCCATCACAATCGAAGTCTTAAAAAAATATATTTTTCTCACAATAATTGCAGATATTCCAAACAAACCTAATAACGAATTGACAAATTCATTGGCTAGATCATCACAAAAGATCAAGGCAATTCATATTGATGCTAATTTTCACCATCCAATTAGCATCTTCTGAAATGAAATTAAATTAATGGTTGTACAATTAAAGCTTTAAT
Source organism: Dendrobium officinale (assembly GCA_019514585.1). Classification (NCBI taxonomy): domain Eukaryota; kingdom Viridiplantae; phylum Streptophyta; class Magnoliopsida; order Asparagales; family Orchidaceae; genus Dendrobium; species Dendrobium officinale. Next base: position 8,312,029 of record CM033700.1, read on the forward strand.
TTGAATTAAAGGTGATTTAACGTTGAATGTGAAGTAATTAGTTATAAATTTGATTCAGATTGCTACACATGATGATGTAATTAATAATCATTACATTAAATAATTGAGATTTTTATTTTGATGTCAAACTTAGAAGTAAGGTCACCCATGAAGTTGATATTAATTATTAATAAATTAATTAGACTTTTCAAATGTATATAACGTGTAAGATTCAAATTTAAGTAATGGGTGTTTAAAAGTTCATAAAATAAATGTCTCTATTTGTGATGTGTCTAATTATATCAGATAATAATTTCAAAATAAATAATTATTGTAATTGATGAAGCTTTAAAACAAGATCAAAATTAATTTAGATGAAAATCTTAGTAGTTTTCAACTTAGAAATTAATGATGAAAAAAAAATTAAAAAAGTCTTGCACATGTGTGTGTGTGTATATATAATCATGCACTTAATGAAATTCCAATAAGGGTTTTAGGGAGAAAATATCAAATTCTTCATGGTAAAAAATATCTCAGCATTGGGGTTGTCAAAATCGGGTCATGGATTGGGTTCAGGTCCAATCTAAAAGTGACCGGCACTTTTCAATTTGATTCCTTTTGAAAATGGGCTAGTTTTTTGGGACACGAACCATACCCATGAATCTGCTGCCTTTCGTAAATTTGTCGCCTTCCGTAAATCTGCCACCCTTTGTTCGTGCGCTAATTTAGCCAAATACCGTAAATTTGCCTCCGTGGCACCGCCTGGCGCATGCCCTCCGTTCGCTCTCTAATTAAGCCAAATCCTATAAATCCGCCTTCCGCTCGCGTGCTTATTTAGTCAAGTCCCGCAAATTTGCCGCCTTCCGTTCGCTCGCCTTTCTGAACGCACGAGAGAGACCAAGGTGATAAGCGAGTAACGCGACAGAGACGCGACGAGTAGGCAAGCAAAACCGAGTCAAAATCAGGTTTTCGGGTTGACCCGAATCCGACCCGAAATTCAAAACTGTGGTCGAAATTCAAGACCCGAACTTGACCCGTTCTTTAAAAGGGTTGACCCGAACCCAAAGAATTTGGGTCCGGTTTGAACCGGATTTTCGGATCGTATCAATTTTTGACACGTCTACTCAACATGGAAGATTTTCTTACAAATAACTAAATTTAAAAATGCCAAAGTATTTATGATGGAACCACCTAGTTATCCCGAAAGCACTTGAAATATTAAATTATTTATTTAAAAATTAGGTTATTAAAAATTAATATAATCCCCGCTCAAACTAACATCTTTTTCTTTTTCTTGCCTACCTAGTTGTCGAAGTACTGTGTGTACCAGCGTTTGCACTTTTGTGATTTTTGAAATCTCTATATTTTCGCCTTATAATTAGCAGATCTCGATAATCATAGCCTGCACAAATGGCCTTCTTATTTGCGGCCCACAAAGAGGCAAATCTCGTAGTTTGCGTCCCGTGCAACAAGTGTGGACTTCTCTGTTCGCCAAGCGTGGATCTCATGATTCGGAGCTTGCAAGCTACTTCTTTGGCCCGCAAATGAATCGGAGCTATTGGTGGCTCGACTCGATAAGAGTTCATTTATATTTATTTGATAAGATAATGTTAAAGTTTGAATAATTTTGATAATACTCGATAGTTAAATAAACAATTTTGAACAGTCTGGTGTTCAATTAGTTTATGTTTACAAACAATATCATTTAGAGTTTGTGAATATGCTCATTAAGAAGCTCTATTAAAAAACTCGATTATGCTTTATTTAATTAAAAAATATTATATCATAATTAATTTTAACTAATGAGTTATATATATATATATATATATATATATATAAGGTTATTTAACTAATTATACATAAGTCAAATAATCAAATCTACTTTTTTCCTCTCCCGCCTCAGCTTGCCCAATTCCCGCTTCACGTCTCTCACCTCGACTTCCGCTTTGATGAGCTTTGAACCAAGCTCGAACTCAAGCGTGCCAAGGCTCGACTCCATTTAGTTCATTTGCAGCCCTAAGTCCTTCCACCCTTATGTGCATGCACCAAGCTCACGACCTATTTATACATGATGTGACAGAAAGACTATATTTAACATTATCAGGATGACTGCTTTTTTATCTTCAATTTGGCACTTAATACTCCCCACGAATCTATTATTTCTAGCATTTCTTAGCCCTTGACACAATCTCTGTATTGTATTAAGCTAATTTGGAATGTTTTAACGTTATTACAAATAGCAATATTTTGTGGGATAAGGATCTTGTTGTTTGTAATGGGAGAGACCTTCTTCAAGAATTCTTTTGTTCCATAAAAGATGTTATACTATTGCCTTGATGTTGATTGGAATAAACTCAATGGTTCAAATGTTATTTTTAAGAACATAATATAATATATTGTTGGATTTCTATTAGTAAGGGCCAAAATGTTATGGACAATTTGGAAGGGTGTGGCCCAAGTTCTTCTAAAACCAACTTCTCATGCAATAATTCCATTGAATCTCACTGTCACCTATTCTTTTGTTGTTAGAATTTTTTCTTGGTTGCTTAAAAGCATATTCTCTTTGGGAATTCTTTCTCCATGGGACCGAATCTTCATCAAGTTTTCTCTCTTTTATTTAATTGCGAGCATAAACAAATCATAATGCTTTATTTATTAATCAACTAAAATTTTGATTTATGCTATTTGGAGGGCGAAAAATGAAAATAATCTTTATGGGATGAAGAATTGCTCCTGGTAGTATTACGATCAAGTTTAGACATTTGGTGGCTGATAACTTGAGTGGGTGGAAATTCAATAATTTTTTGCCAATAGAAATTATGACAAATGTGGAGGGTTGGAGGAGAGTTTATATTTTTACATAATGCTTTATTTTCTTGATCCTACATCTTTTTGATATTTTATCATATTTTTATTAAGTTTTTTTCTATTTTGGAAGGACTCCATTAATTATGGCATACTTTGTCATGGTTTTCTTTTTAAATTATGCTAAATTAGTTTTTCTTTGTTAGAACTTAGAGAAATGCTTGCTCTTAGTGGCCCTTGGGGGAATCCTTCAATGATTTGTTAGTTTTTATTGCTCTACCTATTGATTGCTTGTTGTTTTGCTTCTTTTTTTTTTTTTTTTTTTTTTTTTTGCGATTTTATCTTTGAACTAGGTGAATTCTTTGACCTATCGTATCGTAGTTGAGCAAACATGAAGTTCTCCTTTCTTACTCTATGTTTTCGATCTTCGATATTATTATTACAATCGAACTTTGAGCTATGATGCAAAACTTCTCCTTCAAATGCTCATGCGTAACCTAGCAATCTTGGTTTCTTTGAGTCGTGAAAATTTGGGATTTCTTCTTCTTGTTGTTGTTGGTGACACATGTTTTGCATTATTTGAAAATTTGTTTAAGACTAACTCCTACTTTTGGTGGGTATCCTTTTTTGTTTTGGTAGTTATTAGTTATTAATAGTTCTTTCTCATTTGTATACTTTCTCTTCTATGAAGCTTTGCTTGTTTGTAAACATCTTTAATGAATTTGGGGCTAAGATCTCATTTCCAAGAAAAAAACATTGTTCCCAAATTTTGCTTCTAGTGAAAAGAATGATAAAAGTTTAAAAACTTATAATACACCTAATAGAAAATTTAAGAGGCTATTTGTTCAAAATGAATGCAAAAGTAAAATAAAATTGATATATTAAAAATACAATTGACTTTTTTAGTTGAATAAACTATATAAATGCATGAGTTTATCTTTTTTTTTTATTTGAAATAAATGAAATCGAGTAAAAAAAAAAATATTTATAACAATATTTGAATATAGGTGGCTGGTGATAGCCAACAATGATAATGTTGAATGGTGGTGGCATTAGCTAACGATAGTCAATGACAGCGACAATGATTAATAGAGGTGACGACCAGCGTTAGCCAACAATGACGGGTGGTGAAGTTGGCAGATAATAGGCAACAATAAAGGATGACGTGGTTACAATTATATAAGAAATGTCTATTTCAATTATTCATACCTAATGCATCAAAATTAGAATATCAAATAAGTGACATCATATATAAGAATTACAACTTTCAACTTATCCTATATTCTTAATGATGCAATGAAGCACAAGCATTCATGAGAAAGGAGATTTGGAGAAGATAAATTTTGATTGACAATTTTTTTTAGTTTGATTATCAAGATTAATGATCCTTTTTTAAAACTTTATTTATTTTAAGTATTCTTATCATAAACAATTTATTATTTTAAGCAGGTTTTTTCTATTAATTAGATTTGGAGAGATTTTCTTAAAAAAAAAATGGTGAGATGAGTTCTTACATGCAGTACTACTATTAATGATAATAGTGTTGATAATGACATACTTTTATAATAATTTCAAACTAGCTAGCTAGAAAGACTTAGAGGAAGATACTGTATGTATCATGTATATGACAGAAAATTAATATTTCATTAATTTTAATAAATTAAGACATTTAAGGCTTTAAGAATTTAAATGGTGAGCATCATTTTGACCCTCATACAATTTACTTTTTTATATTATAGATTTTAATATATATATATATATATATATATATATATATATATATATATATATATAATTGTTCTTATCAATCCCAAGCCCATACGAAAAATGTTGAAGAACATTTAAAAAAAAAATGTTTAGGGTATTTAAAAAACCATCAATTAGTACATTGAATGAATTAATGATGCCTATTAGATTACAACAATTAACAAATTTTTTTATTTAATTGCAGTGTCTATAAGCATAAATTTCATATAGGCAAATTTAGGATCTTGACAAAATCACTTGAATGCGTAGTGCATATGTTCAAAAAAGATTAAAAACACATGGGTGATGTTTGAGCGCCCACTCAACCCTAAAAATAAATAAAACGCTGGTCGTCGCCAACCGTGCCCATATGCTAGCAACCATACATCTCATGTCGTAGCCCACGCCAGTCTCCGATCTCCGCTGCCTCTGACTGCCACCAATTTCCAGTGAACACTGCACACCATCATTATTAGACTTTCTATTAATAATTCAAAAAACTCTATAAAAAAATAACTTCAAAATATTTCAAATATCTTATATTACTTTTATTCTGTATTCATTTTCAACAAACCAACAAGCACCCCAAAAATTTCATTTAAAACTCATTTTATTTAATATCAATGACCAAAAAATTAAATTTCTTATTAATATTTAATTTTACTCAGATAATGCCTCCACCTATGTGACTATTTGGACAATTTCAGTATCTTTCTAATTAAAAAAAAAAAATTATCAACCACCCCTTAAAAATATTACATGTAACTTCCAATCCTATTTTATTACTATTATTATTATTATTATTATTATTTTATAAATTGTCTTATTATGGCTGCAGGCCTTATCTTGTACCTATTTAATAATTCCATCAGATACACCGGCTAAAGGAAAATAAAGAACATTGCATGGCTTATCATCAGAAAGGATTTATTATATAGAACAATATATTTTAAAATATATTATATTATATTTAAATCTTGTATTTTTATCTATTAATTAATTGATTAATTACAATAAAATATGTATCCAAATTATATTGTAATTTTTTATTTAAATTTAATTTAAGACCTATCATGACAAGCACCGTGATTAACATGCTCAAATCTAATGATTCATCCTATATAATAAAATTATTTTATAAGGAGATCATTGGATTGCAAACCCTTCCATCCATAATAAGTTGATGCAGTAATAAACTTGATTCCTTCCCCTCATTCCAAATCCACACTCATCATTCTCCCATCACATTCTTATGAATTGGGCTATGGATCTCCATCATCCCTCGATTTAGCATGCCGATGTCCCACTAATGCTACGACAACACAAATGGGATCATTCCTCCCATAGTTGCAAACCTAAGCAAGTTCTTGACCACCGACCTCTTTCTTCCATTCCCACACTCATCCTTCTCCACTCCCTATGACCAGAACAATTATTACGTCCTCTGACTTGACGTAGAGGTACGTTCGGCCGCCAATAACATGTCGCCACGTGCTTTTACTCTTTACCGCGCGGCCCGACGACTTGACCCGGAGCGGAACCCGGGAATGCTACGTTCGCGATTTCTCGGTATTTGCTCGGTATTGCTTTGCAAAAACGAGAAATACCGCTCTGTGAAGACCAAAACTATACAAATACCGAGTTGTACCGAATTTTTCTACAACTCGGTATTTGCTCCGGATTTGCTCGGTATTGCTACGGATTTGCTCGGTATTGCTAGGTATTTGCTCGGTACTGCTAGAAAAAACTCGGTACAACTCAGTATTTGCTAAGGATTTGCTCGGTATTGCTAGGTATTTGCTCGGTATTGCTAGAAAAAACTCGGTACAACTCAGTATTTGCTCGGTATTGCTAAGGATTTGCTCGGTGCTAGAAAAAACTCGGTACAACTCAGTATTTGCTCAGGATTTGCTCGGTATTGCTAGAAAAAACTAGGCACAACTCGGTATTTGCTAGATATTTGAAATATATCCAAAAGGTGATGGGATGTTGTTCGGCTCGTCAAGGAATTAAAAAAACGCACGTGCTAGAACCCAAAAAACAGCGGGTCGGGTCGGCGACTTTTCTTCATGCTACGTGGCGCTAAAACGTTGGTGGCCGAACGTAGAGGAGCGTACGTTCACCGAACCAAATAAAAGTTCCTATGACCAACCTCTCCCTCGCTATCGACCCCGATTATAAGCCTGAGCATATCGTTATCATTTTCCTTTCTTCTCATCCTAAGTTATGCCGCCATCAATTGACTAGCCCTGCACCACCTCGAGTTACAGCATAGTACAACGTAAACTTCTCTCTCGAGAAAGAAATAGAAAAAACAAATCCATGATCTTGCGGATGGCTAAAAATAGATGTCTATATGAATATACATGAATTTAATCTTTACAATGCTTTTTTTTTTCCTTAGATATAAAGCATATATGTAATTTTTATTTAGTTTTTTTTTTTTTTTTTTTGTATTTTTACATATTCTTTAGAGCATATATGTATTTAGTATTTTAAAATTCATATTATATAAAAAAAAGGTTGTACTAAATAAGTTTTGGGCATCATTCACTATATTTGCAGGGCAAAAAAAAAATTAAGTGGTTGAACAAAATATAAGAGACTACTAACTATTTAGAATCATCTCAAAAAATCCTCATTGGCTGCTCATTCTTGGTAAGAGTGATATGACAAGTACTTTAGCAAAATTAGTTTGAAAAACTTCTAACAATATGAATGTTGACTCTTCACCTTTTCATAAGGAATTTTTATTTGATTCGGTGAACGGACGTAGAGCTACGTTCGGCCGACACTGAGATCGTGCCACGTAGCAGGCACAAAATCACATATTTGTCGATTTTGCTCGGCAATAACGAGAAATACCATTATGTGAAGACAAATACCGAGCAATACCGAGTAATACTGAGCAATACATAACAATACCGAGTTTTTTCTAGGAAAACTTGGTATTACTCGATATTGCTCGGTATTACTCGATATTGGTCTTCACAGAGCGGTATTTCTCGTTATTGCCAAGTAATACATAGCAATACCGAGCAAATACTGAGTAACTCAAGTGGTGACCGAATGTAGAGCTATGTCTGATCAGCAGACGTAATAATTGTTCTTTCATAAGTGTATAAATTAAATATAACATATGAGTGTTATAAGACAAAATACTTAGAATAATTTAAAAAAAAAAAAAACTTAGAATTATAATAAATCTTGTTGATGAAGTAATTAAGAAGTAAATATTTTGGTGAATTTAAGTCCTTTTAAACACCCACGGAGAACATCCCCATCCCTGGTTCGAATTCCCTCAACTATGACATCGCCCTTTCAGTGGGGCAAAGCAAGTGTGAGTCCGATGCCGGTGGATGATCTCGCTAGGTTTCACCGAGTGATTAGTTATGCCGCTAAACACTCCATTTAAAGTGATGGCGTGTAGATTCCCCATTTCCAAAAAAAAAAAATCTTTAAAATAATTTTAAAAAATTATTTTTTAATATTTTTAAATTCTTTTTGCTCCGTCTTATTCGAATAGAGCTCCGCACATAAGCTCATCTTGATCTGTTGGTTGAGAGCTTAATCTTCCAATTAAGAAATCTTATATTTAAATTTTTATGTACGGATTTGTCTTAATTGAAAAAAAAAAAGGCTCTCTTAATAAAAAAGAATAATAATTATTATCACATCACCATCACGCCCATTATTCTTTTCACTTCTCATTTGACATTTCTGACCCCAACCAATCTTCAGATCCACAATACCGGCCACCCCTCATTTTTTCGCTTATTTGCTGCTCTACTCCACACTTCGCCTCTCTTAGCTCAAATCTTGTCTCCTCTCGGTAGATGGAGGGAACGATGACGGAGAGGATACAGGTTAATGGGTTGCCAGCAGAGGCAAGCTTCACCGCCGGAGGGGACCTGCGGTGGCGAGTTGATGGAGGCGCCGGTCGAGGGGAGCAGAGTTTGGCAGTGGAGTCGTCAGTGCTGGGATTCACGGCGGAGGGAAGGGTGATTACGGTTAGGGCATTTGTAAGCCAGCTCAAGGGTCCGTTTTGCGGAGTTGGGAACCTTGGAAATAGGGTGATGAAGAACTTCGTTCTGGAGATGTCGACGGAGGTGGTGGCTAAGATGTGGAGCGAGCGGCTCAGAAAGTATATCGATTCGCTAGGCAAGTGGGTTTGTTGAGTATGTGAATTTTGATTTTGGTTTTTTATGGATTTGGGCAAGGTCGAGGAAATTAGTTGATGATTTTTATATTGTTTTTTGGTTTCATTTGAGTGCTTGTTCTGGGTTGGAAAACCTTGTTTGGAAGCTAACTCTGCCTTGAATCTGCTCCCCTTCGTTTCTTTCTTTCTTTTTCTTAATTTTTTTAATAAAATTCTTTTATAGGCTGGATGTCATTTTCTGCCATCTTTTATGTTGAACTTTTGAGCAATTAAGATAGCTGGTTTATTTTTTTCAAAATAAATTTTCAACGGGAAGCTGGTTTTTATAATATAATTTTATTAAATCCTGCAATTTTTCCTATCTGCATATTTTCTCTTTTCATAATAAAGAAGACTTGAGGGTTGTTTGGCTACGAGTAGGATTTACTTCAAATTGATTCAGTAAATCCTAGAGATATTAAATTCTAAAAATTATTTGGCATCTTATATGTTAAGTTTTAGTAAATCTGGTTGAAATTTGGTAAATTGTTTGGCAAATATATTTAAAATTTAGAATTTAATTGAAGAAGAAGAAGAAGAGTAGCACATCAAGAAAAAGACCTGTAAATATCTTAAATCCTATTCTCCTCAGGATTTACTAAATCGGCAATTTAGCCTAAAACAAGATGAAAACGAGATTTATAACACAAAAGAATTATTTGGCTAGATTTAGCTTACATCCCGCAAAAAAAAAGGCTAAATATTGCAACCAAAGTTGCCAAACAGACCCTTAGAATTAGGATCCTAAAGTTTATTCAGTTCATTTAATTAGTTATTTACATTATTCTCCCTTTTTGCTTGTTTCTGGTGCGATATCTCTGTTTCTTTCCTTTTCTGCTGTGGATGTGGCTTATACTTGTTAGTTTTACAATCTTTTATTTGTGCTGTCATAATGTTTACCACAAAGTTGAGAATTTAGTAGGCATGATTTTTGCAGGCAAAATTTATATGTACTTAGGGCATCTCCAACCGAAAAACTCATTTTTCACTCCAAAATGCAGTAATACATCAAAATGCAGTAACTTGTCTCCAACCGAACTCCATTTTCTAACACCAAAAAAAGAATATTCCTTGTATATTCCTTAATCATTAATATTATTTATCGAATTTTTGAATTAAATCTAATATAATTAAAATAAATATTTTTTGCTCTATAAAATAATTTGGAATATAAATATATCATAATTTTTAAATCTTTTATGTATGAGAATTTTATCCTAATTTTTATCTTAATATTAACTTACATTAATTAATTTTGTAAAAAAAAATTTAGATTACTAAAAAATAAGATATTTCTAATTTATTATTTTAATTAATAAAAAAATTCTAATTTTTAATCTTTAAAATTAATAATTAAGTGGCGGGTGAACAAAAAATTTAAAACAAAAAAATTCTAATTTATTATTTTAAACTTAATTTCAAATTAAAAAAAAAAAAGGCAAATGGCGGGTGAACAGTGCGACGCCAAATATGGCGTCGCACTGTTCATCGGCGATCGTTTGCCGTAGAAAATAGCGCTCCACTGGAGCGATGTCAAGCGCGGCAAACAATCGTTTGCAGATCCATTGGAGATGCCCTTAGCTTAGTAAAATGCAGGGCCTATATTGAATGTATGTTAATATGTTTGGATTTTACTTTTAAATTTTGAATGAAAAGACATGGGTTATTTAATGAGAATTTAAAATGTAGGTCTCATTTGATAAATACATCATGTTTTGAGGTCAAAATAAGATATTAAAAGGAGCATTTTTGATGAATATAAGAGTTCTATACATAAAATATATGTACTATATATAATTTTTGAAGTTTAAAATATGAGAGGGTGTCATAAGAAATATTATACTTACAAAATACATGCTTACGAATGCCCCTAATGCCCTTTCCCTCATAATACTTGATTTCATATTTTAGAAAGTGATCGGGACGCCTAAGCAAGGGCTAGCCTGGGTAGCCAAACAGTTTTTGGGTGACAGTCACAGATGACAAAGTCTTTTATTAGTGAACGTATGGTGTACATCTTTGAAACTCTTGATGTCACAAGCGCAGTAGAGTTGATGGATCGTAGATCAAACTTTCAGAATATCTGAAACAAAACTTAGAGTGTAGCCCATATTTTATCATCACCATAAGACAATGATGATTAGACAGAAGCTTGGTATAGATTTGTTTGCCTTGATGAGATTAATCTAGCATCAATAGCAATTCACAAATTGAAGGCTTGTAAGAGTGCAATACTTTAGCATGTTTTTTATCTGAGTTATGAGCTGCTAGAAAATAATGTCAGAACTCCAACTTTTTTAGGTTAAATATTCTTCTTCTCAAGATCTTTCCAATGCCATAAATAAATCACGATTTTGTGGCATGTATAGATTATTATGGCTTCGATAAGTTTTTATTTTTTGAATGTTTCTAATGAACTACCCTCAATCTTAAGCACCTTGTCGAGATCCCAAGTTTGGTCTGTACTCGTCCTAAGAAGAGGAATCTAGGGATAGCTGTAGTTGGACGGTAAGCTAGCAACATGACTAGGTAAATAGGGTCAATCAGTTAGCTGGACCGGTCTAAACCGGTTTGTTTTAGTCTTCATGTCATTTATGGTCCAAACACACTCACATTCACACTATTTTGCTCCCATTAGGTTTTTCTTGTTGAACCACAGTATTTCAACTATAAAATTATTAAAATTGGAGTTAGACCAATCTTTGATATAATTTATGAAGATTTTGAATTTGAATTTGAGCATTTTTTATCCAGAAAATGCATAAAAATTTATTTTTGATCAAATCGATTTTGTGATCCATATCAGTATGAGATCACTTACTTTGAATACTAGAAGTTATTTAGGAGGTCAATAGAGGTATAAAATTACGCTATTTCAATTATAAAATTATTAAAATTGGAGTTCTAACAATCCTTGAAATAATTTTTTAAGTTTTTGAATTTGAATTTGAGCATTTTTTTATCCAGAAAATGATGTAAAAAATACTTTTGGCCTTAATGATTCTGTAACCACATCAACATGCGATCACTTACTTTAAATACTTGAAGTTTTGGAGGTCAATAGAGGTAGAAAATTACATTTTATCTTAAAAATATTTTTTTGTAGAATGTTATCCACATGCTTGACATATTGTAGGAATTTATTTGTGGTTATGGGCTCACCTAGGACCCCCCTACACTTAGATAAGAGAAATTATTAGGTGTGGGCCATGGACTTTGTGAGCATCCAATGGGATGAAGTACATAGTTGTGTTCTTCATCTTTTTGACTGTCTGCACCTAATCCACACATAATTATTAGCTCCTAATAATTTTTCCTTGTGCAACCCTATATTGTTTGTTTGAGTTGGATCCGGTGGGCACAATTATATTACCCTTCAATTCCAACACACCCTATTCTTGTGCGGGCAAAGTACCACTTTCTTTAGAGAGCTTTTGCACTTTCTAATCTCTTTATTAATTGCAAAATTTAATCTTTCCTGAAAATCTAGATCAAGCTAACTAATGTAAATTCATTTCTTTTTATGGGCACTAGCAAGTCGACCTAAGAGGATTTTTATTTTTCTGAACCCATATGGTGGAAAGAAATCTGCACGAAAGATCTTCCACACCGAGATCAGGCCCCTACTTTTAGCCGCTAATATCATTTACACTTTGCAAGGTTAGCAAGTTTTTCAATATTTGGTACTTTTGTTTTTTATTTTTCTTGACTCTACTAAATATGCTCTCTCAACTAAATGACACGTGTGATTAATTTTTGCCTTCTCTCAGAGACTGAGTATCAGCTTCATGCCCAAGAACTAGCTTATAAATTGAATTTCCTGAACTACGACGGAATTGTTTGTGTCAGTGGAGATGGTGTTCTTGTGGAGGTTAGTAATGAATTTTTTAATTTGAACAATTTCAAATGAGCTTCGTATTTGGGGATCCCTTATGCCTCTAGCATTAAGTGTTATATTTGGCGTATAGTCTTAGGGGCCATTTGGTTTGATGAAAATTGAGTCTAAAGTATTTGAAATGCATCGGTTTTAGAACTTTTGGTGTTTGTTTTGTGAAAAGAAATGCAAGTAAAATTTTGGCAAATATCAAATTCACTACCATGTAGTTCTTTTTTAATGAATTTAAAACTTGCTTATTTTTTGCCAAATTCCAAAATACATCGCAAGCAAAGTATGCTATGTTTGCTTGCGACCGACAACTAACGTTGGACGGTGACCGCTGCTAGATGTAAGTCATTGTTGGTGTTGCCAAACGTCATTGTCACTTGATGTTGGTTGCTGCTAGGGGTGTAAACGAGTCGAGTCGAGTCGAGTAATTGCCTTATCAAGCCTGGCTCGTTTAACCCTTCATTAGCTCGAGCTCGAGCTCGATTAGTGGGATCGAGATCTACTCGTTTAGAAATTATCCAGCTCGAGCTCGACTCGAAAGCTCGAGCTCGTTTGAATGTACACAACTTTAACTTTTAATTAAAAAAAATTAAGTTGTAGAAGAAATATGGCATACAAAGATATTAATCCAACCAAACACTCTCAAACCAACAACATTCAATAGCAATGTTGTCGCTACAATGCCTTTTAAGCACAAACAAGAAAACAAAAGAAAAATTTCCATAAGGAAGTAACAATTTCCATCTTAAGGCTACTCTTACATCCGATTCTAAATCCTGGAAGATATCACCACTCTGCTTAACAAAAAGATCACAGCTTGCCTCCCGCTCCGTAGCACCATCACAGCCTCAGGCGACCTCGTCCCTCTCTCGTACCTTGACGGAATGCTCACGGGCCGCTCCAAACTGATGCAATGGAAGCAGGAGTTTACCGACCACCTCACTCACAAACTCAATCACCATCCTGGTCATCATGAAACACATACTCGAAGGCAGCTCTTACATGAAAATGGAAAAAATAAGGGAAGAAATAACCTGGAGTAGGTTGTAGTCGCGTGAGAGAGAGAGAGAGAGAGAGAGAGAGAGAGAGAGAGAGGGCCGAACCTCGGAGGGGTCTTTACGGGGCTCTATCTCAGCTCGGATGGGAGGACGACGGAGAGAGCGAGGGCAGGATGCGGCTAGGGCGTGACGAAGTGAAGAAGATTAAGAAAATGGGAGTGTGGCGGGCTAGGGTTTTTCAGCCGAATAAGATATAATAAGCTTTCAAATATTTTAAAAATAATAATATTATAAATATAATATAATTATTTTTTATTTTTAATTGAGTAGCTTGATAAGCTTTCGAGTCGAGTTGAGTTGAGCTCGAACTCGAGCTCGATTACAGGCTCGAGCTCGAGCTCGAAGCTCGATAAGCTCGGCTCGTGAGCTCGTTAACGAATCGAGTTCGAGCCGGCTCACGAGCCGGCTTGGCTCACTTACACCCCTAGTTGCTGCCACCGCAACTTGTCTCACTCCACCGACCGCCACTTTTGCTGTCAACCGTCATCGCTTTCGGCCGCCGCACGCCTCCCGCCAGCCACCACACCCTTATTATTTTAGTTTTACACTACATTCATTTTACTTTAAACCGCATTCATTTTATTTTAAACCAAATGAAAAAAAAAATTATAACTTTTATAGTTGTATTTATTCTGCATTCATCTAAACAGTTCACAACATTTCAAATATATTGTATTCCTTTTATACTAAATTCTAGTTTACTATGCATTCTTTTATTAGCAAACCAAATGTCCCCTTAGTTTAATTTTCTTTTTTTTCATTTCTATTTATTTATGCTAAACTTCTGCTGGACATGTTTTAGCTAGCACTCAAGTCCTTTTTTCCATTTTCTTTTCAAATCCATTTGATTGTTTAATATTTTCTTTTTGGTTAGGTGGTAAATGGTTTGCTTCAAAGAGAAGACTGGGATACTGCAATCAAGGTACCTCTTGGGATCATTCCCGCAGGTATGTTCATGAGATGCTAACCTGCAATGCAGCCTCATATTCCCAGAAAATCTACTCCTTTTATAAAGATTAAAAATCTTAATGTTCTTTCTTTTGCTCAACTTAGTTTATCCTTTTGTTCTCCGTCAATATATCATTAGTAGTTCATTTTATCTATTTCTCTGTGACTCTGCATATTCTTCCTCTTTTACTTTCTTTCATCATGTAATATAGTTTACTGGTTTTGATATTGTAGTTTATGGTAGAATGCATGAGAAATGATTCGTGCTTGTCCTTGACCATCATAATAAATGCAGGGACTGGAAATGGACTGGCAAAATCAATTTTGGATGCAGCTGGGGAAAATTATTCAATACAGAATGCTACTTTTGCTGTTATAAGAGGTCTTGTATCATTCTACTCAGACCTGGTCCCTCGAAGGCTGTTGCTTCTAAATCTTTCGTCATGTTCTTCATTTTTCAATCTTGCAGGACACAAAAGAGCTCTAGATGTTACGACAGTTTTGCAAGGAAATACAAAGTTTTTTAGCATCTTAATGCTTTCATGGGGTATGCAAAAACGCAGAGGAGAAATACGTAATAACAATTTTTTTTTATTGCTTAAGCACTCAGTCATTTTCATGGCTGTGCATTGAAGGCAATAATCTTTCCAAGGAAATATTGTCAGGTTTAGTTATGGAGTTGTTGAGCTTTAACGTATTCTCTAAATTTATGAAAATGGTACGTGCAGGATTAATAGCTGATATTGATATCGAGTCTGAGAAGTATAGATGGATGGGAGACACTCGTCTGGATTTCTACGTACGTAAATATTGTCCTATGTTGTCCTTTCGGAATTATATTTTTTTTTACCAGTTTGATAACCTTTCAAACCTTAATTTTAAGGCACAGTAGCAATGACAATAATAAAGAGCAAGAATGATTTTAACATTGACATAGAAAAAGCGTGAAGATGTTGCATTAAAAGTGGCTATAAGTTACATTAGGATAATTCATGACTTAGGCTTCATTTGGAACAGTTTTTTTACTTCTTTTTGAAGCAGCTTTTTAGTTAAAAAAATAAAATTTTGTACTAAAAAACAGTAAAAAAGCTGTCCCAAACGAAACCTTAATTTTACAAACAAGCATAGCATTGTCAAAGAGCACTTAACTATAGTTCCTTTGTTCAACTTTCATGCTAGCTTCACTATATGTTCATTTTCTCTTGTCTATTTTTCCCGCACAAGTTCTCTGTAAGACAATTTTTCACGTCTCTTGAATTTTAATGCTTTTCTTCTCCATACAAATACTCCTATACAAATGCAGTGTTGCATCTACCCAAGATCTTGGAGCTTAGTGGATCTCAAGATTGAGATATTATGCCCCTTGCCACCTTATGGCATGAGACTCCTTCTAAATATTTTCAGGCTGCAAGAGCTCTTGAATTGAATTTTTCTAGGTGACTTGTCAGTGAATTGACCGTCGTCCAAATTTGCATTCAAGCTCATCAAGGAAAGCATGTCAAGTAGCTTGTTATGTAATATTGATGAACTACTGCCTTTGTGTTACTGCAAGAGGAACTCATAGAGCTTTTTGAAGAAGATTTGTACCTGGACCTTGCCTTTAGATTATGTGGGCTCCGAAAATTCGGCCCCGGCCTTTGCCCGCGTGTTATTTTTCTTTGGCGAGGGAAGTTTTAACAGATTAAGTTTCGAGGTAAATTTTGAAAGGCAGATGAATTTGTAGATAAGACACTATCCAGAGATTCCGCCCTCATTTTGTGAGGACATTATGATCTGAGTTCTGGTTTCCTATAGGCACAAGCCCCTATAGTTAATTACCCCTCCCAATAACGAGAGAGAAATTTCAATTAAGGCTAGTCGTCGATCAGATACGTAGAGATACGTGGTATCTAGCATATAGTAGCAACATTGGGCTTAGGTATTTGGAAAGTTTGGATGTTTGGAAATTTGGGTAAAGATATTTGAGAATTTTGATATTTAAAGTAGAAATTTCACCATCTTACACTTAAAGTGGATGGTGGGGGAATGGATGATAGACCCGATCAAGATCCTATGGTTCCGTCTTCCCGGGCCATCATGGTCCCTGGTCTACTTAGTCAGAGGAGGTAGCCGACAAAACCTGACAGAAGGATCCTTGTCGGCAGCCATGGGTTGCTTCGTCCAATGGTACCTTGTTGACCTGGGGTGGGTATTTGCCTAAGGGAAAAAATTTGAATCCACCTTAACCAACAGAGGGCTTTGTGCTTTATCGATCATATCATATTGATTCATATCTCAAGGATTTGATGCCACTAAGGAGCGTATTGACTCTGGCCATAATCGGTATTTTATGGTGCCATTTGGCGGCATAACCACTCGGTTCAGAGGGCCCCGGGTCATAACCGTTTATCCTGTGGTGCCATTTGGCGGCAAAACCGTCGGTCAGAGGACACGTACCTCATCCTTACTGGCAGGAGATTGTTTGAGATTGGATCCTAATGATATTCTTGACTGGGCATTAGCTCTATGTGAGCTTAAGTAAATTTTAAATATTTGGATTTGAATGATTTTAGGATTTTTGGATTTTCTCGAGTATTTGGGTGGAGCTTGGAAGGCATTTGAAAGAATTTATGAACCCCTCCTGTTGAGATTTATATCCAACACAGCCATCATCGGGGTGACTTTGAGGTCATTTTCATTTGTTGATTGAATATCTGTTCGGATTGTAGTGCACTAACGAACTCCTGCTTTGTGTTTGTTGATGCTTTCATTCGTTGTAGTTGTTTGGCATTCGTTCGTGAATGGCATATAGTGCATAAGGCAGGCCTCCTACGACGATTTATAGAAGCTTGTGTTTGCTGTAATCCCTTTCGTATTTGTCCACAAATGACATATAGTGCATATAACAGATTTACTGTATGGGATCGTAGGTATTTGCATTTGCTATGTATCTTTCGCCTTTATTTACAGATAAATTGTTGCATCCACATTGGGGAATGACCACTTTTATTGCATGCATCTACATTACTGACTACGAGCAGGTTATTGAACTTGTCATCATATTAGTCTTTATTAGTCATGAACTAGCCATCATTAGCTACGAGCTAACTAGTACCAATCATGTTCTTCGTGGCTTCTTTCAGTGTGCTATGCTATTGGATCACTATCTCTTCCATATGATTGATACAAATGTCACGAATGATTGTCATTGTTTCTTCCATTTAGTCTTTGCTTGCAGGCAAGTTGTATCACAAGTTCATTTATTCGTTGATGTCTGTTTGAGTGCGCTGAAGGCTTTAAGTACTGCGGAAAAACTTCATGCTATCTTTCCTTGCCAACATGCCCTCTGAAAATATACTTTCATTCAACTATACATCATCCATTGATGCTTAATTGAGTAATTAGGATCATCATCTTTCATTCCACATTTTCCTTTTAATTTTCAAGTTCTAGTTCAGTTCACTACTGTTTATTTCATGTCAAATTCAATGTGCAAGTTCGATCCATGTCCAACTTCAAATCGAGTTCTTTGTAGTTTAAATGTCCACAAATTTGGTTGCAAGTTCAAGTCCATGTTCATTGTGCTTGACTCAAATCAAGTCCAAGTATGGTTTGCTATGTCATATTCAAAACCAAATTCAAGTTCAAGCTTAAATCATTTGAGTTAAATTCAAGTTCAAATTAATCGTTTAAATTTTATGTTATTTTATAATTTGTCCAAATTCAAGTCCAAGTACAAGTTCCAATCCGAGTTCAAGTTTAGTTTGTCCAAATTCTGTCCAAGTCCTTGAATCTTCAGTCAAAATTTAGGCAATCTCCCGACATCTCCCCCATTTAGGGGAAAACTACGAGAAACTGGGTTTTTCCCACCACGCTAAGAAAAGCGTGTATGGTAGGTGTCCTCGGCCGGGACACTGCAGCCATATTTTTTGTCCTCCACCACGCTAAGAAAGGCGTGTATGGGTCCTCGGTACCTATTGCAAAAGAAAAGCAGTTGTTTCCCTGCAAACAAGTACTTATATGTATCCCCACTTCGTAATACGCGTCACACCGGGTTCCCATCTCATCACACTAAGAAAAGCGTATATAGACGGTTTTCCAGTGCGCCACGAACGCCGAATAAGGGATTTTGGGTGATTACCCGTTTCGTCGAGAGCACCGCGACGAACTTCCTCTCACCACTATAAGAAAAGCGTGTTTAGGTGGTCGTTTTGTCGCGTTGCAAGCATCGAAAGTAGGTTCTCGGAGTTTTAGGGTTTAGGGATTATACCTTTGCATTCCGGCGAGTGGAGGGTACAAAAATGAAACTCTCTTATTTTATTTTATTTTTATTTTTTTTTTCTTTTTTTTTCTTTTCTTTCCTTCTCTTATTCTCCTTCACCCTTCTTCCTTTTATAACATTTTTTTTAGTAACAATAAATGCAAAACTAGCATTAACAATCAATCATAACAGTCAACACTAATAACAAAAGAAAGAGATAAGTTTAGACTTAAGCTAAACAATGACAACAGTGACGGTAAAACATAGGATTAAAGATAACCCTCCCTCTCGTTACATACACATATACATTTATTAATAACTGTAGAAATCTAATTATATTAGTCAATGACAATAGTTAATGAACTGATATGCAAACTAACGTGCTAGAAGATATTAACTAATTAACAGAAGTTATCATTCACAAAGATAAATAGTTGGGAAGAAAGTGGAGAAGCAGACTTCGATTGCCACGTTTGCTAATGGAATGTAAGGAGTTTCTTAGTGGCTTTTGAATATAGGAAAATGGGTTGGAGTATGGGTTTGATCTTGGGGAAAGCTTGTTACAGATTTTGAATTTATGAGTGGATTAGAGGAGGATTTATTGTGGGCTGATTTTGGGCTTGGTTAAGAGGTTGTAGAGGGCTATAAAAGACACCAAGAGAGAAATTTCAGCAAACAGTTTTAATGTGGAACAGAACAGAGGAAACCATGTGTAGCCAATCAGTGGATTTTTCTGGTGTGAAGGAGACAAATAAAGCTGCTGCTCACGTGAATGTGAGCAGGAGAGCAGTGGCTTGGAGACGCTACCTGACCATAGGTGTTTTGGCTTCCAGAGATCAAGTGAGTACTCTGTCACAGACTCTGTCTCCATTACTGGAAGGCGTTGTATTTAACTTATTCCAGCAAATCTGATGTTGAGGGAAGACTACCAAGGTAGAAAAGATGTAATTTTGGCTTTGGAAGCAGAAAGTGAATGATTTGATGGCCCAAGTTGTGATCTTTCAATAAGCTTTAAAGGCAAACCAGAGAACCTTGCTAAATAAAAGACTTGGACTTCAACAAGTGAAAGATTTCTCGAGGCCGTTTACTTTGGAAGTTTATCATGAGCACAAACAGAGAGCAAGAGAGGTTGATTAGTTTCCGATGTTCGCGTACTCTCCAAGCCAATTAGCCTCTGGTTTTCAGGTGTAGAAAACTTTAATTCATCCTCAATTTTTCATAGTACTGAATGGAAGAGAGCCTTATGGTTTCAGGCAGCAGATCCTTTGACAAAGCTTCCCGCAACAGATTTCACTTCAAAGAACTGACCTCAAGCTTCAAACGATGTTCTCCTCTTGAAAACGTTCGTTCTGCTATGACTTCTCCTGTTGCTACGGAATTGACAACCGGCCTTTGAAGAAGGATGATGCGGCTCACGTTAGTAGGAGAATTCTACCAGGGGCAACTTACCTTCCTAACAACCTTTAGCTATTTTCCACTACTTACTTTCTATTTCCTGCAATAGAGTACTAATACACCTTTTTTGCTGTTATACCTTTTTTTATACAGCACCTTGAGAATACATATACCATGGCAACAGGAATTGTACTCAGCTTTTTACAACAGAAATCAATACTACAGACACTGCCCCTTCTCCTTCTCTATTCCTCTGGTTTTTCCTTCTCAGTTTCTTTGTTTTTGCTAACGCTCTTTTCAGGTTCCAGTGGTCTCTCCGGCAGCTGTTCCGATCGTCGATCCACTTGCATCAGCTTATTTGGTATCAGAGCCAAGCGATTGGAAGGTAGGCATGACGGAGCGCGGCAAGGAACCAACCTCCGATGAGGTCGTGAGCTTAGAAAGTGTTTGGGCAAACCAAAACACTCTCCGGAATCAGCTGGAGACATTGTCCGCTGATGTCCAGAGATTGCATATTGAGATTCGCCGCGAGTTCAATCTCAATCGGGCGAGACCGCAGCTGCATCCCCCACACCGGAATGACTTTCCGGCCCCGCACACTATGCCGCGGAGGGGTATCAATCCAGGAAGGCAACCCAGGACAATGCCTACATTTCACCAGGAAATGTCAGATTCAGAGGAAGAGACAATAATGAATCCGGTAATGGATTTTGTAGAATCAGATGAAGAAGATGGTACTCTCCGCATCCCGCCTGAAAACCGTCAATACCGTCGTCCAGCAATGCCGCCTCCGAGACCGGGCGAATTTAAGATTAAAGTAGACGTTCCCTACTTTGATGGTCACCTACACATTGAAGACTATCTTGACTGGGAGAAAGCAGTCGAAAACTTCTTCGATTACATGGATATTGAACTTGATCGACAGGTGAAATACGTAGCATGTCGTTTACGTGGTGGTGCTAGTGCTTGGTGGGATCAGATCAGCCAAATCCGTCTACGCGAAGGCCGGACTCGGGTTCGCAGTTGGAACCGGATGAAACAGTTGCTCCGAGCTCAATTCTTACCGACAGATTTTGAACAAATCATGTACATTCGGTATCAGCATTGTGTGCAGGGTAGTCGATCAGTTAGTGAGTACACAGAAGAATTCAACCGACTGAGCGCCCAAAACAACTTGAATGAATCCAATAATCAGTTGGTCGCCCGATACATTGGTGGTCTTAAAGACAGCATCCAAGACAAACTAGAGCTTAATACCGTTTGGTCGTTGGCACAAGCCATCAATTTCGCATTCAAGGTGGAAATGCAACAGAGCAGGCTATCTAAAACACCTTCCACTCGTCGGCAATGGCAAGATTCAGCGGCTGGATCTAGTAAATTCTCCCCACAAACTGTGCGCAGCCCCCAGCCGCCCCTACTACCCACACCAACGACAACTACTGTCAATCCAGGAGGTGATCCGAAACTACCACTCAAAGCCCGACCCGCAGGTAAGGAGAATCCTTACGCTAAACCCTCCACACTTAAATGCTTTCGGTGTTTTCAGATTGGGCACAAGTCGAACGAATGTCCCCAACGACCCCAAGCTCACCTTGCGGAAGGTTCCGAAGAAGGGGAATTATGTGAGGCCGAAATCACAGGAGAATAAGAAATTGAGGATGTGGAAGCTGATGACGGCGAACCCTTGATATGCATTTTGGAAAAACTTTTATTGGCACCCCGACAGAGCTCGCCGTCTCAACGTCATGCTCTTTTCCGAACAAGATGCACCGTTAACGGTAAAGTTTGCGACCTGCTAATTGACAGTGGGTGTACTGAGAACATCATATCGCGGTCGGTCGTTCAAAGTCTACAGCTGAAGACAACCAAAAGTGCAAGTCCTTACAAAATAACTTGGGTTAAAAGGGGCATTGACATTGCAGTCACAGAATCCTGCAGAGTGACCTTCTCCATTGGAAAGCAATATGTCTGTGAAATAGTTTGCGATGTCCTGGATATGGACGTCTGTCACATTATTTTGGGGAGACCTTGGCAGTTCGATGCGGGTGCCATTTACGACTGCCGAGCCAATGTTTACACGTTGGAGTGGAAGGGACGACGGCTCCGCCTGCTTCCCCATTGTGATGCTCACGTCAAGGTTCAACCTCCTAAACAAGCAGCTATGCATCTAGTTACGGGTCGCAATTTGGTCCGCTGCTGGCAAGAACATTTACCCCTGTTCGCCCTTTTACTGGCCGAGTCCAATGCCGCTCCACAACAGCAATGTCCCAACAATGATATCAACCAATTGCTGCAGCAATACCGTGAACTCACACCGGATGAACTACCAGCTGAATTGCCTCCATTACGGGATATACAGCACTGTATAGACTTGACTCCGGGCGCCAGCTTACCGAACTTGCCACATTACCGTCTGAACCCCAAGGAGCAACAAATACTGCAAGGATTGATTGATGACCTGCTCGAAAAACAGTCTATCCAGCCGAGTATGAGTCCTTGTGCCGTCCCGGCTCTACTCGTTCCGAAGAAGGATGGAAGCTGGCGGATGTGCGTTGACAGTCGAGCAATTAATAAGATCACGGTCAAGTACAGGTTTCCGGTGCCTCGCATTGACGAACTATTAGATCAGCTATCGGGATCGTCCATTTTCTCTAAATTGGACCTTCGGAGCGGCTACCACCAAATCCGTATTCGTCCCGGCGACGAATGGAAAACGGCATTCAAGACGCCGCAGGGACTCTTCGAATGGAAAGTCATGCCCTTCGGGCTGTGCAATGCTCCGTCTACCTTCATGAGAATGATGAATGAGCTTCTAAAGCCATTTATGGGGAAATTCTGCATAGTATATTTCGATGATATACTAGTTTATAGCACAAATTGGCAAGATCATTTGACCCACTTGGCAGCTTTGTTTGATGTGCTGAAACAGCAACGGTTGTTCATCAACCTACCCAAGTGTGAGCTGGGTGTTTCCCAAGTTTACTTCTTAGGCTTCATTGTATCGGCAGATGGGGTATGCATGGACCCAAAAAAGATTGAAGCCATTATTGATTGGCCAACACCACGAACCTTTACAGAAATCAGGAGCTTCCACGGCTTAGCCAACTTTTACCGAAAGTTTATCAAAGACTTTAGTCTTATAATGGCACCCATTACGGACTCCCTCAAGTCCAAGACGTTTGATTGGACCGAGCCTCAACAGCAAGCATTTGAGCAGGTTAAAGCTGCCATCAGTTCGGCTTCAGTCCTCGCACTCCCCGACTTTGACAAGCCGTTTACAGTTGATACAGATGCCTCCGCTATTGGTGTTGGCGCCGTTCTTTCTCAGTCCGACAAGCCCGTTGCATTTTTAGTGAGAAATTGTCCGCCTCAAGACAGAAGTGGGCTGCTTATGAACAGGAACTTTATGCCATTGTGAGAGCACTCAAACAATGGGAGTAATATCTACTTCATCAAGATTTCATACTCTGCAGTGACAACAAGGCTCTCTCGTACATTAACAGCCAAAAGAACATTAATAGGATGCATGCGCGTTGGATAATGTTCTTACAGCGTTTTTCTTTTACAATTAGACACAAACCCGGCGTTAATAACCGGGTGGCCGATGCTTTGAGCCGGAAGAGAAGCTTATTGATCCAATTGCAAACGCAAATTACCGGTCTTGACTGTCTACGAGACCTATACGCGGATGATCCAGAATTTTGTAACATTTGGAAACAATGTCAATTAGCGCAACCGCCCGAAGACTACTCTATCCTCCATGGCTATTTGTTCAAAAAGAACTTACTATGCATACCAGTATCCTCATGGCGGCTGCAGCTGATCCGTGAAGCACACAGTGGGGCACTCGCAGCTCACGCAGGACATGATAATACCCTCCGGCAGTTACAGGTTCGTTTTTTTTGGCCACGTTTGAGACGTGTTGTCATTCGTTTTGTCGATAGCTGCCCCGTATGTCAAATGTACAAGGGAGGATCTCAAAACACGGGGTTATACATGCCTCTCCCGGTTCCGGACTCTATTTGGGAAGACTTAAGTTTGGACTTTGTACTTGGCTTGCCGCGAACAAAGAAAGGAAACGATTCCATAATGGTCGTCGTTGACAGATTTTCGAAGATGGCACACTTCGTTTCCTGCAAAAAAACGTCCAGTGCCGTGAACATTGCTCACTTATTCTTCACCGAAATTGTTAGACTCCACGGCGTCCCACGTAATTTGACGTCCGACCGCGACGTCAAATTTATCAGCCACTTTTGGAGGGAACTTTGGAAAAGATTGGGAACCGACATCTGCCTCAGCTCGGCATACCATCCACAATCGGATGGCCAAACGGAGGTAGTTAATCGCACGCTGGGTGCTATACTACGGTGCTTGGTCCAAGACCATCCGCGGCAATGGGAGGACCTTTTAAGCAAAGCCGAATTTGCTTACAACGCAATGACGAATCGAACTACAGGTAAAACTCCGTTTAGCATTGTTTACACAAAATCCCCTAACATCGCACTTGATGTTGCAATTATCCCCAAGTGCAAATCGGCCACGACAACTTCCTTTGCCGACGATTACTCCCAAATGCTCTCCGATGTGCGTCAACAAATTATCACTTCCAATGCCAAATACAAAGAAGCTGTAGACAAGCATCGTCGACAACGTCTATTCTCTGTAGGCGACTTGGTTTGGGTGCGTCTCCGCCGTGAGCGCTTCGCCCCGGGCACATACTCTAAACTCGCTCGCCGCAAAATCGGACCCGTGCCAATCATAGCTAAGATAAATGACAATGCCTACACTGTCACTTTACCACCTGATTGCATGACTTCTCCAACATTCAATGTTTCGGATATTTGGCCCTACTCTCCACCAGATGATGGGGTCATCACCGTCAGCTCGTCGGAGTCGAGCTCTTCCGATCCGGGGGAGGACTGATGCGGCTCACGTTAGTAGGAGAATTCTACCAGGGGCAACTTACCTTCCTAACAACCTTTAGCTATTTTCCACTACTTACTTTCTATTTCCTGCAATAGAGTACTAATACACCTTTTTTGCTGTTATACCTTTTTTTATACAGCACCTTGAGAATACATATACCATGGCAACAGGAATTGTACTCAGCTTTTTACAACAGAAATCAATACTACAGACACTGCCCCTTCTCCTTCTCTATTCCTCTGGTTTTTCCTTCTCTGTTTCTTTGTTTTTGCTAACGCTCTTTTCAGGTTCCAGTGGTCTCTCCGGTAGCTGTTCCGATCGTCGATCCACTTGCATCAAAGGACATGGGCTTCTCCACTGTTGAGTTCGGTTGGGGGATTGAAGTTGACGGAAGGCAAGAGCCTCTCGATTGAAGAGCTGTAGCCGTCTGGAGTGGGTTATGCAGCAAATCTGACCTTGAATTCGTGTAGGAGAAGCCAACGCCTACAGGAGACTCCACAAACAACAAATTTGCTTCTTCATTTTTATGAAGCCGAAGCCGGCATAGTAGGTTGCCTGCGATCCAATTTGGAGATTGGGTAGGGACATGAATGTCGGCCTGCTGCTATGGGTTTCAGTTTGTGTATAGGAGCAGGTACACAGACAGGAGACTCACGAATGGGAACAGGAAGCTGCTGTTGTGAGCTCCATCTTAGGCATTCGGCACGATAGGAGAAGAATCAGGAGAAGTGAGTTTTGGCTTGGGATGAAGAAGGATTCTTGAGGGGAGACCTGCGGGATTGGCCGTGATGTGGAGGAGATCAGGGAAACTCCAATGGAATGGCAAACACTTGTTTGCCGTTCTTGCTTTGCTCCAACTGACCATCATTTTTTACGCCATTTGATTGCGGATGAACAGTGTGACGCCAATATTGGCATTGGACTGTTCATCTGCGCCATTTTTTTATCTCTACCGAACTTTCGGAAGAAAGGAGCGAAAGAAGAGAACGACGGTTAACGGGCAAAAATGACGTTCAATTGGAGATGAATCACGGCATTTTTTTGTTTCACTGCATTTTGGAGTGAAAAATGAGATTTTCGGTTGGAGATGCCCTCAGGTGCATGGGAGGATTTTAGGAATTGTGTTGTGAGAGCTCTCGAATTCCCAGCAGAACTTGAACGAATGAGCTCTCTTTTGTTTTAACGAGGAGGGGTCTTGCATTTAACGAGGCATGCAACGTCCAATGTGAGAATTATTTCAGCGGGATTCGAGGGATCCTCTCAGAGATTTGCACAGAGAGATTCGACTCATCTGTGTCGATCTCGTCGAATATAGATATTTGACAAATTGGTAGTGTATTTAGGGTATTGCCGATGTTCCGGTCACAATGACGCAGTCCGTTTTGAGATCAGACATCGTTTGGACGACACTAAGGCCTAATTCCCTCGAAATGCATGTTATTGTATTAGGGCTCTCGTCGGTCACGACATAATTTTAATTGGGCAAATTGATAGTTAATTTAGAGTGTTGACGGTGTTTCAGATGCACTGACGAAGTCCGTTCATCAATCAGACATCATTCAGATGACGCCAAGGCCTAGTTTTCTCAAAATAGGCGTGCTTTGCCTTTATGTTCATATCGACCCCCTTGCATGCCCCTCGATTTGTTAAATTGAATGTCATCATTAGGTATTCTGAGATATTTGGGATGTTTCGATCGCAAAGACGCAGTCTGTTTTGTGATCGGACTTCGTTTGGGCAATCTCAAGGCCTCTTTCCTTGGTATGCGTGTTTTTCCTCGAGATTCTTGCAACCACCCCGAATGATCCAAATTGAATATAGAAAATGTGGTTCTTAAGTATTTGTGTTATGTCAATTGTAATGGAGAAATCTGTTTTGCGAACGGACATCATTTGGAGAGCGACGAGGCCAATTTTCCTTGAAATTTGTGATATTGCCTCGGTATACGTGTCACCAATACAAATGCTTCAAATTGAATAAAAATATATTGTTTTCAAAGGTTGACAATATTCCAGACGCAACGACGAAGTCTGTTTGTCGATCCGACATCGTTTGATCAGCCTCGCGCCTTAATTTCGGGTGTCGGTCGTCCCATTTGACCGATCTTGTCCGATTCAATTGCGAGGGGCCTCGTCCCAGCAGAATTCAGTGCTTGATCACAATGATACCATTCGTTTAGCATTTGGAGGTAATTTGACCCCTTAAGTGATGCATTTCGTCAATGCACGCATTGCTTAAATCATCATTTTCGCCTCTTTTCGCATGGTTTTATGTGTAGGGGTCAACAAATTAACAAGTAGACTATAGAAGACCTAGAGGAGAAATACAAACCAGAAAACGAAGAATAGAAAATGTATCTGTTGCAATAATATTTTGATAGGAAACAATAGCCAAAACAGAGGACACGGTGCTAAATTTCAGAAAAATCGGCAAAGTACTAGGCAGTTTTTTAAGGATTATGTAAAGAGATAGCAAGGGCGGGCACTTTGGATTAAGTAAGAGATGAGAAGAAACAACCCGATACAATGTATCTTCAATTCGAGAAGAAGATTTAGCTCTCCAATCTCTAGCCAATGACTAGAGCCCAAATCCAAAGCAGAGATCCCAAATTTCAGATTAAATTTAAGATAAAAACCTAACCCTAGCATGAAGAAATTAGTTTAAGCAAAAATACTATTCATTAATCCCTAAACAGCCTTTAATTTTGATTTTTTTCTCCTAATCCATTACCACAATTAATGTGTGGGCCTCAGCCCTGTTTCCGCCCATCCAGGCGTCCGCCCCGCCTTCTGGGCGAGATTTTTCCCGCCTCCTGTACACGTGAACCGGTCCAGGAGGGACCCATTCAGCCGGCCCTTGGGCCGGTCTAACATATTTCCTTTTTGTATTTCATTAACATTACATTATAAAGAGAGGGTGTATATATACGTAATGTTAGTTTTGTGTGGAATCTGATTGTGTTGATCAATCGGGTTGTGCTGTTGTCTTGGACCTCAATTCAATTGTTCGAGCTCGCCAGATTCCTCTCCCAGCTCCATACATGGAACTTTTTTGTATAACCGTATAGCGCTATGGCGTTGTGTACCCAAGCGCTACGATGCTGTAATGTTTGGTTGGAGGTAGGCAGAGTGGAATGACACGACGCTTACCTTAGTGCTGCGGCATTATGACTCAGGCATGTGCCAAAGAGTGAAGCCCTGCGACACTCCAGATCATGGCGTTACAGTTTTGTCAGACAAACTGGAGACAGGGAGTGGAGCTCCGCAACGCTCAGATACTGACTAACAATTTTTCTTTCTGTTTTTCATGAAAGGTTGCGTCCTTTGGTTGTTTTATTGTGCATCTCTATGTTCTTGTAAGAGGGTGAAGAGATATAAGGTGAGAGTGAGAGAGAAGAGAGTTATGTATTAGTTCGCCCAAATTTTCATATTTAATTCCTTGGTGTGGTGTGGCTCTGTGATTTTTTCTTGGTTTTGGGTTTTTCCATGTTAAATTCTGGTGTTTTTTTTTTCTTTTTGCTCTATTTTCTCTTTCTTGTTTTATGTTCGCAGTGTGATTTACTTCACAACACATAACAACTATAGACAAAAGCAGTAGCAAGCATAATTATGCTGGTGACGAACGATTGAGATAACAGAGTTTGTTAGGAGTGAATAATGAGGATTAACTTTGAAAAAGATTGCTGAATATACTAGAAAGGGTTGCTGAATATTCTGCATAGTGGATGAAGTTGATATAATGAAAAGGCTATTTATCATGTGATTAGTTATCTCCGCCCTGTAAATTAATGATCCGAAGGTTGGAGTGTTAATTTGTCTCCGAGTAGTGTAAATTTGGATGGAGAGAGTGGTTTGGTGAGAAGATTTGCCGCTTGATCCTTAGAATCAATGTGATGCATAATAATTTCATTTGAGTGCATGTGATCTCTAATAAAATGATAATCAATCTCTATATGCTTTGTGTGCGCATAAAAAGACCGAATTGTTTGCCAATGCTAGCGTTGAAGTGTTGTCATAATGAAATGGTGTAGGAGAGGAGAGTGGGATATGGAAATCTTGTAACTAGCGGCAAAGCTAGACAATGTCAGGAGCACGATATTTAACTTCAATGGATGATTTGGTTAACAGTCTAAGAGATAAGAGTGCCACCCAAGTATGTTCAACAACCAGTTGTATACTTCCTATCGATAGGATTGGAGGCCCAACCTGAATTTGCATAAGAATGAAGGGTAAGAGTGCCTCTAATGATATTGGAAGTGCCAAATGAATGGTGCTCTTAATGCAGTGAAGTAGACGTTTGAGTTGTTGATAGTGTTTGTTGAGGGGTTGATGCATAAACAAATGCAATTGATTTGTAGCAAAAGCAATATCTAGACAGGTTATGATGAGATATTGGAGAGAGCCTGCAATTTGGCAAAAAACAATGGGGTTATGAAAGGGTTGATCAGCATCCGTGGTGGTCAAGGGTTTAAGAGACATGGGAGTAACAACGGGCTTGCATTCTGCTTGACCAAATATGCTTAGAAGTTCCTGAGCATATTGTTTTTGATGTAGGAAATAGCCTACAGCAGTTGAAACTATCTGAATGCCAAGAAAGAAATAAGTCGGACCCACGGTTTTGAGTGAGAATTTATGTTGAAGAGCTGAAATAGTTTTGTGAAGAAATGGAGGGTTGCTTCCAATGATACGAATATTATCAACATAGAGAAGAAGATACGCAAATATGTCATTTTGAGAGCAAAGAAGAAGTGATGGGTCATACTGTCATAGATGCTAAAGTGGAAGCCACAAGATTTAAGAAAGTTGGAAAATGTTTCAAACCATTGACGAGGATCTTGTTTTTGCCCATAAATAGCTTTATGTAGCTTGCAAATATAATTATGATGAAATTGATCAACAAAACCTTGTGATTGATACATGTAAATGAAGAGTAAAATGGAGAAGGGCGTTGGAGACATCAAGTTGAATGACTGATCAATTATTGTGGGGAGCAACAATTAAGAGAAGGCTAATTGTACGCTTTTTAGCAATAGGACTAAAAGTTTCTGAGTAATCAAAATCATATTGTATTTGAAACCTTGAGCTATCAAGCGAGCTTTATGGCGATCGTAATGCCATCAGGATTGAATTTAGTTCAATATGTCCAACGACATCCAAGAATATTTTGGTGAGAGGGTGGAGGAATAAAAGGCCGAGTACCTTTACACTGAAGTGCTGTAAATTCAGCAAACATTGCATGGCTCCATTCAAGAGATTTGGAAGCTTGAGAGAAGGATGTTGGGGTGGGTAGGGATGAAGTGTGAGTTGCCAAGGTGAAAATGGTTTTGGGCTTCAGGTTGCCAGCTTTGGAGCAAGTTACCATTGTAGGTATTGTAGTGGAAGCTTTAGAAATTATGGTGGAAGTAGGCAGTAGCATTAGTGGGAATGGCTGGACAAGTAATACTAGTAGAGAAGATGATGAATTGGATTTGGAAGGGAAAGTAGTTTCTTGAAATGTAACATGTTACGAGGTTAGTATTTTGTCGGTTTTGGGGTTGTAGTAGCGATATCTTTTATGGGAGGAGAAATACACAAGAAAGATGCATTCGGCGGAGCGAGGAGCAAGTTTATTTGCTGCTAGTGGCTGCGTCCATGAAAAACACAAGCATCCAAAAGTTTTGAGATGAGAAGAAGATGGAAAGCTGTTGTGGAGTACCTTAAGAGGGAATTTGTTGGCATTAGATTTGGAGGGGAGATGATTTATAATGTAAACAACAATGTTTAATGCTTCAAGCCATAAAGTAGAGGGAAGAACAGCAACATGGAGAAGAGTTCAAGTTTTAATAATATGATGATGTTTGCATTCAGTTATGCCTTTTTATTCTGAACTATGAGGACAATTTAGTTGGTGTATTATCCATGAAAGAAAGTTTTGTAATTGATGAGAGTTGTAGTCTCTGCCAACATCTTATCTTAATATTTTGATTTTAATTTGAAAGAAGTTTTCAACCATAGTGCCAAAGTAAATGAATTTGTATGAGGTTTCAGCTTTTGTTATGTTGGGGATGAGTAGGAGTAAGCACTACAATGATGAAACAAGCAAGAAAATAAAAGCAATAAAAAATAAAGGGCACAAGCATTTAACATGGAAAAATTAAAACTAGGAAAAAATCCACAGCGCTCCACACCACACCAAGAAATCTACTATGAAAATTGGGAGAAATAAGTAAAGATTTCTCTTCTCTCTCACTCTCTTCTTGCTTCTCTTCTCACATGCACCGTTCTCAATGTCTAACAACTCAAAATACAAAAGAAAGCTGAGTAAATAGCTCTAAAGGACACAACTCTTCATAAAAACGAGAAAGAGATCCGTTCAGTCTATCTCGTAGTGCTGCGGCGCTCAAGCCTCTGTTTGATGACATTGCGATGCTCAAACTCGCAGTGATGCGGCGACGAACTTGTAGCCATATTGCGTCAAATCCAGAGCATTGTGGCACACTGCTATCTCTCAATTAGCACTGTTGCGTTCGGGACACATCACCGGGGCGCTCGGGTATACAGCCTTGGGGTGCTTGGGTACATAGTGTCGGTCATTGTACAAAAAAAAAAAATCAGACACAAAGCTCCCGAACCCAAGTAGGGGGTAAAACCCCCCGCACCTCCCAACAAACACAACAAACTTGCGGTATGAGGTAATAGAATAACCCGATTGATTAACACAATCAGATTCCACACATAACATACTATGCATTGGAAATAACCAAGAAAATTTGGAGAAATCATCCACAAATAGAACATAATATTTGTATCTATTAAATAAAGAAACTAGGGAATGTCCCCATACATCAGTGTGGATAAGTTCTGAAGGCCTAGAAGTATTACAGTTTTTAGTAGAGACAAGAATTGCATTGAAGAATAATAGAGGAAGTAGGGATAACTTTAAAATTCTTCGCCAATGAGAAGAGGATAGAGTGATGTGGATGATCGAGACGAGCATGCTAGAGAGAGAGGTTGCTAGGTTGAGTTGAGAGGGCTGAGGTAGATGTATTGGAGGTGATATGCTGCAGTGGGTTGAGACCATTAGTGCTGTGACTTTGGAGAAGAACTTGATTGGTCAAGGCATCCTTAATTATGAAACCAGTGGCATCAAAAGAGATGGAGTAGTTAATTGTCAGTAGTTAATTTGTGTATAGATAGTAAGTTATGTGAGAGAGAGAGAACATGGAGGAGATTATTTAGGAGAAGCTTATGATGAGATTTAAGAGTGGGCAAGTTGCCTTGACCACTATTAGATATTGGAAGAGAAGTGTTGTCTCTGGTAATTGAATGTGAGCCAGTATAAGGGTGGAGTGTTGTTGTTGATGAATGTCTCCAGTTAGATGTGCGGAAGCCCTTGAATCCAGAAGTCTAGACTTTGGTGCATACTGCTGATATGAAATAAGTCCAGTAGCTGTGGTTAAATGGAGCATTAAATTGCATATTACAATGATGCCAACAATTGATTGTTGTGTGCCCGACCTTAAAGCATATTTGATAGATGGGGTGTGGGGTAGAAGAAGAGTAGCCGCCACGAGAGAGCATAATTTCGGCCATGGCTAGGACGATAGAATCTCCTTCGAGTTGCAGTAAAAGCTATTATGGGATTGATGGGGGAAATGTGTTTGATATTATCATTTTTATATTGATTTTTTCTTTACACAATAGATAATAGAGATCATCAAGAATAATTAGAGTGAGTTTGGTGCGATAGTAGTCTTAAAGGCTTGGTAGGTTTGAGGTAGACTATTAGAATGATGTCTTCATGTAAGAACCAGGTTAGCTTGTTCATCTAATCCGGCTCTTACTAACTTGATGGATGAAACAAAAGACTGAACGGGCTGAACGCGAGCATGGATTGGGGCTGGCGGGTTCGAATTGTGTATTTGAACAACGGATTGCATGCAGGAGTGAGAGGAAGCGACTCCTCGTGAGTAATGACTTTGATTCAATCACTCCAGTGGAATCAAATAAACGAACAAAAGCTTCAGTCGAAGGAAACCGACCAAGAGAAAGGATGAGAAGAAGGAATGTTTGTTCATAGATTCTTTTCGTTTATGTGCAAATCATTTCATGATTTCTTTTATATAAACTGAGAGGAATGCCTTCTTTAAAGGTAAAGGAAGGAATTATGAGAGAAATCGAAGGAAATTTAGAGAGAAGAAAATTTTTGGAAGGACGAAACAACTGTTTCCATTTTTGACGACGGAGGAAAAAAGTAAGTGGAAGATGAAAATGAATAAATGTTATTTGAAAAGGAATATGTTATTTGAGAAATATGTATAAAATATTTTTTCTATCATATGAAATGAAAATGATATATATATTAACTGCAAAAGAAAGACATTTGAATATTATTATTTTTATATAAAATTTTTATGCTACAAGTATGATTATCCACTGAGTTTATTTTGTAAACTCAAACTGTTAAACTAAAATTTTCAGGTAAGCCTCCTGATAAGTAGAAATGATTGAAAGAGAGGAATATGTCTACAGAAGGAGCAATTATTAGGTCCTTTCACTGGATGTAGAGGAAGGTTCGGTTTTAGGCAAAAATAGGTCAAAAAGTGCAAATACCGAGTTTTTTGAAAAAACTCGGTATTTTTTCAAAAAACTCGGTATTTGCACTTTTTGAGGCAAAACCGAATCTTCCTCTAGGTCCTTGCACTGGACCAAATAAAAGTTCCTACATAAGACGGTGATCAAACGAGAGCAGGTCAAATATGGTTAATGTAAATATTCAAATGTGTAAGTTGTATTAGTGACTCTTCAATATTTATAAGTGATGTAGTTGACATATTGTTTTTTTTTTTTATTTGAATGAAATGTTTTAACCGTTCAACTGTTTGTTCTCGCCTCGTTAATTTGAGTCTCCGAGCCGGGTTGTGACACTTCAGGATCAATGTTTTAATGACCATATTCTCTACAAGAGATTTAATGGTGGAGAGATATTAAGACATGGTGAGGTCATTCATGGTAATGTTGTGGAGTTTGTTTTTGAGTTGAATGACTCGGGCACGATTTGTTGGTTGAAGACGTTTCTTAAGATAGTTCAAATTTCATGCCAAATGGATAGATTGAATGCATAGGGTAAGATAGAAGAGGAGATGGTGGAGTATAAGGCGGTTAAAACATTTTGATTAAGAAGATGCCAAGTGTTAAATGCAAAGTTTGGTTGGATATCTCCAACGGCTGAGATAAGTTGTTTGGATGGACAATGAGTGGCACCAGTTAGGTAGCCATCAAATCTATTGCTGAAAGTAATTTCAGTATTTGTAATCTCCAAATAGGATACTTTTTAGTGGTGAGATGAGTTTGGAATATGTTTTTGATGTTGGATATAATAAATTTTGAGGAGGTAATAGAAGTTTCAACTAGAACATGGAGTTTCGATTGAGAAGGTGTTGGTGATTTCGCAGATGATGTTGCTGAGCTCACCATGTAAAGAATGCAGAGAGATAGGAATGAGAAGAGATGCGATTAAGCTAGGACCATGAATAAGATTTGTACCTGGAGCTTGCCCTTTAGATTAACGAGGAGAGTATACAAGACCTAGAGGAAAAATACAGACCAGAAAACGAAGAATAAAAAAGGGTAGCTGCTGCAGTAATATTTCCTTGTATTTCATCAACATTACATTGTAAAGAGAGGGTGTATATATACATAAGAGCTGTAGACAAAAGTTGTTGCAAGCAGAACTATGTTGGTGATGAACGGTTGAGATGATAGAGTTTGTTAGGAGTGAATGATGAGAACTAACTCTTAAAAAGATTGCTGAATATACTGAGAAGGGTTGCAGAATATTCTGCATAGGGGATGAGTAGATATTATGAAAAATCTGCTTACTTAACATGTGATCAGTTATCACCTTGAACTGCAGATCAATGAATCATGCTCTCCACCTTTTTTCCATCTCAACACGGTGAAGTAAAAGGAACAAAAGAATGAAAAGGAATGATAAAGGGAAATAATGAGGGGAGGGGGAGGTGGTGCGGGGTGCACTTTTCCAAAATTGTCAAATTTAGTTTATAATTAAGAATTCATACATTATCTTGTTTGAAAATTTGACACCAAGATAGTAGAAAAAATGTTTTTCTTTGAGTGATTGGTTGCTTATGTGTGAGGCTTTTGTGGGATTCCTCCACAAAGCAATGCTCTAATTACTGCTATCTATGTGTCTTTTTCTTAGTTGTCCGGGTAATAAAATCAGTGTTATTTACATTTAGAAACCATTTTAATTTTCTCAGGTACTCACTAAAAGTAAAGCCAATTCTAAAGTCTTAACTGTTGGTGTTTTTGAACTAAAAAATGCTAAATTTTTCAATGAGATGAGACTGATAACCTCTGATGATTATACTGATTGTTCCTGATTTGCACTTTGGTACTGATAATATTTCTGGATTTGTGAATTACTGATTAAAATTTTTAGCAGACCAAGGTAATGGACTTATTTCTAATATTTCTGTTGACCAGTGCATTCTGAGAGTAATGAAGTTGCGTAAATACCATGGTAATATTGAGTATGTACCCGCTCCTGGACATGAATCCTTTGGTAAACCAAAGAACGAAAGAGAAGCCATTGCTAGTAATATTGAGATATCTAAACAAGGACGAGATGGAGATGCAGCCGTCTTGCATGGCTACCAGGGCCCTAATTGTTGTTTTGATGATTCAGTTTGGAGGTTCCTGGAAGGCCCCTTTATATCAATTATGCTGGTCAATGTGCCCTGGGTTGTTAAAGACGCAATGCCAGCTCCTGAAGCGAAGGTATTTAATTGTCAAAAGTATTTCATTTACCCTAACCACACCCTATAGGGTAGCTAACATACTGGTGGGCTTAATCTGCATTATGGATTTTGCATTGAAGCGTTTACTGGCAATGTAGATTATAGGTTGAAATTATTATTGTTTACTCCTGTTGTGATATCTTTGCAGTTTTCTGATGGCTTTCTAGACTTAGTCTTGATCAAGGATTGCCCCAAATCTGCTCTTGCTTCAATATTGTTGAAGACAGGAAATGGAAGCCATGTAAAATCACCATATGTGATGTATCTCAAGGTAAGTTAAAGTTTTGTTTCAGCTTCAATTTTACTGCAGCTCATCTTCTTCTCTGAAAAGTATTCTTTTCTGATCTTTCAATGCCATTTGGAATTCATATTACTGTTTCAGGTGAAAGCATTTAGGCTGGTTCCAGGCAACCGTGTGGGGGATTCTTCAAAGGGTGGTATCGTCGACGTTGATGGTGAAGTTGTAGCAAGGGGAGAGGGAGTTTACATGTGCGGCCAAGAAAGGGATCCAATGTCTTACGGACCTCCGATCTTACTAACGGTCGATAAGGGTCTGGCAACGGTCTTTTCTTCAAGATGATCGGTAACTGTTCATTCACTTGTACATAAATTTCCTCTAATCCTTCTCCATTTTATTAGTTTTGTAGAGTACACGCAAAACCTGAATTTTTTAAATTTGAAAAGAAATAACAATTTAAATAGTAACTTCCCGTTTCCCTTATTTTATTGTGCTAGAAAAAATAGTCAAAAGAAACCATGGAGCAATTTTTGTTATTTCTCTCTTTATTGATCCTTATTTCAATTCCACAATCTCAAACTTGAGTGAGCATAGTTTTGGGTTGGTTGACCTTGTCTATAATCCAATAAGGGGGTTCACATTGCTATATTGGGAGTATTTGTTGTTCAATTTAGCGGCGGAGCTAAAAAATTTATTGAGTTGGTGATTAAATTAATTTTTTTAAAAAAATTTCTCAACTTTTTTTCATCAGGGCTTGGGATTGATATAGGCAGTTTTAAATTTTATTTTATTTTTTTTCAATTATTATCCTAAAAGATAAAATATTAAATGCAAGATAATAAAAAAATTATAATGTATACCGTTCACTCTTTATATTTTGAAAGAATTGAATGATGACTTCATTATCAATATAATTTAATTTTTTTTTCAATATAAGCGATTAACATATAATTTAGCCATTGACCTCCAAGTCTATTTCACAATTGATTTTTTAATAATATTCATGAAAAAAAAATATTTTTTTGATGACTGATGTTGCAACATATAACACTAATGTCAATTCCTAATGTCAATTCCAATAGTTTAAAAACAAGAGAATATGTAATATCATTCCTACTATGGTTCATTTTCTCAGCAAGGCTTCCTGTATCATTTAATGAACAAAATTGATCATCAAATCATATATCCATAATATAAGTATTCAATTGATTTTCAAGAATCTTCTGATAAAAAGGAGTAAAATCAAATGGATAAAATTGCATCATTCTAATCAACTTGTCTTTGTCGAATGCATAAAATGTATTATTAGCTAGGATTCAAACATGCAATTAACAAAAGTAGCTCATTTGCTTGTATAAAATGATAGTTCAATTATTGAAGTTGCATATCAATAACCTTATAAATAATTTCAACCTAAAAATAATATAAATTTGTTATATATGGAGCTAGGGGTGTTAATTTCGGGTCACAGGTCGGGTTCGGGTCGAACCCGGAACTGACCCGGGTTCAATCGGGTCGACCCTAACCCAACCCGGGTAGGCAAACGGGTCGAAATCCTGGACCCGAACCCGACCCGCTTCGAGTTCGGGTCAACCCGACATGACCCAGGCAGCGGCGCTGGTTCGCGATTTCGCAGCACCAGCGGGTTCAGCACTTCGGCGGACAGCGGTTCGTAGCGTTAGCGGCGCGGCGGGCTAGCGCATAGCTGGCAGTTCCGCGCGGGCACGGGTAGCGGCAGTGGCACGGCGGCCGGCGGCAGCGGCGCGGCGAACCAGCGGCAGCGGCAGTTCCGCATGGGCAGCGACACGGCGGCGGGCCAGCGGCAATTCCGCGCGGGCAGCGATAGTGGCTGCCAGCCTGCCAGACGCGACGCACGATGCGACTCGCGAAGCGATGCGTGGTCAGGCTTAGATTCCGCGCGGGCAGCTTCGGTCAGCCCCGGTCAGGGCGGGCAGCGGGTCATTCCGGGTCATTTTCGGGTTTCCGGGTCAACCCGAACCCGAACCCGACCCGGTTCGAGTTCGGGTTGACCCGAACCCAAAATTTTCAGGTCGGGTCCGGGTCGGGTTTTCGTGTCGTGTCAAATATTGACAGCCCTATATGGAGCTCTACGATGAGGTTGGCCATGAGCAATCTATTTATCATCCATATGTGAAATATTTATTTTTTTGTTGCTCACAAAATAAAGTTGCTTTACTGATGAAGTCTGCACATTATTATCTTTCATATCTTGTAGTTTTATTTTACATATATAAATCAAAGACTTAGAATTTGCAATTGTTCTCTTCTTTTCAAAGCTTGTGATAGTTCAATAGTGATAGCAAATACATATTTCATCAAATATAGGCAAAAAGAAAATTCAAAAGTTTATACTTATTCCAATAATGCATATGCCTCACCTCTTTGTTCTGAGCTCACATCATCTTTTAAAATAATTTCTAGAACATCAATTACTGCCAAGAACATTGTGATCAGCCTTATAATTGATTCATAATATGAACCCCATTGTGTATCACCTGCACGCATAAGGGTTATTTCTTAATTCAACTCTCGACTTATTATTAGCTCTTCACTTTGCAATTCATTTAATGTCTTCTCTCATTGCATATCTCGAAGCTGATTACGACGCTTACATGAAACATTAATAATATTCATTACATTTGCAATTATAGTAACTAACAAAGTAATTTGAACATGATTTTTCTCCATTAATACCAATGCTAGCTGAAGCTAATGTGAGAAGCAATGAATGTGATGTGCTGATTTATTTTTATTCAGAAATCTAGCATTTAAATCACTAAACTCTCCTCTCATATTGCTAGCACTATCAAAACATTTACCACACATTCTAAAAATGCTCAATCCATAAGTTGAAAAGTGTTTTTCAATTGCAATTTTGAGACTACTTGTTGTTGTATCTAGAACATGAGCAATGCCAAAAAATGCTTAATTATCTGGCTTTTTTGTTAACAAAGTGCATTATAGTTGTCATTTGCTCTTTTGCGGACGTGTCACGCGATTCATTAACTAAAATTGAGAAACAACTGCCACCAATCTCCTCAGTTAAGAACTTAGTAATTGTAGTGGATGTAGTTCTTGTGATATCTTTCTGAATATCATGTGCAATTAATTTTAAATTTTCAAGTGCATTCTTCTATATCACAACTTGTATGCCTTTGTTATGTTAAGCCAAAAACTGCACCAGCCCAAGAAAATTATCCTTTTTTTATTTAGAAGACTCGTTATGGCCATAAAAACCAATCATCGTCTTAAAAGAAATTGCATGCAATCTACAGAAGTATTAAGTCACATATGATAGGCAACTACATCATGATTTGATTATTTTTGGAAGACAAAATCAATATGCTGACTTTGTTTCATCAAGTCCTCACAGTTTCGTCTAACATTATTATGAACACTATTATGGCTTTCCACATGAAGGTCAATTTTTTTTTTCAATTTAAAAATCATTTTTGATAAATGCCTCTTCATCTTTGTTGCCCCTGTCATGTCCCAAGATCTAACTTGGAAGAATTATTCAGTCGATCCTTTAAATCAATCTTCTATCAGAGCTATCTATAGTCATCAATCAATGATAAACAATATAACCGAATTTAGAATTTAAAACATCAATATAAACATTCTATTTATTCCCCAAAAGTTCATTTACAATACTTAGGAACTTCAACGAAATCACAAATCCATCTAGTCATGAGTACAAAATAATAACTACTAAAAGAATATAAACCTGAACAATCTTGATTAACCTCACAGTCCTGCTCCTTTGCTCTGACCTGAAATCATTAATCACATATAATGAGCTTAAAAAGCCCAACAGGTCACCAAATATCTACAACTGAAATCAAAGCACGGTACGGAAGCAATATGCATGTCAATCAGTCAAAACATAGCAGTCACTTGCATATGATCATTGAGTCAATGTAGAAGCAGAAATCAATGCATAAACAGTAATCAGTACATAAATGGTAGTCAATACAGAAACAGTTGAATCCACAATCATCAGCGATAGAATCAGTGAATAGTAGAAAAACCCATAAAGCTCAATGAACCAATACGTGCCTCAAATCCAATAATCAATAGTATTCCAAATAGTAAACCTTAGATATTGTAACCTGCTAGCGAAAGATAAAGTTTTTGCTTTCCACCTAGATAGCTTATGAATAATAACCTCCACAAGACCAGCAAAATCTACAAAGTCTTATAATATTTTATTTATTTGCTCGACAGACGGCCATAAGCCTTTATCTATGAATCATTCTAGATTATAAGAAATATTAGCATCCATAGATGGGCATCCATTTCAGTATATCACCCACTCTATCGCTGATACAATCTCTCTTAAAATTGCCATATTATAGACTCTACAACATTAGAATTAGTAACTTCTTCTCATAAAAAAAGAAGAAAAAGATAGGCTCTACAACGTTGCTTGGCTACAATCCTAGCACAGGTTTGAATAATTTTGAAATATTAGCATGCTTGATTTGTTCACATTCTATTGAAATAATTCTCTCTTATCTCTATTAAAATATGTTGTATATATTACTGTTTGATAAGTATATGCGTGATTGTGGAGAGTTGAATTAAATAACATTGACATCATAATTCCTATGTTATCTTGTTATGCACTCAAATAGGAAAAAAAAAAACAATTTACAAAATTTTTTATAAAGAAATGCTTCTCAATATGTTATTTATTAATCTGTGTCTAACTGATCTCATTCGGATAGAAATCCTATGAAGAATTCCCCATATAATTGTTCCTCACTAACATTAATTTCCAATTATAAGCCTAATTCACGTTCTAACTGATCTTATTTGTTCTCAAGATGTTGATTAATGCTATACTAACTAGTAAGGTTCTGAAAATCGGACCGGTACCGGACAACGAACCGGAAATAGTTAGACCGGTTAAATCGGGCCGAACCGGATACTGTATATATAAAGTTACTGGAAACTGTATAAATAAATATGTAATTAAATGTATAAATATATAATTAAAAGTATAAAAAATAAATAAAAATTAAATATTATTAACAAAAAAATAAAAAAAAGTATTATTCATATTATTTAAATTAGTTTAAAAACTCATTAAGTTGCCCGGTATATTGGAATTCTGCCCGGACGGCTACCGTGTTTCTCGGACGCTTGCTTCGATGGCTCGCGCCTGCCCGAGCTGCCCGGCCACCTGATTGGATGTTTAGTAGAAATGTATATATTTATATATGTTATTAAAACGTTAATTTTTTTATCATTATTTCCTTTTAAGTCAGCTATAGTTTTCTAAATCCCCCCCTACTATACTAAATACTCATCCTGCTAGATTAAACTTAATCAAGTATTTATAGTTAAAGAAGCTCCCCAGGTCAAGCTGTCGTAGTCCTACAAAGCGTGTATTATGTCACCATGCAGGTTTTATCTCTAGTTTTAGCATTGATCATTTTTTGGTAGATAGGCTAAAATATAGAATTAATATTGAAAATTAAAAAAAAAAAAATTTCATGGCCCCTTATATAAAGCTACCCAATCTCTGTAGTTCCATTCACCAGGCTAGTATAGGATGACTTTTGATAATAGAGCTCTGGCAGCTTTTGCAATCATCATTTTAGTTATTGTAAAACTCATAATGTTTTACTACATTTTCAAAAATGCAAAGGAGAAGAAGGATGGTGGCGTGCTAGCATTTGTGGAGGAAGGTG
Source organism: Dendrobium officinale (assembly GCA_019514585.1). Classification (NCBI taxonomy): domain Eukaryota; kingdom Viridiplantae; phylum Streptophyta; class Magnoliopsida; order Asparagales; family Orchidaceae; genus Dendrobium; species Dendrobium officinale. The sequence continues at coordinate 8,353,969 of CM033700.1, forward strand.
AAAAGGTGATTGAGTTAGTGTGAGGATTAGTAGTGAATCTCTCTCTCTCTCTCTCTCTCTCTCTCTCTCTATGTATATAGGATATTTGTGAGTTTGATATATATATGGTGATTGAGCTTGTACGTGTGAGAGTTCTGTAGAGAGAGAATCTCTCTCTCTCTCTCTCTCTCTATATATATATATATATTTCAGTATTAATCCCAAGATCTCTGTAAATATCAATATCAATAGAAATAAATATGATGATGATAGTGTTACGTGATGTTTAAGGGGATTATGATGTGTTTCGTATAAGGTTTGGGAATGGAGTTTGATCTGTATAAGATGTTTTGTGTGTTTAGGGGTTTGTTTTATGGATCTTGTTTGATGTTTAAATGATATATTTAGTGTATAATTATCTATGGTTTTCATGGTGTTTGAAGAAATTTCTTTCTGAGGGGCTGTTTGATCTGAAAGATTCCGTCAAGATCTAATCAAGATTCAGCCAAATAGGTTTTAAGCCACATAGTTTTGCATTAAATTTTGGAGGGAATTTGATTGCAGAGATCCAAATCACTTTTCTTCATTGTGCCTCTTCATCTTTGAATCATAAAATTTTAATATGTTTGTCATGATTTAATTCCGTAAAAATTTGCTGAATATGAATATACAAGATTTATTGAATCCTACTTGTAGCAAATCAGCCTCTTGAATTTGTTAAATTCTGTGAATTATGGGATTTAATAGATCAGGTTCAAATCTCTGGAAGTTGTCTGTGTAAACTGCACGAATAGTTAGATCTGATGTTGCTTACAGATTGTATTGACTAATCTACTTGATCGATGGCTGCAATTTATGAGTAAGAGCAGTCATTTAATACTATTTAATGTGATATTAAATAAAATTTTCATTTAGCATAGCAAGTTTTAGAACAAAATTAGTAGAAATTAATCCAATTTTATCCTTGTTGTGTACACGGCAATAGAGTTAGAATTTTTCGTCTCAGCGTTGTACTGATATCCAACACATAAATAGAAGAAAAATGAAACACTGAAATTTTTTATTTGAAAAATCCTAAAAAAAATTTTAGCAATAATTTTTGTCATTAATATTAGTTGAAAGAAAAAAAAAGTCGTTCAGTTTCACTCTGAAAATATAAATAAAGTGAAAAAAAAAATTGTAGAATATGCTTTCCTTTAAACCCAGAAGGAAATGTTGATTTATTTTTTTTGGATATAAAAGATGGAAATTTTTTTTGATGACCAAACTAGGATGGTTCCTCTCTCATTTTCTAGTAGTGACTGAAAATTTACATCTGTTTGGTCTTTTAATCGAATGAAAGACCATCTTATGAAATTTGTCAACATGAAGATGACGCCTGGCCTTAAAGAGTTATTTCAAAGATAGAGTGAGATATTTTAACGACTTAATGATATAATAAATTATAATAGAAATGGCCTAAGGGGATGCACTGTTTTGAAAACCGGACCGGACCGATCGGTTCAACCGTGAATATTATAAATTTATATATTATATTAAATATTATTCTTATAAATATATTTAATTATAAATATATTATTTTTAAATGATATTTATATTTATAATTTTGTATTATATATATTTTTAAATTTATAAATATTATTAAATAGTCATATATTTAATTATTTATATTATATTAATGATCATAATTTTTTAATATTATAAATTTATATATTATATTAAGCATTATTCTTATAAATATTTTATTCTTAAATGATATTTATATGTATAAAATTTTATTATATATTTTAAAATTTTATAAATATTATTAAATGCTCATATACTTATATTATATGATTTTTATTTTATTAATTTTTAATAATATTGTTATTTATTACGTCATCCGGTTCGACCCCGGTTCGACCGGTCGAACCATGAACCTCTCGCTCTTCCGGTTCGTTGTCCGGTCCGGTTTTCACAACCTTGAGGGGATGTTTTCAAATATTTTTAGATTTTTCAGAATTTTTAAATATTCTTATTAATTAATTGAATTAATTGTCTATTTTTCTTAAAAATTGAATTAAAGTTAAATTAGGGGTCTAATCATATGGCTTTTATTATTTCTGGAGTGGGGGTTTAATTATGAATACTTTGATATCTTATTTGAAAATTTTGGATTTTATTTAAATTAGTTGTGAATTATTTATGTGCTAGGCTTATTAAAGGGTTAACTTGGATTACTTGTACTTAAGTCCTAATTGATTTCAAGACCAGCAAACTCCTGATATAAATGGGATAATGTCACTATGTTTGAGTGTTATAGCTTCTACCCTTATTGGACTCGTGACCTAATTCCTAAAATTTTCTAAATACTCTAAGCCTATTTTCTAATTTTTGTGCTTATGTGTGTCACTAGGTTGATTGGACTTAAATCAAAGTTCAACTAACCCTTTAAAAAACATAAATAATACACGCAATCACACAAATCAAATCCTAGGTCTAGGAGAGCCTAAGTCAAGTACAAGTGTGTGCACCTTATGCATGCAAAAATTTAAGGTAATTAATATAAATAATTTCTTGATTCATGAATAGTTGGGATATATATAATTTTAAAATTAATTTTTATATAGGAAAATAGCTTAATTTTATATTTTTTATAGAAAATTAAAATATATCAAAATAATTTTGAATAAATGTCAAAAAAATTTTAAAATAATTTTAAACAAAGGTTTTGGAAATATTCAATAATGATTTAGGGATAATTTTAAGTAAAATATTTTTAGGATTTTTAAAAAAAATTATTAAAATTTTAAAATTAATATTAATTTGAGCATCAAGACAATATTTAAATATTTAATTAATTTAAATTATTCAAAATAGTTTAAGTATTCAAAATAAAATTTTAATTTTAGTATAAGTAAATATCTCTCTCTAGTTTTTTTTTTTTTAAAGTAAATATTAGATCCTTAATATTTTAAAACTTTTTTATTAAATTAATTGTCAAAGGATTTAAATAATTAGAAATTAATTAAAAATAATTTGGATCACTTTTTTATTTTAAAGAAAAGTATTTAATATTGTTTTATAATTAATTTAAATTTTATATTTTTTAAATAGTTTAATTTAATAGTTAATTAAATGTTAATTAGATACTTAAATAGTTAAGTATTCATATTTATTCAAAGTATATTAAATATTGATTTTGCAATTTTAAGGAATAAATATTCTCATTACTCTAAAATAATTAAAGTAAAATTTTAATGATTTATAATATTTAAGGTTTTGAAACTATTAAATTTAATATTTATTTAATTATTAACTAATTAATTTAGTAAGTTAAGTAATTTAAAATATTTAAAGAAAATAATTTAAACTTAATTAAATACTAAAGTAAAATTTGTCAAATAATATGTCTGAACATTTTAAGTATTTTAAAATGATACATTCGAATTATTTGGAAATATTTAATTTATATATAATTAGATAACTAAATAATTATTAAAATTATAACATGTTTTTTTAAATATACTTAATATTTTAAATTAAAACTAATTTTAAATGAAAGTACATAATTTTTTTGAAAATTTTGATATATTGGACATTTTTTATTTAAAATTATTTTTAATAATTTTTCTAACTTTATATTAATTGAGATAATTTAAAACTAATTTTAATAAATTATTTAATTAAAATAACGTTGGGGGCACTACGTGGCTCATTTTGAGTCGTCGGATCCGATTCACGGAGATGGGGGCTATACGTGGTACTACGAGAGCCACCGGATCGGAATTACAACATTGATGACCAATGATTTCATGACGATAATCATTTACACACGTGGTACCGCAATTAACGGGGCTTGAATTTTATTGGATCCTCCGTGATTTGATTCAACGGGCCAGATCAAGCTATAACGAAGGTAAAATTACGAGATCAAATACATGGGTGACTGAAATCGCAAAAAAGCTTGATCTAGGCTGTTGATTATGCGAACAACATCCTAAAAAATGTACACCTAGCAGAGACTAAGAAAATGTCATAGAAACATTATTTCGCCTGTTTCTTTTGATCAAAATGATTGTTTGATTTGAAATTTTAAACATACCTAGAAGATATGAATAGAAATCATGGGGAGCCAAAAGCTCGTTCGAAACGCACTCTATGAAAAGTTATTTAAACCTAAGTGTAGTGACTTAGGGCTAAAGTTTTTGAGGGATTTTACCATTAGATCTTCAGGATTTTGATTCGGTTGAGCTTGTAGATTATCATCGTATAAGTCCCTAGCTGAAATTGCGGTTTAAAATGCATCGGTTCGAGCTGACAAATCCTTGGACACAAAACTCCTTAATTTGTCAGAGAACTTGTCGTTAGTAGGACTTTGACGGCGGGGTTTCACTTGGGAAGTGAGGCAGATGCTGAGGGGAGTTCAAACAAATTGAAAAAGAGGCTTTTGGAGACTGGAGGGGGTGAGAGGGTAATGGAATTAGAATTTTGCTCATTTTGAGGACTTTGTCATATTCAAACGACCTGAGGATAAATGAATGGCTCTAATGCATCAGAGACCTCCCCTAGATCATTGACATGTGTCCCATGCTATTGGGTGGCAGAGGGAAAGGCTTGAATGACCTCATTTCCATTGAGTGGTTTTGGTAAGAGGGGGTTTTTTTCCATTTAAGGCTAATTCAATAGCTGGGCTTTGTTTAGGAGCTACAACAGAGCTTTATCCCTTATTTAGGACTAAACCTATCAGCCAAAATCAAAGAAAAATGGTATAGCATTTGAGTTTGTCCTTTTGGGAAGGTTTGAGTGCTTATTGACTCCTTTCACCAGTCAAGTTGGTTAAGGATGCTGAGGTGGAAAGGAAGGAATGTAGGAAGCTGGCTGAATGAAATTTATGGATTTTGGACAAAGTATTTGGAGCCTAGAAGGAGGGTTGACCATTCAAGAGATGTTTTTAGTGATTTATTGACTTGTTTGACTAATCAACAAAGTCAAAGTTTCCAATGTGATACCTAGGGAGTGTAGACGGCTATTTGGAGCATGTGTAGGAGTCAAAAGGGTCAATGGGAGAATGTATGGGGTTATGTAGGATGAAGTTTGACCAAGAGTATTGAGTTAACTTGGTAAAAGTCAAGGGGTCTTGGCTAGCTCATAATTAGAGTATTTTTAAGGTGTGTAGTGTGATGAGTTTGTATGTTTGACTAAGCTTGGATGGATCTAGTCTAAATAAATTGGAGGATTTGACCCAAACAAGATAAGTTTAACCAAAATTTGACTCAATTGACCAAGTTAACTATTAATTGGGGCAAAATTTACAGTTAGGCCCAAATAATTGGGAAAGGTATTCAAAGGTGTTTGACTTAGGTTGGAGTTGACTTGGGATTATATTGAGTGAACACAGAGTTCATATTTGGTTTGGTCAATCTAGGTTGACTTGGTCAACCAGGTTGACCCAAGGACAGGGTTCAGACTTAATAGAGGCGATCCCAATGGTTGGATTGTCCATTTTGGTTGACTTAACCATTTTGACCCTTAAGGCGCTTTTGGGGCAACCTACGTTGACTTGGTCAACCAAGTTGACCCAGAGTCTGGGTTTGGGTCCGATGGATCCTAAATGACATTTATGATTAATTGGGAGAGGTTCCAGAGATTGAAGGGGTTGAACTGTGTTGAGTCATCATCAAAAGTCCAAAAATCCCTTTAAGGATATTTTGGGTATTTTGACCTTTACTCAACACTTGGTCAAACTAAATCTAGCAAAGCATAGGTTATTGGTCTAAAGTTCATGTCAAAGGTCATGGTTGTGGTTGGAAGGTTTGAAAAGGGCCCCAAGGTTAAATTCCACTAGATGACCAGTCTAGTGGCATAAACCATAAATATTTAAAGATTTTGTAACATTTGAAAATCAATTCAGTTTCTAGAGTTAGAGACCTCAAATTGAGCTCAAATTTGATGGGATGGCTTTAAAGACATGTCAGATCAATATGAAATTGACATATCATGAATCGATGATCATTTGATTGGAATCCAAGTGATAGAAATTTTGGCTTTGAATTTGGACTCATGAATCTTAGACTTGGGATGGATTTTGAACTTGATTGATTGGATTGAATTGTTCATATCAATCTCAATCACATGAATGGTTGAATTTGATTGAAAATTGATCCAGGACATGAAATTGAGAATTAAATTGGGTTTTAGATTGGTTTGATCAGAAATGAGGTTAACATAAAGCTTGATGTTCTGTCTTGCTAAATCCTACATTATATATATATATCCTATATACATACATAGAGAGAGAGAGATTCACTACTAATCCTCACACTAACTCAATCACCTTTTCACCTTCCTCCACAAATGCTAGCACGCCACCATCCTTCTTCTCCTTTGCATTTTTGAAAATGTAGTAAAACATTATGAGTTTTACAATAACTAAAATGATGATTGCAAAAGCTGCCAGAGCTCTATTATCAAAAGTCATCCTATACTAGCCTGGTGAATGGAACTATAGAGATTGGGTAGCTTTATATAAGGGGCCATGAAATTTTTTTTTTTTTAATTTTCAATATTAATTCTATATTTTAGCCTATCTACCAAAAAATGATCAATGCTAAAACTAGAGATAAAACCTGCATGGTGATAATACACGCTTTGTAGGACTTTAACAGCTTGACTAGCTTCTTTAACTATAAATACTTGATTAAGTTTAATCTAGCAGGATGAGTATTTAGTATAGTAGGGGGGGATTTAGAAAACTATAGCTGACTTAAAAGGTAATAATGATAAAAAAATTAACGTTTTAATAACATATATAAATATATACATTTCTACTAAACATCCAATCAGGTGGCCGGGCAGCTCGTGCAGGCGCGAGCCATCGAAGCAAGCGTCCGAGAAACACGGCAGCCGTCCGGGCAGAATTCCAATATACCGGACAACTTAATGAGTTTTTAAACTAATTTTAATAATATGAATAATACTTTTTTTATTTTTTTGTTAATAATATTTAATTTTTATTTATTTTTTTTATACTTTTAATTATATATTTATACATTTAATTACATATTTATTTATATAGTTTCCCGTAACTTTATAATATATAAAATGAATCCAGATATTAACTATTATATTAATTTTTACTTATTATATATGATTTATATTTATAAATTATATCTAAATATGTAATATTAATTAACAATAATTTATATTAATTAAATTGTTATTATATTCCATTATTTTATTAATTTTATAGTTGAAGTAGATTCATCATAAGCCATTCGTTTTGTGGCTTTCATCACAACGAAAAAGTTTTTTTTATATTTTTCCATAAATGTCTCATGCAAACTTTATGCCAGCAGTTGGAAATACAACTTTTATGACTTCACCTAAGCCCTTTTCCATATCTGATATGAATGTCAAGTGCTCTATATCAAGATTAAATGCTTGTGACAAATTAATCAAAAACCACTCCCAACTTTTCCTTGATTCAGATTCGGCATCAGCGAAAGAAATGGTATAGAGACCATTGTTCCCATCCAAACAATTTGCAGATAGAAGAACACCTAAATACTTGGATTTGAGATGACATGCATCAATGCCTATTAAATATCGACAACCAATTAGGAACCCATCAATACAAACCTTGAAGCTGACAAAGAACCTCTTAAATGCTTGGTTTTGGTTCTCCAATAAGTATGTTATATGTGACCCCAAATTTCTACTGATTAACTCTGTCCTTAATGTGGAGACCCACTTATAGTTGTCATCTATTGAACCATTCTCTTGCTAATTCCCTTGAGCGCCATATTTTCATATATGGTAATGATAATCCAAAAGTGGTCTCTAAGTTATTCCCTATGTCCTTCGGTGTAATATCATGATTCATTTTCACAATTTCTTTAATTTCATGAGCAATCCAAGTAGTTATAGCTTGCTTATTTCCAGCTCTATTCACCCCTGGGCATAAATGTGTTGAATATAACTTTCTAACTTCAAATGAATGACCATCTGAACATAACGAAGCACGTACTCTCCATGGACATCCACGGAATGCGCATGTAGCTATCACTCTTGATTTGTCACTAGCTTTAATCCTTATTGCAAAGTTCTCTAAAATTGCTTTGGAACGAATAGCTTGTTTAAAACTTAATGAATCCTCATATCGCGAACCAACACATACAATATGTAATTCTTCAACTTGGGCCGCTACAGAACCATCACACAAACCATCTACAATTATGTCATTGTTAAATCTAGTGTTTACAGTTACATCACACAAGCCATCTGCATGACCCATATCTTCTTCAGCTTCTTTCACTGCAACCACCACCTCCATTATATTGCCATCATAACTAGCGGCCAGCATGTCCATAACATCTGCATCACTCCTAATTGGCAAATAAACTTTAGACGATGTGCCATTACAATGATAGTGTAAATCATATACATGACCCCTATGCCATCGGCAGATTGCTTCAGTTTGTTCTTTTAATAGTAACAAATTAATTTGGTCTCTCTCAAAATTCAATGTTTTCTGACTTCCTCCAACATATTTCATCGTGGTTTGCCCCTTCACGGTTGTCCAATATCCTCCATATTTGAAGATAATAGAACACAAATTGTTGCAGTCCATATCTGCATTTTTATTAGAGGTGAAGAAAATTAAAACTGAAATAAAAAATAAAACAGAACATTTTATACAATAAAGCCAAATCCAAGTTAATGAAACAGACTTCATTTTCTGTATAAAAAAAATCTAGAATACTACTGTAGCGATAAAGCTAGACTACATGTCTCAGTACTGAGCTAAATAAAAAAATATTCTACACCAAGATGATCTGTTTTGGTTCGCGATAGAGCTCGAATAAAAATCGAAACTGAAAGATCTTCTTCTGCAACGATTTTCATTCATAGTATCTTCATACCTAGGCAATGTTGCGAGGAGATTCCGTCTATTTCGGTGTGAGACCTGGGAAGATGAACGTGATAGAAATGGTGCAACGGCGGTCTCAACGAAGAAGAGAGGAGATTTCCGCTCTTTTTTGGCTTTGCTTTGACGGAATGGAACGGGATGGAATGGAGTGTTTTTTTTTATTAGGTTAAAGGTTTTGAGGTGGTATATTAGTAAATAGATAACTTTAGGTGTTTAATAGGTAAATATAGCAGTTTTAAGTGTTATACATGTAAAAACCCCTTCAATTAAATAACATTGACATCATAATTCCTATGTTATCTTGTTATGCACTCAAATAGGAAAAAAAAAAAAAACAATTTACAAAAATTTTTATAAAGAATTGCTTCTCAATATGTTATTTATTAATCTGACCACAAGTGCTATTTCAGGCCCGTTGGCGTGTACGATAGAGCGGGCAGGCCTGGGCGCTGTCGCGGATGGGCGGTATAGCAGGCTCCCCTCGGCTTGAGATGCTTGCCCGTTGGGCTGGGCTGGGGTGCATCCAGATGTGGGAGTAGGCTGTGGGGTCATCCTGCAGAAAAATTATTAGGTGCGGAGTGTGGATCGTCCGCACACCGTCCGCACAAGCACAGGGTACCAAGCGGTACCCAGCGATACCGAATGGTACCTAACTGGGTACCATATACTTGTGTGCGGACGGTTCTCGCCATCCGCACTCCGCACCTAATAATCTCTCCATCATGTCGGGGATGCAGCCGACGAGGGGGCTGGGGGTGGGGCAGGCTGAAGCGCATTAATAAAAAAAAAATCATTTTATTATTAATTCCGACGGATGAGTAATTAGAATGAGGGCAGATTTATAGGTGGATATATAAGTGCAACTATAACTGCCTTCTTTAAAAGGTAATTAAAAAAAAAAAACGTTTTAATAGTTTTCACCTGCTTATTAGATTAATTTCATTAAATAGATTCGCATGGAATTTAAGTTTCACCTACTTATTTGATTGGGAGCTTTAATAGAAAAGTATTTTCTTACTTTTTATTAGTTTTTGGTTTGAAAAAATTACTAATAAGTGAATAATAAACAAAACTTAAATTTAATTTGGCTTATTTCAGGGTTTCTTCTATAGACTCATAATGAAAATAGGCTTTTTTCTTAATTTCCTTGATAAAATCCTTTTTTTTTAATAAATTCTATTTAATGCACGTGCAAAAAAATTAGAGTGATAAACATAATATGAATTTTTTTACTTTTAAATTTTTTTACTTTTAAATTTTTATTCACGTATATTTTATGCACGTGCAATAAATTAGTATATATAGAATCACGTTTGCACAAGAATTTGAATGAATGTGAGAAATAAGGTAGGAGGTGGGCTTTATATAGAGGAAGTGAGCCAATGAGGAGTGAGCATGTTAGGAATTATTTTTAATTCAAATATTTAGTATAGAATTAAAACTAGTCTAAGAAAAGAAATCTAACAATTTAAGCCTTGTTTGCAAAAATAGTGCATGAATTAAAGTATTCTAAAATTGGTATAATTTTTTTGGAAATGATTTAACTACACTACATTCAAATATAATTTTTTCCAATTTTAAATTTAACGATGCATATTCATTGAACGGTGTAAATTATTGGGATAAAAAATTATACATGTATTTTTGAAAAATCAATTAAAGATAATTTTAGAATAGCAATAAAATATTGAAATAATTGAATTAGGTAGAGCACATTAATTGAGGAAATGGATATCAGACTCTGGAAATTTAGTGTCCGTAGATGAGATTAAGGTATATCAATATTTGAGTTGTAGGGAAGATCCAAAAAAGAAAATGTCATATAAAGTCAGGAAATTGAGAAATAAATAGATCTTAATAGTCAATGTGTAATAGAAGCGAAAAACTTAAATAAAATCTATATGGGAGAAAGAATTTGAAGTGAGATAGATGTATCATATCTTGATATGTCTTGTGTGATGAAACTTCTATATTTTCATTACGTATGAGTTTGAGATGACCTATATGCATGTGAATGCATGAACTCTATTTTGATAAAAAAAAAAAAAAAAAAATTAATTTTCACTTCATTTTTACTTTGGCTAAAATCAAAACCCCCCTTAAGCTATCATTTTCACTTGATTTGCATGAGGACAAGCACTTGTAGAAAGTTTAATATTATGGGTTGCTTGTTCAAATATGCCTTAGTTAGACCTCGAGATTGTGGTGTTAGTTATTATAGTTAATGTTTAAAATTTTACTCAAAAGAATCATAATTAGATGCACATATAGAAGGGGAGGTATTTTAGTTTGATATGAACTTTTGGACATAAATCTCCAAGAAAACAATAACATGAATGTTAATTTAGGCTTCGTTTGGGAAATCGCTCATTACCGGCGGTTTTTGCCGGCCGTTTACACTTGTTTTCCGGCGGTTATGTAGACCACCGGCGGCTTTTCAGCTGTTAAAAAACCGTCGGGAAAAACGACGCCGAAAGCCATTACCGACGGTATGTTTCCGGCGATTTTTTTCACCGGCGATTTTCCGGCGGTTGTTTCACTATTTATATTATAGAAACTTTGTATTAATCTTACCTTCTCGAATTTGTTTTTATAATTTTAACATTTCAAAATAATTGCATTAAAATTGATAACAAAAGTTGATTTATTTATTATTTAATAATTAATTAACTTCTTAAAATATTTGCACATATTTTAATATTTGTTTCACTAAATTCAAAATATTTATTCTATAAGTCAACTTAAATTAGTAGTTGCTACACTAATATTAAATAATTTTTTAATTGAATTAATAATACTTTGTGAAGCTATCTATGACCTAACAACAACAATAATAACAATAAGATTTTCTCTCATTATGCGGAGTCAGCTACTCAAATACTTTTTCTCATTTATGTCCTATTAAGAATTAAATTCTCATTTAATTTTAATATAAAATATAATTTCTAATGTTTTTCCAACCAAATTATATATATTTCTTTTCTTAACATAGATTGAATCTAATATATCTACTCTCCTAAAAAGTCATTAGAAGGCCGACATTTTATATGATCAAATTATTTAAGATGACTATTTCTAATCTTATCTATGATCTAAAATTTTAAAAATATTATTTAAATACACCACTCATTATTATCACTTAAAAATAATATTTATTTTAGGAGAAAAAGATCAAAATAGTTTCTTGATTTTTTATACAACAACATCAAGCCTTCATCCAATTACATGTGAGGTCGGCTATATGAATCTTTTTTCTCCATTGTGTCATGTTAAGAAAATTTTATTTGGTCAGGTGACCGGACGTAGAGCTATGTTCGGCGAGCGCTGAGAATGAGCCACGTAGCAGGCAGAAAACCGCGAACCCGACGATTAGTGGGTATGTCGCACATGCGTTTTTTAAATCCATGATTACCCGATATTGCTAGATATTGCTCGGTATTGCTAGGTATTTGTCGATTTTGCTCGGCAATAACAATAAATTCCATTATGTAAAGACAAATACCGAGCAATACCGAGTTTTTCTAGAAAAACTCGGTATTGCTTGTTATTGCGAAGCAATACCGAGATAATACCGAGTAATACATAGCAATACGCGAACATAGCATTCTCGGATTCTAGTCCGTGTCAAGTCGTTGGGCCGTGCGGTAAAGAATAAGAGCACGTGGCGCGATCTCAGTGGTGACCGAACGTAGAGCTACATCCGATCACCGGACCTAATAATTGTTCCCTGTTAAGTGTCAATTTCCATTTAAATCTAATAAAGAATTATCAATTTTTAATGATTATCAAATGCATTAAATTATCATTTTATTCTCTTAATTCTTTAAAGAGAAATCAAAATAGCTTAATATATTTAAAAAGTTGAGAGATAAAATGATCATTTAATATAATTAAGAATTATTTTAAAAGTCAAGAAACTTTTTTGATTTTTTCTCTTTGTTTTATCAATATTTGCAAAATTCTCAAAATATTTATATAAATAAGATTTCAACGTAAATTGCGTTTTGCCTGCGTCGTGCAGCTACGTTCTGCCGTTTCCACGTCTTTTTCATGCAGCTCCAAAATCCTTACGACGTGCAAATTAAATTACAACCAAGACTTGATCCCACACATTCGTGCACCCATCTGTGTGGACGAATGGGTGCATGTGGGTGCCCGAAATATGCACGCCAAAGATTTGTTGGCCTCGTTGCAAGTAGGGCCTCTATCGAGTGACCGTAAAAAGCGGTGACCACATCCCGAATTCACGATTCGCAGAGACGAGAAAAGGCACGGTGGACGCAGCTTTGATGGGAATTTTGCAAATATGTACCTATACAAATCTTATTTTGCAATACCATTCTTACCAGAAAAGGCTTGAATTGACATCTTTACCAAGAAAATTTATTGTGTGTGGATAATGCTGTGTGCTGTCTAGTTGTGCGTTACTAAAATTATCAGGTAAGTAGGTAACAATAAATAGATTATTATTTTATATAAATATTATATAGATTAATATGTAACAATATCTATATTATTATTTTAGATAAAATATAGGCACAATACATAATTTCATATTTATTATAATTTTTAATTCAATGCTCTAAATTTATATTGATATTATTTTTAACAAAAAATATATTTTAATATGCATTTATTTGAATTATGAAGCACCCAAAAAATAATGCGTCAATTCTTCATGCTTTCAGCTAAGGAGTGAAATTTTTTCTTTTCCAGGTGGTATTCTGTAAAATAGTTTCGGAGGGGAATAAGTGCAAAAAAGGTCTCATCTCCCCCTTTAAAAGCCTGTAAGGCTTTCTCCCTCCTCGTTTCGTCTTTCTCTCTCCTTATTTTCTTATCCTAAACCAGAACCTGAAACCCCTTGCTCCTATTTCGCTCTCCTCATGATTTGGAAGAACCAAGTCGGGATTATCTGAAGCGTTTCGCCCCTACATCGCGGGTCGGATCGCCTCCTGCTGCAGTCATGTCGTCGTCATCTGCGATGGCGACATCGGGGCGTAAGATCTGCTTCAACACTCAGTGCAAGAAGGTGATAACGGAGCAAACTCGACGGAAAGGATGGAAGCTGCGGTCCGGCGATTATTCCGAACTCTGTGAGCGTTGCTTGTACGCAAGCCCACCTCTTCCTCTCTTCTTCAACGTCCTTCCCACCTTTTCTTTGTGGTCTTTGAAATATTGTTTTTGGCAGACAAGTTGTCGTGGAATGTTTAATTAGGCGACAAATTTATGCATTAATTTTATTTTTAGGGAGAGAGGTATCTATTTGGGGTTTGAACATAAGGTGGTTTAGTAGTTGAGTGAATCCTGTTGGCATTTTTGCCTTCTAAATCGTTTCTCGTGTCCGTTGTTGTTGTTCAAATGGGTAACTTTGAACCCATGCCGTTTGATTGAACGTTATTTCTTCCTCATCCGTTGCTGAAGTAATAGTGCATTTGCGAGATTGGATTGTTTCAGCGAAATTGTGAATTTGAAATTGGTTATAGTTTTTTTTAGCATTACATTTATTGGATTCTTGTGCATTGTAAAGTGAGCATTAGGCTATTAACATTACTATTTTTGGATATTTATTTAATTAATTTTGTTGTTGTGCCGTTGAACAGCTCTAGTTTTGACCATGGGAACTTCTGTGAGACATTCCACTCGAATGCTGCTGGGTGGAGGAAATGCGAGTCATGTGGCAAGGTAAGGTGAATTTTGGAGTGGGCTTCAAACTTATCTGTTGGATTTCATTGTTAAATAGAATTGCTACCCATATTTACGATAAGAAAAATGTTTGCTTGGGTTGGTTATTCTTACTGCTGCATTGCCCTTCATATTTATTTTGGTCTCTCTGCAGAGGATTCATTGTGGCTGCATAGTTTCAATTCCTGTCTATATGCTTCTAGATGTGGGAGGAGTTGAGTGCATGGCCTGCGTAAGGAATTCTTTTTCGGCAGTAAGCCCCATTTTTTTTCCTTGGTAGCTCTGTGCCGTTTTTGGTTGGAGGTTGCACATTTGATTATTGATTTTTAGTTTTTTTCTTTAATACTCCTGTTTTTGGGCTATTTGAACCCTTGCTATACTTTTGAAAGATACCACATGGGAAAAATACGCATTTTCTCCATCTTCCTCTGTTGAAATATTTAAGTAGATATAGCTCTGTAACTTTTCATTGTTATCATGGTCTTTTTTCCAACTGGGAGTTTTTCTTGCACTAGCTAGCAGGCAATTGTAGTTTTGGTTATTGCTCTTTTCATTTTTTTCTCCCAAATTCTATTTTGGATGCACACTAGTTTTGCTGAGATTTGATAAATTTTTTCTTTATTTTTTTAAAGGATATAAAATAATATGGGAGAGAAGTTGATGCCAAGTTTCATGTAATATAGATTTGCTTTTCAAATATTTACATCACTTCATGTATAAATATATGACTTTGATTGTACTGGAAAAAGGAATAACAGGTTATCTATTATCAATTGTTTTAGTCAGGTATCAGAATTTAATCATTCAATGTCATATGATCACTTCACTTGGGCATCAAGTATGTATTGTAACAGTTTTTGCTCTCTGTCATATTTTGTGGTATATAATCCGATATCTGCAACTGAGTGTGCTCCTCACCATTCGCCATTACCTGCTATTTTGTGACAGTATTTTTTATTCGGCTGCAATCTTTTCCTTTTTACTGTTCTATTTGCCCGCCAGTAGGTAAGTCAACACTGTCACCACTACCACCTTCCGTTCGCCCTACCCTTTTGATGTAGTGGATCGTCGGAAGATGCGACCTGCAAGAAGAATTTGGGTTTTCCCAATCCAGGGAAGAAGAAGAAGCTTTCAAAGCTTTTAAAAAGGGGATAATTTCATTCAATGCCTTTTTCTTCTACAAAAACTCATACTTATAAGACCAAAAGAGCATTCTAGAAGGAAATAACACAAAATAGATAAAGTACGCCTAAGGAACCATTTAGTTAAGATGCTCTGCATCACCTTTCTTGTTTAGTAATGGAATCTGTAACTTTGTCATGTATGACATTTTATTAGCTTTATTCTGAGTTGCAATATCATGTTTAATTGAATTAGTTAATATGCATGAAATGTATTTTGGGCATAGTTGATCATGGAATATTAGCCTTGAACCATGTTCCTTAATATATATAGGAAATTTGTTGGGATGCCTTAAGTACTTTTATGTTCTTAGTTTTGTTTCATGTTTTATTTTACTTTTTTTTTTTTGCGGAAAGAATTCTCATGTCTATCTTTATGTTTGTCTCCACCACCTTCCTTACTGATGAGGGTATTTCCGTTGCATTGCTAGGTAGTTGCTCATAGTGGTTGTTTTCTTACCCATCTGATAATGTTGAAGTAAAGAATGCAATATTTTCAGGTATCAAATCAGATTAGCTCACCTCCAGTGGCTCTTTCTACTAAACTGCCTGAGAGATCAAAAGCATTCCCTGTTAAAAGCTGGAACCAAGTGTCTGGTTCATTTCCAGGACAATGGCGACATCCGACTAACATATGGAATTCATCAAGTATCCAATCTGACTTGCACCAACGACTATCATATGAGTTTGATAGACCTAATGCTGAGAGATTGATGGCCGGAGCACGTTCTTCTTTTTCTTCACAGGAAAAGAAATCTGAAGACATTCATGAAAAGATTGCATCTAGTGGTCCAAATCATGTTGCTCAAGATATGAATGGTGAGAAAACATGCATTTACTGTCTAATTTTTTGCTTTTATCAAATGAGAAGTACCGATTGATTTTATTGTTCTCAACAAATTTTAGGGGAAAACAATTTGATTACTATGAGAAAAGTGATGGCTTCAGATCCTAGTACTTCTTGCTTCTCAGGTATTAAATTTGAGGCGCATCAAATTTCACATGGAAGTTCATCAGTGAATTCAAAGGGGGACTCAAGGTCGTTATTGATGGGATTGTCTGCTCCTTTCTCGCCTATTAATGGAACAAATGATCCATCCCAGGTTTCAACAACACAACCACAACGACAAGTTGCTTCTTCCACTTTGTCCAAACAATGTTATCCCAATTCTCTCAGCAGTATTGACTCCACTAGTGAATCACCAGCTCATATGCGCAATGGAAAAGGTCGATTCGATCCTGGAGCACGGTCTCATTTACTTCCTCGATATTGGCCTAGGATAACAGATCAAGAACTCCAACAAATATCTGGAGAGTATCCATTACATTTTTGCCATTGCAATCATTCAACTTGATTTAAACATTGCATGTAATGTTTTCATAGGTGAACTAGTTATTATTCTTTACAATATGCATTCTTCTTTTTTATTCAATTCAATATTTACTTAACATTTTTGGAAGTTCAAACTCTGCCATAACTCCTCTGTTTGAAAAAATGCTGAGTGCTAGTGATGCCGGCCGTATTGGACGTCTTGTGCTGCCTAAAAAATGTGCTGAGGTTAGTGTTACTAGTTTCTTGATTAATCTTAAATGATTTTTTGTGAGTCTTGCACTTAAAGACTAATGAATTTGTTTACTAGAGCTTTGTAGCTTCGAATGTCATGCGTTTGTAATGAAAATCTATAAGATCTAGAGTGTTCTTGCACATTCTATTGTCTTGTTATACTATCTAGAAGTGACATTTTTTGCTCCTCTTGATGAGGAGGGAAGCATGAGAGGAATAGAAGCGGCCATTTAAGTTTGAGAAGAAATGAAAAAAATTACTCTAGAATCGATTTATTTCATAACTAATTGTGAGTAATGCTTATGTCGATGTAGGCGAGAAGAAAAGATCATGATATACAATAAATACGAGATTTATATTCATTCTACTATTAGTCCCTATGTCCATTGTAGCGAGGGAGCAACATTAATTATTTATCGAGGATTACATACAAATTGCACAATACTTCTGAAGAGAAGATGGAAAGCCTTTTATGGTCGAGCAAATGTTTTGCTTAAAGGTCTCCATGAGTGGATGCTAACATGATTTTGCGGCTGTGATCTCATAATCTTTGCGAAGCATAGTGGAATGGTCATTGTTGAGAAGGTGCAGTTTTTTTTGTATTTCTTTTGTACTTTGACAATTTTAGGTCATTTCTCTTATCATACAGATATCATTATATTGCTATAAGATTGTGCTTAAAATACAAAATGCCTAACATACCTACCCAAAATATCGAGGAGCAATGACTTGGGTAGCAAATAACCAAGGAGGGACACAGTGACTAAGGGCAATAAATTGATTATAATGAGATTGCAAGGAAAAGAAAGATTTTGAAGAAGTGAAAAGGTTGACAACTTTTACTGGAAATGTGTTGCCACTTTGGTTAAAATTTTAAATAAAATGGAGAAGGCAATAAAAAGCTGCATTTTCTCTTGTGGTGATGATAAAGGGAGAGATTCGCTGATGCGAAGGGTCTTTGTGAAGGAGAAAGACGGGGATTTTAGAAAGAGAGAGAGGAGTAGTTGTTTGGGATTAAGTAGGGGAAGGAGAGGGCTTGTGGCTCCTTTCTCAATAGAAAGGAGGAAGATGAGGGAGAGGTTTGGCAGTTACGAAAGAAGGAATGAGTGTGTATGGTGCCGTTGTTGCTGGTCCACTTAAATAGCAAGAAGAGTCAGCAATAGGAGTGGGTTTCCCTTGCGAAGATCGTGGGGTGATGATGCTAAGATGAGTATTGCACATTTTAAGAAGAGGGTCAGATGCATGCGGGCTTTTACATCGGCGGGTCTTGAGTTTCCATGTTTTGTTTTACTTCTGTTAGGTTCGCTGCAATATTAGCTCGAAGTGCCTTGATTTGTGGTGTGCACAACCAGATCAAACATTGGTGGAGGATATGTTGCATCTTGAGGATAACAAGAGAGCAAGTGAACTTGGTGCATATTTGTCTACCTTTCCAGAGGGAAGTGTTCAGAGATATGCCTCCTAAGGACACCTCTAAACTCATATTTATTTTATTTTGTATTTATGTTTTCTCAACTGGAATAATGCCATGTCTATATTTTCAAATATAAAATATGTGTTTTTCTTTTTCCTATTTTATTACAACACATTATTTATATAAAATTTCATATTTATGTAGGAGAATCATAATTTATTTCCAAGAAATGTATAATGCATCAGATTTTTGCGAAAGCTACTTAAATTTAACATGGAAATTGTTACAAACAGGCATACTTTCCGCTGATTTCTCAGCCAGAAGGCCTTCCTCTAAAAATGCAAGATGCAAGTGGCAAGGAATGGGTATTTCAATTTCGTTTCTGGCCTAATAACAACAGCAGGATGTATGTCCTAGAAGGGGTTACGCCTTGCATTCAATCCATGCAATTGCAAGCCGGTGACACAGGTGCATTACTTGTTTTAATTTTCTGGGAGTTTTGTGATCTCGAAATTTGTGGTCTCCCAAATTCATATTTTAGGTTGTGGATGAATTTCCTGAATCACACCAAAAACCTTAGAAAAGAAAGCCTAAATGGTATTTTATAGGGTATTTCCATAAAGCTACATTTTCATGTTTTAGCGTGAATTATGGAACAATGAATTTGAAGCTATTGAAATTGCTTTTGCTACAAATTTTTAACTGTTCATTATAAATAAAAAAAACATTTAGACACTTTTAAGGCTTAAGCCTTTTTCTTTAGAAAAACTAACCAACTATCAATAAACTGAAACATTTAATACAATGTGTTTGAATAGTCTTTATTTCTGCATAAGATTGTGATAGGAAGTACTTTGAGTTCGCAAGTAACCCTAAGGGTAATACTTGAGTTTGCAAGCAAACCTAGTAAGAATTGACAAAAACAATGTGAAATAGTGCTGATTTCAAGGAGAAATCAACAAGAATAATGCGGGAAATTTAGTAGATTTGAGAAGAAACACAAGAGAAATACTTTGATTCAATCAATGAACAAAAAAAAAAAAAGACAAGATACAAATTTCTTCAATTCGACTGGAAGAAATATTCTCCAAATCTCTAGCAAAGTCTAGAGCCCAAACAAAACAAACCCTAGATCTCAAAATTCAGCAAATCTCAAGAAACCTCAAACCCTAGCCTCCAAAAGACTAATTAAAGCCAAAGGAAACTTACAAAATCCCTAAACAGCCCCTAATTCAAATTTTCCCTCTTAAACACTTTTTAATTAAGCAAGTGGGCCCCACTAGGGGTTCCACCCCCTAGGTTCCGCCCAAAGCCTTGGGCCGCCGGCTGTAAACCTAAACTGGTCCATGTTGGACCGGTTCAGCCGGCTCCTCCTGGGTCGGCCGCTTAACATTACTCCTATAAGGCTCTCAAATATATTTAAAATAATGTAAGCATCAACTTCCTCTAAATGCAAGCTTAATTTTATATACAGTTTACTTGAATTCCAAGCATTTTTTTTAAATTATGAAATTAATTGTTTAATTGATTGTCTTTAGTTATAGTTTATGGTTTAAATGACAGCTAGATTAAAGGCTAAGTATTAGGGAATTATTTAATAGCATGTACTTCAATTACTGTAGCAATTCCACTCAATTACTGTAGCAATTCCACTTAAACTGACATGCATGAAGCTGATGGAAATCCTAGGGCTGAGAATGACTGAGAAGGTTTAGTGGAATTAGAAGGGTTATTATAATGTGATTTATTATGTGGAGACATTAGCTTCTTTTCCCCACCTGTCCCTCCTTGGACATCGGAAGCCAGCTTCAAGCTGAGTAGCGGGAGCCACTTGTTGAGGCTGCTGCTGTGAGATGCTTTGAAGGAGGATTTCAGATAATAAATTTCTGAAATCTAGTTGTTGGAATTCAATAAAATGCTGAAGCTGATTGTGCAGAAGAGTGGTGGAAACTGATGCAGGCTAAGTTGGTGTAACTGGGAGGGAAAGTGAAGAAAGAAGACTTAGGAGAAGAGAGGTCACATTGGGGTGAATGAAGAAAAACTTCTTTGAGGTAAACTTGTAAGATTTTCATATAAATTATTATATGTTATTTTAATGTAAATTTGAATGATCAACAATTATGATTTAGATTGTATATAAAAGGAAAGGAGGCAAGGGTACTTTAGGAGAACGAATTGACCCGACTTCCCTAGAGAACGATGTGAGATACCTACAGATTATAAGAATTAGTAAATGTTTTCTTATTGCACTTCTTCTTGATTATGTTTATGATCACATGTATTCTAGTTTATTTTGGTTATTTTGTATGAATATGATTGTATATGTATGAAATTGTTATGTAAAGGGTAATCTTCAGCGATATTAATGATTTCGTAAGCATAAAAGGGTAAATATTCATAAACTTTAATTATGTTGATGTTCAGTAAGTAATATTACATGCTTCCTGTTGTTAAGAGTGGAGTTTGATATGTTGAAATCCTTCTCTGTTATAATTCAGTTTGTGGTAGAGGGTGAGCCAAACTGGGGTGTGACAACTCCCCTCCCAAAAACTCACATTGTCCTCAAGGTGAAAAGAAGGAAACTGAAGTCTCACTCTGTCGTATGGTTCCCAAGTGGCTTCGAACTCGGGAATGTCTTTCCATCTGATAAGCACTTCCTTGTTCCTCTTTTTATCCACTCTGACC
Organism: Dendrobium officinale; assembly: GCA_019514585.1. NCBI lineage: Eukaryota > Viridiplantae > Streptophyta > Magnoliopsida > Asparagales > Orchidaceae > Dendrobium > Dendrobium officinale. The sequence goes on from CM033700.1 coordinate 8,375,385, forward strand.
CATTCTAACTCCAGTGGTTCTAAGATCAGTTCCAGCTCCTCTGTCAGTGTATCTGGCAACTCCGCACTAACTACATGCTTCCCTAGAGCTCTCCTCAGCTACGACACATGGAAAACTGGGTGTATGGTGGTCATTGGGGGTAATTTCAATCGATATGTCACTGCTCCAATCTTGTCCATCACCTCGTAAGGACCAAAGTACCTAGGAGCCAATTTCTCATTCCTCCTGTTAGCTACTGATTTCTGTTTTCAAGAACATTTTCTCCCCTACTTCATTCTGCATGTCTCTCTTATGTGTATCTATCCGCTTCTTCATAATTTGTTGTGTCATCCACAGATGTTTTTTTAACTCCTCAAACACCTGATCCCTCTCCTCTAAGTGCTGTTCAACTGAAGAGATTGGTGTATTTCCTCTCCCAAAATGTACTAAGTGTGGGGGGTCATAGAGCACTTTAAAGGAGTCATTTGGGATGCAAAATGGTACGAAGTGTTGTACCAATACTCAGCCCATGGTAACCATTTTGCCCACATCCGTGGTGTTTCAGAAGCAAAACACTTCAAATATGTTTCCAAACTCCGGTTCACCACCTCTGTTTGCCCGTTTGTCTATGGATGGTTGACAGTGCTTCCCTTGAGAATAGTGCCCTGCAACCTGAAAAGCTCCCTCCAAAATTGGTTGAGGAACACTTTGTCTCGATCAGACACAATCGATTCAGAAATCCCATGTTATCTAACCACTTCCTATATAAATGTTGCTGCCACTAATACTGCGATGTAGGGATGTCGTAGGAGGATAAAATGTGCATATTTACTAAGTCAATCCACCATGACCAAAATGATTGTGAGCCCCTCTGAGCGTGGTAAGCCGTCGATGAAATCAATGGACACTTCCTCCCATACTCTGTTTGGAAGTGCTAAGGGTTATAGTAATCCTATTGGAGCCATTGCCATATATTTATTTCTCTGGCACACCTCACACTTTGCCTCCATCTCATCAACATCTTTATACATCCCTTTCCAGTAAAGCTCTAATGCCAGCCTCCTATATGTCCTCTATACTCTTGAATGATCCCCAACTACACTGCCGTGGAACTCCTATAATAAGTAAGGAATGTGTACGGAAGTTCGTGGCTTCACAAACCTCCCCTGATGTAATAACCTCTCCCCCTCAAGATAGTACCCCAAATGGCTACTATTATCTTTCAACAAATCCTCCCTGCTTGATGACGTTAACCTGTGTGGAAGTGGTCAAGAGAATTCATAAAGGATGTATGACCTATCCGAGGTTGTATGATAGAGTACTGCTCGATGATGTTAACCTGCATGGAAGAGGATGGATCGAATCCCTTGGGATCGATCATCCAGTGATTGAGACACAATAAATATTATGTATTTCTCGAATCAAAGATTTGAGATTTTATTGACATCCTCCTAAGATATTTGACCTATCCGAGGTTGTATATCAGAGCCCTGCTAAATGATGTTAACCTGTGTGGAAGAGGTCGAATCGAATCCCCTGGGATTGATTTTGCCTTAATTGGGAGGGGGTGAACGCCGCGTATATCCCAAATCAAAGGTGAAAAAATAATTTATCTTTAAACTTTTATTGCCTTTTTAAGGTCGAGATCAAGACCTTGCTCAAGGAGGAGAAGTCCATCAAGGGACTATATGTGGCTTGAAATTTATCGGAAGCATTCTTACCTTTGTCGGAAGTTTCATGATATATTGTCTTGGTTTTGAAAGTATTTGAGGGATCTTCTTGACCATAATTGGAGTCAAGGTTGCCCCTCGATCCGGATCTGATTCCCATGAAATTGATGCATCAATAGCAGTTATTAGGAATTTGACATGAATGACCTTTTGAGGTTAGAGTAAAAATTGTCCCCTAGTCGGGAACCAGTTTCCCACAGACGGCGTCAAAGTGTTGGGTCTTGGAGTATTCATGATGGTAGAAAAATATAAAATTTAACGTCTTAGCTTTGTACGAAGATTCAACACACAAGCAGATAAGAGAGAGGGTGTAGCGTTCATAAGAGACACTAGAGTTTTTATGTGGAAACCCCTAAAAAGGGGGAAAAATAATAGGGCCTGGCCCAGTTTGAATGAATCCACTAGTATTTGCTGTCAATTACAAATAAGGCCCTTCCTTGGGAGAAGGCCTTGGCTTGATGTCACAAACGTACATTGTATAGAGCGCATTATATGGTGGGAGTTACAATAATCAACATAAACATGTTTGTTTTGTCGGCAGGATCATAATTTATAAGATAGAAGTCGAAAAGATCGTAGTAGGCAGGAGATAGGGGTCAGAAAGATCGTTGTCTTGCGATGTAGGTCAGATGGACCGTAGTACGCGACAAAGGTCGGAAGGACTATAATCGGCAGGAGACAGGGGTTCGAAAGACCGTAGTTGGCAGGAGACCGGGGTCAGAAAGACCGTTGTCTAGTGATCGAGGTCGGAATGACTATAGTAGGCGACGGAGGTCGGAAGGACCGTAGTCGGTAGGAGACAGGGGTCCGAAAGACTGTAGTTGGCAAGAGACCGGGGTTAGAAAGACCGTTCCATGGTGATGGAGGTCGGCAGGACCATGGCAGGCGACGGAGGTCGAAAAGGACCCAAGTCGGCAGGAGACAGGGGTCCAAAAGATCGTAGTTGTAGGGCGGTACTCCGATAGAACTGTAGGCGTCAGGTGGTGGCTCAGCAAAAGTCCGGGCCTCAGGTGGTGGTCTGGCAGAACTCCGGACATCAGGTGGTGGTCCGGCAGAAGTCCGGACCTTAGGAGGTGGTCCAGTCGAACTCCGGGCTTCAAGCTGTGGTCCGGAGAAGCTTAGGACATCAGATGGTTGTCCGGCGAAACTCAGGGCCTCCAGTGGTGGTCCGACGGAACTTCAGGTGGTGGTCGAGGAGCGAGGAGGCAAGAGTGATATCTGATCTCTCTCTTGCTCTCTTGCTTGGAGCCTCCCTTTCAAGAGGGAGGAGGGGTTTATTTATAGATTCCTAGAATGACATGGCCTGTAAATAGGTGAGAGATCAAGGACATATGGGGAGTGGCTTGGATGGACGGCCGATGTTGAATCCCTTGATCATGGACCATTTGATGGACATTTGAATGTCTTAGTGATGTTCGAATTCAGTGATCTTGGGCTCGTTCGATTCGTCTCGTCGAGACGCTCGATTCGACTATAAACACGTCATGTTTAGAAATCGTTTGGTAATCCAAATTGTGGTTCAAACCCTCCAATAGCGCTTTAGACCCTTGATTTAGACCGATTTGGGCTCGGACTGAGTCGAATTTGGTGTCATTGAGTTCGTATTTCTGTAACGTTCAGTTCGACTATAAGTTTGCTGGAATCGGAGTTTAGATGGCCTCCAATTTAATTTTTGAAATTTCCAACCTGATTTTTCTTCGAGATTTGTGCCCGATCAAGATAAATTTTTGATGATATATTAAGAACAATAACTTTTGTAACTATGATGACATCAGAGATGAGCATGGTGCAAATTCGATGATGGTACAAGCATGTTGGTGTCTTAGGCAATCTCGATAGTATCATAAGTAAGCCCATTCACTTCATATAATCAAATAACCTCAGTAATTGCCAAAAATATCCTATGCACAAAAGTATAAATTAAGTTTTTATTTTTTTAGCTCCAAGTATCTTATATTGAAAATAGGGCTTCTTTTTACTTAGGCTCAAAATTTATAGGATTGTAAGTGAAAATTGTTATTTACTCTCTGTTGCAAATATAATGGAAATATTTCCTTTTGTTATCATGGATGTAGGTGAGACAATTTCATTGAACCTCGTAATTTATTATCTTATTTGTTGAATTTTTTGCAATATTTTTTTTTCATGCTTGCTTTTGCTCTTCAATTTCTCTCAATGGCTAATAAATTTGATTGTCATAAGATTATATCTTCTATAATATATAGTAGGCTGAGGATCGTTATTAGGATGATTGATCTTGGAATAAAGCTAGGACTTTAAACCCTTCAATAGGGAGGAGGGGTTTATTTATAGATTCCTAGAATAACATGGCCTGTAAATAGGTGGGAGATCAAGGACATATGGGGAGTGGCTTGGATGGACGGCCGATGTTGAATCCCTTGATCATGGACCATTTGATGGACATTTGAATGTCTTAGTGATGTTCGAATTCAGTGATCTTGGGCTCGTTCGATTCGTCTCGTCGAGACGCTCGATTCGACTATAAACACGTCATGTTTAGAAATCGTTTGGTAATCCAAATTGTGGTTCAAACCCTCCAATAGCGCTTTAGACCCTTGATTTAGACCGATTTGGGCTCGGACTGAGTCGAATTTGGTGTCATTGAGTTCGTATTTCTGTAACGTTCAGTTCGACTATAAGTTTGCTGGAATCGGAGTTTAGATGGCCTCCAATTTAATTTTTGAAATTTCCAACCTGATTTTTCTTCGAGATTTGTGCCCGATCAAGATAAATTTTTGATGATATATTAAGAACAATAACTTTTGTAACTATGATGACATCAGAGATGAGCATGGTGCAAATTCGATGATGGTACAAGCATGTTGGTGTCTTAGGCAATCTCGATAGTATCATAAGTAAGCCCATTCACTTCATATAATCAAATAACCTCAGTAATTGCCAAAAATATCCTATGCACAAAAGTATAAATTAAGTTTTTATTATTTTAGCTCCAAGTATCTTATATTGCAAATAGGGCTTCTATTTACTTAGGCTCAAAATTTATAGGATTGTAAGTGAAAATTATTATTTACTCTCTGTTGCAAATATAATGGAAATATTTCCTTTTGTTGTCATGGATGTAGGTGAGACAATTTCATTGAACCTCGTAATTTATTATCTTATTTGTTAAATTTTTTGCAATATATTTTTTTTTTTCATGCTTGCTTTTGCTCTTCAATTTCTCTCAATTGCTAATAAATTTGATTGTCATAAGATTATATCTTCTATAATATATAGTAAGCTGAGGATCGTTATTAGGATGATTGATCTTGGAATAAAGCTAGGACTTTATTTTGGGGCCCCTTTCGGAATTGTTTTCACTCCTGTTTTAAGTATGGGTTTCTTCTTCCCTCTTGTCTCTACCCTTACCTTTTTCCTCTTACAGAATTCATTCATCTCATCTTCTCATTCTATTCTTTCTCTTAACTTCCTATGTTCGTCCTGCATGCTTGATTATCCCCTTCTCAATAATCAAGATATTATAAGGATAATATTTTGTTGGCCTTTCTTTTCCTAGTCTTTTCTATTTGCCATGCATTTGATTGAATTCATCATATGTGGAAGGTTTTGACAATAGATGGGATTTTTCAAAATATGGATGCAGTTTGAATTATGCTGAATTGCTAGGCCTGGTTTCAAGTTCGCTATTTCTCAGGTGCTTTTGTATTAGGGCCGTACATGAATTGTTCTTATTGCGAAGGATATATAATTAGATTATTAACGAATGTTTGGGCAGGTATCCTGCAAATGTTATGGTCCCATTGTCCAAGCCTAACCGTCTTAATGTTAGCCCGACTTTGCCATCAAGTTTTTCCCTACCTTGTGAAGCTGCCCGGGTGTCTTTTTCTTTATCATGTTAGGATCTATGTTGTGCGATCACTTCCAAAACAACATTACCTGAAGATTGTATTAATCTTCAATAAATAAAGTTAGATGAGATGCATTTTTTAAAAGATAGTAGATTTTCTCTTCAGTTATCTAGAAACTTATGATGGATGTGTTTCTGCAGTAACATTTAGCCGGATTGATCCAGAAGGAAAATTGGTCATGGGCTTCAGAAAGGCTGCAAACGTATCTAATAATGAGCAGGTTTGTGATAATCAAGCAGCAAGAATATGTATAAATAAGTTTAAGACATCTATTCCCTCTATGTATAATGACTATAAATGATAGCACATCTTGTTTATATAAGTTTTAGGCTTGTTTTCTTAGTACACTATTGGATTCTACTTTATTAAGGTTTCAATGTAAGGAGGCACATGCAAAATTATTCAGTAGCCGAGTTCTACTGAATTATTTGGCCAGTTGAGTGGAACCTCAAAGTTAATAATTCTTGGTAGAATTAATTTAGTATTTCATTGAAGAAGTCTTCTATTTACAGAAAAAAATTTCTTTATATATAATTCTCTTTTGGCTTTTTTTTGAATGAATGATTCCATTATTTGCATCAATAGTTTGTTGAGGAATTAGGTCAAGAAAAGGATACATGATTTTTTTGTTTATTTCTTTTATCTATTGTTGAGTGCATTTCAATGGATTTTTATGCATGGCTGAAGTTTGTCTTATCTATTTATGAGAAGGAAAATGCGTGTTGAATTGATGAATTCATCATTTGTCCAGTGCAAAATTGACATGTTTTTCCTTCTGTTGACAGGACATTCAATCAGCTAAAGATGGAAATGGTGGTTCAACACCTTCAGATGTTAAACCCAATACTGTGGATTACATTGCAATCCCTCCTCTTCTACCTCACAAAGGAAACAAAGAGTCAAGAAACCAAACAAATGCAGCAGACAAAGCAAGCTGGTCAAAGAATGACAAGTCTGAATTTATACTGAAGGATGTTTGCGCCCCCAAGTTTGACATTGCTCTTTGTAGAAGGAAGGGGAGCTTTCTTATTTCAAAGAGTAAGCGCTTGAGGATTGAAAGTGCGGAATCAATAGAGCTGAAATTAACATGGGAGGAGGCTCAAGTTCTACTCCGCCCTGCTCTTAATTTTGCCTCTAATGTTGTTATTGTTGAAGGCCATGACTTTGAAGAATATAAGGTACAATCCCAAGATTAAGCATTCAATAAGTATGCTAGTTAAGTTAAAGTAAATTAACGTAAATGTATAAATAATAGTGGCATATGTAGCATAACTGAATTGTGTGACTACTATGTTGTCCCTCACATTTTTCAATGCATGGAATCTTTTATCCTTTCTTTTTCTAAATAATCTTATTCTTTCATGGTTTGCTGATTTGATTGTTGTTAATTGGAATGAAGGCTCCATATATCAATTTGAAGCATTCGTTAATGGCATCTTAAAACTTAAATCTCATGAGAGGGCAAGAGAAGAAGAAAATCATTGCTTTGTATGGAAAAAATAGGATGGCCCATTTGTGTTAACATAATTATGGTAGTTTCATTGTATATTATTGGACAGTACAATCCTCACCATTTCACAAAGGAAACAAGTAACTCTTTATGATTAGGGAAGGGGGGGGGGGGAGGTGATACAATGCTAATCTATTAGGGAAGAAGATATGAGAGTAGAGATAGGTATAACAAACAAAAGGGGGGTCAACTATGGACAACCTTGAGAAAAAAAATCTCAAAATTTTGTTTAATACTCAATGTCCCAAATTAAAAATTTTGTTTAATACTCAATGTCCCAAATTAGCGCTAGTGGTCCTTATTTATAATGAAAAAGTTGTAAGGTTATAAGAAAATAAAGCAATGGCACAATTGTAGAAAAATAATTCTAATACAAAGTAATAACCCTAATGATGAGGACATCGTCAGCATTTTCAACGCCGGAGATCGATGGTTACGAGCATGAGTTGTATTTTTATTATTTTATGCATTAGTTTATTTTTATTTTATGTTTTTTTCATTTTCGCCCTTATGGGTATTTGGTCGCTATTGTAGCCCAAGGGGCATTTTAGTCTTTTGCTTTTCTTTGTCATGGTGAGGCCTATTTATATGGCCATTCTCTTGTAATAATTTAGTTTTGGATGAAATGAAATTTACTACTTGTTCTCTTTGTGAGTTCCTCCCTCCAAGATCTCTTAGTGAGTTCGCCGGAGATCTCTTAGTGAGTTCGCCGGAGAAAACTAGATCTCTCCGTGAGTTCTAGTTTTCAACACTAGTTACTATTGTGGAACGTCGACTTGACTACAATTGAGGTTAGTGAGCTCGCGATCGTTGAACCCCAAGAAATTTCAAATTCGTTCCTCCCCTTGCTGTTACCGCCGCCCATTCCAAGCAGCTCAGGCTGCCGGCCCCTTTCCCTTCCCCTGGTGGCCGCCTCCCGCTGGCCTCAGACCCGCCAGCCACCGGCCAGTCGCCCGCCGGCCACGTCCCGGCCATCCGCCGACGAGCCGCCCTGCAGCTCCATCCCGCCGCCCCCTGTGAAATTCTGGATTTGAATTTCAAATTTTCCTCATAAGCCTTTGATTACCTGCCTTATTTGATTCCTAGATTTGGGCATATGTTTTAATTAAGTTTTAATAGCCTATTTGAAACTCACGTGCCTGACCTCTATTAGAGGAAATTTTCCTTTGGTAAAAATCTGTTTTATTACAGATTTCATTCAAATCTACTAATCAACCCGTGAACCATCCGTTACCAAATTTCCCCTCTTGCTTTTCTCAGTTTTTTTTTTTCAAATCCTAATGTGGATTTAATTAACATTTAATGTTAATTAAATCACCTCCTTAATTTAAGCCCTCAAATAAATTGGTTGGATTTGAAATTCAAATTCAAATTCAATCCAATTAAATGCTTAAGTTAGGAAACCTCTATTTTAACCAAAACTGAATTGCTAATTTCAGATTTTATTAAATCTGAGATTAATTTCGTGGACCCCACTTACTTAATCCCCTCTTCCCCTTGGCCGGCCCCTCCTTGGGCTCTTCTCTCTCTCCTAATCACCCCATTAACTCCACCATTTCAGCCCTAAACCCCCTCTCTTAGCCGCCCCTTCTCTCTCATTGATTTAATTTGATTTTCAAATTAAATCTCTCCCATTAACTCTCCAAAAACAGTTTTCCTGCAGAAATTCCTGCACGTCTCTTTCGGATTCCACCATTGGCCAACCTTCTCCACTCCAAGCCGCCACCCTCCCACCACTCCGGCCACCATCCCAGAACGACGATCTTAGGTTCCTTCTTCCTCGGAGTGACCTCGGTTCTAATGTGGAGACGCTTCTTCCGCTGAAGCCTAGATTAGTTGAGCGCATGGGCTCCAAAGGTGAGAGTTCTCTTTATTAAATCATGGATTATTGTTTATTGTCGTAGCCTACAATTGTTTTGGTGTTTTCTTGAATTGTTTGGTTAATCGATGTCACTATTCGTTGCCTAAACGAGTTAAAACTAAGAGTTCAACGGATCACTCTTTTATTATAAATGATAGTTTTATTTTTGGGTTATTAAGTTCCAATTGATCTCTTTAATTTCCTAAAGTAACTCCTCCATCGCATATACGTTTCACATCATCTTGGTATCAGAGCATGGCTAGCATGCTTTGTTTGTGCTAGACGCATCCTAGGAGTTTAGTTTACATTGTCATTCGTCAAGTACTTGCATAATATCATTTGGATAGTTTGAATTTCTGTTGTACTTTGCCGTCCAGAAAATTTATGCATGGTTTCATCATTGTAAGCAAGCTTCCTCATTGTCTAATCACTGTTTTTGTCACTACAACACCTCTAATTGGTTAGGTTGCTTAGCTCTAGCCTTAAAACCTGCTGTACTGAAAATTCCAGCACTTTTACTTGAGTCTAAGTAGGTGCTAAATTGCTGTCCACTCTATAAAACCCACACGTAACACTTAGGCAACCTAGGTCCTTGTGGTAGATTGCTGTCCTTTCATTTCCTGCCTCATTTAGAAGGTTTTCTAGTGAGTTTAACTTAGTTATAAGTGCTGTCCTCACACTAGAAATTAACCTAAATGCTTGGACAACTTCTCCCACTGCTGTAATTTGCTGTCCACTCAAAAACTGCACTGTTTTAGAGGCGTTAGAAGCTTGTTTTCTTCGAGTTTAGGTGCTGTCCTCACCCTAGAAATCAACCTAAGTGCTTGGATAACTTTTACAACTGTTGTGGTTTGCTGTCCAAATATTTTCTACACCCAGCAGTGAGTTTAGGTGAACCTAACTTAGTGTCCAAATGCTGTCCCTTACACCAATTCCTCTTTAAGCTTCACTTAACACTTTTAAATGGACTCGATAGGATTTCAAAAGAGGTTAGACGACCTAGTTAGTCTTGTAGGCTCACTAACTAAAACCACAAAGGAGGAACTTGTTGGCTCTCCCCACTCTAGGTACGTGCCCCAGTCGGTCAATCATGCTAATCGGAAGATACCCCACTCTGCTTATCAACTTAGACCTGAGTCTAATCCTCAACGACCTCACGTCAAGTCACCTTACCGTTTACCCACCTTTGATGGTTCTTCGGATCCTTACTACTTTAGGGAATGGGCCAAACAACTAGATGACTATTTTGAATCATGTCGTATCCCTGAACCCACCCAAGTTAGCATTGCTAAATCTCACCTCAAAGGGCAGGCTCTTCAAGTTTGGGCAAAATTGGAAGATCACAAAGAGTCTCGCGGTGAGTACCCTACTTGGAAAGACATGAGGCGAAATTTGAATTTAAAATACCGACCCGCTACCAGTGACCGCCATCTTGAGCCCCACCCTACCTATTCTATTGGAACAAACCATGGACATTACTGTAGTCGAGACCACCCATCTGTTAGTAATGACAGGGTTGCTGCCCCACCCCCTGTAGGTCTTCTCTTAGTCTTGATCACCGACCCTTTAGCAGGTCTTCTGTTGGACAAATCCCTTATGACTCTCCACGTGGACCTACGTCTGTTCAGCCCAGTCATCCTGTAGACTCCCCAGTCTTTGACCCTACAAGTGTTATCTTAGTAAAGAGTTGCAGTAAAAAGAAGAAATCCACTGAACCCGAGACTGATTACACCCATTTCGTGGATGCTATTGATAACGCGGACTTTTCTGAGGATGAGACTGAAGTGATTGAGTCAGACCCCCGGCATGACTCGAACCCGGAACTAAGGAGGTTGGAACCTTTAAGCCTCGACTCCTTAGCCCACCCTGATCTTAGTCTCAGCGAGGGTATTTCTTTGGATAAGGTTTGCCTGGACGACAGTAACATGATCTCGAAAGAAGCTGACCTAATCGGGAAGACATTGAAATTAAACTCGGAAGATTTGGATCCAATTGCTGAGACGACTTCAAATAATTTGGATTTAATTTTGAATAATTCTGATGTCAATATGGATAATCTCAAATTAGAAATGAGGAAATTGAAGTTACGACCTGACTTAAACCTTAACTTAAGTGACCCCGGATTCAGTGATCGTAGGGTGATAACCAAACCTGGTCCTTTTGAGGATAGTAACATGAGTTTGGAAGATAGTAATTTGAATCTGAAAGGTTATGAACCTAAGTTGAACCTTGAACACCCTCTTGTCTTATTGGAGTCTAGTCTAGGAGTTGTTCCTTTAGATTTGCATTTGACAGAGTATACCTTCTGTGACTGGACTTATTTCACCGACCTTAGTGTTAGAGAGAGTCGTAGCCCATACTTTCAGGTCAATTCTCTAGCTGTTGTGCCCAAGTCTGTTAGGGAGACGATACCCCGACTTTTGAGTCTCATACCTGCTGGTGATTCTTTGGGCTATGTTATTATGGTTAAGAGTGATGACCCATCGTCCTATTACACTCCTGATCCTTACGTTTTGCCCACTACGTCCTTGTCTTTCCCTGTTAAGGACCTTCCCTCTCCTAGTTGGCTGACCTTACTGAATCACCTTACTACCCCTGGGAGACTGTCTGTGACCCGAGCTAAGATGCCCTATGGAGATGCCCTTTTAGCTAAGGATGTCTTCATTGCTCCCCCTACACCCGTTCCATTAGATCGAACACTTTAAAAACCACTCTTTTGTGACTTGTCCACTTTTCTAGCTGTGTTCGTGTGAGTTAGTATGTTGTGTGAGTGTTGTAGTCTGTTATCTTCCCATTTTGTCCATTGTTTTAAAATTTTATAAGCTCATGAGTCTTGTCATTCATCATGCACACCCGATCTCTTGCATTTGCATCTGCATTTCACCTTCAGGAGTTACTCATTGAAATTAAAAGGAAAATTGAACAAAATAACATCCATCCTAAAATTATTGTTGATAACAAAAGATGGTCCAAAGGATTCAAAGTTAGAGACTTTGTGATGGTACGGAAGCTGCATGCTCGAAACACCGAACATTTTAAGGAAATCTCAAAGGTTAATAGTAATGCCTACGTACTGGACCTCTCTTGAGGCCTTAACATGAATCCTACATTTAATATAGAAGAACTGTTAGCCTTTGAAGGACCCGAATCATAACCCCAAGATCCACTTTAAATTAGCCTTGTGTGACCCCACCTGGTGAGATCCCCCAGCCTAGCTCCACTCCCCAACTTACCCTACTCACCCATAGCGGAGAAGGTCGAAGCAATACTAGATGATGAGGTCATTTCCCCAAAGGAAAGTGGGTGCCAAAGATACCGAGTTCCTTGGAAAGGGACACCGGAGATAGAGGATACTTGGATTGACAGGGACGAGCTACAGAGCCTAGACCCAGATCTCCTAGAGTTGTACGAGGGCTCCATAGATATCTACTCGACGGGGTCGAGTTTTTCTCCCACCTGGGGAGAATGATGAGGACATCGTCAGCATTTTCAACGCCGGAGATCGATGGTTACGAGCATGAGTTGTATTTTTATTATTTTATGCATTAGTTTATTTTTTTTTTTATGTTTTTTTCATTTTCGCCCTTATGGGTATTTGGTCGCTATTGTAGCCCAAGGGGCATTTTAGTCTTTTGCTTTTCTTTGTCATGGTGAGGCCTATTTATATGGCCATTCTCTTGTAATAATTTAGTTTTGGATGAAATGAAATTTACTACTTGTTCTCTTTGTGAGTTCCCCCCCTCCAAGATCTCTTAGTGAGTTCGCCGAGATCTCTTAGTGAGTTCGCCGGAGAAAACTAGATCTCTCCGTGAGTTCTAGTTTTCAACACTAGTTACTATTGTGGAACGTCGACTTGACTACAATTGAGGTTAGTGAGCTCGCGATCGTTGAACCCCAAGAAATTTCAAATTCGTTCCTCCCCTTGCTGTTACCGCCGCCCATTCCAAGCAGCTCAGGCTGCCGGCCCCTTTCCCTTCCCCTGGTGGCCGCCTCCCGCTGGCCTCAGACCCGCCAGCCACCGGCCAGTCGCCCGCCGGCCACGTCCCGGCCATCCGCCGACGAGCCGCCCTGCAGCTCCATCCCGCCGCCCCTGTGAAATTCTGGATTTGAATTTCAAATTTCCTCATAAGCCTTTGATTACCTGCCTTATTTGATTCCTAGATTTGGGCATATGTTTTAATTAAGTTTTAATAGCCTATTTGAAACTCACGTGCCTGACCTCTATTAGAGGAAATTTTCCTTTGGTAAAAATCTGTTTTATTACAGATTTCATTCAAATCTACTAATCAACCCGTGAACCATCCGTTACCAAATTTCCCCTCTTGCTTTTCTCAGTTTTTTTTTCAAATCCTGATGTGGATTTAATTAACATTTAATGTTAATTAAATCACCTCCTTAATTTAAGCCCTCAAATAAATTGGTTGGATTTGAAATTCAAATTCAAATTCAATCCAATTAAATGCTTAAGTTAGGAAACCTCTATTTTAACCAAAACTGAATTGCTAATTTCAGATTTTATTAAATCTGAGATTAATTTCGTGGATCCCACTTACTTAATCCCCTCTTCCCCTTGGCCGGCCCCTCCTTGGGCTCTTCTCTCTCTCCTAATCACCCCATTAACTCCACCATTTCAGCCCTAAACCCCCTCTCTTAGCCGCCCCTTTCTCTCTCATTGATTTAATTTGATTTTCAAATTAAATCTCTCCCATTAACTCTCCAAAAAACAGTTTTCCTGCAGAAATTCCTGCACGTCTCTTTCGGATTCCACCATTGGCCAACCTTCTCCACTCCAAGCCGCCACCCTCCACCACCACTCCGGCCACCATCCCAGAACGACGATCTTAGGTTCCTTCTTCCTCGGAGTGACCTCGGTTCTAATGTGGAGACGCTTCTTCCGCTGAAGCCTAGATTAGTTGAGCGCATGGGCTCCAAAGGTGAGAGTTCTCTTTATTAAATCATGGATTATTGTTTATTGTCGTAGCCTACAATTGTTTTGGTGTTTTCTTGAATTGTTTGGTTAATCGATGTCACTATTCGTTGCCTAAACGAGTTAAAACTAAGAGTTCAACGGATCACTCTTTTATTATAAATGATAGTTTTATTTTGGGTTATTAAGTTCCAATTGATCTCTTTAATTTCCTAAAGTAACTCCTCCATCGCATATACGTTTCACATCACCTAATATAATAAAATTTTAAATTTTCCAATATACAAATTGATAAATAAAGAAATGGAATATTTAATAAATTTCGTTGTTATTGTTGAACATAAATTCAGGTTAGACAGTCATCATCAATACTTCTTAGGTGTAAAGAACTCTTCTTTGGAGAGTTATGCTGAAGGTACTTATTTAGAATGTCATTGGAGATGCACTGAACCTTGTCAAGGGTCACCCACAAGTCATTTGTTGGTGGATGAGCTCTTCATCTAATAAAGTAAGATTGTTTGCCCAAATAACCTAGGATAATCTCACATGACAAAGTTTACTTAACAACTGGGACTGATGCAGCTGTAGAAGGAAAAATTGAGATTGGTTTTAGTGGAAGAGATGTAGAAACTCCAAATTTAGAGATACCTATAGCAAACTTTGGTGTCTCAAAAGTACCTCTATATGATATTAGATTTTGAATATTAAACATTAGATTAATATTGGAAGATCAATAATATATGCCATTGGTCTACACTTAATATTTTGTGAGGCCTTAAAGCTCGCATGGAGTTTCTTGAAGGAGTTATGTGACAAATTTTCAGAGTGAACACAAACTAACACATAATCAACTTCATTATATTCATGAGTTTTTCTATGGACATCAACTAAAGTTTACCCATTCCATCTCGCAAATCAATTTGTTCTTTGATATCTAAATGCAGCTTATTCAGGTGTTCGATAAATGATGCATACAAATCAAAATATCCACATATGGGCAAGGGTATATGTCATGTGCTAGAATTTAATTAAAAAAAAATTGTATCTTTTATCTTTTAATAATAATAATCAGAACTATCTATTTTTTTTAATAATAAAATACTAGCGGAAACAAACTATTTTTTTAAAAGTTTTACCCATTATATCTTCAAGTTGATTTTGAAGAAGGGTGATCTCAACACATCTACTCGTCCCTGATGATGATCGTATATGAACACATGGTCTTGTTCAGGATCGACCATTCATGGGGACTTAGGTCGGAGTTGTATTTCTTCTTTGTTGGATGGTGTATGAAGCAAAGGAGAAGAGAAGGAGAGGAGGGAGAGGTTTGGGTGGTCAGCCAAGGCTAGGGGAGGGGCCATTTTAATTCAGATTTTAGGTTTATGTTGGTGGAGGGAAAACAATTTAAAAATATGAAATTTAATTTCAGATTTCAAGGAGGGAAGGAGGGAATAATTCAAAATTTGAATTTCCTCATATTGAGCTAGGGTGGGGTGGCATACCTAGATGGGAGGGGCTTTGATTGAGAGCATTAATGAGAGGAATTAATTAAGAGAGAGAGAGAGGGGTAGGGGGGCCGGCCAAAGGAGGGAGGAGAAGGGTGTCCACATTCAACGAATGTGTTTACATGCAATGAATGTGGGATTTGGAATTAAATCCAAATTAATTTTAGATTGGGAGCGATTAGGAGAGTTTCCTAAAATAAATTTATTAATTAGAAAAAAGTTTTGAAATTCAAATCTATTTGAATTCAAATTAAGAGACTTTCCAAATTAATAATAGGATAAATTAGGAATGTATTTAAGAGGCAATTTGAATTTGAAATCAAGGGACTTGTGGATGAGTGGATTGGCAGCTAGGGTGATGCAACCAAAAAATATAGGGGACCCTATATTTTTTTATCACAAAAAAGGAAAAGACTCTATACTAGGTAATAGAAGAGACACAAAAGGAAGAGATTTACTTAGAGATATTAGAACAAATTCTTATATTTCAAATCTAAGACCGACTTAGAAATTTTAAAAAAATAAAATTACAACGACTTACAATCGTGACTCGAAATTAAAGACACCCTAAAATTGCTTCACTTTGAGAAGAATGATATAGGTAGAGTGGCACTTGCGGAGAGATGAAAGAGGTTAGAAGCCAAGACGAAGGTTGGAAAGAGCTCGCAAGATTTTCGGAGGGGTTGAGAAAGAAGGTGGACAAAGCTCGTAAGCTTTTCCAATGAAACCCGCAGGTTTACATTTCCAAAAATAACATATCATTCACTTTTTAAAACATAACAAAACATCTCATATATATAGGTATGAGAAGAGAATACGAAAAGACTTGGCATTGAATTCACACACGAATCCAAGCACACACAAGCATGGAAATCCCCCCATGCATTCATGGAAAACAGCCCAACCTAGGAACCGAAGGAGCCACCACGGGAGCCGAAGAGGCCGCACGGAACTAAGGCGCCACAGCCACGGGAAAACCCCCAGGCTCGGAAAACCAGCAGCCGGCCGGAAATCCAAGGGCCATGGCACGGAAAACAGCAGCCCACCGTGGAAGCCAAGGAGCCACGGCATGGGAAACAACACTTCTTGGAATTCCAAAGGCCGGTTTGGAATTCCAAGAGACAAACATAATTAAAGACATAAAAATAATAAAAATTATATTTAATAAAAAGATAACTATGAACTAAAATGCTAGCTAATAATGAGCCAACCCTTAAAGACCAGCTCATAAATGAGTTAAAATTTCAGCTCAATTTTGATTGAGTTTGTAAACTCGAGGGAAGTCAAAAATCAAATTATTTTTTTGGCTTGAGTTGACCCGCCCCCCCCCCCCCCCCCCCCCCCCCCCCCCCCCCCCCCCCCCCCCCCCCCCCTACATTATAGGGTGTGGGATAGGTAGCCCGACGGTTTGAGGTGGAGAGGGGAGGGATGCCAGCGGTTTGAGGAGGGAGGCCGGCTTTTTTGGAGGAAGTTGGGTACGAGACCGGTGGTTTGGGGCTTGGGGAAGGCTTGGCCGGGGGGGGGGGGGGGGAAGGATGGGAGAGGCTTGGCCGAAAGTTTGGGGGGAAGGATGTGGTGTGTGGCGGCGGCGGTATGAGGGTGAAGGTAAGGGAGAGGGAAATAAGAACGGATACAAACCGTGAGCTCAGACTCTACCGGTGGCTGACGGGAATTTTGCTTGGCCCTCTCTTCGGGTTCTCTCCTCTCTCAAGATCTCACAACAAAGAGAAGTAACAAGTGTTGAAATTTCATTCAAAGTCATCATCAAAACTAATACAAAAGCTATGGCCTTCAAATATAGGCCTCAAGGAACAAAAGACACAAAAACTAAATTGCCCGCTGGGCTACAGCACAAACTAATCCCTCTCAGGGGTACAATGGTAAAAACCAAAACATAAAAATACATAAATGCATCACAAATAAAGACTCATAATTGTAGCCGTCGATCTACAATGTCTTCTATAATAGATGCTCCAGAATCTCCTGCTGATGTCCTCATCCGTTTTTCTCGGGGTTGATGAGCTTATCTTCTATGTCAAACATAGAACATGATATCATAGCCAAAAGTTTCAAATTGAAATCAATTTCTCTCCTAATTCCGAGCATATATTCTATCATGCTGACTTTGTTTTTTAACTTTCCAGCAAAATATTCGTTGCGGTATTAACATAATGTTATTTGGAGGTAATCTTAATGAAGCTAATACTAAGGGTGAAGTGATTGCTAGAGTTTAGTGTATTATGTATATTTCTATGTTAAACATTATGGACAATCACATTGTTAAACTTCATTTTTTAGCGGCTCACCTTGATCTGTTGATTGGGAGATTTGACTATCAACTATGAGGTCTTGAGTTTGAGTATTACGTATGGTGATGTGTGTGTAAGTTTGGCTTAATTGGCCTAAATGCCCCCCCGAAATTTTTTTTTTTCATTTTATTTTACTTTTTTATTTGGATCATACTTTTTATGTTTTTATTCCTCGTCTTTTATTCACGTTAATCTGTAAAAGTTAGTGGGAAAGCCGATGGGTTAGTACATGTGCAATAATGATGAAGATTTATTAGAAAGTTTCTCCAAAATTTTGCTATTTGGTTCCAGATTATTGTTATCGACATCAGTTGGCTTAATTATTATTTATGCATTTTTTGTATTGTGAATTTTATTGTCATTTGTTATGATTCGAAACTTCATATGCGATAAAGCATTTTGTTATTAAAAACAGGAAGCTCCAGTGCTTGGATTGCCCATGTATTTCGCCAAAAATCACGAAGGGTAATTTTTGCTTCTATTTCTTGCTGTCCTTAAACTTTTTAAGTTGACTTTTATCATTTTGGCATTTTCCACTATGAAATATTTGAAAAGAGTTACAAATTATTTTATTGTTAATAGCTCTTGATTTTTTGGATGTATGCATAAAATTATGATTCATCTGTTATTATGAGCTTTCTTTTGTTTTGGTATTTTGTTTTTAGTTCTTCCTGATATACGTTCTCCTTTTTCTTTACCAATGCATCAGGGCATACATACTTGTTTCATCTTTTAAGATTATCTTTGCAAGCAATGCTCAGAGGCCAGAGCATTGATCTTTTACGAACATTTGTTCAATCACATTTTTCTTTCATATGCATTTCAACAAATATGATTAATAAAGCTCAATGCAGTATGAGCTATTAAGGTCTACCATAGTTGATCCACAACTCAAATTCAATTTAGTTAGCTTCTAGACCTGATCAACTGGTTGTTTAGAGAATGCATTTGTTCTATACAATGTGAGGGTTTACAAGCAACTTCATGTCTCTTGCCAAGTATCGACATTAGGTTTAAAAACTGAGATGCATGCTACCTTTATTTGAAGTAAACATGGTTTAGTCATAAAATCAGAATATAGTCCGAAATATGATATACAATAAACAAGGGAAGTTTGAGAAGTTAATACAAAATTGTTCCTTTTGCCTTGCACTTATTTTGACCGGGTTGGCAAGTGACTACTTAGGTTTTTTGCTGTTGACAAGCAGGATATGCCCTTATGTAGATGGGGCTTTCGATTTAGTTTTTTTTTCTGATACTTTGAAGTGATTTCTTGCCTTTGGGATCAGTGTGTGTCTATTTATGAAGTCAAGCTGAGACAAGCCAACCTAGGTGCTTGTGTAATCACTAGCAACTTCCCCAGCCATAGCCACCGGCGTCATGTGGAGCTTCGTGGGTGGAGCTGGGAAGCCTAGCGTCATGCATGTATCGCATCCATCTCAGTTATGGATAACCACTAGGCCCTTGAATGATCAGGGTGCAGGCTGTACATAATTGAAGCATTTAAATGTCCTCAGTTTCGCAGTAGGCATTTGTTAAAGAGATGAAATATATGCATCTTTAATTACAAAAGAAATTAACTGTTAACCTCTGTATAAACCAAACAAAAGAGGAAAGAAATCAAGGATCCCGCGTATATACCTCGTGTTCATCGAGACGCCCAAATCTCCGTGAATCCAGCAAGAAATCCCGGTTGAAATCCTCGTATCTGTCGAAGACGTCCGCGAAACCCGCTGATTCGGCGCCGCTCACGTCAAAAACCTCCGCATATCCTGCGACCCGCCTCGATCGCACCTCGCCAAGAGTTGTTAAATAGCGACCCAAATGAGAGCTTCGGCTCTCTGCTCTGCTCACGATCCCTCTCCACACACGAAATCCCTCTTCCTCCCGTCAAACCCGAGCTCCACCGCTCCGTCCGATCCCGTCCAGAGAGCAGACTGAGCTCCTACTTCCAATCCCGTCACCCTCTCCTCTGTCCGACTCCAGACTAGCTGCTCCCGACCCTTCTCCCACATCCTGCCGAGCTCTCTCCCGCTCGAACAACCTCCGACTTCCACACTCCGAAAAGCTCCAGCTCCTCCCGCAGACCTCGTCTCCTCTCCCT
Source organism: Dendrobium officinale (assembly GCA_019514585.1). Taxonomy (NCBI): domain Eukaryota; kingdom Viridiplantae; phylum Streptophyta; class Magnoliopsida; order Asparagales; family Orchidaceae; genus Dendrobium; species Dendrobium officinale. The sequence continues at coordinate 8,395,200 of CM033700.1, forward strand.
GTCCGACCACAACTCCGACCTAGCTCCACTATACCGAAGCTCAACCCGACGAGATCTCCGTCCCAACCCCTGCATCCTGCCGTCGTTGCCAACCCGAGAGAGAGAGAGAGAGAGAGAGAGAGAGAGAGAGAGAGAGAGAGAGAGAGAGAGAGAGAGAGAGAGAGAGGCGCCCAAACCTTCACCTCCTCCGGCAACTTTCCCTTCCTTTAGGATCGGAAGTCACTCCATTTTGATCGCAAGCAACAGGAGCTCGCTTGCCCGTGAAGGTAGCTTTCTCTCCATCGCGCGCTTCTTCGGCTGTATCCCGTAAATCTCCCAAAACAGAGAAAGGGGGAGGGGTTAAATAATTTTAATTAAAATTAATTAACATTAATTTTAATTAAAATTAATGTTAATTAATTTTCAATTATTATTATTAATTACAGATTAATATTAAGTAATTAATTTTAATTGGTTTTAACTAAAACTTATTTTGATTAATTATAATTAATTATTTTTATTAACTGTAATTATTAGGTTAATTATAATTATTATAATTAATTATGATTAATTTTAAGTAATTAATCATAATTAATGTTAATTAATTATGGTTAATCTTAATTGAAGTTGATATTAATTAATTATGATTAATCATTATATTTTTAAATTAAAACTAATTAATATTAATTATTTATAATTAATTAAGATTATTTATAATTAATTATAATAACTTATAATTAATTATAATTAATTAAAACCATTTTAATTTTATAATTAATTGTGATTAGTCCTAATTAATTATGGTTGATCATGATTAAATACAAAATAAAATGATAATGCTTCTCTCCCTCGATCTTCGAGCCGACGCCGACGGCCGCCAAGGTATAACTCTCTAACCCTAAAACTCCGAGAACTCGTTTCAACGCATTCGTCGAGACAAAACGACCACCTATGCACGCTTTTCTTAGCGTGGTGGGAGGGAGTGCGTCCCGACGCTTGCGACGAAGCGGGTAATCACCTAAATTCCTTCTTCGAAGTTCGTATCGCCTTGGAAACCCCGCCTATGCATGCTTTTCTTAGCGTGGTGGGAAGGGATCCCGGTGCGATGCGCACGACGAAGCGGGGATACCCATAAGTACCCGCTTGCGGGGAAATAACTGTTCTTGCAAAATATTTTCAAAAAAAATAAAAATACTTTTTTTACAAACAAAATACCCATGCACGCTTTTCTTAGCGTGGTGGGGGATCGAAAAAATACACGGCCGCGGTGTCCTCGAAAGAGGGCACCTACCATGCACGCTTTTCTTAGCGTGGTGGGAAAGGCCCAGTTTTTCCGTAGTTTTCCCCTAAACGGGGGAGACGCCGGAAGGCTGTCGAAATTTCGGGTAAAAATGTTGCTACACTCGGACCTTTTTGAACTCGAAGAAAATAAATGTTTGGACACATTTGAACAACCAAGGACTTGGGACTATGATCAGAACTCAAATCAAATGAACTAAAACTTAAATTTGAACTTGATTTATTAAGTGGACATGGCTTGAACTTGCAAGTTGTACTTTGACATTAAACTCAAGAGGCTACAAAAGACTTGGACTTGAACTCAAGCAAGAATTGAACAAGACTCGGACTACAGGAGACATAGAACATGACTTGAACAATTTGAACATTCAAGAGAACTTGATTTTGCAAGCATTTGGGACTTGAACTTGACACAATGACTTGAATTGGACATTTAAACTCAAGTAAAGACTTGAGTGGACTTTGAACTTGAACTCAGAAGATCTTGGTGCAATGAGTTTTGACTTGAAACTTGAACCATAACATTAAGTTCTTAAAGGTTAAAGAATTGACATTGTAATATAAATACAAGTGCTAATCAAAAGGGGGTGATCCATCTGAATTTCATCCAAGCAAGCAAACAATCACCCATTACAAGCTTTGGTATAAAACTGATTTGAACAATTATAATTAGCCTACAATGATCATCTCAATCGAATGAAGGAATGCAATGTATTCGCAAGCTTTTTTTTTAGATGAGTTGTAATGAATAGAAAAATTCCTATGATTGTTAAAGATTCATCAAGAGTAATGGAATCACTCTCAATGTTTGCCAAGCCATAATCCTCCCATGAAGCTTCAGAATAAATGATGAAGGGCTCTTATGCTACAAAATGCAAACATCAACATGCAAACAATATTCTTCCTACAAATGATGAATCCAATAACATCTTGTAATCAATCACCACTCATTATCTAGCAAGCACTTTGGTCTCATGCAAGTAAAGATTAAGTGGAAGAAACAATGACAATCAGACATAACATTTGTATCAATCATATGGAAGAGATTGTGATCCAACATCATGGCACACTGAAAGAAGCCACGAAGAACACGATTGGTACTAATTAACTCGTAGCTAATGGTGGCTATTTCTTTGCTAATAAAGACTAGTATGATTATAAGTTCAATAACCTGCTCGTAGTCAATGATGATAGATGCATGTAACAAAAGTGATCACTCTCCAATGTGGATGCAACAATCTATCTGCAAATAAAGGCAAAAGATACATAGCAAATGTAAATACCTACGATCCCTTACAGTAGATCCGCTATATGCACCATATGTCATTTATGGACAAATACGAAAGGGACTACATAAACACAAGCAGGATGCTAAATTATTCATACAGTCGATGACTACTCAACATTAGTCAAATATATATGCCTTCTACAAGCAAGAGTAAAGATCTGCAACACAAACAAGCTCTCTACGAAGACAGATGTATGTGCCACATGCCACGGATGGGTAGATGCAGAAAGACTTTAGTAAATGCAGTATCCTGAAGTCAATTTCAGTCTGTGAGGGAATACATCTACCTGTCCACTCATAACAATGACGGATGTACTATATGAACCAATCAACTACAACGAATACAAGTATCTACGAACAAAGGCAGGAGATTAGTTAGTGCACTATGACCCGCCAACGAAAATCAACAAATAGTGCACGACAGTCTACCTGTGCAAAGCAGCGAACAATCCTATCCAGAAGCTGCTACGCCACGCCACCGGATCTGCAACATTCGTACAAGCAGACAGAAGGCGTCTATTCCAAGAATACCCCCGCACGTGCACCGTAGTTTGTATACACATAGGTACACTAAGGGGAAAAATATAATCAAATACCCGCATGGGCCCCGGCGAGCGTGTTATTGGTACACACGTGACGTCTAGGGATGCTGCGCGGGTTTACAAGTGAATTCAGGTTCGAAACTGATCCTTCTATATGGGTCAATAGAAGTCGACAGGGTTCGAACCATTAAACAAATATATGGCTATGGCGACCAGAATATTTGTTTTAATACATTTATATTAGGCCTTCAAAGCCTAAAATCAAAAGAATTCACTTTCAAAGGCATAAAGCCTACAAAACCCGATCCTCTGCCAACAGCCCGACAGAGTTGACAAGGTTTAATCCATAAATAGAAATGACCCCCAAACACCCCGATGATGGCCGTGTTGAATGCAGATCTCAACCGGAGGGGTTCCCAAATATTTTCAATCGTCTCCCAAAAGTCCATTCCAAATACTTTCAAACTCTACCCAAGATATCCACCAAAAATGCCAAAACTGCACAAAAATCCCAAAACTCCACAAAAATTCCAAAAATCCAGAAAATTCTCAAAAATCCTAAAATACCCAAAACTCCACAAAATCCAAATTCTCAAAATCCCAAAAACCCAAAAATATTTAAATTTGAAATCATCCATCCGTACTTAAAGCAAAATCAATCCACCATCCGCGACAGTTTGTCGGGGTGGACAAATTAAATTTTACTTCAGCTCACAAAGAGCCAAATGCCTAGTCGAAAATATCATTAGGATCCATTCTCAAACAATCTCTTGCCAGTAAGGACGTGGTACGTGTCCTCTAACCGGCAGTTTCGCCGTCCAATGGCACTGCAGGTAAACGGTTATGACCCAGGGCCCTCTGAACCGAGTGGTTTTGCCGCCAAATGGCACCACAGATAGCGGTTATGGCCAGAGCCAATACGCTCCTTAATGACGTTAAATCCTTGAGATATGAATCAATAGGATATGATCGATAGGGCACAAAGCCCTCTGTCAGCTAAGGTGGATTCAAATTTGTCCCCTTAGACAAACATTCAACCCCGGTCTACAAGGTCCCCTTGGACGAAGCAACCCATGGCTGCCGACAAGGATCCTTCTGTCAGGTTGGGTCGACTACCTCCTCTGACTAAGTAGACCAGGGACCACGATGGCCCGGGATGACGGAACCATGGGATCTTGATCGGGCCCATCATCCATTCCCCCACCATCCGCTTTAAGTGCTAGATGGTGAAATTTCTATTTTTAAATATCAATTTTTCCAAATCTTCAAAACCTTCAAATTCCCAAATATCAATCCTCCAAATTTCCAAATCTCCAACCATTCCATACCTATGCTGCTACTATATGCCAGATAACACGTATATTCTACGTATCTGATCGACGACTAGCCTTAATCGAAAGTTCTCTCTAGTGATCGAGAGGGGTAATTAACTATAGGGGCTTGCGCCTATAGGAAACCAGAACTCAGATCATAAAGTCCTCACAAAATGAGGGCGAAATCTCTGGGTAGTGTCTTATCTATAAACCCAACTGCCTTCCAAAATTTACCCCGGAACTTAGTTCGTTAAAACTCCATCGCCAAGAATAAGAAATGCGAGCGGAGGCCGGGGCCGAATTTTCGGAGCCCACATTAACTTAGCGCATGGATGTTTTGAAGAGAATCTGAGTGGTAATTGTGAAATGAGTTATCAACACAAATAGGCAAATAGCTTAACTTTTAGAATTAAAAATATTTTCTTATTGCGTAAAAGTACACTGACAAAGATTAATAAAGCAACTTTGATTCATTCTTTGTACAAAAGTGAAACATTGGTGATTGCACGAAAAATATTATAAACTAATTCTCACGTGAGCATATAAAATAATTAAAATGAGTGTTTGAAAACTAATGCAAAATTAAATTTAGAATATCTATTTTTCCCTTGCTATTGATCTGGATAGTGTTTTGCTGATAAATTAGTTTGTCTTGTAATGTTGAAAGGCAATGAATAGTTGGTATACATATAGTGGTCAAGATTATTTAAGGAGCCTTCTAACATATTTCCGCAAGTTACTTGAAAAATTTCAGCAAGCAGTTATGAAGTATGCTGATATTTGGCACAAATGGGTGATATGGTGAAATGAAGATGCTGGAAGAATCCCAGAAGCTTTGATGCAATCAAGATTGTTATCCTCATTTAAAGTTGCTGGCTCCATCATTCTTTTAAAAAACTTTAAAGTACTTCGTACTTCTTGTGCTAAGGGGTTACAAACTTGGAAGGTTCATGCAAGAAAATACTTGGATGGTGAAGGATGCTTAGGTTCCTGATATAGTATGTGGATGCTATTTGACAAGATTTGTCCTATTATTGCTGTTAGCAATAATCTGTATGTGGATGATGTTAGCAATAGGTGCAAGATCCTATACTAGGACCAATAATCATGACTAGGATCTTGTACTATAGTCATGACAAGGATCTTGCACCTATTTCTATCTTCAGGTTTTCATCATTTTGTTTGTTACCAATAATCGCCTTCGAAGTGATCAATGTTTCATGAGCGAGTTTTTTTGTTCAGTGGACATGTGAGGTTTCTTCTAACACGTCAAGGTTACTGTAATTGTGTTAGTAAAGAAAAAGGGTTCATGAAACCGACTAAAAGAAAATTTATTTGACACAATTCAACAAGATTTGCTCAACCAAAAGTAACCCAAAATGTTTTCTTAAAATGAATGAATGACAGAAAAGTCATAAAGCAAATCCTAAAGTTAACTGTTATTAATCTTTTTGAGAGCTCTTCTTACTATGATGAGATTGTTTTACTGTTCAATAAGAATGGAGCTTGCTCTTTTGCCCTATTAAAAGCTTACTCTTTATTGGAAACTCAGGAGTATTAATAACAGATGGGCACAGTGTGAGGATTGTTTGAAGTGGCGCAGGTTGCCGTTGGATTCTCATCCGAATTATAGATGGACATGTTCTGATAACAAGTGGGACCCTAAAAGGTAATTAAGCACCTTTTGGTATGTTGTTATATGCTTTTGTTCTCTGTGCTCTTTTGATCTTTGTTATCTTATAATGGTGTTGTGGTTGTTCAAAATCATGTGAACCTCTATTTTGTAGGGGTTTTTCTAGTTTGTCTTGGATAAAATTACCCTTAATAGTTTGATTTTTTTTTTGGAGAGCTAACTAGCAGCAGATTCAAGTGATACAACTTTAGCTTGTCCTAAACATTGGGCTTGAGAACCTAAGAGAAATTTAGGTTTACGGCGGTTGCAATTGGCCAAGAATAATGGATTGATTGATTCCTTATTTCTCAGAGATTCAGGGCTTCGAAAATTTACGCACTAGCCTCTTTGCGGACCCTTCTTTTTTCTTAGGGTCGTCAAGGAGAGTTTTAACAAGTTCCGAGACAAATTTTCAGAAGACATATTGGATTGTGAATAAGACATCACCCAGAGATTTCGCCCTCATTTTGCAAGGACTTTATGATCTAAGTTCAGTTTTCCTAAAGGCACACTGATGAGGACATCGAAGATCAACGGCTACGATCTTGAGTTATTTATTTATATGTACTAGTTTATTTCATATTATTGTTTTTCCCTTAATATCCTTACGGGTGGTCATGTAGTATTGTAGCCCGAAGGGCACTTTAGTCTTTTATTATTTTTTTTTCTTTTCATGAGGCCTATTTATAGGCTAGTTGTTTTGTATTTGGGGGATGATGATTGATAAATGAAAATTTCTACTTTTGATCTCTTTGTGAGTTCATTCTTCCAAGATCTCTTAGTGAGTTCGTCGGAAGAACTAGATCTCTTTGTGAGTTCTAGCATTCGTCCAAGTTAATTGTGTGGAAATCCGGATTGAAGACAAATGAGGTTAGTGAATTCGTAGTCGCTCGAATCCCTTGAATTTTCCCCCCTCTTCCCCCCTTGCAATTGCCGCCGCCTAGCCCTGAGCCGCCCAAGCCGCCGGCCAATTGGTTGCCACATCTCGCCGGCCGCCCCTTCCATGAAGTTTCAAATTTTGAAATTTCAAATTGTCATGAGCCATTAATTATTTCCTAATTTAGCTCCTTAATTCACGCCATCAATTTAATTGATTTTCAACTTCGAATTTGAAATTCAAATTGTTTAAATTGATTGCCCTCCTAAATGGAAGTTTTCTCTCCTTAAGAAAACTGAAATTTTATTTCGGATTTTTGTAAAAATCTGAAATTAAATTGGTGGTCCCCACTTATTCAAAACTCAAGCCCTCTCTCCTCCTTATGTGGCTGGCCCTCCTTAATGGGCCATCTCTCTCTCCAAATTACATTAATGGCTCCACTAAATCAGCCCCTAATTACCTCCTCCATTAATACCCATAGCTATTATTGAATTAATTTGAAATTTCAAATTAATCTCCCTCCAAAACCACTTGAAGCTGAAATTAATTTCAGTTTTCTAAATTCCTCCCTCTCCCTCTAGCTCACGACTGAACCCTCCTCTCCCAAATTGCTGGCTGCTCTCCTCCAGCCCACTGTCCACCAGTTTCTTAAAATTTCCTGCTGTCCCGCATCTTTGGAGAGACGCTCAAGGACCAAAACTGCTGGTCACGCCTCCATAGTGGGTGTCCGAACACCCCTAGCTGCTGTTCACAATACCACTTCTTCCTACTGTCATGCCGTCCAGAAGATTCCCACACCCGCTGCCTCAAGTTCCTGGACGTGTTACCCTGCTGCCCTGAAATTCCTGCCAAGGAAATTCAGTAGTTTCCCTGCTAAGAATCCTCCGGTCAACAGTTTTCAGCAAACAATTTGCTGTCCTGCATCCTGAACATTGCTAATCGCTGTCCAGAAGTTCCAGGCGTTCCACAGCAGCTGTCCAAGGTCTCATTAAGCCCAATAGGTGGCAGCCCAGAATTGTTTTAAATGCTCAGAGCTGCTGTCCAGTTATTTCCGTAAGCTCTTATTGCTGTCCCGCCACCTAGGAGCTCCAGATTGCTATCCAGCAACATCATGAAGGTTCGTGGTTGCTGTCCACTTCGTTCCCAGCTTTCAAACAACCTTGCCGGAGTGCGTATCTCTCTTGTCTTTGGGTAAATTCAACACCCGACTCTATATCTTCATAGTTGCATCCTTGAATGTGAATTTATTATCTTCATAAAGATCATATTAATGCTTCTCCGCGTTAACCTAGTAATTGGAAGAGTTGTGTGAAGGATCTTCTTGTAGTGACTAATCTCACTGTTATTTTAGGGATTCATCGTTGAAAACCAATCACGTAGGCATCGTTAGATTAAGTTGAATGTTTTACGATCTTAATTCCTTATATGTGATTTAGCCTAAGCTCGTTTTACCGCTCTTAACGTTTTATCTCGTCGTTCAAATCATCATAAAGACATAATTATTTGTTCTCTCTAAAATTAAGCGTGCAAATTCATTAAGTATATCATCCATGCATTACGTTTCACATCACACACCCCTCCCACTAGCGAGAGATAACTTTAGATTAAGGCTAATGGTTAAACAGATATGAAGTATCTGGCATATAGTAGCATCATGTTTTAGGTATTTGAAAATTTAATATTTAAAATCAGAAATTTACCACCTTGCACTTAAAGCAAATAGCAGGGGGAGTGATGATGGACCTGATCAAGATCCCATGATTCCGTCGTCCCGGGTCATAATGATCCATGATCTACTTAGTCAGAGGAGGTAGTCGACCCAACCTAACAGAAGGATCCATGTCGACAGCCATGGGTTGCTTTGTCTAAGGGTACCTTATAAACCTATGGTGAATATTTATCTAAAGGGATAAATTTGAAATCACTTTAGCTAATAGAGGGTTTTGTGTCCTATCGGTCATATCTTATTGATTAAGTGATTAATGATTTAACGACATTGGGGAACATACAGGCTCTGACCATGACCGTAATTTAATGGTATCATTTGACGGCAAAATCACCTGGTCGGAGGGTCCCATTCATAACTGTTTACCTGTGGTGCCATTTGGAGGCAAAGCCACCGATTAGAGGACACGTGTCATGCCTTTACTCGCAAGAGATGGATTGAGATAAAATCTTAGTGATATTCTCGACCAGACATTCGCTCATTATGAGTTAAAGTAATTTTCAGATTTGTCCACCTCTGCAAAATATTGCGGAGGGTGGATGAATTTTCGCTTTAAGTGTTTAGATGTTTTATTTCGGTTTTAAATATTTTAGGTTTTGGTATTTTTTTAATTTTTAGTTTTCATGGAAATTTGGAAGGCATTTTGAATATTTGGGGGTCCATTCTGATTGAGATTTTCTATCAACACAACCATTATTGAGATTTTCATGGGCATTTGGGAGGCATTTTTGAATACTTGGGGTCTCTTCCAGTTGAGTTTTCGATCAACATGACCATCATCGAGGTACCATTAAGCAATTTCATTTCATTGGTCAAACCTTGTTGACTTATTTACTTATCGATAGAGGATCGGGTTCGTTGTCATCTTTATGCCTTTATCAGTGAATTTTTTTTTATTATAGACTTTGAAGGCCTAATATGAATGTGTTAAGATAATTATATCAGTTGACGTCGAAACCATATATTTGTTTGATGGTTTGAGCCATGTTGACTCATATTTATTCGCATAAGAAGATCGGGTTTGAACTTAAGTTTATTGTTTGACTCGCGCTGCATCCTCAAATGTCACATGTGTGCATACTACACGCTCGCTAGGGCTCATGCGGATGATCAAATTTTAATTCATGATGGATATTTTTGCACTGATTAGCTTGTGCAAATGACTGTCATTGAGAAACGCACAGGGTTTTATTTGTGAATTTGAAAATGTCTTATGTCTGCTTATATGATTGTTATGGATCTGATGGCGTAGAGCTGCGCTTCGGTAGCCCACAGGTTTTTACTACTGATTCCTTGCTTTTGCATACAGTTGAATCATAGCGTTGAACTATGGATCATTTATTGCTTTATACATGTAGATTTTCGTGCACTAACGAATCTCCTGCAGTAACTCATAGGCGCTTTCATTTGTTGTTGTCCTTCTACATTTGTTGTAATCTTTGGTCCTTGTTTGTAAATGAGACATTGCACATGCACGTTCACAAGGGATCCATTATACCTGCAACATATCTATCTACTATCTGATGTGATACAATCCATGCGAAAATGACTTGCTTAAGAAAGTTTGCACTTGTAAATTTTAGAGAGCAATATTAAGCAAAAACCTCTATTGATGTAAACGATAAGATAACATTAAGGTGATAAAATAGCTTAGGTCTAAACACATGCGAGAGGTTGAGATCATTAAATAGTCAACTAAGTCTTACTTTGCGTACATGAGTGGTTTCAACGAGAAATTCCAATGCTAACAATAAGATTACACACTATGCATGAGTCCCTCACTCAACTCTCTAGTTCTCTAAGATTTAGCGGTGAAGAGCTTGACATGAACTTTGTGAGTCAAAATATAACCAAAATTGAAAATAAACTAGGAAAATAGGAAACTTGGGGAAGAGTTCACCATCGTCAAATTCTTAGATGAATTTGAGTAGCAAGGGAGAAGATCCAGAGTCCGGTGGCTGAATTTGAAGAAGTCCTGCGTGTGGGCAGCAGTGGGGGGTCTTCTGAGCAACCAATGAGAGCCTTCCGGATGGCGAATCAACACAAGAAAACTGCTTGAATCCTGAGACAGCAGCCGTGACTTTTCCGGACAGCAAACGGGGGTTCCGGGAGTGCAGGACAGCAGTTTGTCTCGTCGGAAATATTCAGGACAGCAGCCTCTCTGGACAGCAAAACAGGAGTGTTCGGCCAGCAGGACAGCAAGTGTAGTCTGGAGAAATCTGAAATGTTTCAGCTTTTCTTCTCAAAAAAAATCTGAGAGGAATTCCACTCTCATTTTAGGGAAGAAAACTCAGTAGCAATGCTTTGGAGACAAGCCACATTAAGTAACGGTGGAGAGGAAATCTGAGAGGGAATAACCTTGCTTTCCACTCTCAGATTTTGAAATCAGGTGTAAAAACTGAACTTACGTTGGAGTGGGGAGGCATTTGGGAGGTAATTAAGAGGAGATGAGGTGGCAATTAGAAAGAGAAGTAATGGGGTTGAGGTGGCCGGCCATAAGGAGAGAGAAAGGCTTAGCATTAACTCACATGGGGCCCTCAATTTAATAACAGATTTGTTCAAAAATCTGGAACGGAAGTTCCATATTTCAATTAAGAGGAAAGTTTCCTTATTTATGGCCCTTAATTGAATGTATTTGGGATTTCAAATTGGATGGTGAAAGTTTATTTGAAATCAATTTCAATTTCAAATAGGATGGGCATTAAAGGAGCAATCAATGGGGAGAGCTCCTTCATGGGGCCGGCGGCATGGTGAGAGGGGAGGGAAATTAGGGAGGGATTAGGTGCTTTCCAATTGAGTCGATTCCACCTAGGATGAAAATTAATATTCCACATGTCATGAAATTTGGATTGGATCAATTCGAAAACTTTCCATTTTAGGAATTTTGCAAAAATGGAAAGTTTGAATTTCAAATTTGAAATTCAAAATCGGTAACTCCTTTATTTATTGCTAGGCCACAATCAAGGAGCCATTATGATGAATGGCATCTTCATCATGGCTTGGAGCAAGGTGGTGGCCGGCGGCCACAGGAGGAAAAGGGGCTTGCCATCGGTTTTGGGGATTTCTTGGTGGATCTTGGGTTGTGGTAGAAGAAGCTAATGAGTAACGTGGTGGATGATGGGAACTCGGTAGGGCTTGGCGTGGGGAGGAGGAAAACGAGATTTTTGGAGAAGAAAACAATAAGATAAAAATAAACCACGAGTCAAGGACGCTTCCAATGACTGGCGGGTATTGCTTTTGCCCTCACCTTGGGCTTTCCCTAGAACTCACACAGAGATCTAGGAAAAATAACTCACTAAGAGATCTTCAAGAAGGAACTCACAAAGAGAACACAAGAGCAAAATTTTCATTCAATCATCATCCCCTCAATACAAGAAAGCTAGCCTATAAATAGGCCTCATGAGAAAAAAAAATAACAAAGACTGAAATGCCCTTCGGGCTACAACACTACATGACCACCCATAAGGGTATAAAGGGAAAAAAAACAAATGAAAATAAACTAGTACAAAAGCATATAAATAAATAACTCAAGATCGTAGCCGTTGATCTCCGATGTCCTCATCACTATCACTACTTTATTTACTCATTGATGTTCAATAAAATAAATAGGATTATCATTCATTATTTGTATTTTGAGCTTCATCACGCATTTATTGATTTAATGTCCGGTTCCCTATTTATTAGTTCATAAATTCATTTTCATATGAGTTGGTTAAGTCAAGTCCACTATATTTCTATTTAAGTCAGGTCCTCAATTTAGTTTGAATTTCAGCAGTCTCCCAACATCTACTCTGTTTAGGAGAATTTTGGGAGCTGGGCCTTTTCTACTACGTGATGAGAGCACATAGGATAGATTTGGACGACACCACAGCCGTAGTCTTCAATCCTACCATGCTAAGAGAGCGTGTAGAGGTCTTTAAGGTACCTATGTAAAAAATTTGCAATTTTTTCCTGTAAGCATTGTATCTCATGCACGAGTACTTAATATTGTCCTCGCCGTGCTAAGAAAGGGCTTAAAGGCTTACCAATCTCGCTGCAAGCATCACACCAGGTTCCCTCCCACCACGCTACGAGAGCGTGTAGGGGTGGTTCCCTGGCATGCTGCGTGCATTGAAAACATGAATTTTAGAGTTTTCAGGTTTTGAGATAATTATACCTTTTTGCATAAGGAGATGATGGCGTTGATGTCAGCATGAGGATTGAAGCACAAAAGTAAAGAAATTTTCTCTCTATTTCTTCTTTACTCTTTCTTTTTTTAAAATGACTTTTCTCTTCTTCTCTGTTTTTTTTTTTATTTTATTCCCCTCTTTTTTTTTTTTCTTTTGATCTTGCTCTTCTTTTTCTTTTACTAAATAACAATAACGATAAAAATAGTAATACTAATATTAATAATATTAATAACAGTAATTCTAATAAAACTAATTAATAATAACTAATTATAATAATAGTTGAGGGGAAAGATTAGGTTTATGGGTTAAAGGAGATTAGGGATGATGATTGCAGGAGTTTGAATGGCTTGGAGGTTCGGCTTCAAGCAGTCGGGTTCAATTTGTAAATGGAGGGGGTTGCTTTGTATATGAGAAGTTGGCTAGGTACGGTGAAGTGGGGAGATGGACGTTGGCTAGTCTTAGTCGATTGAGGTCAGAGAGGAGTGGATTGGATCACAGGTGTTGACGGGATGAGGTCCGGCTTATGCTTGTGAGGGAAATTGTAATGAGAAGATCAGTCGAGTAGGCTCTCGTGCGTGTGAGCCTTGCAGCTGGGACAAAGATGTCACACCGCAACCTGATTAGGAGAGGACCTATCATGTTGAGCTGTGACAGGCAAATCCCAATATCTAATTTTGGAATGTTTCAGATTATCTTTTAATTTCATTTCAGATAAAACTATAGACTATAAAGCTACTAAAATATTCAAATACTAAAAATAAACTCATCCACAATTTATTTAATTTTATCAAAATAAATATATACTACAACACATGGCTACAGGCAAGAGCTACAAAATTGAAATTTTAATTAGTCATAAATGTACAAAAATAAAAATAGCAAAATGCCTATCAATTCAGATATGATCTTAAACTGCTAATCGATAATCATATTCCCTTTCCTAGATCCTAAAAATCATAAGCAAATCATAGTGAACTACAACAGCTCATTAAATCACACAAGTCAATCTAAATTTTCAAATTCATCTTATTAAATATTTTGCTGAATATTTAAAAGTAATTAAATGCAGTTTAATAGATCACTATATTAAACATAATAGTTATTCAAGAGAAGAAATAAATTGCAATTCATATCATAAAGTAGTTTATATCACATATCCCGGTCCAAGACAAAAATCTCAAAGTATTTTGGATCCTTATGTCTCTCCCTTTTGTACTTATAGCACTAGAACATGCCCGTAGGTACCAGAACATGACTTATAACCACTAGAACATGCCTTATAGGCACCAAAATAATCTCTAGCATAGACATAATCTCAAAGGATTCTGACATCTTATAACTCTCAGTTGATGTTTTTCAATCATATTAGCATATATCTCATCATATAGGCATATATTTCATCATATTTTAATATTTAAAGAAAAAATTAGCATAGGTCAAAATTTCAGTGTTCTATAATGATAGAAAAATGAACTTTCTACTGAGCAAATTTTCACAATGCCAGAACAACACCAAATTATAAAGAAATGTGTAAAACACCATTTTAAAACATTTATTGAACTATTGCATTGTTTTTCAGTGTCAAGATTATTTTCTTTTCAATTAAAACTGCACAGACTTCAAATTAACTGGTATAAAATTTTTCATAAAAATCCTCTTTTTTCTCCCCAAATCTTCTTCTTGAGGCTTTTTCCAATTGGGTCAGAATAAGTCAATCCAGATACTGAACTTGCAGGTGTCACAACTCCCCTAAAAAGGAACGTTATCATCGACATTTCAAAAGTCAGATCTCATATCATAAAAAACAAAGTAGAATACAGTTGTCGCCTCTTAGACTTTTTTCCAAGTAGCTTCTCTTTCAGCCCTGTTCTTCCACTGAACTTTAAGCATAAGAATTTGTTTATCTTTAGCTTTTTGACATCATAAGCTAGAATCATTTCTGGTTCTTCCCTGTAGCTCAGATTCGGACATACCTTGATGTCTTAGGCAAATATCTTGTTTCCAGAATCATATATCTATTTTCTCAGAAGTGACATGTAGAACACATTATTAATTTCTGACATATGATTGGACAACTGTAATATTTATGCAACTTTCTCAAACGTTTCAACAACTTCAAATGGTCCAGCATATCTTAGGCTCAACTTACCTTTCTTGTCAAATATGTTAATGCATTTCATCGATCTGATATTTACACATACAAAATCTCTTACTTGAAATTTCACATCTCGATGCTTAACATCTAAATATTTTTATTACCTATCCTGTACAACCTTTAATCTACCTGTGTGATCAAACGAATCTTTTCAATAGCATCATTAACTAAGGCTGGCCCAATCAGATGTCTTGCACCCACCTTTGTCAATGTAAAAGGAGTCAGCACTTCATATCATATAGAGCTTCATATGGAGTCATACTTATATTTGATTGAAAAATGTTATTGTAAGTACACTCGATAAGAGGAATGTGATCTTCCTAACTGCTACCAAAATCTAGAATACCTTTCTTGTAAAGAAGGTTGTAATCATACACTTCATTTTTGTGCGTGTTGGAATTCTTTTAAATTTCTTCAGTTCTTAATAACCCTCAGTGCATCAACTAAAATCAAGAACGCAAATATGTAATGCCACAACTATTTTAGAAGCGCATCCTATTTCAAATTAAATTTGCATTAACTTATTTAACTCTTACCCAATTTTTTTTTCTCAGAACCTTAGCTTGATTATGATATTTTGTCTCAGCTCAACAATTAAATTTCTTTACTGTATGCATTAAATATCATATACTAAATTCTAAAGAAGTAAAAAATTATCAAATTACCGACGAACACATAATGTCTCAATGATAATGCTGAATGTGTGAAACTCCTCCAAATTAACAAAATATATTTATGATCGCATTGTATATAATATTCCCTGAAATTGATAAAAAATTTCACTTAAATAATTTGCATTATTTATAAAAAAAAAAATCCTTGTTGAGTTGAAATGGCACAAATCGCCGTTTATTCTTTTTTTCTTCTCTAAGAAATAAATGAACAAATTAATTTAGATAAAATTGGAAATCATGAATTTCTCTCTCTAAGTTTAAAGAAAAAAAAATACTTAACTCTTCCTTCTGTGTTTGCGATTAAAAACAGCAATCCTTACTTCTATTCTCCTACAGGTGAAGCACACAACGTTCTTCTAGTGAACGATACTTCATTTCCTTGACGCCTCTTCCATATATAGTCTTCCTTACTCGAACTCTTCTTTTTCTCTCCTTCCAACTTTTCTCCCAAAACCGAGTAAAATCAATCATTTACCCTCTTGAGGAGTTGCGTCGATCACTTTGATCACTTTACGCCCGTTATCGTTCGCTTCACTTCAACCCGGCCCACTCGCTCATGCGGTTGGGCCGCTCCGCTTGCCCGCTTGAGCTCTTTGTCTGCTTCGCTCGCTCGCATTCACTTCTACTGGACCGGTTTAGTCAAACCGGTTATACAATGGACTTCTTGATTTTAGCTTCTTGTCTTGCAGATCAAACTTGGGATCATAGAGGGAGATTGAGGTTCCATGGCTATTGTGATTTGGTTGAGAAGAGTTGATCAATTTATTCTTTATTGTTTTCTTTAAAGAATTTGGAAAATGAGAGTTTTTTTTCCTTTTTGGCGTTCAAAATTTGGTGAGATATTTTTCCCTCCCTTGTTTTTCTGATGTTTTTTTTTTTTTTTGTATTTTCATACATTTTTTATTGTGAATTTATTTATATGCTTCCTCATCCCATCTATGTAGTTCTTTTTTGAGTGAATCACATAAATCCTAGCATTAGTTTATGTTTGTGCTTTTTTGTTTCCTTATATATTTTTGTATGGTGCTATTATTATTTCTCCTAAATTGATCATATTGCTTTCTTTAGCTGTCTCAAATAGAAGCAATTTGGGCAGTTCTAGTAGTTCATTTTCTCATTTGCTAGAGAGTCCTGCAAGTGTGTTTCTATTCCTTTTTTTTTAATTGCTATAATAGAGCTGATCATGTTCTATTTGCTGAGCATCTATTTTCTGACAAATACAGATCCTCTTGCTCAGCTGTCCAGGAAAGTTCTGCAGAGATTACACATTTACTCCCCTCAAGAGCTGGTATGCCTTACTATCAAATGTTTTTGCTTGAGACACTCTTGACTTTGCTTTTGTACTAGTCTATCCACTGTTGGTTGCATTTTGTTGAGCACAACTAGGGAAACCAGTCATTAATAGGAAATACTGCATGATATAATTAGGCAATATCAACTATATTGCATTCAATTTTCTCACTTAGTTTTATGATTATTATGTCTTCTTTCTCCAGTCGATGAATTTTAACGGCACTATACCTGTTTTGATTCTATGCCAAGGTTCCTGCAAGAGATCAAATGTGATATTTGAGAATGAGAATGAGAATGTAAATGAGAATGCTGAAGTCATTGATGGGCTTGACACGCTTGCCAACCTTGCCATTCTAGGGGAAGGAAAATCACAACCTTCTTCCTCCCAGCCAACAACAAAGCATCCTCGCCACCGTCCCGGATGTACCTGCATTGTTTGCATCCAGCCTCCCAGTGGCAAAGGCCCAAAGCATAAGCAGACTTGCGACTGTAACGTCTGCCTCACTGTTAAGCGCCGGTTTCGAACGCTAATGCTCCGGCGCGAAAAACGCCAATCAGAGAAAGAAGCTGTGATATCATGGCCTCCACCATATCCTCTTCTTCAGAATTCAGGTGCAAACAGCTCCCCTCAGATGCCAATTGAAAACAACGTTGTGGTCAATGCTGAATCTGAGAGGAAACGAACTGCACCATCTCCTATCAAGACACAGATTGATCTAAACTTGCAGCCTGAACGGGAGGAAGAACCATCTCCAGTTGCTAATTCTGTGAACTCTATGAATCTTCTTACTCCGAATATCTAAGGATGCCAAGCAAGTCAAAACTTTAAGCAAAAGGCAACCAAGTTGGTGATCAAAATCTATCCTGGCAAGGTAACTGCATCCTCACAACCTTCAGTTTTCTAAGCTAGAGCAGCCCAAGCATTGCAATGCATAGAGGAAGCTCCATTCTTTTTCTTTTAGGCCTTGTTTGGGACAACTTTCTTTCTGCTTTTTAAAGTGGCTTTCTTATAAAAAATTAAAATTTTTGTATTAGAAAGCCGTAGGAAGAAAGCTGTTCCAAACGAAATCTTAATCGCTAAGAGAATGGAGCTTGTAAATTCCTGTACAACCTGAGAGAAGTTGAGCTCGCAAAATCTAGAAGATTTCAATGTTTACATAAAAATTTAAGGTCAATAGAAAATCCTGACATAATTTAATTTACCAATGTCCCTAACCATTGATGCACCAATATTGATATTTTTGTAAATACAGAAGCTAGATTTACAGGCTATAGCATTTGTAGATAGCATTGTTAAGACCTTACTGTATTAATATATGAAATGAAATTGAAGGAAAGGGTTAAAATGAGGTCTTTTTTCCTCTTGAAGGAGAATTTTACATGGCAGGTGAGGTTGTATGTCTCCTCTAACTATTCAGTAAAGAAGGAATGTTGAAACTTTAGTCTGCTACACATGATTGTATTTATCTGCTATTTTTTTTTTTCTTTTTAAGTCAGAAATTATGGTTAGGTTATCGTAACAGAAAGCTTCAGTGTTTTTGACTTTGATGATTAGCTAAAATGTTATAAACTTAGGTTTTTTCTGGGACAGCTTTTTTATTGCTTTTTAAAATAACTTTTAAGTATGAAATTTTAATTTTTGTACTTAAAAATTTTTTTTAAGAAGCAACAAAAAAACTGTCACAAACGAGAGAGATTATTAGGTGCGGAGTGCAGACGGGAAGAACCGTCCGCACAAGCCTTATTACGCGCTAGGTACCGGCACTCGGTACCGTTGGGTTCCGCTGGGTACCGGTACTCATATTTGTGCAGACGGTACATACTCTGCACCTAATAATTTTTTCACAAATGAAGCCTTAGCTTTTTGCTTTCAAGGCCAAGTGGTGATACAGCTCAGCTTCTTTAGCAAGCTGTATTACAGAAAGCATAGCAAGTCATATCACATACTCATAGGAAGTCATAGGACATAAATTATCTCATGCTGTTAAAATGATGAAATTTTGATCTTTTTTGAGTAGTTGAATGTTCTAAATTATGAATGTGTGGATTTTAGTTTAATATTTATAAAAAATGATGTTCTTAATATCATTTTTCATGAATGATGGGATTTTTTTTTTCAATATTATATTTTTTAGTTTAGGCATCATATGACTATAATTTTTTGCCTCCACATTATAAAAAAATAGATTGGGATATTATCAATAGAATTCAAGTTAGATGATTGAAATATACGAATGCATCGGGCTTGTTGTGTGATAGAAAATACCTTGAGAAGAAAATTTTATAAAATAGTGGTGAGAGTTTACGATGTTTTATGATGCGAATTGTTGGCCATTAAAAGAGAATAATAAAATTAAGTTTAGTGTTGCAGATATGAGGTGGGTTAGGTGGATGAATGGTTTTACAATTAGAGATAAATGCAAAACTGAGTATATATATGAAAAGGTCGGAGAAGTTTTAGTAGTAGATGATATTAGAGAGAGTTATCTTAGATGATTTGATCACATGAAATATTGGCTTTCTGATAATAACCTAAAGAGTAGATGTATTAAATCCAACTTATGTTAGTAAAAATATTAGCGGGATTAACAATTTGTACTGCAAAATATTCATTGAATCAACTACAACTTTTGATTAGAGGTGTGCATTTAACTAGTTTAGATGGATGTGTTGTCTGATCTACTAGACCAACTAAAGTGAGCTAAGTTAAAAGAAAAAAGTAGGAATATAAGTGAGTCAAGCTGACTCATGAGCTAGCTCAAGCTCGGCTCGATAAATTACTCATGAGCTGAGTTTGATGAGCTAACGAGTAAAGCTTGAACTAGTGTTGATTAGACTCATTAGCTCACAATTTGGGTCGCTTAAAAAGTATTTTTATAAAATACACTTACGTAGCTCATCTTGATCTATTGGTTGAGAACTTTGACTACCAATCAAAAGGTCTTGAATTCAAATCTTGTATATGTGGTGTGTATGAGTTTGCTTTAATTAGTCTAAATGACAAAAAAAAAAAAAAAAACACCTAAAATATATAGGGTTTTAAATATAAATTTATTACAACTATTTAAAAATTATAACTTACTTTCTTAAATTAAGTAAATTTTTTTTAATAATTTTTTATTCCTTTTGTCATTTTATTACAATAATTAATTGAATCACAATCAATTTCTCTCTTTTAAAATAAATGAGTTGAGTCAGCTGTTAACTCGTAGAATAAAGCTCAAGCTCAATTAATTAATCGCCAAAGATGGCTAGATCTTGACTCGACTCATTCAAACCTTTTTGGCGGTAGAACCTAACAAAATCGAACTTCAATATAATTAAGTTATTTAACCTAAATTTAAAAGCCTAATAATGCTAGAGATAACAGACCCCTTGAACAAGAAGATGATTTAAATGTTAACAATAATAATCTTAGGAGGGTGAAGCATAAAAAATGTAATGGTGCTATGAATATAATTATCATTTCAAACACTATCACCTACACCAGCAGTAAGATTAGAAAGTTAAATCAAATCAATTATGATATTGCATAAAAGAAGAATGTCAAATACTGAAAATTGTAAACTTGGAATTGTACTTGAATTATATGCATGGAAGTGCAAAAAAAGCTAGAAAGTTAAATCAAATCAATCAAATATGTTTAATTTGATTATATTTTTTTCTAATTTAAACCAACTAATATACATCTCTCATCTTTGTGGAAATTATTCTGTGCGATCGTCAGACACATCCGAAGGTGAATCAAGCCAAACAATGTCACTTTTTACTGTGTACCAGTGCTATGTATTATTGTGTACCAGGTGATGTGAATCGCCTCCGTACAGTCCGGTGACCACACAGAATAATGTCCCCCCATCTTTGACATTAAAAATTATAATAAAAATCTTACACATCATCGCTACTAATCTAATGAAACCCTAAACATGTCTCAATCTAGAGCACGTATATCATACGAGCTCAATCAATTTCACATAGAGTCAACTCGCCCATCTACCTCGCTATCTCAAGAGCTAATTTATGAACCCTAAATTTTTCTATTTTATCTATCTTACAAACCATTCTTAGATTAAAAAAGAAAAGGAAATTACAAACCATTCTTATAAAATTTATTTATAATATAGTATTCAAATCCATCATTATAAGACATATAAAGCCAAATTTCTCATTTACAACACATTTTTTGCCCAAACCAAACCAAGCAAATACAACCAAAACCACATATAAATTACAAAAACAAATTATATCCACAAGAATAAAAAAACAAAATAATACTATAAAAACAAGCTCCTACCATTTCCAACGCATCCCCAACCACCTCAGTAAGTCTATCTATCCAAAAAAACCACCACGAATCAAAATTCCACACATAAAAAAACGAATCAACGTCTTGTAAAATGACAAAAATATTTATGAGGAGATAATTGTAAGATAATAACATAGCATTCCAATACTATCTTCATAATAAAAAAGAAAAACAAAATCTTTCCTGTAGAATAAATCTATATTTAAGATAGTTTTTTTTTTAATTTTATGTTCATAATTTATGTGGAGATAACGGATCTATTATGTTTGAACAGGAGAATAAACAGAGTTAAATAAGAATTTATTAGGAGAAAGAACTCTATTTTTTATAATTTTTTTGCTCCACCTGGGATCTGAATTACTGGCCGGAGCTATTGATCATATCCATATACTGCTGCAGCGACTCCTGTCGCTGGAGCCGCATCTCCTCATTAAACTTCTTGATGAAAGCTTCCACTCGACGGTTAAGGTCGTCCTGTCCCAGGGACGGCTCTCGCCGGATCTTTCCGGCCGACAAGGACGAAGAACCGCTGGAGACAGAGGGGGATGACGGTGGGCCGCCGGTGGCAGATGAGGGAACGGCGATACTCTCCGACTTGCGCATAGCCGGTGTCGAAGGCGGGGCGGGGTCGGCTGCGGTGGCGCGGGCTTGCGTGTCCCACGTGTCGGCTTTCTTCAGGTGGCGGGCGAGGGGCACCGGGCGGCCGTCGGTGATCGTCCGCCACGTGCTCTCTAAAGTCTCGTGCTTCCTCGGGCGAGTGACTCGCAAAGCCTTGCCTGTAGAAAACAAATTTGCCATTTTTCCATCGTTAGTGGTTTTTATGCTCATCTGGGTTGCCTATGTTGGGTTTTTTCCTCCAAAAAAAAAAAACAGAGATTTTATTATATTTCATTGTTCGAAGGTCTGTTTTAATTTTAAAGTTTAGATTCAAATTTTTTCTTTAAGATATGATTTTTTATAAAAAAAAAAAAATTTGCTTTTTAATAGAAAAAATTTATTTACGATAAACAAATTAAGATGTAATAATATCTATTGAGAACAGTAAAAAAATTTAAAAAATAAATATTGACTTCTTGATTATTAGGGTTTATAGGAAAATCAAACAAATAGCCGGTGGAAAAGGGAAAATAGAAGGGAGTAAATAAACAGGGGATCTGACCTTCAGGGCTTGCCTTGATGCTCTTCCTGCGGCCGAGACGAGCTGACACAGGCGGCTTCTCCGGCGTAGCTCCTCCAGATCCGACAGCAGCGTACTTCTCCAGCAGGTTCTCACTCGACCCCCTCCTATTTGGCGACCAGCTTGACCTCGAAATCACAAATCCCTCTTCCAACTCCGAGTCCGCCGCAGACTCCGGCAACTCCATGCCCTTACCTGGGCCAATCTCCGGAGCGAGGAACTCCGGCGACAAACGGGCGTCCTCTGTAACCTTCGAAATGTACTCAATCGGTTCGGGAAGGTCTTGGTCGGCTGAGATTGAAGGCGGTGGGGCTGATAGAGTTGTACCGAGGCTTAGGTGGCTATCGGCCGCCATAGTCTTCTGAAATCTGGAGGTAGCTGCGATGGAGATTATGATGCCGTTGATTATGAAGTAAAGATAGGGCGGCGTGAGCCAGGAGGCTATAGATTTGTAAAAACGAGGGCCTTCGGCGACGAGGAACTCCGTCACCGGCTGGGAAGCAAGTTGAAGAGCCACCGCCGATGAGAAGACGGCGGCCGAGGCTGCAACTATCTTAACGGACAACATCCAACGCCCCATCGTGCTAACCCTAGGAATCTCTCTCTCTCTCTCTCTCTCTCTCTCTCTCTCTGCTCTTTTAGGAGTTTTAGCTGAAAGCTTGCTGAAAGAAGCTGAAAGGTCCAGGCAAGCTTATATAGAGATAGAGAAACAGTGTAAGTACTGGGAGTGGTTCGTACGGATATTGGCTTGAGCCCTAAGGATGGTTTGGGTCCACCCGGACCGAACCGGATTACGTTTTTTTTTTATTTATTCAAAATTTAAATTTAGATGATAATTTAAACTATTTTATAGTCAAAACTTTTTTTTTTTTTTTTTGGTATCTTAAAATTTATCATAGAATGTTGTTACAAACGAATTTTATAATAAATATTAATAATGATATTATTGCATGAATTTTAATGTAAATAATTCTATATTTTGCGACACAAAAGTATGAAGCTCAAAATAATTTCATTTTCGATATAACATATTTGGATTGGATCGAGTCCCATTTTTGCGATCCAATTTTGATGTTAGCTGATTGATTCTGGCTCTGATGCAAGACTAATGATTATTGAGTTGAGATTGATAAAACTATAGTGTCTAGCCATTTGATTATCTTTAAGAGGCTTTATTAGACCCGCAAAATGCATGGCTAGGATACACTGAGGGCAATTTATGATCATCATATCAGTTTAGAAAGGACCTCCAGTATGAGTAGTGCAGATGAAGGTGGAGGGTTAAAAGTAGAAGATAAGATATGTTGATTTATTAATACGACATAAAAAAATTTATATATTTACATATTTAATATTTAAATTTAAATTTTTAGTTAAATAATATTTTAATTATTGATACAAAATATGTATTTCTATAAAGATGATTGAAAAATTTTCTGAATTTTTTTTTAATTATGAATTTATGAATATTTTTTTCTAAAAAAACCCATTGTAGCTTTCTTCTAGCTATCACATTGAAATAAATTTGATATAAAAAATAATGGCTGAATAAATATGTGGGCAAGCCTAGAAATTAAAGTAATGGGAAAATTATTATAGATAAATTTTTAGAAAATATAATATTAGAGATATTTTAATATGATTTAGAACTTTTAGTATTACATATTTAAATATAAAAATTTAGATATGAAATATATGAATATATAAAAATTGGGTTTGTGATATATATTAAAAATATATTATTTAATTCCGAAAATTTTTATTTATGGACGGCTCGTAACGGTCAAAAAAAAGGACCGTTATGTGTGTTTAGAGTTCCAGGACTCCGTAGTGGCGGACCCCAAGCAAGTACTTTTCCCCGGATTTGGTTGCCTTTTTAATTAGTGCAAAAGTGAATGCCATTCGATCTATTTCTCACAAAGAACATTTTGATGAAGATAAAAATGACAACTGTTCTTTCCTAAGAGCTCTCCAACCGAACGTCAAATATGTGTATGACGTCGTTTCGTCACTCCAGCGGAACGTCAAATCTTCCGTCATTTATTTGCGGGTGGACAGTACGACATCAATATTGGCGTCACACTGTTCACCTACGCTATTGCTCTCTCAACCGGAACAACGCGCGAAAGGAGAAGGATCATTACATTCGCAGAAGTACTTAAAATGCAGTTCGATTGGAGCAGCACCGCGGCATTTTGAAGTTTTGCTGTATTTTGCCGTAAAAAATGAGTTATTGGTTGGAGATGCCCTAAAATTGCCTCTAGCGAGTTAGTTTTTTTTGTTGGACTTGCTGAAAATCTTTTTATTATTAGGATTATTAGTTTTAGGCTTTACTTGAGATAATTTTCTTATTGGTTTATAAAATAGCCTTTTAGTACATAAATTTATAGGAATTTTTATATACATAACACTTAAAACTATTGAAAATATATATATACTCAAAATTTTAGGTGGTATAGTATTAAATATAATAATTTGGACGATGAATGCGTATTTTTAATAATTTTAAGTGTTATGTACGTAAAAGTCTCAAATTTATAACTTAAAAAAATTTACATTAAAAAACTGCTTTAAAAGCAGTAAGAAAAGGGTGGTGTCTTTTTTTTTTTAATACATCCCATATTGAAATTGCGGTCATTGATCGAGCTGAGTGCCTCATTAGCCCACTTCTATTTCTTGATATTCAATTTTTTAGCTTTGGGATTTATTTTACACACAATTTTATGATTATTTTGAATATGTTTTGAGTTAAAATATTTAATTGTATATTTATTTATAGCTCTTTTTTAGTATTATATGTAATAATTTTCATTAATAAATTGAGCTTTGGCCGCTAAAATGATTCCAGATGGGGTTGCCAACATATTCTTAAAAAAAGTCGCTGGCATTAAGTAAACCGTTTGACCTAAACACGAATATTGATGCTTCTTTAATGGTATT
The DNA here is from genome assembly GCA_019514585.1 of Dendrobium officinale. Lineage (NCBI taxonomy): Eukaryota > Viridiplantae > Streptophyta > Magnoliopsida > Asparagales > Orchidaceae > Dendrobium > Dendrobium officinale. The sequence continues at coordinate 8,420,610 of CM033700.1, forward strand.
TTGAATTTGGATTGAGTTGACCACAGTCCATTCATTGAGAGGTTAGGAAGGGACGGTGGGTTGGTTCATTGATGAAGAATGGGATGCCATATATGTTAGCCTTCATATAAGGGTTACGTGCGGAGATCGGATACAGAGAACCATTCGGTTTGTCTCTGTGAATATTCATCACTGTGTTTTTACTGTTCACTGCTACGCTTTTATTGTGCTTTTTCTGTTCAATGAGACAAAGCCGGACATTTTTTTGTGTCTGATCTCCACACGCAATAATATCTCCATATAAGGTGAGTGTATTAGTGAACATTTACATCGGACACGCATTTTATTTACATCATAAGTTTTAAAATGATAATATTTTAATATTTAATTAATATATTTAGCTGAAAGTTCTCTTTTATTTTATTTTATTTTATTTTATAAGCACCCTTTGATGTGAAGTTTTTCATTAAAAGTAATTTAAACTCATAAGGAATTCAATTTTTTATTTTTTTAAATGCTTATTTAACTATATTTCAAAGCTTTGTTTATAATGAAAAATTATTGATCGAGTTTGTATAATTAAGAAAATAAATTAAATATATATATAATATGAGATTAAGATTTTATTTGGGACAACTTTCTTACTACTTTATAATGCAGCTTTTTATTTTAAAATTTTCTTGAACTTGAAATTTTGATACTAAAAATTTGCTTTCAAAAGCAGTAAAAAATTACCCCAAATAAAATATAAATTGATCATATTCAAATTGTAGATATTGATAGTAAGAAAAAAAAATATTCAGTGGGGAATTGGAATACAAAGACAACAACAATAGCAAGTCAATATTAATTATTTTAAGAAAATCAACTAATTTAAGCATTTAGCATAGTATTCTAAATTATTACTAATATAATTTATTTCTATCATTTTCCTTCAGTCTTAAATTAATCTGTAATTACTATCTAATACTTTTTCACCTGGTACAAATGCATTGGATTCTAGCTAGAAGATATACGCTGATTGTGAATCCAATGTAAATTTTATTTTTCTAAGGAATTTTATCAAATTTTGAGAACTTTTTTGAATAAAGGCTTTGTTATCTCAAATCAAATCCTCCGAAAAGATAAAAAATAAATAAATAAATAAATAAATAAATCTTGAGTTAGCAATCGTAATTTTTTATGTTAATGCATTGGTGTTGATAATAATCACCGGAATATTAATATTTATCAAGATTATATTAATAAGATTATCAAGATGCTAATGAAGATTGTCGAATTAGTTGTCGAAGGTTTCGTTTGGAACAACTTAAGTTCTTACTATTTTGTTTTTCAAATTATAATTATATTTTTTTATTTGTTGACTCTTAAAAAAATTTATACTAAAAATTTGCTTTCTATAATAATTTTAAAAGTTACGTTCTCTATAGCAGCTTTACAAATAGTAAAAAAGCTATTCCAAGTGAAGCCTAAGACTTCATTTGGGACGACTTTCTTCCTGATTCTTAAAACTATTTTTTAGTATAAAAATTAAAATGTTGATACTAAAAAAATTAATTTAAGTTAATATATGACTGATATATTTAATATTAAAATTTTATATGAGTGGTAGGAATGTAATATTAAAATTTTAGATATTAGATATGTAAATAGCATGAAATAAAATAGTATGTATGTAAATCTCTTAAAAATTAATTAATTAATTAATTAATTATGTTAGCCCATCACTCTTTGATATTCCAAAACACCCGAAACTTTTTGCCGACTCCTGTTGTTGAGTGTTGCGTTAGTAAATCCACTAAAAATTTTGTCTTCGTTTCCTCTCCAAATTAGTCGGCAGCTGCTTTTCAGCAGACAACTTTCTACTGTTCTAACAATTTCCTCTGAGATGTTATGTAAGCTCGATCATTAAAAATGTATTGATTTTATAAGAATATAAAGCAGTAGAACTCTCTATCTGTGGGTATTATTTTTATAATCTTCAGTCATGACAAAAATTTAGAAAGTAAACACAGGTTTCCTAAGTTTGCAGTTAGCTTCACTAAGGCTTCATCTGAGAAAATTTTCTTATTATTTTTTAAAATGATTATTTAATATTGAAATTTTTAGAATTAAAATTTTTTTATTAAAATGTTATTTTAGAAAGCATTAAGTAAACTATCTCAAACTTAACCTAAAAGTAATTTGACAACTTGCACTACTGTTTGCAGTCGATTACAAATGAGGTCCTTCATTTGGGGGAAGGAGTTGGCTTGATGTAACAAATATTCGTCATATAGAGTGCATTATATGGTGGGAATTGAAAGAATCAATATTGACATGTTTGTTTGGCCGGCAATATCATAGTTGGCGGACGACGGAGGTTGAAAAGATCATAGTCAGGTGACAACGATCGAAAGGACTATAGTCGGCGTGTGACGGTGGTTCAAAAGACCGTTGTCAATTCAAGCAATGGAGGTTGGAAGGGCCATAGTCAGTGGGCGAAGGAGGTCGGAATGAACTTAATTTGGCAACAGAGGTTCGAAGGACCATAATTTTGGCATGCAACAGAGGTCGGAAAGAAAGTAGTCTAGGGACGGAGGATGGAAGGACGGTAGTCGGCAAACGACAGGGGTTAGAAGGACCATTATCTGATGATGGAGTCGAAAGGATCGATGTTGGCGGGCGACTTTGATTAGAAAGATCGTTACCGGCAATGGAGGTCAGAAGGGACGTAGTCGGCGGGTGTGGTCAGAAAGATCATAGTCAGGCGAGGGTTGTTGGAATGACTGTAGTTGGCGGGCGACGGATCGGAGGTCTAAAGATCATAGTCAGCGATGGTGGTCGGAAGAAAATCTAGTGACAACCGGTGGCCAGGTATAAGTCCGACGATAATTGGTGGGCGAAAGTCCGATAATAATAATCAATGGTCGGGTGGTGGTCGAGGAGGAGTTTGGTGGAAAAAGAGATCTCATAATTCTCTTCCTCTCATCTCTTCTCTTTGTTCCTTGCTTGGCCATCAATGAAGAATAAGGGGTTTATTTTTAATTTTTTGGGAGTGATATGGTCAGTAAATAAGAAAAAGATTAAGGACATGTTGAGAGTGTTTTGAATGGACAGCTGATATCGACTCCCTTGATTATAGACCGTTTATCAAGTATTTGAGTGCATTGATGACCTCAGAAAATCAACAATCTTTGACTTGTTGGATTCATCTCGTCAAGTTGATTGATTTGACTATAAACATGTCACATTTATAAATCGTTTGATCATCAAATTTATAGTTTAAACCTTTCAAATGCGCTTCGGGTCTTCAATTTGGACCCATTCTAGCTCGCACTAAGTTGAATTTGGTGTCGTTGGGTTCGCCTTTTCGAGACTTTAAGTCCTACAAAAAATTTGCTAAAATCAAAGTTCAAATGATTCCGAATTTAAATTAAGAAGTTTTCAACTTAATTTTGCCTCGAGATTTGTTCTCAATCAAGATAAATTTTTTATGATATATCAAAAAGCTATTATAAAAGCTGCTTTTATGTACAACTTTTTTCTAAAAAAATCAGCAAAAAAGCTACGACTAAATAAAAATTATGATTGTGGTCAAAAAAATAAAGCATTAAAAAGTTATCCCAAACAAAGACTTAGGACTTTGTTTGAGACAACTTTCTTATTGCTTTCAAAGCAGCTTTTAAGTACAAAAATTTATTAAACTAAAATTTTTTAGATTAAAAAGCTATTTTAGAAAGCTGAAAGAAAATTGTCTCAAATAAAACCTTAGGCTCTTTTTTTAATAAGTATCTCAATACATCCTTAATGTTTATTAATTGTAAGTAAAATATAAGAGGAGCTTTAAATATGTAGGGGATGGGACATATTATCGAAGAAGGGCATAAAAAAACTTAATTTGCAGGCCAAATTATACATAAAAGAATTATTATTAAGTTAAAGAATGTTAAATGTAAAATAGAAATTTATAACATTTAATCTAAAAGTCAAAGAGTTAAAAAATTGATATATCTATGGCTCTTTGATTATTAAGAAAGTTGAATAAGCATAGGATTATTAATAAATTTTGAATATTTTTTATTAGTATTGACTTTTTTATGACCACAACCAAAACGATCAATATGTCATTGATCAAGTGTCATTATAATTTTTCTATAATCTCAAAAATGATATAATTTTATCTCTTAAATACATTAAGATTCAATTTATCAAAATGTTCAGTATATATTCTATGGGGTTATAAATACACCCAATAAGGTATGATATAGAAATTCTCACTCTTTTCCTTCTAAAGAAAAACTATGTTGAATTGCTTTTGGTTGTTCTTTAATTGTAAGCTTCATTGGTGACTTGGCATCAAAGATCCTTCCTAAGGATAAAAATCTTATGATGGGATGTTGATGCTCTATTAATTTGTTATGAATGTAATAAGTGTGCTCAAGAACAATGTGATCATTCGAATATCTTAATCAACATGAAAGCACTTTTATTTAGGGAAGGGAATCACTTTTTTAATATTGAACATTTTGATGGCTATATCAGTGATATTCTTAAAATTATAATTAATGGATTCATTTTGATGAAGTTTAACTACATGATTTTACATGTTCAGCATTTTCACGTATGTAAAATATTTTGAATCTCCTGCACATTACTCTCAATTCAGCCTCCACTCCTCTCTACAGTCTGCTCCGAAACAGAGAGCTTAATCTCAATTGTTCAGCCTCAGCAAACTATCAAAGATAATCACCATTAGATGTACGTACTTTATTAGTCTTTATATACATATGCATTTACTGTTGATGCATGGTCTTTTGATAATGAATGAGAAGATACAGGAGAGCTGAAGGCTGCTTTTGATCATTGTCATACGGCAAAGGTATACTTTCTTCTACCTTCAGATTCGATATTCTAGCATGGTATCAGCGCACCTGTAGCTTCACAGCATCCAATGGACAACACTGCTTCCTCCTCATCCAATGTTATTAAGCTAGCATATATATGCACCTCAACTCATGCCTATAAATAACCAATAATAACAAGTGCCAATAGCATCTCATAATTATGCATAAATCTTGTGCTCCTCGTAGTTTAGTAAAATTTCAAAACTTTTCACTATATACTCTTTCTCCGCCTCTCTTCTTGTTCTTTTTGTTTTAGACATTTAGTCCAATTAAAACAAATTGACATACACATCACATAAGCAAAACTTAAACCAAATATCTCATAGTTGATAGTCAACAACCTTCTTATTCTTATTAGTAAAACCCTAACATCATTTACTAACAAATTTGATCAGAATTCTCTTATCTAATCTCCCCTTTTTTAATTAACAAGATAATGCTTTGTGATTAATGTCTTAATCACTCACATGCCACATCCATAGATAACGGGAAGGCCGAAGGCAAAATCTCATGCAATGGCAACACGTAGCCTCTACGTACCCACTGCGCCCTTTAAGCCACTGATTTTTTAATCGCAATGCGACAAATTTTGGTTCAGTAATATCTAATAGAATAAACCGAATTAATGTAATCCGGTTTGAACCATTAATTCGTAGGCCCGGTCCAACCGTTTCTTGCAGGATTTTATCCATTTTTGAAAAATATTTGAATTTTTATTTATAAAAAGTTATTGTATAATAAATTTTACTATAATTTACGGTATATTCTGTATTCTTGTATTTATTACTGAAAGTTCTTATAAAAATATCTAAATTTAAATAGAAAGAATAGAGGAATTTTTACATTCTAAAAAATTCTTGTGAATTAGAATATCTGATGCCTAAATATTTATATTTGTTTATCTAACATCATAATTTTTTAATTATATAAGATATATCATTAATATTAATTTTTTTAAATTAATACTTTTTTATATATAATACATTTAATATAATTTAAAAAATAAAAAATATCTAACTTTTAATTTTATTTATGTAATACTTTAATTTAATAATTATATAAAAATATCACTATAATCAATTTATTTAATATAAAATATTTATCTTTATTCATGATTTAGATTTTAGACAACATTTTGTAAAAATATCACTATAATCAATTACTTTAATTATAATAATAATTTTTTGCTCAATCTTCATATTTATTGTTATAATAATATTATTCTTAAATTATATATATTATTATTATTATTATTATTTTATTTAATATATACATATATATTCAAAAAATTTATAAAACTATTTTTAAGATAAAATTATGTAATTATTTTAACGATTATACTGGACTTATCTGTTCGGTGGAATCAATGATGATGTGACCCAACGGTAAAATCAGTTTGAATTTTATTTGACCGACACTTCATTCATAGATTGCTAATGAGAGATTTTGGATTCGAAGCTATCAAAAATCCCAAAAGATTTGACCTTCATCGTTGCTTCTTTACCGACCTCGGCTAGCACCGAGTGAAGAGATGCCCCTCGTGGACAAGTGGAAGCAGCTTCCTGGAAAAACCATCAGTTCCATGGGAGGCCAGCCTCTGTGTTTTCTTCGTCATTTTGTGGAGGATTTGATGATGATCAACATCGATGTGAGATTCAATCAGCCTAATGACTCTTTGTTTGGAGAAAATTCTCAGATTAGCTGTCAGATATTTTGTGGGGCTTTTTTTCTTATGGAATACTCTAGAAAAAAATTATTACGTGCGAAGTTTGGATCATTCAGATTTATGAGAGTACACGGTAAATATATACTAAATAAACAGTTTTGTATGATTAGTTGCATTTGTTGTGTATCCTCATAAAATTCAGATGTATCTTATTTTTAGACTCTGCACGTAATAATCTTTCACTATATGAAAAATGCCTATAAACCGCCGGTGTTACCGGCGGTGTCGCCAGCGGTTTGACCGCCGGTATTTGACGTTTTTCTTGTAGTGTTTCATGCTCTAGATTTCATTTTGATATATATATATATATATATATATATTTAGAGTGTGATATTTTTTATTGTCTTATATAATACAAGAAGATAGTGTGGTGAACACACTTTTGGTTTGACGTTTTATGTGAAGGTTATGTCACGAATTAAAGATAAGGTTGTCTTCTTTTGTATTCTCTCATTGCAGGCTTGGATTTTGATTAGTCAAAAAGTATGATTATGTAACACAAAGGTTAAGTCAAGCAATTTAGTTTAGAGTGACGTTACCTATAATATAATTATCTTTGTTAGAAAACAACAAGTTGTAGCATTAAAGTATTAAACTCAATTCAAATTAAATAATTTCAAAATTTATTATAATATGTTTTATATTAGGATATTTGAACATTTATAGATCTTATAGATAGTGACGGCATTGATCGCCACTAACAAACATATAAGTTAGTGACTAATTAAGTATATCAAAAACCTTTTTTCTTCCTCACTTCCTCATGCGTGTTGCCACATGGAAATCTTGGAGTAGAGGCATCAATGATTTTAAGCTTAATGGAAAAAAAAAAAAAAAAAAAAAAAAAAAAAAAAACCTACGATTGGGTTAGCTTTTTTATTACTTTCTAAAATAATTTTTAATACTAAAATTTTTTGAATTAAAATTTTAGGTATTAAAAAAGTTGCTTTAAAAAATAGTAAAAAACTATCTCAAATAAAGCATAATGATACCGTTTGAGACAGATGGAACTTTCTATAAAGATGATTGTGAAATTGTTGTATAGAAAATAATTTTTTAAAACTGCTTAAAAAAATAATTTCAATTATATATATATATATATATATATATATATATATATTGAAAATAGAATAACATATTTATTATAATTATCACACTTTTATAGATCTAATAATTTAAAATTATTTTTGAACAAAAGAATTTCTAAAAAAAGTAGAGTTATAGTCAAATAAATTAGTGATAATTCTTGAAAAATAAAGGCACAAAAACAGTTATTATAAGTACTATATTTTTTCATTTAAAAAAGCCGCTCATCAAATTTTTATAGTTATTATATTTTAATGAATCTGATTGTTAAAATTATAAAAAATTATAGCCTAAAAAATAAAATAGTAAAAAAATATCTCAAATGAATCCTAAATTTAATGACTAGTTTTTTTTATTGAAATATGTGTATATCAGAATTGTCCCAACAAACAACTTATTAGTAGCTTTAATCAATTAATCATATCGTTAAGTTTATGATAACATTTATGTTTATTTTGACTGTTATCTATTTTTTTATTAGTAATATTCCATCTTTATCTTTGGCCTGTGTCAATAAATATTCTTGACAGTAGAGAGAGAAAATTTGTAAGAAGATTCATTCAACACAGATAAAAGAAGAGTCTTAAGAATTATAAGAAATATTATAATTTTTCTTGAAAACCTAGGAAGTGAAAACATTAGGATTTTGAGTTTCTGGTTTCATTCAATATTTTTTTTATTATGGTTCAGGTAGATTCAAGAACAAGAGATTTGATGAGCTAGAAATTTATTTCAAAGAGATATAGGCTTTGTTTGGGACGGCTTTCCTATTGCTTCTGAAAGCAACTTCTTAGTAGAAAAATTTTAATTTTTGTACTGAAAAGCTGCTTTAAAAAGCAGAAAAAATGTCCCAAACGAATCCTTAAGTAGAATTTCAAAATGGCCTAACTAATACCATTGTTTTGATATGACCAAACGATATGGCAAGATTACAAATTAGAAAATGATTGATTTTTTTTAAATGATTCAAACTTGGGGTACAGATGAGCCGAGTCGGCCCGAAGTCGATCTGCTAATAAGCTCATGAGTTATCGAACCACAATCTCGAGCTCGTATATTAAATGAGATCGAGTTTTAGCTTGTTGAGACTCGACTTTGTTGGCTCTCGAGCAAATTCAATTAGAAACCTTAATGTGTGGCTAAATCTATAACTTTCTTATTCCTTTAAGACAAACAATTATAACTAGATCATTCAATGGTTCAGCATGCTTAACAAACCACTGCTTTCTGCATATGCCACTCTTCCAAAATAGGATGAATAATTCTGTGCAGACAACGAACGATGTCCACAAATGCGTCACATCACTCCTACTCAATACCGCGGCTCGGTACTGGATGACATGGCTGCACCTAATTGGCCTCTGAACGATAAATTATGTCTGGTGCCCGCACAGACTAATCTATCCTAAAATAGAGTCTGCAACTAAAATCCCTCCCTCCAAATACCAGACTTCAAAAAGATACATCAAGCCAATATACAATATCAAAATATATTGCTTGTTACAACACAAACACAACAACTTCAGATTACGAAGTAGATTCAGATTACGAAGAATCATTTTGTTAAAAAGATTACTCATTCTTCTTCTCTTTCTTGGTATTTTCAGCACCAAAACCTCTGTAAGGAGCAACATGGTATGCATATTGTTGGATGACAGAAAAGAAAACCATCTCAAGAATTACTAATAAGTTCTGTATGGCTTCCTGAATATGCTCTACATCCAGCCAGAAATGATGTGATTTGATAACTCCAGCAGAGACCAAGACATCAAGCGCCAATCCCTGCCATCAAAGCACCAATTAGTTTGCTTTTTCAGGGAAGTAATTAATTATTAGCACTGGGAAGTTTTACAACATCAATAATAAATCTTTTATCTTACTATGAGGGATTTGCTATTAGCACTGAAAAAAAAATACACATAAGATGTAGTAGGGCTGTAAAAATCGGGTCATGGTTCGGGTTCGGGTCCAACTCGGAATTGACCTGGCACTGTTCGACATGACGCAAAAACGGGTCTGTTTTTTCGGACCAGAACCTGACCCGCTTCGGATTTGGGTCAACCCAAACCTGACCCGCAACATTTTGATCAGAAGAATGATGAGAATTCGCTCGCTTCGATGCCTCCTTTGTTGTTGTTTGACTTCGCTCGTTGGACGACGTTACCTTCTAGTTGGATCTGAAGTTGCAACATTTTGATCGGAAGCAACGATCGTTGTTGTTCGATTTCACTCTTTGGATGACGTTCCCTTCCGGTCGGACGGGAGTTTGCTTGTTGGCTCCTTCATTGATGTTCGACTTTGCTCCTTGGAAGATGTTCCCTTCCGGTCAGATCGAAAGTCGCAACATTTTGATCAGAGGAATGACGGGAGTTCACTGTTGTTTGACTTCTCCTTGGACGACGTTCCCTTCCCGTCGAAAGGGAGTTCGCTCGTTGGCTCCTTCGTTGTTGTTCGAGTTCGCTAGTTGTGAAGGATTTCGGTTAAAACCGGGTTAATTTCAGGTTTTTGGTATTTCGGGTTTCTGGGTCAACCCAAACCCGACATGAAATTCAAAACGGGTCAAAAATCAGGACCCTCTACCCGTTTCAGGTTCAGGTTGACCCGAACCCGAAATTTTCGTGTCAGATTCGAGTCGGGTTTTCAGATCATGTCAAATATTAACACCCTATCTAAGAGTTCACGTGAGAGAGCAATCTCATGCTTTATTATTTTCATTTTTATAATGAGAACAAAAAATATAATAACTTCTTTTAATCACCAGGCAAGAGTCCAAGTTTGTTGCCTTGACCTCGAATGTGCAAGAGTATTATCTCCACTACAAAATAAAGAATTTCAACAATATTTATATTTTATACTCGTTATCCAGGAGCTACTTCAGCAGGCATTATCATCATTAAACTAATCCCAAATATTTGAGGTTTTGCTTTATGAGTTCTTAATCTGCATTCATTACTCTTTAGAACAACATGGGGTCATTGTCATCATGATAAGCACTATGATGCACAGACATGGACACGGTGACCCGGACACGACACGACACGGGACACGTCAATTATTGAAAATATAAGACACGGACATAGGTTGGACACAGTATTATAGTTTTTATATTTTAAAAATAATATATAAAAATTGAATAAGTATAATTAAAAAAAAAAAGAAATAATAAATCATTTAACTATAATTTATGCTTAAAATGATTAATATTAGGATATCAAGAGTCGGCCGTCAATGTTGATTATCAGCCATTGAGAGAGGAGAAGACAATGCTATCGAGACTCGGGCATTGATGTTATGCAGTAAATATTGGTCGTCAATGTTAAGAGGGTGTTTATCGTCGATGTTGAGAGAGCGTTGGTCGTCGATGTTGAGAGAGCGTTGGTCGTCGATGTTGAGAAGACGCTGGACAAAGATGAGATGTCAAGTTGTGGGTGTAGAAATTGCTAGCATCGAGCATCAATATAAAAACAACATCTGACTTTGATATGGAGATTGTTTTGAAATGTTGATGTTGTAACGACGTCAGACATCGATGTTGAGATGATATCGGGCATTGTTGTGAAATCAAAGTTGTAACCCGCCAAAGAGATATGAAAATGAGAATATTCGATGAATGGGGTATCAAGTGCGGACGATTGATTTGATATTCTGGATAAGAAATAAGAAACTTAATTTTTATATTTTAAATAAGTAAAATTTTTAAATACAAGAATTATATTTAAAAAAATTCATAAAATATTTAGGATAAGTGTGTCGGACACATGTGTCCAATTTATATTTAATATTTTTTTTTAATTGGACACGTTTTCGGCGTGTCTGACACATGTCGGACGCGTGTCGTGTCGGATATGTGTTGGACACTGCACGCCTCTTTGAGGAGAAGTGTCGGTGCATCATAGGATAAGCATCATCCACGATTTGGGATGCGCTTTATGAATGCCCCTTCACCTCTTAATGCTGAGTGCTACAAATGGAATTAAATTCTATATTTCTATTATTTATAAACATTTATGCATAAATTTTAATCATGTTACTTTTAGTATACACTTTCCTTCCTAATTCTTTCACATTAATCATAACTACCAATATTATTATAGCATCTTTTATCTCTAGTTTACAAATTTATACAATAAAATGGTTCCCTGACGTTAGAAAACACAATTTGAAAAATAATGAAATTCATTAATTATTCATTTGATTAGATGTAATTAGATACCAATATTAATTTTAAGCATCATAAACTTTCTGTCTTTCTCAAAGCTCCTTCACATGTAATGATTTCATTTTAAGTGTTATCAAAATGAAAATTAAGCCGTTCTCAAAGACCAATGCATGATTATACATATATTTTGAAATCTGAGATAGATAATTGAATAAGTAGAAAAAAAATAACGAGAATAGCATTTACCTGCCAAAAACTGAAGAAAACAATTCCTTTTATGCACAAGAACTTTGCCAGAGGTTTGTGAGGGGCTAACTCCTTCGCAAAGACATGGTAAAAGAGCACTAGCGAATACAGCGCCATTGAAACAGAGATGTTAAGTATGAAGTTGAATGTCCAGCGAAGCCAGCTCGGATAAAACCCAACTAGCTCAAATAAAATCATCAGAATAGAGCACACTGGCCGAATCACCACAAACTGCCATGTCCAGATCTTGAGAAGCTTCAGCGTATGATGTTCTAGCCTCAATTTCCGTGGCTGCATTTCAATTAGTAAGAAATTAAGCTATACTTGTCAATTGATACTGAAGAATAATGTTACCACAAGCAATAAAAAGCTATCTAGCGATGAATATTGACAATGTCATAGTTAGTTATGCTGGTGGATTAACAGAAGAAATCTGTTAGACCGGTTCATTGGATCGGTCCACGCGAGACCGGCCTAGGCGAAACCGAGGCGGAATGTACGCCTCTTTCGATAGCCGACCGCACCGCAAGCGCCAAACGAGCATTTTAAGAAGGATTTTTGGAGGGAACTTTGAATGTAGGGACCTTAGGAATTTCCTTTTGATTTGTATGCATTAAATAGTTTGTTTTCCTAGGGTTAGGCATCTTGAATTTGGCTGAAATTTGAGATCTCTTATATTTAAGTTTTCTTTTGGGCTCTAGCGATGTCTAGAGATTTGTGAGAGATCAATCTTCTTCTCGAACAAAGGATCAATTGTATCTTGGTATTTTACATTCCCCTTTCATCAAATAATACAAATTATCTACTATTTTGTAGTTTTGTGTGAATTTTTGTGTAGAAGCTCACTGTTTTCCGAAGATTGATATGAAATACTTGAGATCCACAAGTGTTTCCTATCAAAATCTAATATCAAGTTCAATTATTTGAGTTCAATAAGGAGAAGCGTTTAAGTAATTAAACGGCCATATTTCAGAATTTGAATTCACAAATTCACTAGCTTTGGATATTCAAGTTGAAGGCATACCAGGAAAAGAGAAACAGGAAATGAGTGATGTATCTCCCTTCCTTTGATTTCATCTGGCACTATGTTCTTACTGAGTGAGATGTTAAGATAACTATACATCAAAGCCAAGAATTTGGCAATTACCTGCAAATTGTATAATAAAATTTATAAAATAAATTTTTTATAGCATGGAAAAGAAAATATTCTTACCAATGCCTCGTAGCACTCCTTAACGGAGTCCAAGAATGTGAAGAAGGCTTTGCTCCCCTGGATATCAAGGAGACCAACAAAGGAATCAATAGCATACAGAGGAGCCATGAGTATTATGATGATTATTGCCTTTTGTTCCTTTGGATTCTTCCAAAAGAAAAGATGTTGGGATAGAAGCTGCACAGTAAAATGCATCGTCAACATTACTCCCCCAGCTGCAGCCAGCAGAGTAAGAGTCCCTGGGTCCATCTTTGTCAAATCCATCCCTGGAAACATGATTCTCAATGGAAGCTCAATATCTGTAAAAGCAGCAGCTTTAGGGTAATCATAAATGGCATAATAATCAAATAAAATTGAATGACCTCAGTAAAGATACAACTTTTACGGTTAAAAGGAACGAACATGTTTAGTTCTATATTGAAAAAAAGTTTGTCCCTTCGACTCCCTTCTTTTCGGACAAAATTCAGGTGGGAAACGCCAAAAATTTGGCAATTTAATAAACTAACCTCCAAGAAAAACAAATGAACCAACAAATTCATGTATTTGCATGTATCACGATCATTGAAAATTTAATGAAAAAAAAAAATGTTGTGCGCTTTGAGATTTTGGTGGTATAATTATAAATATTAGTAACAGGTGTTAGTTTTACAAATTTTATAGGGGAAATTATCCAAAATTCAATAAAGTTTTCCTCATTGTGATATGTTATGGATCGCTATACAACATATCAATTATGTTAGTTATAATGTATGGAAATCAATCATTCTCGCCGTGAGGAATGTCTAATATGAATTTTTCCTGTTTCCCAATGGATGTGTTTTGGCTGTGAACAAGTTGAAGTGGAATATTTGACAAGGATTTGTGCTGAGGAGAGTGTGGAAGGGATAACATGTTGGTTGTTGGATTTGTGGGTTGGAGATTCTTGTAATGAGGTAGTCAAACTCTTAATGTGGAAGTGTCACCAGGATCAAGAGAGATATGATAAACACAAAAGAGAACAGATAACACAAAAGGCACTAAGATTTGCATGGTCCAACTTCAACCAAGTCCATGTCAGAGAGAGTAAGAAGATAATTCAATCAATTAAAATAATAGCTAGAAGCAGGGTGCATAATAAGTACACTCAACTTCTTCTCCCAAACTCACTCACAAAAACTAAGCAGTCCCACAATTAAACTTGTGTGCAAGATTTCCAGACATGAAGCCTTCTTCTAACACGCACTAGTTTCGGCTTCACTTGGAGCAGCCTTTTAATTGTTTTTTTTCCGTACGAGAAGTAGCCAATAAAAAATCGTGTCAACTTGGATGATAATTTTTTACACAGCTTTTCCAATTATTTGCCTTAGAAAAGTTGCTTTTAGGAAAATATAATTGAAACTATGGCCGGAAAATTAATTTTGAACATCAAATATAGAGAAGCAATAGCCACCCTAAACAAAGCCTTAGTCTCCACTCCTCCAATCAAAGCCAAGTTGTTGACAGTACGAGTGCAAACAAGTTGCAAATAAATGAACAGAACTTTTTTCGAGTTTGATTTGTTGATGTTTTCATTATTCATCTTCAATTCATGTTTTTCTATATTTTTGTATCCAATTCAGTATTGTTTGACATGCTAACAACATAAATGAACACAACTAAATAGAGATTTTTATTATTTTTTATTTAAAAAAAAAATTACTCCATAGAAGAACAAAACATAACGCCAAATACAACTACTACACCATGGTTTAAATTTTGCATTATTTTCAAATAGAGATTTTTATTATTTAGAATAAAAAGAAAAAAAAAATAAAAAAGATGTCACCATACAAGAACAGAACTTAACATCATATAAAATGACTACACCAAGGGTTTACTTTTTGCATTATTTTCACCAAAATATTTGCACATACATAATAGTTAATAATATTCATTTTAATAAACTTATAACACGTGAACAATGTTCGTTTGTGTTTGATCCATAAAGCAATCAAGCCTAAATATTAAGTTCATCTTTGTCTCATTAGTTAACAAACAAGATAAAAATGAGTTACTTAACAAGCCAAACAAGACTCGTTCACAAACATTGAGCTACATGGACACTCCTAGGAGAGAGAGTATGTCATTACGGAATGAGAGAGAATTTGATGTGAATCTAAATGCGGTTGCAAGAATTGCAATTTAAGAGATTAATAAAGGTTATGAACTTTGCATACTACCCATAAAAACTAGTTTCCTCAAGTAGTGGTTTTAGAAAATAGCATGGAAGATAACGCAATAGCAATAGATCACAATTGAGATTTATGAGAACTTGCAAAATTAATAATAAAAAATTTAGGTAATGCAAATAGCCAACTAAAACAAAGACTCACATTTAAAATCTAGATCCTTCACCTTGAGATCCTTTAATCAACTCTTGAAAGTAGAGGCCAGCGGAAGAGGATTGTAAGCACACTTAGAGATACCACTATTACGCAAGTAATGCCGAGAGGATCAGTCGCCGGGGAAGAAACGGGAGTTGGGGAAGCGGGGGTCGTCCAAGAAGAATCCACGGAGTTCTTGGTCGTTGAAGGTCGATGGTTTCGGCAAGGCAATAAATGATACGGTTGACGTATCGTTCTACGGTGATGTCGTACTCCCAATCCAGCTCGTAGAAGGGGGAAAGGAAGATGTCGATCTCCCCTTGTTCGTTGTAGGCGAAGCCGTGGTCAACTTCTGGATCCACCATGCATCCTTGTCGGTAGATGAAGGAGCAAAGACGGAGGCAAGGAGAAGAGGAGGGGTTGGCTAGGATGGGGAGGTCAAGAGGAATTTCAAAAAAAGACAAAAAAAAAAATTTGAAATAGTTTCAGATTTTCGGAAATTGGAGGGATTTGATTAGAAAATTCAAATAAATCCAAGGGAGGAGAGGGCGGCAATGGGGAGGGAATTGGGGAGGAATTAGTGGAGCTTTAATTGTAATTTGAGAAGAGAGGGAAAGCCAATAAGGGGGCCAGCCACATGTATAGGAAAGAGAGGTTTGGTTTTAAATAAATTGGGCCCACACAATAATCAAAGGAATTAAGAAAAATCTGAATTAAATTTTAGAATTTTGTAAGAAAGGAAAGTTTCCAAATAAGAGGGCTATCAATTAGGATTAATTTGAATTTCAAATTCAAATTGAAATTCAATTAATATGATAGCCTTAAATCAAGGAGCTATTTTAGGAAAGTCTTCAATACCTCTTGGGGAAAATTTGAATTTCAAATTTGAAATTCCCCAAGGAGGGAGGCCGGCGGCTAAAAGGAGGGGAGGGGGCCAAGGGGCGGGGAGGATGGCCGGCGGGTGGTGGCTGCCAGGGAGCCGGCGGCCTGGACGGTCCAGTAGGGGGGCGGCGGCAAGGGAGTTTGGGAGGAGGAGAATTTCGGCTAGGTGGAGAAGAAAAATGGAGTCCCGGGAGAAAGAGAAGTTGCCGGATCTACAAACCTTGCACAACACCTCCAATAGAACTCACAAAGAGATCTACAAGCGCCTCCTCCTCAAGAACTCACAAAGAGATCTTGGAAGGTTCACGAACTCACAAAGAGATCAAAAGAGAAATTTCATTTAATAATTCATCAACTCCAAACTTACAATGCATGAGGCCTCATATAAGTAGGCCAAAATAAAATAAAAACTGAAATGACACAAATGCCCTCAGGACTACATAAGCGACTCAATGCCCAAAGGGGAAAACTAGGAAACAAGAAATACAAGCATAAATAAAATGCAAATAAATCAGAAATAGAGGCTCTGGATCATAGCCGTCGATCTGCGTCTCCAGCGATGGTACACGTGTCGAAATCTGATGTCCTCATCAGAATTCATCTCAAATGAAACTCCTAAGAGGGTATGTCATAGAAGCCTCCAATGATTAGCTTTTAGCTTAAGAAACCCTAGAGGAACATCTCCTCATATAGCACTCAAGGCTTATACCCAAGGTGCATTACAAGCACGCTAACTTTGGGATTCTAAATTCCAAGATGCCTACACAAATCCTGATTTTCGAGATTTATATACATGACACCACTTCTAAAGCTTGCAAGTCTCTCAAGAAAAACTTCATGCATGTGAAGCCCAAAGTTTGATCTCTAATGCAACATGCCAAACAAGGGATTCTCAATTCATCTAATAGTCGCATATGTGATTAAGAATTTTATAGGAATTTACATTCAATATTGAGTTAAATACTAAAGAGATGGAAGTGTAGATTAAGAAATAATAAGGTGTGAGAATAATCTCTAGAGACCAAATTGAGAGTGGCCCGTTATGTTAACCTTTTAGTAAGTTTAACAACTAAATAAAGATGTTATGATTAATCCATAAGAAAGATGGTGACACAATATGCCCACCAATAAAGTATTCAAGTGGTATTGCCAACTACGCAGTTTACCTATAATCATATCATTGTCATAGCAAATGTAACATGAACTCGGTTCTTCATTTCATGCATTCATTCAATTTTGCATCAAGTTCTTATAAGAATTGGTGATAAAGGGCCACCTTAAAGTTGTCCGTTTCGCATCATTTGAAAAAATGTTCCACTTTTGGTACAACATTGATGCCTTTAAGGGGAAAAAAAATCCAACTGCATCTGTTTTCCCCTCCCTAACAAAATTTAAAATTTACTTAATAGCTCCATATGATTTTTGTTTACAAGGCACCCAACTACATCTAAATCTCATTTTCTATCCGCTATTCAACCATCTTCCAACCCTGCACATACATAAAGTAAGTAATTGCCTTCCACATGGTTGAAAGAAGCATTAGGGGTGACAAAATATCTTCATATATAATGTTTGGCAAGAAAGAACAACCTCCATAACTTTTCTTTTCCTGTCAAGCTGAGTTATTAGTCATATCTTCCCACATTCTTAGGCTTCGGGATTCAATATGGAAGGATCAGAAAGAAATAAAAAGTCGAGTTCATAAATTTCAAATTTTGCAATACACCTCCAAGCATTCTTTCCTTATAGACAGCCGTTTTCGTTTGAATATAGTCTACTATTTCTAATAACTGATCTAGCAAATCCTTCCTCTTAGAGTAGTATCTTCGTCCCAGAGAATAGTGAATAAAACTTTCCCCGAAAGCTTGCATACTTATTCCTTTTTTTGCATTTCTTCTCGTGCGATGGGGAAATTTCTACAATTCTTAGTATAGGTCCAGCACGTGAATAAACCTACAGGAAAAGAAAATAGAAGGATAATAACCTTCCTGTAAAGAAACTATAGCTCCACTGCAAATAAATTGAATCCTTAGGATAATTCTTAGCTGTTTAAAACGTACTAAACTCTTGAATCTATCTATATTCTTCACAATAATAGTGACACTTTCGTAACAGATATTTCTGTCAAAATGATGGGAAAAGTAATTACCAGTAAATTTCTCAATGTCAAATGCCGCCCACAAAGTATGTTAATCCTTCATACCAGAACCTCTTTGTTTTTTAGTGAAATTCTAAAGAACACTACATTTTCTGGTATCTTTAGTAATCAATATTTATATCAGCAATAAATCAAGGTACAAAAAATTGCACATCACCTTTTGACAGTTACAAAGCCATCGCCTATTTAAAATAATAAAATCTTCAACGTTCCTTGCATCATTCCAACAATACAGAACAATACATTATCCATTAGCCAGCGGCATATACAATGGAAATGCTAGGACAACATAACAAATTATGATGTTTTTATGATGTTTTTGTGTTTATTTTTTCAAAATGTATTATTTGCTGTAGTGGCACAGTCCAATGTCTAAGAAGTTTTGCTTTGTGCAACCAACCAACATTACTGCTTTTAAGGAAAGAAAAAAAACTCAAAAGCATTACACCAAAATCACCAAAGAGGATATATCGATGAGGAACTCAAAATTTTAAATTAATTGCTTTAAACCATGGACTCAGAACCTCATCTTCACAGTCTTCAGCCTCCATACGCATGCATCCCACGTACCATATGGAGTGAATCCTGGGATCATAATGCCATGTAAACGAACAACTTTCAAATATAAATCGGCCACATGAGTAGCATCAAGAGTTTTACTACATGGCACGAAGTGGGCCATTTTCAAGAATCGGTCAACTACTACTATTATCGAATCCTTGTTTCTTTGTGTCTGAGGCAGGCCGAGCACAAATCTAGGCTAACATCGATCCATGGCCCCTTCGGGAATGGGTAGAGGGGTGTATAATCCTAACTTCTGACCTTGAGTCTTGGCTAATTTGCAAATCCTGCATCAATTAATGAATCTGTCAACATCTCGTGTGAGAAGGGGCCAATAGAAATGTTCATTTAACAAAACAAGAGTTTTATCTCTCCCAAGTGGCCAGGTATACCGACTTCATGGCATTCACTGATAATTGCAAGTTGAGTGGACCTTGGGCAATGCAAAGCCTGTTGTTGTAGAAGAGATGTTCATGTTGAATCTGATAGGATTGGTAAGGGCCATTTTGACATCGGGCCTGTTGCCGAGATCGGAAGATGCTTGGCGTAGCCATGATTCGCCATTGTGTACATTTGATAGGAAATACTTGAGTTCGCAAGTAACCCTAAGGGAATACTTGAGTTCGCAAGCAAACCTATCACTAATTGGAGATAAAACAGCGAGAATTCAGCCAAAATCTGGGCGAAATCAGCCCCAAATAACTAAATTGCAATAAGGGAAACAAAGCAAAAGCAACACGAAATCAAGATACAAGTGATCCTCAATTCGAGAGGAGGATCGTCTCTCCCAAATCTCTAGACAAGAGAGTCTAGAGCCCAAAACACCCAAGAAACTCCAAGAAGAAAACAATACTTGCATGCCCTTCCCTACCCCTTACCTCTCCTATTTAAAGACTTTTCCACCTCCTCAAATCTTTCCTAAAAATAATTTTCAAATAAATTCAAATCCCGTGGACCCCACCCTTAGGCGGTAATTTAATTTGGGCAAGAAAGGAGGCGAAATTGCCTCCTTTGGTATACAAGAGCCGGCCCATGATGGGCTGGCTGAGGCGGTTCAGAAGGAACCGCCTCAAGAGGCGGTTCCAAAGGAACCGCTGTATCAATACCGCCCTCCCAAAGAATCACCTTGTCCTCAAGGTGAAAACTGGGAAACTGTTGCTTCACCCTTTCATATGGCTCCCACGTGGCATCGTAGTCTGGAAGATTCTTCCACTTGATTAGTACTTCTTTTGCCCCTTCTTTCTGACGAACCCCCATCAACTCTAAGGGTTCCATAATCACCTCTAACTCTTCTGTAAGTGTGGCTGGTAGCTCTGAGCTGGCTGTATAATCTCCAATAGCTCTTCTCAACTGTGACACATGAAAAACAGGATGAATAGTTGCCGTGAGTGGTAGTTTTAGCCGATATGCCACTGCTCCGATTTTCTCTAATATTTCATAAGGTCCAAAGTATCTCGGGCGAGCTTTTCATTTCTTCTATTGGCCACTGTCTTCTGTCGGTATGGTCGGAGCTTTAAGAACACTTTCTGTCCTGCTTCGAACTGGATGTCCTTTCTATGCCCATCGGCCTGTTTCTTCATAATTTGTTGAGCTCTCAATAGATGTTTCTTTAATTCCTCTAATACTCGATCCCTTTCCTCTAAGTACTCCTCTACTGAAGAGACTGGAGTACTGCTACTCCCAAAGTGTACTAAGTGAGGGGGGTCCCTTCCGTACAGCACCTTGAATGGAGTCATTTGTGAAGCTGAGTAAAAAGAGGTGTTATACCAGTACTCTACCCAGGACAATCATTTGGCCCAAAGTTTAGGTGTCTCCGATACAAAACATCTCAAATAGGTCTTCAAGCTCCTATTGACCACCTCTGTTTGACCATCTGTCTGTGGGTGGTAAGCGGTGCTCCTCTTTAAAACTGTACCCTGTAACCTGAACAATTCCTTCCAAAAATGACTGAGAAACACCTTATCTCTATCTAATACAATCGCCTCTGGTATGCCATGTAATCTGACCACCTCTCTAATGAATGCTGAAGCCACTGTCACCGCGGTGTAAGGATGTCGGAGGGGAATGAAATGAGCGTACTTGCTCAATCTATCCACCACTACCAAGATTACTGTGAAGCCTTCTGAACGGGGCAGCCCATCTATGAAATCCATGGATATCTCCTCCCAGACTCGTCCTGGTAGTGCCAAAGGCTGTAGTAGTCCTCCTGGTGACATCGCCAAATACTTGTTCCTCTGACAGATCTCACACATTTCTACCATCTCTTCTACATCTTTACGCATTCCCTTCTAGTAAAGCTCGGCCGCCAATCTTTTGTAGGTCTTCTGCACTCCTGAATGGCCCCCCACTGCGCTCCCATGAAATTCCTGGAGTAAATTTGGGATGTGGATCGAGGTCCGAGGCATCACAAATCTCCCCTGATATAGTAGTCTGTCTCCCTCTAATGAGTACCCTGGATGGCTACCCTCGTCTTTTAGCAAAGCTGCCTTGATTCTTCCCAGTTCTTCATCTCTAGCACTTTCTTCCCTGATAGCCTCCCAGTCAAGCATCAAAGGAACAGATAATGCCACTGTCTGCAGCTCCCCCATGCACCTGGACAAGGCATCCGCCGCTTTGTTCTCTACTCCTGGCCTGTACTGAATCTCAAAATCATACCCCAGCAATTTGGACAGCCACCTTTGATGCTCTTCCGTCACCATCCGTTGTTCCAGTAAGTATTTCAGGCTTCGCTGATCTGTCCTGACTATGAAATGTCTCCCTAGCAGGTAGGCCCACCACTTCTGGATGGCTAATACGATGGCCATTAATTCCCTCTCATACACTGACTTTAGTCGGGCTCTAGCAGTCAATACCTGGCTAAAATAGGCAATGGGTCTGCGACTCTGCATCAGTACTGCGCCTAGCCCGTACCCTGAAGCATCAGTCTCTACAATAAAGGTCTGAGTGAAATCTGGCAAGGCTAGGACCGGCACCGTAGTCATTGCCTTCTTCAAGCTCTCAAATGCTGCTGTAGCCGCCTCTCCTCATAGGAACCCGTCCTTCTTTAATTGTTCTGTGAGTGGCCATGCTATGGAGCTATACCCTTTTACAAACCTCCTGTAGTAACCCGTCAATCCTAGGAATCCCCTTAATCCCTTCAGATTTTTCGGTACTGGCCATCTTATCATAGCTTCAATTTTTGATTGATCTGCTGCAACCCCTTCTTTTGATACCACATGGCCCAAGTATTCTACACTGGTTTGTGCAAAGCAGCATTTCTTCAAGTTAGCCCTCAGCTGGTGCTCCTGCAGTACCTCTAGCACCCTTTTTAAATGCTCCCAATGTTCCTCTTCTGTCCTACTGTAGACTAGGATGTCGTCAAAGAATACAAGTACAAATCTTCTGAGAAAAGGTTTGAAAACCTTGTTCATAAGGGCCTGAAAAGTAGCTGGAGCATTGGTAAGGCCAAACGGCATCACCAAGAACTCATAATGTCCTTCATGAGTTCTAAAGGCCGTTTTAGGTACATCCTCCTTCTTCATTCGGATCTGGTGATAACCTGATTTTAAATCTATCTTGCTTAAAATCACGGTTCCACTTAGTTCATCGAGTAGCTCGTCCATGATAGGTATAGGAAACTTGTCTGGTACAGTTTCCTTGTTGAGTGCTCTATAGTCCACACAAAACCGCCAGCTGCCATCCTTCTTTTTTACTAACAGAACAGGGCTAGAAAAAGGGCTGATGCTGGGTCTGATAATCTCTGCCTCCAGCATTTCTCTAATCAACCTCTCTATCTCATCTTTTTGGAACTAAGGGTAGCGGTAAGGTCGGACACTGATGGGTGACACTCCCTCTTTCAACACGATGGCATGTTCCTGCTCCCTCAGCGGTGGCAATCCCTGCGGTGGTTGAAATACCTCTTGGAACTGCTGAATCAATGGTTGGATGGAGAGGGGTATGTCTCTTCATTCTTCCACTCTTGCTTCCTCTAAACTGTGCAATTCCACTAAATATCCTCCGCCTGCCAACTGGATATCTTTCACCATCGTTTTAAGAGAAACTAGGGATTTGGAAAGCCCCGCGTCCCCCTTAATTACTACCTTCCTTCCTTCCACCCTCAACTCCATCGTGAGTGCTCCCCAATTTACCTTGGTGTCACCCAAATTTTGCAGCCATTTCATCCCTAGGATGACATCCGTGCTCCCCAGCTCTAGTGGAAGGAAGTCCTCCCTCACCTGTATCCCCTGGATCGTCAGTCGTACTTCTCTGCAAATCCCCTGACCTTTCTCTATCTTCCCTGTACCCATCATCACTCCGTAACAGCCTGTGTCCACCAATTTTATTCCCAGCTGGTCTACAACTTGGGTGGAAATGAAATTGTGGGTAGCCCCACTATCAATTAGCACCACCACCTCCATGTCATTTATTTCTCCCTTCACTTTCATGGTGTGATTCGTAGTGAACCCCACCACTGAGTTTAGGGAAACCTCAGCGAAATCCAAGTGTAGCTCCTCTTCTCATTCTGTCTCCTCCTCACCTCCCTCCTCAGTTTCCTCGTCATCGCAGACGGTGAGAACCTGAAGAGTTCGGTCCTTGCACCGATGTCCTGGTGTGTACTTTTCATCGCATCGGAAGCATAAGCCCTTAGCCCTCTTCTCCTGCATCTCTTTCTCTGTCAATCGTTTGAAGTTTCCTCCGTTTCCTCCTGTCTTCTCCTTGGTGGCTTCTCTATTTCCTCCTGTTGCAGGGCCGTTCGGTGCGAGATGAGTAGTCGTCATCCTGTACGTGCCTCCGGTGCTGCTACTCCTGGCTCCCTTCTCCAAATTCTTCTGATTTTCCACCAGTTGGGCCAACTTCATGGCTTCCCCTAGGTCACGGGGCATCAACATCTTTACTGCTGCTCGGATCTCCGCCTTCAACCCTTTCATGAAATTTCCTTCCAATACTGTATCTGAGAGTCGCTCCACCCTGCTAGCTAGGTGCTCAAACTGCTCCCGGTAATCTGCTATTGATCCCTCCTGTGTTAGAGCAAAGAACTGCTCATAGAAGTCTCCTCCTTGATCGGTTTGAAAACGCTCTATTATGCAGTATTTAAATTCCCTCCAATTTCTGATCGGTCTCCTCTGGTCTCTCCATTGAAACCATGACAAGGCTTTCCCTTCTAAGCATAATCCGGCTGCCGTTAGCTTCTCTTCCTCTGTTAGCCCATTGACGGTGAAGTATCGCTCCACTTTGTAAATCCACACATACACGTCTTCTCCTTCGAATATGGGCATCTTCAACTTTCTTACCTTTTGATCCCCCCCATTGCCTCGGATTCTTCCATAGTTTCCCCTTTCCCAAGTGCTAGGTGCACCCCAAGTTTCCCGATCTTCTCTTGCCCTGCCATAGCCCAAACCCCCTTCAAAATCCCCTCTTCTCCCTTCAAATTCAGTACCTCGACGGCCGTAAAACCCCTCATGGCTTTCCCACTCAGCCCTTCCTTGCTCCGCTCCCCCATATCCATACCTTTCTCCACGTCGATCTCCTCTTTCTTCCCTATGGAAAGGCTCCACATAGGGTCTTCTTCTTCCCCCTTCCACGATTTCCACCTCTTCTCCCTCCTTTCGGATTTCGGAATTGGTGTTTCTCGCTTCGGGGCCCTTCGCTTCGGATGCCGCCGTTTGTGCTTGAAGTTCCAACATTCTTTTCATCATGTCCCTGAGATCGGCCACCTGCCCCTCCATGGACGAAATTCTTTCCTCCACGGTTTCTTTGATGTGATTCATCTCTCCTTCGAGTTTCTCCTCCAAAGCATCAACTTTCTTGGCCGCCATTATGATCCGGAGTTTATAGATTCACAAAATCTAGATCTTGGAGTCAAAAAACAGCAACTTCTTTTTTCCGACCAAAAAAAAAAACTGCTGCTGGAATTGGCCGACAACAACCCTCCACCGGCCCCAAGACGTGCTCTGATACCAATTTGATAGGAAATACTTGAGTTCGCAAGTAACCCTAAGGGAATACTTGAGTTCGCAAGCAAACCTATCACTAATTGGAGATAAAACAGCGAGAATTCAGCCAAAATCTGGGCGAAATCAGCCCCAAATAACTAAATTGCAATAAGGGAAACAAAGCAAAAGCAACACGAAATCAAGATACAAGTGATCCTCAATTCGAGAGGAGGATCGTCTCTCCCAAATCTCTAGACAAGAGAGTCTAGAGCCCAAAACACCCAAGAAACTCCAAGAAGAAAACAATACTTGCATGCCCTTCCCTACCCCTTACCTCTCCTATTTAAAGACTTTTCCACCTCCTCAAATCTTTCCTAAAAATAATTTTCAAATAAATTCAAATCCCGTGGACCCCACCCTTAGGCGGTAATTTAATTTGGGCAAGAAAGGAGGCGAAATTGCCTCCTTTGGTATACAAGAGCTGGCCCATGATGGGCTGGCTGAGGCGGTTCAGAAGGAACCGCCTCAAGAGGCGATTCCAAAGGAACCGCTGTATCAACATTCAAAGTTTGTCTTAAGACCAGTAGTTTTCCATCATCGCCATGGAGGTATGTCAAATCAATGTTAGAGGATTCCACAACTAGATTGACCACCAGTTCTTCGACCACAGGGTCTTCAATCAGTGTTACAACCTAATGGTTTGGACAGTTAAAAACTATATGTCCAAACCACTGATACTTAAAACACTTGCGGGCATGAAAAGTGGCTTGGAGTTGCACCACATGAGAGGAATTACGTGAGTTTCTTTTTTCTTATAATCTATTATGGTCGACAGCATGTCTAGTCTGGCTTAACTGCTCCGACAAGGGCTTGTGAACAAAATTCTTGACAGTGGTTTTCATGAAGTGCCTCCGCTGTCTTCACAGCTAGATTGATTACATCTTAAAAGGTCCAATAAGGCTGGAGTTGTATAACATTGGCGATCAAGGGTTGTAACCCTCACAAGAATATGGCGACGGTATGCTCTTCTGGTTCAATGGCGTCACTTTAAGGATAGTTGTCTAAATTTAGCCACGTATTCTTCAACACTAGCGTAATAACTCAAATATGTGAAATAAATTTATTTGAAAAATATGAAAATTTTAAAGTAAAGTGCTTTAGTGCTGATCTGGTGAGCACTACGGCAATATATATATATATATATATATATATATATTCCTGCCTCACCCCACCGACTCCCTCACTTAGTTGCTTGGCTAGGAAGAAATTGAAAGAGGGGAGGAAGAGAAAGAAGAGATAAAGATCTTTGAATCATATTTATCAATCATTCATATTCCAAATTTTGTTTTTTTTATTGTAAGTAACTAATCTCTTACTTATGTTTTTAATTATTTTAATTTCTACAAATTTCATCTCTCCTTAATCTGCCAAAAATACATTATCTCCTAATTTCATAAGCTTTCACCATGTAAGTTAAGATATGCTATAAATTTAATCATTTTGAACGATTTGATATGATTTAATTGTATTGTAAATAAAGTACTGAATGATATCAGATACATGATATGATAACTCCATATGATACCATACTGATCCACGTGATTCACTGATTGGGAGTCCTAAGGAGCTGAAGATTGATTGAGAATTATAAGGAGTTGGGATGACTGATTCACATGATTTAAGAGGAGTTAAAAAAAAAGTATATTGATTGGGAGTTATATATGGCGACTAATTGAGAGTCATATGTGTAGGAGCAAAATACCCGTAAGATACATTCAATGAATATCTGAATAATGATACTGACACTACTAAGAATACTATATTGATATTGTGATTAATACTAATATTATTTATTGTCATTAACACTATTTAAAGTTATTGATCATAATACTAATATTGTTACTGACATTAGTACTATTAACTGTTACTGAAACTGTGATTGATGATGTAATGGATTGAGATATGATGAACTATAGAAGAATAAATTAATACAGATAATCAGTATAAATATTGATGCATATAGTTCTTTATATGATTTATTGTATATTATTATCTTTTATCTTGCATTGATTTCAGATGTAAGATTTTAATTACTTGCTGGGCTATATGCTCAGTACAAGATTTTATATGTTTTCAAGAAAGTGTAATGATTATATGATACGATACACTGGAGAACATGCATAACTTTTCTACCCGCGATTCAAAGAAAGTGTTTCGTTTTCAGTCACATCACAATCTTGCTTTTCCCTTTGCAGCTCCTTGATATTTTCAAGTTTTCCCACCACACAGAGGCAGTTGTTTTTTAGTTTTATGGATACTAACTTGACGATTCGCTCAGCTAGTACCTCCTTGAATTCAAGAACGCGCTCAACCGACAGCAACAAGTTAATGAACTCGTCGGGATCCATTCTTCTATGAAAGTCAAGGAGATCAATCTTGATCCCACGATCTGATGGTGGTCTTCAGCCAACTCGTCTGTGCATCGGTCTTCTGGCTTCGTCTTCACTAGAGCTTTCTTGATAAAAGGGATAGACATATTTCTCTTCTTTGCATCGTGCTGTAGGTTCCCTCTATTCGAAACTCGTGAGGCGTTGCTGTAGTTGTGTGATCTCACACTGTAAATCCTCAATCATGGCTTCTTGAATCGGTCCTTTTTTATTCTGACAAGGTGATATCTTTGTTGGCTCTGATACTACTTGCACCGGACTAACCAGAGGAGTCACGACCTAGGTGGCGTGAACAGAAACCTCACAAGGAAACACAAGCAACCGAGAACTTCAAGAAAGGGAGAACACTCACAGGGATCCAAAACCACCACCTGACATCAGTTAGGATGCAGAGATGAACAAGAACTGCTCTTTGATTATCTTTCTTATCATCTACCAGAAAATCACAGGGGTTTATAAATACATCTCTTGGCTACTTAATTGGCCACAGAGTTAGCAGCTAAAACAAATAAAGGAAATCTGAATACACACTGAAGTTGAACGGAGAAAGAAATAAA
Organism: Dendrobium officinale; assembly: GCA_019514585.1. Classification (NCBI taxonomy): domain Eukaryota; kingdom Viridiplantae; phylum Streptophyta; class Magnoliopsida; order Asparagales; family Orchidaceae; genus Dendrobium; species Dendrobium officinale. The sequence goes on from CM033700.1 coordinate 8,448,764, forward strand.
ATGTCTATACAGCACCAGCGTCAAATCTATAGTATTCTCGTAACTATAATCTATAGCATTCAGATTAGCGTTAAATGCTATCATAAGTCATAAACATTATACCCAGCCTTTCAAAAGTCACAAAACGTCTTCCACTTCAGAGTTACAGAAGGCGTCACGAAAGCAAGACCTTCCGAGAACAACTGCACAAAATTGACTACTTATTCACTACCATGCGTCAAACTTCTGATAACTACTGAGATGAACTGAGAATCATACCATTCAAACTTAACACATAAACTTCCCATTTCTTTATAAACTGTGACATTTTTCTTAAACTCTCAGATCTATACTCGACATTGGGATCAGATCACTTAGATTTACCACACTTAAAAGGTACAGAAACAAAAAAAGAAAAAACGACGCCTCGTCCAAATAAAGAGCTAGAAAAGATCAGAAATACAGCTTATAAACTATATAAATATAGCTAGATCAGCAGGAACCATTGAAAACAAGCCATACCCATAAGCAAATTAAAACCTGCAGAAAGAAGAAAAACCCTAAGGTCACAAACTCGCGATAAATGAATTCGACTAATACCAAGCAAAATCAAACCATACCGAACAACCAGCAAGTCACGAAAGGATTCGAAGTTTCCAACTGCGCAGTATAGACGATCACAACGACCGGGGTGCTCACACTGGAAACACGGAGCCGAAAGTACAAGAAAAATTCCGCGAGATCTTATGATAAGCAGAGGCAAACGGCTGCTCTTTGATATTTCTATATTATTAACGAAAATTAATAGGCTAACTTGGGGGTGTCAAATACTCCAATATTTAACACTACACAAAAAATGCGATATGAAAATTTTGGGTTATATCCAACACGTTTTCAAAACTGGTCGGATTCGGATTCCCGAATTTGACCCGTTTAAAAAATGGATCGTTTTCGGTTTGACCCGACGGGTTGTCGGGTCAACCTGGAAACGTGTTTAAAATGTCTGCCCGACTGACCGTGGACCGACCCTAACCTGCCCGCCCCCTGCCCAACTGCCCGCGGAGCTGTCCATCCCTACCCGCACCTTGCTCACGCGTGCCTGCAGTCAGCCGCCCGCCCGAGGCTGCCCTATGCGGCTGGCCAAACGCCTGCTACGGTTGCCCGCGTACGCGCTGCAACGCACCCAGCTGCGCACCCGCCAGCGTCCCGCACACCCGTCGCGCCGACATTTGCTCTCGACCGCGTCCGCGCTGGTCTCCTTCCCGTGTCTGGTCAGGTCAACCCGGCAACTTGCCGGGTCGGGTCCGGGTTCGAATATCCGACCCGTTTATCTACCCGGGTAAGGTTAGGGTCGACCCGATTGAACCCAGGTCAGTTCCGGATTTGACTCGAACCCCGATTTTGACCCCCCTAGACTAATGGGGTGCAAAAAAAAAGAGTCCAGTCAAGTTTAGGCCTTTATCGAGCTCGGCTCGTTTGTTAGAAAGTGAGCTCTAACTCAAGCTTGAGTTTGAGTCAAGCTCAACAGGCGAGCTCGAACTTGAGCTCGTCTCACTATAAACGAGCTCGAGCCGACACGCGAGCCATGGGCGGGAATTTTTAAATTTAGGCGGGATTTTTTAAACTTAAACGGAATTTTTAAAACTTAATCATATATATATATATATATGAAATGTTTAACATTTAAATAAAAAATTAGGTGATTTTTATTAATTTTTTTAATATTTAAACTTAATAAATAAAATAAAATTGATTTAAAATATTAATATTTATTCGAGCCGGCTCAAGCTCAAGCTCGAGCTCGACTCGTGAGCTCGATAAGCTTGGCTAGCGAACCCATAAATGAGTCGAGCTTGAGCTAGCTCGGCTCACTTACACCCCTAATAGGCTATAAGAGCAAAATTGAGTAGATCAAGCAAAAAAATCATGGGCAAGGGTAGGGTTAGGTTCGTGTTCGAATTTTGATCCGTTTTCGGTGTAGGGTTGGGTCAAATAATGAAGGATCATTTTTAGGTTGCACCCGGAGCAATCCCAAAACCCCATTTTGAGACTTATATGGAAAAGCTATGGGGTGCTTGAATTCGACGTGATGGCGATGATATTCTTTGTTCTACAGTAATTATGGAATGAATATGCAGCGCTATGACACTGGGTTGCAGTGTCGCTACACTAAGCACTAGAAATATATATATATATATATATATATATATATATATATATATATATATATATATATATATATATATATATATATATATATATATATATATATCCTCCAGTCAGCCCTCCCCTCTCCACTTACTCGGTTTTTTGCTATGGAAGGAGCTGAGATGGGGAGGAAGAGAAGGGAGAGAGAGAAAAGAGAGAAAGCTCTTCGGACAGTTTCGTTTGTCGCTTCTATTATGAATTTATTCTACTTGAAGTAAGTGATTATACTATTACTCTTATTTTTTATATTTCTGATCACTTCTAATGATATTATCTCTTTCAAATCTATAAAAAATGCAATTTCTCATAATTTATCGTACTTTCATTGTGTAATTTTTTTTTGTATGATAGATATAGATTATATGAATATTTTGACTATAAATATTACTGAAATTCATAGGGTAAATTGAAAATTATGATTTTTTTGAAGTTAATGAATAATATATGGATTTTTTAGATTTTTCTAAATTTTATAGGCTAGTAGTGCATTCATAAAATGATATTGCCTTGCATTTGAATGGAGAAAATGATAAGATTGATATAAAATAAATATTTTTTTTTTGGACATTTAGGCCATTTAAGGCAAACTCACACACACAACGCATACACAAAGGCTCGAACTCAAAACCTCTTAGTTGGAAGCATAAGCTCTCAACCAACAAGCCAAGGTGAGTTGTGTATATAAAATAAATATGACGTTTGCATAAGTAAGGAATGTTCACTATCAATGTTATAATTAATATGTGTTGTCTCTTAAAATATAGTATCATGAGCATGAGGGTGGGCCGATGAGCTTTTCCTAAAATAAAAGGTTGGTGATGTGATGCTGGTTGTTGCCTATAAATGTTTGACTGATTATTCCAACGTGTGGAGAGTGTCTACTCTTCATTGATTCATTGAAATTCACATATTTAAATAAATGATTAATAAAAATAATTGAATCATACGATTAACTGATAATGATGTATTGATCAGACATATGGAATGATAAAAATATCATATTAAAAATGGATGTCTTGCCTTGCCCTTTATAATCATATTCATAATTGCATTTACATAATAATACATTAAGCTTCTTTGATAGATACAACTTATATATAACTGATCGAACAAGTATTGATACTTATACAATATAGCATAACATATTGGCATATCCCATTCTTTGACAGTATTTTTTACCAATTTTCTTTATAGTTGAATCATCTCTTTTAATTTTACTACTTAGATTAGTTTTGCTATTAAATTATACTAATTTTATAAGTTATTTATTGCTTAATGATAAACTATTGATTGTTGATTGATATTAACTTAATTGAAGTGGGCATATTGATTATTTTGTCTTGCATTGAATTAAATTATAAGTTTTGATTATTTAATAGACTTTTATACTCATGTTGACCCCTACACATGAGGGGATTGTGACCTAGTGAGGGGATTGTGACTTTGGGCGATCAAGACATTAATAAGAGTACACGTTTTAGATATCTTGGATCTATTGTTCAGAGTGATGGTGAAATAGATGGGGATATTATCAACAGAATTCAAGTTGGATGGTTGAAGTGGAGGAATGCATCGGGCTTGTTATGTGATAGAAATGTACCCCTCAAACTTAAGGGAAAATTCTATAAGATGGTAGTGAGGCCTGCAATGCTTTATGGTGCCGAATGTTGGCCTTTAAAAGAGAAGCATAATACTAAGTTAAGTGTGGCAGAGATGAGGAGGCTCAGGTGGATGAGTGGCTTTACCCTTAGAGATAGGATCGAAATGAGCATATATGTGAAAAGGTTGGAGTAGCTCCAGTAGAAGATAATATTAGAGAAAGTCGCCTTAGATGGTTTGGTCACATAAAACGGCGGCCTTGCGATGACCCGGTTAGGAGAGTAGAGGTATTAGATTTGACTTATGTTAAGAAAGGTAGGGGTAGACCTAAAAAGACTTGGTTAGAAAATATTAGGAATGACCTTTCTTTATTAGATTTAAACGAGAATTTGACTTTTAATAGGACACAATGGAGAAAAAGGATTCACGTAGCCGACCCCACGTAGTGAGATAAAGGCTTGATGATGATGTTGTTGTTGTACATTAACAAAACAAATCACTTAAGGGATCAAATGACCTCTGAATGCCAATCATAAGGTATCATTGTGATAAGGACACTGAGTTCTGCAGGGTCGATGCCCTTCATAATCGAATCGAACGAGATCAGTCAAAAGGAACGACCGACATCTGAAATTAAAGCGCGAGACTGATCAAACGATCCCGAATCGACAAACGGACATCGTTGTTGCGTCCGGAACGTCGTCGACATTAAGGGTCTACATTTTATCTAATCAAACTGGATCGTTTGATGCGGTGACGCAAATTCTAAAGGTGATCCAAATTATGATGCAAAGGCACGCATTGCGAGGGAAATTAGCCTCGTCAGTAATGAAACGATGTCGGATCGACAAACAGACAGTGTCATTGCATCTGGAACGTCATCACCATTAAGTGTCTACATTTTATTTGATCAAATTGGATCGTTTGATGTGGTGACGCAAATTTCAAAGACGATCCAAATATGATGCAAAGACACGCATTACGAGGGAAATTAGCCTCATCGGAGACGAAATGATGTCCGATCGACAAACGGACATCGTCATTGCGTCCGGAACGTCATTGCCATTAAGAGTCTATAATTTATTCGATCAAATTGGATCGTTTGATGTGGTGTCGCAAATTTCATAGGCGATTCAAATATGTTGCGAAGGCACGCATTTCAAGAAGAATTAGCCTCGATGTTGCTCAAACGACATTTGAACGGATTACGCCATTGCTATCGGGACATCAACAATATCCTAAATATACTACCAATTTGTCTAATGTCTATATTAGACAAATTTGACACGTAAAATAAGGCGAAGTGCACATAAATCAAGAAAACACGTGAATCAAGGCCATTTTCGTTGATTGATGCATTACTGGCAGCCCAAATTAATGATATTTCTAATAAGGGTAAGTCATCATTAGAATTTACCAATTGATTCAACCCAAAATCAAAAAGTCAAAATGAAAACTCAAATCAAAATTAATACCTTACCTCGACTGTGTCGAAAATCTTTGCTAAATCCCTCAAATCCCGCTGGTTTCACATCTTCTCCTGGATATCTCACAGCTTGCCTCGGTTAGATAAGATGCCTCATCTTTAAATTGAAAGGAAATGTGCTCTTCAGCGGGTTGCTATGCACATATTTCTTATTACGAGCCTCTCAACCAACTGCCCGACCTCTCCCTCTACTACCGTCCCTCCTCCGTTGCCAAGGCCAAATCCTACACCTCCCCACTGACTTCTACCCAGCTCCACCTCTAAACACCCAACAAGCCCAGCCGATACTTCCTAACTCAAGAACTGATCCACAAAGCTACTGCTTGCTTGTGCTATCTACCAAATCTGCCAGTTGGTCTTCAAATGCACGGGGAGGCTACCCTGCATCAAGCTATAACTGAACTCTTCACAATCCAAGCTTGCAGCAAAAAAAAAAAGGAAAGAAAATCCTTCAATCCAGCTCACTGGAGTGATCCAAACAAAGTTATCTCCTACCTAGCTAAACTTTCTCCCAACGAAACCTCTTGGAATCTCCTTCCTTCCTGTCTGACATTCTTCACTTTCTTTAATCCACCTCTTGTGATTCTCTTATAGTGGAGAAAGAAAAAAAACAAAAGCTGCAACCAGCCGCTCATTCCAACGTCTGAACCGAGCTCCACTAGCCTACCCGCTCCCTTCTCTGCTTGTGCTCCAAATATCCTACTGCACAGCTGGCATCCATTCATAAGACTACCTGAGCTTGTCTCTTTGCCTTTCACGTGACTTATACCCTTTTCATACGCTCTAAAGCAACCTAACATTTACATCAAACCTGATTTCTAAAGGCTGCCATCACAACACCTTTACAATCAATCATTGTCCAATGTCGAAAAAATATGATTATCTGTTATAAGTAAAGATTGATGATACTACAATAAGTGTAGCACCTACAAACTATGTAGCAATAGCCAATGAATGTTGTAATGTTCTTGTAGTCAACCCTCATTCAACATCAAGCAAATATATTGGACCTCTACAAGCAAGGATGAAAGATCTGCAATACATACAATCTTTCTACGAATACGGATGTATGTATAACATGCCACTTATGGGTAGATGTAGAAAGACTTCAGTAAATGCAGTATCATGAAGTCAATTTCAATATATAAATAAATACATCTAGCTACCTACATGCACCAGTGGCAAATGTACTAAAAAAATCAAAGACTACCATAAATATATGAAGAATATAACAAGTGCAAGCTCCTACAATCTAAAGCAGAAGATTCCTTAGTGCACTACGATCCACTTGCAGAAAGAAACGACTAGTGCATGATAATCCACATGTACGAAGCAACGAATAACTCTATTCAGAAGCTGCTACGCCACACCACCGGATCTGCAACATTCATACAAGCAGATAGAAGACGTTCATTACTACAACGCCACGCCATCGAATCTGCAACATTCATACAAGCAGATAGAAGGCGTCCATTACTATAACGCCACGCCATCGGATCTGCAACATTCATACAAGTAGACAGAAGGCATCCACAACTACAACGCCTCGCCACCAGATCTACAACCTCCGTAAAAGCAGACAGAAGGAGTCTACAAATGATTTCAAAGTACCCATACACGTGCACAGTAGTTTGTATACACATAGTTACACTAAAAGGGGTAAAAGCAATTATAACACCCTCATGGGCCCCGGCGAGCTTGTTATTGGTACACACGTGACGTCTAGGGATGCTGCGCAGGTTATTAAATTTGAACCCGATCCTTCTAAGTAGATAAAAGGAGTTGACATGATTCAATTATAAAATGCCCCCAAACACCCGCATGGGCCCCGACGAGCTTGTTATTGGTACATACGTGACGTCTAGGGATGTTGCGCAGGTTGATAAGTGAATTCAAGTTCGAACCCGATCCTTCTATACAGATCTATAGGAGTCGACAGGGTTCGAATCATTAAGCAAATATAAGATTGTGGAGACCGATATATTTGTTTTAATACATTCATATCAGGCCTTCAAGGCCTATAACAATTTGAATTCACTAATAAATGCATAAATCATACAAAATCTGATCCTCTATCGATAATTCGATATAGTTGACAAGATTCAATCAATAAAACATAAATGCCTCCAAACACCCCGATGATGGCCGTGTTGAATGTTAATCTCAACCGGAGGGTTTCACAAATATTTCCAATGCCGTTCCAAATATCAAAAAATCCAAAAAAAAATCTCAAAATCTCAAAAATCCAAAAATATTTTAAATTTGAAATCTAACTATCAAACACTTAAAGCAAATTTCATCCACCCTGCGCAACAGTATGTCGGGGTGGACAAATTGAAAAATACTTCAGCTCACAAAGAGCTAATGCATGGTCAAAAATATCATTATGATCAATTCTCAAACAATCTCCTGCCAATAAGGACGTGGTACATGTCCTCTAACCGGCGGTTTGCTGCCAAATGGCACCGCAGGATAAACGGTTATGACTCGGGACCTTCTGAACCGAGTGGTTTTGCCGCCAAATGGCACCACGAAATACCAGTTATGGCCAGAGCCAACACACTCCTTATTGGCATCAAATCCTTGAGATATGAATCAATAGGATATAATCGATAGAGCACAAAGCCCTCTGTTAGCTAAGGTAGATTCAAATTTGTCCCCTTAGACAAATATTCACCCCAGGTCTACAAGGTCCCCTTGGACGAAGCAACTCATGGCTGCCGACAAGGATCCTTTTATCAGGTTGGGTCGACTACTGTAATATCAGTTTTTGCTCCAGGTTCGTCCGGACGAAGTCGGATCGTCCGGGACGATCGGTACAGGTTGTGCAGAGAAAATCATGTTTGGCTGTATGGTTCGTCTGGACGAAATCAGGATCTTCTGGACGAAAATAAGTCAGAGAACCCTTCGCCGGGGACGATATTCAATTTTCGTCTGGACGAAATAATTCTCTTCATGGATCGTCCGGTACGAAGCTCGATCGTCCAGGACGATCAGTCTGGATATATATATAAATGAGATATTTTGAAGAGAGAGAAAAAGTTGAGGAGAGAGAAAAACGAAGGAAAAAGTGGAAAAGTGGATTTTTTCGGGCGACGCCGAGCTGTTTTCGTCCGAAGAGACTGTTGAGGAAATTGCTGTACGCAAAGTAAGGCACAATCCGACTTTCTCAATTTTCAGAACCGTCGAGTTTGGCGGTATTATCTGTCCGGAATTAAGTTTTGTTCGCGATTTTTTCGTCCGTAATTTCCGACTGGTTTAGTTTCTACCGCGTAACTTTCTGTATTTTGTTGAAGTGCCGAGTGTGAATATTTTGGTTATTTTTTTTAAGATTTTTGTCCGGGTATTTTTGATTCGACTGTGTTTTTAGTCGACTGGATTTTTCTGTGAACTTGGAAATTATCTGTGTAGTAGAATAAATGTTCTAAAATGTTGATATCTATATTCTGTGCGAATTTGGTGAATTTTGATTTTCAGGAAAATTGTGTAAATTCTGTATACTGCCGTTGTGCTGCCCGATTTTTGAGTAATTTCTGTTTTGTCCGAAAATCTTCTGAATTGATATGCTATCTGTATATGCTACATAAAGGGAGTTATAAGGGGCCTGGATCCTATGAGATTCAGTTAGTGTCTGGGAATTCTGAAATGAGCTCAATATGAAATCTGATATCTGTTCTGTTCCGGATCCGAGGAAACAATCTGTTTAGGTGCTATATGCACTATATATGTATTCTGGTGCTATAAGCACATCTGATCTGATCTGTTTTGGTGCCGTGAGCACAAAGGGAGGCATAAGTGGCCTGGATCCTATGAGATTCAGTCAGTGTCAGGGAATTTAGCTATTAATTAAATATCTGATATCTGCTATATGATTCTGATATGATTTGTTCTGTTCCGATATGATCTGTACGATTCTGATTCTGTTGATCTGATGTGTCTGATCTGTTATGTTTCTGATTTGATACAACTTCCATTTCCGTACAGTTTTGTTGATTTGATATCTGTCCGAATCTGTTTCGATTCTGTACGGATTTGTCTGTTGTGTTGGTTTTGAGATTCTGAGGATTTTGATTGGAGGTTTGTTGCTTTACTGAGCTGTTGAGCTCACCCTTGCTTTCTGGTAGTTTTTAGGTTCTGGGAAAGGCAAGGAAGTCCAGGATTAGTTCAGAGTCTGATCAGTATAGGTACTTTTGTACTTTTGGTTTTTGTACAGTCATGGCTTTTCTGTTCTGTCTTTCTTTCTGTCGAAAGCCATGTACTGTTCTGTAGATGATTGTTTTGAGGAAATGAAATCGGATAGATGTTTTGTTCCGCTGCATTTGATGATACATAGTAGCTCTGTGTTTGTTAGTCTGTGTGAATTAATTATTTAGAAGATTCAGTTCCGAACCAAATTCCAAAGCTAGATCCTGGTTAGTGCAGCTCCGTCGCGATCCAGCACGGGCGGGATCCGTCTCGTCTCGGGTCGGGTCGTGACAAGCTTTTTTGGTATCAGAGCAATGGTTTTAGAATTTGAGAATTTTGTGAAACAGAGCTATAGGAAGTGATCAGTAAGTCTGTCTGGGGGGTAATTTTGATTTGTTTGGCTTTTTATTTTTGTTGTTTTTGTGATAGTTTTTCCAGATTTTCTGGATTTTTCTGTATGGATCAGCCAGACCCAGACATGACAGATGGTCAGAGTGCCGATCAGGCAGCACCAGTGGGGAGTACAGCCCCAGTGGTCGGTGCTGATACGCTTTCTCAGTTTGCTTCGCTGGTTGCTCAGATGATGAGCGAGACTCAGAGTAGAGCTTCTACTGTCAGATCTGATGACCTGGATAGACATTTGCAGTTGTTTTTGAGGTTGAAACCTCCGAGGTTTGAGGGCGCTGTTGAGCCCAGAGCTGCTGAAGAGTGGCTGAGGAGAGTGGAGAAGACCTTTGACGGGATGCAGTGTCCGTCAGACAGGAAGGTACCGTTAGCAGTTTTTCTGTTAGACGGAGAGGCTGAGCACTGGTGGGACGGCCAGCAGGCAGCCAGATTTCAGGACAGACTGAACTCTTTGATTACTTGGGAAGAGTTCACTGAGGTATTCCGAGATTGGTTTGTTCCCCCTTCTGCACGACAGCAGATGCAGGAGAACTTTCTTAGGCTTGTTCAGGGGAGCAAGACGGTGATGCAGTACGAGGCTGAGTTTACTGCATTAGCCAGGTACGCTCCGCAGCTGGTTAGCACTTCTGCTGAGAGATGTTACAGATTTCTGAGGGGATTGCGAGATACCTTGAGGCAGCCCCTGATACCATTCCGGATTACTGATTTCTCTCCGAGCTTGTGGAGCGAGCTCGATTGATAGAGAACGACTTGATGGCTACTCAGCAGCGGTGGACTGCGAGTAGGAAGAGGTTTGGAGGCGAGGCATCTGGCAGTGGTTCCTCCGGAAAGAGGAGATTTGTTTCCGGTTCTGGATCTGGAGATTCCAGAAGGAGCGGAGGATCGTCTGGTACTGTTACCAGTACGACGAGTTCGGGATTAGTCAGTTCGGCACCTGTGTGCCAGAACTGTGGACGGCGACACTTCGGCCAATGTTATAGGATGGCTGGTCTGTGCTTCCGATGTGGTCAGTCAGGACATCGGATTGCAGAGTGTCCGCAGATGGGATTTGATCAGCGATCTGAGGGCTTTGTCAGACCTGTCGGTTCAGCAGAAAGACCGAGGACTGTTCCTCCTCGTCCTGAGGGATTTGCTGGAAGAGGTGGTGGTTCTAGTTCTGCACCACGGAGACCACCTACTGTTCAGAGGGAGCAGAGTAGTTCCGTTGCTTCAGCTCCTGTTCCAGTTCAGCCACGAGTTTACAGCTTGAGTCAGCAGGAGGCTCGAGATGCTCCCGATGTTGTGACAGGTACGATTTACATTTCTGATCAGCCCTGTCGTGTTTTGTTTGACTCTGGAGCGAGTCATTCTTTTCTGTCCGAGCACTGTTTTGAGGCTTTACGTTTGGATTCTCTTTTACTTCCGGTTTCTTTGTCGGTGATTTTACCGGCTGGGAATCCTTTGATTGCTCAGCAATTTTGTTTGTGTGAGATCGAGATTGCTGGCAAAAAGTGGAAATCAAGTTTGATTCGGTTGCCGATTTCATCGTATGATGTAATTCTGGGCATGGATTGGTTGAGTCAGTATGAAGCCCAGATAGACTGTCTGAAGAAGCAAGTGAGTTTGCTTATGGCTGGAGAAAAAGTTGTATTTCAGGGATTACGAGGTGTTCTCTCCAGTCTGATTTCTGTATTGGAAGTGAACAGGATGTGGAAGAAGGGATGCCCAGTGTTTTTGGCTTCGGTGCGGGATTTGAACCTAGAGGTTGGTTCTGTTTCTGAGATCCCTGTGGTACGGGAGTTTGCTGATATTTTTTCTGAGGAGCTGGTTGGTTTACCTCCGGATAGAGATGTGGAGTTCTCTATCGATATTTTTCCTGGTACCGCTCCGATATCGAAAGCTCCATACAGGATGGCACCGAAAGAACTTTCTGAGTTAAAAGTTCAGCTTCAAGAGTTGGTTGATAGAGGTTTTGTGCGCCCTAGTGTTTCGCCCTGGGGAGCACCTGTTCTGTTTGTGAAGAAGAAGGACGGTACACTCCGTATGTGTATCGATTACAGAGATTTGAACAAGGTCACGATCAAGAACAAGTATCCTTTGCCTCGGATTGACAACTTGTTTGATCAGCTTTCCGGATCTTCAGTATTTTCGAAGATTGATTTGCGATCCGGATATTATCAGGTGAAGGTGAAGGAAGCTGATGTGGTGAAGACAGCTTTTAGTACTCGGTACGGGCACTATGAGTTTTTGGTTATGCCTTTTGGGGTAACCAACGCGCCTGCTATTTTCATGGATCTGATGAACCGAGTATTCAGGGAATATCTTGATCAGTTTGTGATCGTCTTCATTGACGATATTCTGGTATATTCTGCATCTGAGGATGATCATGCCAGACATTTGAGGATTGTGTTAGAGACTTTGAGGCGGCATCAGCTGTATGCCAAGTTCTCCAAGTGTGAATTCTGGCTGAAGAGCATTTCTTTTCTGGGGCATGTGATTAGCGGAGAAGGCATTTCTGTAGATCCCCAGAAGATTCAGGCAGTTGCTAATTGGCCAAGGCCGACTACGGTATTTGAGGTACGTAGTTTCTTGGGCATGGCTGGATATTACAGGAAATTTGTGAAGGGATTTTCACAGATTTCGACGCCTCTGACGAGACTGACTCAGAAGTCAGTACCTTTTGTTTGGACACCGGAGTGTGAGGCGAGTTTTCAGCAATTGAAGGATTGTTTGACTTCAGCTCCAGTGTTAGCACTTCCGTCAGGTACGGAAGGTTTTCAGGTGTTCAGTGATGCTTCACTGAAAGGACTGGGATGTGTCCTGATGCAGCATGGTCAGGTAATTTCTTATGCTTCTAGACAGTTGAAATCACATGAGAAGAATTACCCGACGCATGATCTGGAGTTAGCTGCAGTTGTGTTTGCTTTGAAGATTTGGCGTCATTACCTGTATGGCATCAGATGTGAGATTTTCACTGATCATAAGAGCCTGAAGTATATTTTTACTCAGAAGGATCTGAATCTGAGACAAAGAAGGTGGCTCGAGTTGATCAAAGATTATGATTTGACTATTCAGTATCAGCCTGGTAAGGCTAATGTGGTAGCAGATGCCTTGAGCAGGAAGTCTTCTGGATTATCAGGTATTCAGCTTACTTGTGATGACTTTCTGATTCGTGATATGGAGCGTTTGCAGTTGGAAGTGATTTCCTCCAGTGGTTTGGAGTTGGCTCAAATGAGTATTCGGTCTACTTTGGAAACAAGGATTCAAGAAGCCCAGAAGTCAGATTCTGATTATTCGAAGTTGATTGCTCAGATTGGATCTGGTAAGACTCCTGAACTTCGAATTTCTGATTCTGGTGCTATTTTCTGTAAGAACAAGTTGTGGGTACCTGTGTTTGGAGACTTGAGGCAGGAGATTCTGTATGAATCTCATCATTCAGGCTACACTGTACATCCAGGCAGTGGTAAGATGTACGCTGATATGAAGCTTTTGTTCTGGTGGCCTGGGATGAAGAAAGATGTAGCAGAGTTTGTGTCGAGATGCGAAGCCTGTCAGTTGGTAAAGGCAGAGCATCAGCGACCAGGTGGATTGTTGCAGTCGTTGCCTATCCCTGAGTGGAAATGGGAGGAGGTAACGATGGATTTTGCGATGGGTTTCCCTCGATCTAGACAAGGGCACGACGCTATTTGGGTGGTTGTAGATCGATTGACGAAGTCAGCCCATTTTCTTCCGATCAGACAGACGGATTCAGTTGATCGCTTGGCACAGATATATGTGAAAGAGATAGTCAGATTGCACTGTGTGCCTCGTGTGATCGTATCTGATCGAGATGGACATTTTACTTCCAGACTTTGGAAAGGCATTCAGCAAGGCTTGGGTACAAAACTGCATTTTAGTACAGCCTTTCATCCTCAGACCGATGGACAGTCTGAGAGGACTATTCAGGTACTGGAAGATCTGTTAAGACTTTGTGTTCTGGACTTTAGCGGAAGCTGGGAAGATCATATTCCGCTGATTGAGTTTGCCTATAACAACAGTTTTCAGTCCAGTATCGGTATGGCACCGTACGAAGCTTTGTATGGCAGGAAGTGCCGTACTCCTTTGACTCTGACGGAGGTCGGAGATAAGCAGGCTTTGGGAGCCACTTTTGCTGATGAAACTGCTCAGAAGATCAATTTGATAAGAGAAAGATTGAAAGCTGCTCAAGATCGACAGCAGAAGTATTACAATCAGAAGCACAGATTAGTAGAGTTTCAGGTTGGTGACTTTGTGTATGTCAAAGTCAGCCCGATGAAGGGTGTGAGCAGATTTGGTCAGGTGAGCAAGCTTAGTCCGAGGTATGTTGGACCTTTTGAAATCCTGGAAAGGATTGGAAAAGCTGCTTACAAATTGATGCTTTCTGATTCGATGCCTGATGTGCATAATGTGTTTCACGTATCCACTCTGAGGAAGTGGGTATCCGACTCTGGGAAGAAAGTATCTGCTGATGAGGTTGAGATTCAGGAGAATCTGACGTACAAGGAAGAGCCAGAGTTGATTTTGGCATACGACGTACGAAAGCTAAGAAGTAAACATATTCCAATGGTTAAAGTCCAGTGGAAGCACCGTACTGCACGGGAAGCCACTTGGGAGAAGGAGTCTGACATGAGACGGTTGTACCCATACTTGTTTTGACTGAGTTTGGACTGGATAATGTCGAGGACGACATTTTTTTTAAGTTGGGGAGATTGTAATATCAGTTTTTGCTCCAGGTTCGTCCGGACGAAGTCGGATCGTCCGGGACGATCGGTACAGGTTATGCAGAGAAAATCATGTTTGGCTGTATGGTTCGTCTGGACGAAATCAGGATCGTCTGGACGAAAATAAGTCAGAGAACCCTTCGCCGGGGACGATATTCAATTTTCGTCTGGACGAAATAATTCTCTTCATGGATCGTCCGGTACGAAGCTCGATCGTCCAGGACGATCAGTCTGGATATATATAGAAATGAGATATTTTGAAGAGAGAGAAAAAGTTGAGGAGAGAGAAAAACGAAGGAAAAAGTGGAAAAATGGATTTTCGGGCGACGCCGAGCTGTTTTCGTCCGAAGAGACTGTTGAGGAAATTGCTGTACGCAAAGTAAGGCACAATCCGACTTTCTCAATTTTCAGAACCATGAGTTTGGCGGTATTATCTGTCCGGAATTAAGTTTTGTTCGCGATTTTCGTCCGTAATTTCCGACTGGTTTAGTTTCTACAGCGTAACTTTCTGTATTTTGTTGAAGTGCCGAGTGTGAATATTTTGGTTATTTTTTTAAGATTTTAGTCCGGGTATTTTTGATTCGACTGTGTTTTTAGTCGACTGGATTTTTCTGTGAACTTGGAAATTATCTGTGCAGTAGAATAAATGTTCTAAAATGTTGATATCTATATTCTGTGCGAATTTGGTGAATTTTGATTTTCAGGAAAATTGTGTAAATTCTGTATACTGCCGTTGTGCTGCCCGATTTTTGAGTAATTTCTGTTTTGTCCGGAAATCTTCTGAATTGATATGCTATCTGTATATGCTATATATAAAGGGGAGTTATAAGGGGCCTGGATCCTATGAGATTCAGTTAGTGTCTGGGAATTCTGAAATGAGCTCAATATGAAATCTGATATCTGTTCTGTTCCGGATCCGAGGAAACAATCTGTTTAGGTGCTATATGCACTATATATGTATTCTGGTGCTATAAGCACATCTGATCTGATCTGTTTTGGTGCCGTGAGCACAAAGGGAGGCATAAGTGGCCTGGATCCTATGAGATTCAGTCAGTGTTAGGGAATTTAGCTATTAATTAAATATCTGATATCTGCTATATGATTATGATCTGATTTTTTCTGTTCCGATATGATCTGTACGATTCTGATTCTGTTGATCTGATGTGTCTGATCTGTTATGTTTCTGATTTGATACAACTTCCATTTCCGTACAGTTTTGTTGATTTGATATCTGTCTGAATCTGTTTCGATTCTGTACGGATTTGTCTGCTGTGTTGGTTTTGAGATTCTGAGGATTTTGATTGGAGGTTTGTTGCTTTACTGAGCTGTTGAGCTCACCCTTGCTTTCTGGTGGTTTTCAGGTTCTGGGAAAGGCAAGGAAGTCCAGGATTAGTTCAGAGTCTGATCAGTATAGGTACTTTTGTACTTTTGGTTTTTGTACAGTCATGGCTTTTCTGTTCTGTCTTTCTTTCTGTCGAAAGCCATGTACTGTTCTGTAGATGATTGTTTTGAGGAAATGAAATCGGATAGATGTTTTGTTCCGCTGCATTTGATGATACATAGTAGCTCTGTGTTTGTTAGTCTGTGTGAATTAATTATTTGGAAGATTCAGTTCCGAACCAAATTCCAAAGCTAGATCCTGGTTAGTGCAGCTCCGCTGCGATCCAGCACGGGCGGGATCCGTCTCGTCTCGGGTCGGGTCGTGACAACTACCTCCTCTGACTAAGTAGACCAGGGACCATGATGGCCCAGGACGTCGGAACCATGGGATCTTGATCGGGTCCATCATCCATTCCCCTACCATCTGCATGCTTTAAGTGAAAGATGGTGGAAATTTATATTTTAAATATCAAATTTAAACCCAATTTTCAAATCTGAATCTATGCTGCTACTATATGTCATATAACACGTATTCTCTATATGTAGCTGATTGACGACTAGCCTTAATCGAAAGTCCTCTCTCGTTATCGGGAGGGGTAATTAACTATAGGGGCTTGCGCCTATAGGAAACTTGAACTCAGATCATAAAGTCCTCGCAAAATGAGGGCAAAATCTCTGGGTAGTGTCTTATCTACAAACCCATCTGCCTTCCAAAATTTACCTCAGAACTTGTTCATTAAAACTCCCTCGCCGAATAAAAAGAAAAGGCGGGGAGGCCGGGGCCGAATTTTCAAAGCCCACAACTCATTACGTGATTTTATATGATTTATGTAAAGATAAATATCATGCACGATAAGCTTAAGCAGTGATGATAGTTTGATGCTAGTTTAAACTTTTGGTTTCTTTTTTGTTTTGGATGTATTTTTTGTAGCTTGTGATGGATATTATATATGTATACTTTTGAACTTTGAACTCTGAATCAAAATATAAATATTGACTATGAAAATGAAATTATATTTCCTATTATTTATTATTGTTTATATTTTTTCCTGAGGGCAATTAATTAGCTTTAGTTATAACTAATCTAGTTGTTAAAGAATTGAAAAAAAAAGACAAAAAAAAATGAGAAAATAAAATAAAACTCTTTCACATTAGATCTTAGGGCTTCATAAAGCGGTATCAAATCAATATTTAATGAAGAATGAGATAGTAACAAGAGCTACATTATTGATTCCAAATGGACCCAAAAGAAAAAGGAAAAAAAGTATAAACTTGGTACTGAGGTCTTTTTAGCAACATTTGAGAATATGATAAAATTTGCTGATATGATTACTTAGATGATGAGTGATAAATTGACAATATAATATGGACAGAGCTACAATAAAACATGTGAAAATAGCAAGAAAAAGATTAGCAAGATTGTTAAAGCATTTTCCATGCTGTAATACATTTGGTACAAGAGGATACGTGCATGACCCTACTATATGGTGATAAGGTAATGCTTTAGCTATGGTGATTATAAGCATCGAATGGTAGAATGCCCATTGCGTGAACCTAGGCAAGGATATATTATGTTAGAGTTACATTAGTGAAAGAGACTTTTGAAGTGTCTGATGATATGACTGGTATGATTTTGTTTTATTTATTTATCTTTTAAGTTAAAGTTTTTGATGTAATTTCAGTATTGATTTTGATGTGATTATTGATATAGATTATTGATTTTGATTTTTGAACTAATTTGATTTTCCATGGTTGTTTTTTAAGCTTACTCTCTCATATTAATATAGAAATATGGAGGATGATATTTTTTTAAGACAAAGAGAGCACATTATAGCCATAAATATTTTAAATATATACAAAGATATAACCCTAGATTTTGATCTTAATTAATGACATATATAATTGAATCCCCATGAAATTGCACCTTTAATCCATCTCCAATTGGCACTACCTCGAAGCATGCTTATTACCATCTTTTCTACATTTAAATCATCAATTTGATTCATATTAATATATTAACTTATTAACACAATTACAAGTTCGAATACTTCATCACATAAAATTTATTATCATCAAATCAAGCAATGAGATATAGATATGTGCATATCCAACAAGAGTTAATGCAAATCAAAATAATGTATAAATAATAGAAATGATCATAATAAATACATAGTGTATTGAAATATACAAGTTTTCTATTATTTATATATTGATATTGTGTTTAACATAAGTGAGTGAAGCATTACTCTAATATGATTATTTATAACTTAAATTATTAATTGATTTTTTTCATAAAAAGTTGGCTTAACCTTTTTCGATACAATTTGGTGGATTTCAACGGTTTGCTTCATCATGGCTTTTGCCACTATAAACAACGACATATTTGTAACATATTATCATCCATTTGTAATGATCAATGGATATAAAAGATTGCATAAGAAAAGAAGATGGTTCCGCATGTTACATTCAGTGAATAAATTGCAAGTGCCCTTACCAAATTGTTTAATTTGTTATTTTGAGGATGAATGCCCTATTTCTTTGGTTGATTAAGGTTGTATGGTGCTAAAGATAATTATCATCACACAGTGATAGCAATAAAAAATAACATTATTTTTGAAATTTTCCCTTCTTCATTATTATTCTCAGCATCTAAACTAATATCAAGCACTCTCCTTATATTCTGCCCTTGCTAAAGTCTCAGCCAAACACCACTATCATCATTTATCACACATCATTTGGAGCTTTCATTGATCATCTCATACTCCTTTATTTAGTTTATTGTTCACAATACATATATTACCAAATTAAATGAACAAATAGCCACCACCAAGGACAAGCAAGCTTAAGTCGTTAATCTACTATGTGAAGTACATATTTTACCCAATCTCTTGGAAATAAAACAAAACCAACAAAGTAGTCAATTGAGAACCTCAAATACTGTAAGATATCATAAGCACTATGACATTCAAAGCCATGCATGCAGATAAAAATGACTTGCTATAATGGTAGCAATCCATAAGCATGCATATAGAAAATTGAGCAATACTACAGTTTTCATAGACTGTCCAACACTTAAAAACTAACCCTCACCTCTTTCCACAAGATATGTCCACCACAATAATGGAATTTATAGTTTAATAAAACCACATTGTCATTTTGGATGGACGTATGTTCTTTATACTTATTCCTAATCAAATAAGTTTGACTTTAGTGAGTAGAATCATCTATCTATGAATTTGTATTTTCATTCTCATGAGAGTCAATTGGATGATGCAATTCATGGTTGATAGTAGAATGCCTCTTAGTTGGGGTGGGTTAACTATCTATATGTAGACTAATTGATGTTGAATTTGATCAACATAGACGATGAATTCATAAAATCCTAATTTATTAACTTCTATCTTGAGATTTCATATAAACACCCATCATCCTTTTATCCCATATCTTTGGGTGATATTTGATTATTTATTAATCATCATCACATAGAACTTTCTCCATGGTGAGATGATTGCTCACTTGGTTATGATGTTTCACCTTTTATGGTTTGACCTGTCAAGAAGTATAAATTATCCTATTAGGATGGTGAATTTTGAATTATAATTATTCTTTTATCAAAAGTTTTTTTCTAGGAGGTGTCCAAATATGTAATTAACCTCAATGAATGCATTTCCATTTGGGGGACTGATTTACCATGTTATCTTTAACATTAAGTTTTAAATTTTAAATTAATGTTGTAAAATTTTAATAGTATTTTATCAAAATTGAGATTAGATTGGTTGATCTTGTATTACAGTACTTCTTTTCACATCCCTTCTCATTAAATCTCTTATAAAAAACACATTCTTATCATCCCCTTTTCATTTAACAATGGTTTGAATCTTTTTGTCTTTAATTAATACCAAATGATAGGAGTTTTATATATTTCAAGAGTTCTTAGAATATTGGTGGAAGGTTTAAGGTTAGTGGAATGTTTATAAATTACTAGACAAATTTTTTTTATTTTTGCAATGAATGGTTAGGTTCTTTTTTATCAAAAAGGTTGAAGACATCTGGATTAGAGGTTTATAATATTAGCGAACTAATGTATGTGATTTTAGGGTAATTGTACATATGAAAAAAATGTTATAATTTATTTTGGTGGACTAATTACAACAAGATACTAAAAGTTACGGTTTTGCAGAGGTGTTATATATGTAGCCTTGGAAATACAAGGGAGTTGTAATGGAATGAAAATTAAAAGAAATAAAGATATGTTAAGATTCATAAATCTTAAATATTATTAATTTTCAAATAAATAAAAAATGTGATAATACTAACTCTTTGTAGACATATGTTTTTGCAAGAGAACAAAACCTTTTTTTATTATTGAATTAATAGGGGTAACTAGTTTGTAAAGTGTTGTAGAAAAAGGAAGAAAATCCACAAAGAAATAAACCAAAATCCCTCCTTCAATATTATAATAATATCACTCCAATTTAAATGATTAGATTGAATATTTGACTGATTCCCTTGAATCCTTAATTTGACATGATTTAAATAATTTAAAAATATATTTTAATTTTTTTAATATTCTCTTTAAATAAAATATGTATTTTCTAACAAGAAAATTAAATAAAAGAATAACACTCAATGCTAATTGATATGCTTTTTGGTTAATGATATGGTGATGTGCCTCTTAGCTTCACATGCATTATTTTCAGAACCCATATTTTAGGATATTGGATATATTTGAATCAACAGAATGACAACGAACAATATGGGCAATCCTTAAGTTGGTAAGAAAATGAGGTCAATAGGGGTTTAACAAAAATAAAAAATGAGAAAGAATTGTACTTGTACTATATGAAAAGGTGGATCAATTACATGTTAATAATAATAATAAAAGAATACAACGAGATTTAATTATTTTAATTTTATGACCAATACTGTGAGACCTCGTTCCCTTACTATTCCTCTCTGGCTTGGATTTTCCTCCCAGGATCGTCCAGGACGATAGTGAGATCGTCCAGGCCGATCTGTACTGTTCAAAATATCAGCCTGAAACTAGTTCTGGGAACCGTCCAGGACGATCGATTTTGGTCTGATCGTCCCGGGACGATTTGGCGATCGGCCGGGCCGATCAGCCTAATGATATAAGAAAATCAGCTCGTTTTGAGGAGAGAGAAAATCATTTTTATAAAATCAGATATTTTGAGGAGAGAGAAAGAGAAAGGGAAAAGAGGAAAAGCTGGGTTTTGGAGGCCGCGGAGCTCTTTTCGTCCGACGCTGCTGTTGGGAAAAGTGTAGATCTCGTGGTAAGGACTCCGAATCCTATTTCTGTTTTTAGAGATATTGAGTTTTGAGCGAGTTGTGCACTGTTTTGTGTTTTCGTAGTCGAATTTCTGACATGATTTTGATTTGACACAACTTTCTCCGAACAACTTTTCGTATGTTATAGATATGACTATTGTACACGATTTGAGTATTTTCTGCGATGATTTTACCGGTCGGAATTGATTATACGCGATTTTAATTGAATAGAAAATAATCAGGACTTATTTTGATTTAGATTCTATAGAATAATAGTCTTGTATTGATGTCGTGGATATTCTACTGTAATTTGGAGAGATTTGGAATTTGTGCTTTTTGCTGGATTTTTGTGTAAATTTGACAGACTGCCGTTACTCTGCCCGATTTTCGTACGATTTCTGATTTTCCCGAAATTGATAGATTGAATTGATATGCGTATGACTATTGATATGATTGTTCTAGATTTCTTTAATATTGCTTATTGCATCGATTATTGCATTGATTGATTGTTACTGAAAGACAAGTGAGAACCTGGTTGAACGTTGGTTGGAGATAGATAGACCTGTACAGGATGGTGGGCCGACGGGCTTTCCTTTAAATATCGATTATGGATTTCTACAACAGCACTATTGATGGGAGTCATAAGGAGTTTTATATGTCGACGGGCGGCCGACGGGCAAAAGAGTGACGACTCTTTTTGATCGAAACCAACGTGCGGATATTTACAACAGCAATATGGATTCTACAACAGCAATATGGATTCTACAACAGCACTATTGATCATAGCTAGTGTTTGTGCTTGTCGAGTAAGACCATTGTATGACATTGCATGTGTACGATATTGCATCGTATGGATTTCCTGATATGCATTGATTTATTGATTTCCGCTTGATTTATTGATATTGATGGATTTATTGAATTAATTTATTATTGAACGGATTTATTGTTTTATCGATATCTGCTTTATTGATTTGATCGGCTTTACTGTATCGTACGGATTCATTGATTTCATTGATCGATTATTGAGCATTGATTATTGACATTGATGTGGACATGGACAACATAGATTCATTGATATTGTATAGATTCATTGATACTATTGATTTTGCATTGTATTGACTTGCTACAATTGATTTATCGTATTGCTTTTTCGATTGATATTATCGACTTGATTGATTCACAGATACCGGCACCGATATTGATATGGATTCTGCATATTGATTCATAGATATTAACACCGACATTGATATAGATTATAGCGATTGATAGATACCGACATCGACATTGATATGCATATGATATTGAGATATGGATTATGATATTGACATATGGATACTATTGATACGACAGATTCTGACATACTATTGATACATTGATTCGTCGTACCGATTATCGATTGATTGATTGAATGGATTGTTGCCGTATGGATTTGATTTATCGTAGAATAGATTTCTTTATGGAGCTGATTGTATTGATTTCAATTGACCTGATGATTTCATTGTATAGATTTGTTTTCAATTGCTAGGTTGATTTATTGAGTTGATTCGATTGTTCTATGGATTTCCCTGCTGATAGAGATAATTGACTGGAAAGTGCTCTATTGATTGAGATGATTTCCCTATTGTAGCATCGTACATCATCATTATTGAATCTGTCGTAGTGTCATTGAATATTGTATATTGATATCGCGTAAATCGTATTGAATAATTGGATTGACTGATTTGCAAGAGTACGTTCTGACACGAGTCCTTTATCGAATTAATTGATGCTATTGATTGCTATTAATTGACACAGACATTCTATTGATTAAACAGATGATATAGATTCAACGAATTGACTAGACGACACGATTGATTGAACTGATATTATTGATTGATAGACACTGCTACGATTGATAGATATTGGCTTCCAGTCACTTATTGATTTGATTGTTGAGACGTATTAATTTATCGATGTTTTTACCGCTGTATTGATTATTGATTATTGATTTCCGTATTGCATTGACTACTGATTTGATTTCCGCTGTGCAGACTTGATTTCATTGACTATGGATTTCCGCATTGCATAGACTCATTGACCATTGATTGACTTGATTTAATTGACCTGCATATTGATAGCATCACCGTGCTTTGATTTCAGTTGTAGGCTTTGGTGACCTGCTGGGCTTTGTAAGCTCATTATATGTGGTTAAAATTTTCAGGTCCGAACAAGGCAACTGGAATGGAGTTCGATCAGAATATCAGACGAATCCTTTCACTATTGATCTCTGGGGCATCACAAATACTAAGTGTCACAAGTTAAAAGAAAGTAGTTAATATCTAAGAAGAATAGATTACAATATTATTTTTCTTTGAATGCAAGGGATTTAGATCAATTAAAATTAAGATTTAATCTTAGATTGAATATTATACTATTTAGATTAGTGTTTATCTTGGAACCTGAATTGATGATTCACTTAATATTGGAGTCAAGAAAAGAGTCATCATCTATAAATATGTCTCTTTTAAAGTTCATTCAATTTATTTATCAAATTTAATGTCTTCCTTAAAAAAATTATAATATTTTTTCTATCTTTCAATTCATATCATTTGAAGTTGATGTTCATAATGTTTCTCACAGATACATAACACTAAGCATCATTTGAGGAATTTTATATTCATGAGAGGATCCCTATGACAATGTCTTAGAGTTATCCTACAATAAATTACTATGAAAGTTGAGATATCTCGCTAATTGGCGCTTTTAATTCTGGCGTGTATTATTATTATAAGGTCAGAATGCCTTATGAAATTTATGAGAATTTCAAATAGTATAGTTTGAGAATTGGTAAGTAGAAGTGAGCACAAACATGATTGCCATATGCTAGAACCATCAAAATGAGTGACGAAACCAATATGTAGGGATGATGCAATGGGTTTGAATGTATAGCTAGCATAGGTGCAATACTCAAGATCAATGGTCATAGAAGATAATAATATGGAGTGGGATGGAACTGAAAAGGGTTATTTCATAGAAGATAATAATATGGAGTGGGATGGGACTGAAAAGGGTTTAATAACCAACTTCAACGTAAATAAAAAAAGAATGACATATAAGAAGCAGGGGCAAAATCACGCCCAATCCATGGGGGAAAATTTCCCCCCCCCCCTAAAAAAAATATAAAATCTTTATTAAAGTAGGTTTTTTTTTTTAGTAAATTACCCCTTGAGCAGGTTAAAATTTGCCCTAATCGCTCCTTCTAGGTATTTCTGCCCGCTTCGTTTAGTTGAAGACTCCGTCCGTGCGCTCACGATTCTCTTCTCTCTGCTCGACGCTCTAATCCTGCCGTGCAATCGTGCGCTCGTCGATCACTTATCGTGGTTTTTCTCTGTGCTCATCAATCACTTGCTCACTTGGACTTGGAGGAGGCGAGGACTTCATTTTTTTCTTCGGCTTCTCTGTGCTCACACTCTGGCATGTCCGCATGCTCTTTTTTATCATAAAATTACCCATAATATCTTTCAAGAGTGGCATTCACTATCATTTGTTGCAATAATTGTTATAGCTATTTTTATGAGATTTACATCTCTCTATGAGATAGATTTTTTTACAGTTATTTCTCCATTTTTAAGTTTTAAAGGCAAAGGAAAAGAATATAGTTATATTTTTTCTTAAGAATACATCACATATATCTTTAAGCTTTAGCTTCGTTGATTCAAAGAACTTTTAATAGCAATCCCTAGTAGCAAGGATAATAAGCACAAAACTCGAACTTAAACATTGAAATTGTTCTCAACTGGTGATAAGATTGAATTCGTTGATGTGTTTCATTGCAGAAGTTTCTTCTGCCATCTAATTATTTAAAACAAATTATATGTATTTTAGTAATCGTGAGATACTAATGAAGGGAGGACTAAAGAGAGTTACTTATGCTTCCTTTTAGGTGTAAATGTGTAAGTTCAGAGTTGAACAGTTTGGAATGTCAGAGATATAACTGCATGTGAACCTAAGAACGAAATTGATGATTTCACTAATAATATTATTATTTTTTAGTTTTTTTTTTTGGCATATTGTGTTTGATCTTGATGTTAATTTTTGATTGACGGGTGCTATTCCTTGGTTTTAAATTTCTTTTTAGGGTTAAATAAATGGAGCATTATTTAAAGAGGAAAGAGCGTATATAAATTGATATTAATAATCTCCTAGTTGGTCCTGGACTATAACTTCCAATTTGGAGTTATGATGTAAATGATAGAGATAAGGTTCAGAGAGCATATATATTAAAGGGACTTCATCAACCGAGAATTGAAGTCATCAATTCCCTCAAACCTTACTTGAAAATATTGCATGTAGGTTTAATCAAAAATGGTTTGATGAATGCGCTGATTTGATTAGAGTACAGTGTGCAGAAAGATGTTGATTTTTGTCTTTACTGTTATCTTTTCAAATCCCAAGAGCAGATTATTAAAGGTCAAGGTGGTGGTGACTCATTTATTGGAGAAGGGTTCAAAAACTAGAAGAGGAAAGAAAAACTATTAAGTCACATTGAAGAGCATAATAGTATTAATAATAAAATTAGATAAAAATATGAGGATTTAATGAAGAACCAAGAACACATTCTACCAACTTTATGGTAAGCATAGATGATAAGAACAAAAAAGATTATAGGATTATGTTGACTGCATCAATTGATTGTGTTCAATTTCTATTACATTAGAATTTATCATTCTGTGGGCATAATGAGTCATACAACTCAGATAATCGAGAAAATTTTTTGGAGCTATTTGATTTTCTTATTAATCACAATGAAGAAATTAAGACAATGACAATTGTGCATGCAAACTCAAATTTGAAGTTCACTTCACCAAATGTTCAGAAATAAATATGTCCAACAGCTGCTGAAACCTTAATATTTATCATGAAAGATATTTGTGACTCATACTTCTCAATAATAGTTGATAAATCTCATGATGTTTCTACGAAAGAACAACTAGTTATTGCGATGAGATATGTGGATAAGGTGGGACAAGTCATAAAAAGATTTATTAACATCAAACATGTAACATCCACTAATTCAGTTACACTGAAGGCAGCCATTGAAGACATACTTGCCAAACACTCGTTGAGCATACATAGGATACGTGGTCAAGGTTATGATGGAGCATCCAATATGCGAGGGGAATTTCATGGTTTGAAAGCACTTATCATAAATGATAATCCTCAAGTATTTTATGTTCATTATTTCTCTCATCAACTCTAATTATGTTTGATAGTAGTAACAAAGAATCATTGACAAGTAAAACATATGTTTGAGTTTACTTTCAGAATTATAAATACTATTAGGGCTTCTTGTAAGAGATCAGATGCTCTTAAAACTATTCAGCATGATAAAATACTTTTGCATCTTAAAAATGATAATATCATAAGCGGTCAATGTTTAAATCAATAGACTAATTTAAAAAAAATCTAGTGATACTCGATGGAGTTTCTATTTCCATTCTTTGATTAGTCTTATGCATCTGTATGCTTCTGCAATGAAGGTGTTAGAGATTGTTAAAATAGAAGGGGTACATGATCAATAGTCGGTTGAAATGGGAATTTTAATTGATATAATGTAGTCTTTTGATTTTATTTTCACAATGCATTTGATGATTGATATCTTAAGAATTACGAATGAGTTATCACAATCATTGCAAAGAAACAATCAAGACATTGAAAATGCGATGAAATTGGTCAAAATATATAAATAACGACTACATAAATTGAGGGAGAATGGATGGGTTAATTTACTGGATGAAGTGTCACGCTTTTGTGGAGTTTTTAAAGTTGATGTTCTAAACATGAATGCTACATACAAAACTCATCATCGAATAATGCAAAGGGTTGAAGAAATAACAAATCGAGCTATTTTATATATTGTAGTCAACATGCAACTTTAAGAGCTAAATAATTGGTTTTCTAAATCTAGTACCGAGTTGCTTCTTTGTGTGGTATGCTTAAACCCAAGTGATTCTTTTCGTGCTTATGAGAAGAGAAAATTGATACGTCTAACAAAGTTATAACCAAGTAATTTTTAAATAATTGAGGTTGTGGCACTTAAAAATCAATTATCAACTTATATTATTGATATGCAGATCAGCGAAGTGTTCTCTTCTCTAAGCAGCATTGTTAATCTTGCAAAACAATTTATTAAAATGAAGAAGTATAGTGCGTATTCTTTGGTTTATAAACTTATTATTTTAGCATTAACTTTACAAATTGCTACTGCTACAGTGAAGAGAGCATTTTCTGCAATGAAAATTATCAAACATCGATTGCGTAGTAAGATGTGTGATGATTGACTCAACGACTATCTTATGCCTTACATTGAAAAAGATGTGTTTGATTTGATTCCCAATGAAGATGTAATCCAATATTATCAAAAAATGTAAAATTGATTAATAAGATTGTAATGATTTCTAGTTTACCTATCATAATTAAATATAAGATTTTGCTTTAAATTATGTCTTTATTTTTTTAAATAGTATTATGCTAATATGAAAATTTTGCGCCCCCCCCCCCCCCCCCCCCCCTCTAAAATAGAAGGCTGGTTCCGCCCCTGATAAGAAGTAAAAGAGAAATATCAAAATAATAATAAGAAGAAAAAAGCAGATGCAAGTGAAGAATAATAAATGACTAGAATTAAAGAACTAAATATTCATTTAAGACCTAAAATTTCAATTATTGATCTTTTTAATAGGAAAAATTATTACGTGCGGTGTTAATTCGGACGCATCACGTCACACAATGCACAGTGCAGTGGGTGATGTAACGCGTCTGAATCGGTCTCCGGATGCGTTCGGACACCGCACTGAATAATCTCTCATTTAATAGGGAGTAGTCACAAAATATTGTATTAAAAATATAAAAAATTTAAAAATTTATAAATAAAATATAAAGTTATAATAATACCTGAATAATTACAAAATATGTAATTTATTCATTATCTTATCTTGTATCTTCCCTTTACTTACATCAAAGCTCTTACAAAATCAAAACGACTACATCGACATTGAACTGCTTGACGAGAATTCACAGAAGAAGAGAAGCAAGAGGTCAGTGTAAGAAGAAGACGATTTTTAAGAAGATATTCATGGCACGATATTATGAGCTCGCTCCTCCCCATAAATGTGAAACGCACACTTTCAGATTCCAAAGGGTAGAGCTTTCCCCACTTGCTTCTCAAAGGCAGTCCCACTTGAGTACGTATTAGAAAAAAAAGATGGAGAGAGAGAGAGAGGGGTCGGGCCCGCTGCAAAAAGCTCCTCTTACCTTTGCGGCTCAAAATCCAAGTTTGATTTTTTGAATAAGGACATCAGAAACCAAGTAATAACTCATTGAAATGGTAAAAAAAAGGTTCCTCCATTATAAAACCTCGTTACCTTCGTTCCTACTGCCGCTGCACGCTCCTCTTCGTATTTTTGTTCTCTTCTCTCCATCGCATTATTTCTCGCGTCATGCAATGGGCCCTCTTCGGGAATAAAACCAAAGCTCTCCTATCTTCTCATCACTCGACTGAGTCTTTTCACCTCCGGCAAATCCGGATCCCCTACTTAATCCCTTCTTCTTCGTCTCTCGTCTATTTCTCCTCCCATGGTCTTTGGCTCGTTCGTTCGTCTTCTATCTCTCTTCTCGAGCTCTTTTTCTCGCTCGTGTTTAAAGGAGAGAAGAGGGCAAAATAGGAAGCTTTTCAAAAAACCTTAGTGATATCCCTTTCCCCACCGGTTTTTAGGTGATAGGCGTGTGCATTTGGTTAACTTAGTGTGTCTCGGAGGATTTTTTTTTCTTGTAGATCTCGGCGTAGAAAGGTGGCGCTTTTAAGACGTGGGTTTTTAGCAGATCTCTCAATAAGGTTTTTTCCACGGTTTTTCTTCCCGTGTTTGCGTCTTTTCTGTGTTCCTTCGATGCTCTCCGATCTGCGGCGCGTGCTCACTTCATCTCGCGTCTAGGCCTGGTTATCTGGATGCTGCTAAAAGTGGAATCTTGGTGCTAGATTCCCCTGAAAAATCTCTTTTTGCGATCTGGGAGTTGTGGAGATGGCGAACGGTTCGGCTAGAGATGGAGTCTTTTCTGTTCCCGGAGGAAGAGGTGAGCGAGATAAGCGGGGTTGAAGAAAGGATTGGACTTTGTCGAGGTGATGTGCGGTTGCACGAGCCATCGCTATGGCGATGCGGTGGGCAGGCTTAGGGTTTTTGCCTCTGGTGATCTCCAAATCGACTGCGAGTGTACACCTGGATGCCAAGAAGGTGAGTAGAGTCTCTTGCTTTCTTGCGTTTTGATCCTTTCAAACAGCTTCTTCATATTGATGTCGATGTGATAATCTTTTGCGTTAGTTCTCTGGTGCCAAGAAATCTTCTCGTGTTAACGAGTTTTCGTTGTTTGATCTCTGGCCGTGCTCTTTTGAAGTTGAAGATTTGGAATTATTTTATGGTTTCTCTTTATTCCATGCAAGATGTATGCTTTTTTCTAATAGAGTTGTTTGGGTTTTAAGATGTTGTCGTACTTGTCTTTTTTCATAGTTTTCAAGGACGTTTATTTCATGTTGGCAATTAAAAGTGCAAATATTACATGTGCTGTGATAATTTTCACTGTTCATAAAGAGGATCCTTGCATGGTTTACTTTCTGGAGCAGTCAATATTCCTGCTTCATTGATTTTATTTGATTCTAAGTGTTATTTTTGTTGGTTGACATGTGAGCTGAATCATTCTAATATGATTGATTCTGTTCCATGTCGTGACTCTTTTTGCCTGGCTTTCCATGCTGTGATTCTATGTGCTGCTGTGCTGGTTTTGTCACCGTTACAGAGTAAAGATCAGTGTCATTTTAGGCTAAGTTTGATTCAATATTGTTTTTTATATAATACTGTTATCTAAATATTATTGCTATTAAGCAATGATTTTGGTTTCTTAGTTGATCTGATTATCGCCATCTTGTTGGTGATGTCTGTCAATTTGCTATCTATTCTTATCAAATATGAGGTTGGTCAGTAGTATGGGCATGAGCATATCTTAAATTATACATAGAAAGATAGTTCATATGTGATTCAGTGTTCCAACCACAATTCTCTACCTTTCTTCCATTTTATCCTACTAGCTTACGGCTTCGTTTGGGACTACTGTTTCTCTAAGCAGCTTTCTAGTACAAATTTTTTTAATTTTTTAACTAAAAAGCTGCTTTAAGAAGCATTAAAAAAGCCGTCCCAAACGAAGCCCATGCTAAGAGTCCCGTTATGTGCCACTTTTTCATTGATGGTGTTAATATTTGTTCTTTGGATCGTGATTATGCTATGAGTGAACACTCTTGATTTAAACAGTATTTATGAAGTGGTTAGTGATTTCTCAGCTGAAGCTTTATGCTGAATGGATAAGCTGGAAGCTTTTTGATTTTTTTGCAGTTGTAAAGGTTTATAAACAAAAAAGTGTGTGTTGATTTGAAAAAAAAAATCAATTGCTTTTAATTTAATATGCATTTAGTTATGATCAAAACTTCTCTTTCTGACTCAACAATGGTTGGCATTTTGCCTTCTCTCTGAACGCTTCCCCACCAAATTAGTTATCTAAAAAGTTTTAAAACAAAGGCAACTTCATGTTGCAATTTTATGAAAGAAAAATAAGAAAATGTAGAAATATTCCTGACTGTATCAAATGAGTACTCTGCTGCAGTGCTATAGGATGGCTAATATTTAACTGGGGAATTACCATAATTATTCTAGTTGTATCCAATTTTGATGTTAACTAGTTGGTCTATTATTAACAGTGAAGTTGTCCCCAGCTGCTTTTGAGAAGCATTCTGGGAGGGAGAGTGCAAGGAAATGGAAGAGCAATGTATGGGTCATAGTTGAAGGAGAGAAGGTTTCGCTGACAAAGACTCCCCTGCTTAAATACTATAATCTAACATCAAAAGCTACTAATGGTTCTCACAAAGGTCCCAATGGACGTCCATGCCACCGTGATGAGTTTATCCGCTGTACCACATGCAAGAAGGAGCGCAGATTTCGCCTTCGTAATAAAGAAGAGTGCCGTGTTTACCATGAGGCATTAGTGGGTCAGAACTGGAGTTGCTCCGACTTCCCAACCGACAAGTAAGTTTTATTTCATAACTTCTATGCTATATTACCATTAATAAGGATGTATTACCTTTTTTTTGCATAAAGGTTGCATTTCTTTTATCATTCATTGACTTCATTTTCCTTTTTAAAGCAGTTTCACTCGAACATTCTTTTCATTTTAAGGCATATATTCCTTGTGTATCAAACTAAAGGTTTGATTGAAGGTTTATTCTCCCTTTATATTAGAAGTTCCTGCTTGCTAGCTTTTTTATTCTTCGCTATATTCTCCTAATGCTTGCTACTAGAAAGTTCATAATGGGAAATCGATGTGTTATGTTGTATTGAGTCAACTTAGTAATTAAAATTTTGTTCTCTTATCTCATTATGAGCTTCAATCACATAGTTTTCTGCGCACAACGGACAACACAAAAATGCTTACACACAAAAAATGCTTAATAATCCTATTGCCCCACCATCTTTCTTTTTATATGTACAATAATATAATGTTTGATATCTTTGTTCAATTGTGGGTGTGCTCTACTGCATATTTTATATATTGTTTTCCAATTGTGTCGATAAAATTATTCTTCCCGTAATCTTGTCTAATCAGAGGGGCATCCCATGATATACTTTTCAGGTTATTCACCAACCTCCATAGGCTAATTTTTATGCTTATGGGGGATTGGATAGTGAGAAATAGACCATTGATTTCCCTTATGGTTCATTTATTTGCTTGTAGTTCATAAGTGATGATTTTGTTTTCACTCATTTTGAATGCAAAATTGAAATCTTCACTTATAAAGATGAAATTTAGTAAACTGTTGGAAAGTTCAGTAGGAGATAAGTTGTGGCAAACAATGCCTAAATCTCAGAGTTCTTGATTTTCTAGTTTTCTTTCCTCTCTTTTACGTTCTCATGGTGTTCAAATAAGTTTTTGCCTGCTTATTGCAGTCAGGTCATTTGTTTTCAAAATGACCTTGGTTCTATCACTCTAATCCTAGTTATTTCTATAAAGGAATTTAATTTTTGAGATATTTTCATGTGTAACATCAAATTTTTTTTTGTTTACAATATTACTTCCCATGTATTTAAAATGAATTAGCAAACCCATATTTTTATGTGTGATTGTGGGCTCCGAAAACTCGGCCCCGGCCTCCGCTCGCTCTTTCTTATTCGGCGAGAGAGTTTTAACGGACTAAGTTCCGAGGTAAATTTTGGAAGGCAGATGGGTTTGTAGATAAGACACTACCCAGAGATTTCGCCCTCATTTTGTGAGGACTTTATGATCTGAGTTCTGGTTTCCTATAGGCGCAAGCCCCTATAGTTAATTACCCCTCCCGATCACGAGAGAGAACTTTCGATTAAGGCTAGTCATCGATCAGATACGTATAGAAATACGTGTTATCTGGCATATAGTAGCAGCAATAGATTGGATACTGATAGAAATTGGATTTGGAAATTGGGTTTTGATTTGGGTACTTGAGAACTGGATTTGGATTTGGGAATTTGGAGAATTTGATATTTAAAGTAGAAATTTCACCATCCTGCACTTAAAGCTGATGGTGGGGGAATGGATGATGGACCCGATCAAGATCCCATGGTTCCGTCATCCCGGGCTATCGTGGTCCCTGGTCTACTTAGTCAGAGGAGGTAGTCGACCCAACCTGACAGAAGGATCCTTGTCAGCAGCCATGGGTTGCTTCGTCCAAGGGGACCTTGTAGACCGGGGTTGGTGTTTGTCTAAGGGGACAAATTTAAATCCACCTTAGCTTACAGAGGGCTTTGTGCCCTGTCGATCATATCCTATTGATTCATATCTCAAGGATTTGATGTCAGTAAGGAGCGTATTGGCTCTGGCCATAACCGAGATATCGTGGTGCCATTTGGCGGCGAAACCACGCGGTTCAGAGGGCCCCGGGTCGTTGTAACCGTTTATCCTGCGGTGGCCATTTAGCGGCAGAC
The DNA here is from genome assembly GCA_019514585.1 of Dendrobium officinale. NCBI lineage: Eukaryota > Viridiplantae > Streptophyta > Magnoliopsida > Asparagales > Orchidaceae > Dendrobium > Dendrobium officinale. The sequence goes on from CM033700.1 coordinate 8,482,042, forward strand.
CGCCGGTTAGAGGACACGTACCACGTCCTTACTGGCAGGAGATTGTTTGAGAATGGATCCTAGTGATATTTTCGACTAGGCATTTTAGCTCTTTTTGTGAGCTGAAGTAAATTTGAATTTGTCCACCTCGGCAAACTGTTGCGGAAGGTGGATGAATTTTGCTTTAAGTACGGATGAGTGATTTCAATTTTAAATATTTTTGGACTTTTGAGATTTTTGTGGAATTTTGGGTTGAGCTTTGGAAGACATTTGGAATGGACTTTTGGGAGACAATTGAAAGTATTTGGGAACCCCTCCGGTTGAGATTTACAATCAACACGGCCATCATCGGGGTGTTTGGGATCATTTTTATTTTTGGATTGAACCTTGTCGACTCGGTCCGAACTGTTGACCGAGGATCGGGTTTCGTAGGTTTTATGCCTTTGTTCATGAATTTTCTTGATTTTAGACCTTGAAGGCCTAAAAAGAATGTATTGGAACAAATACATCGGTCCCCCACAACCGTGTATTTATTTGATAGTTTTGAACCCTGTCGACTTCTATTAATCCGTATAGAAGGATCGGGTTTTGTAGGCTTCATGTCTTTGTTCATGAATTTTCTTTGTTGAAGACCTTAAAGGCCGAATATGAATGTCGTAGACGCCTTCTGTCTGCTTGTATCAGTGTTGCAGATCCGGTGGCGTTTGATTTTGATGTTGACTCCCCCTTTCTCATTCACCGGGGGAGGTTTTCTGGATTTTGGAGTATTGGACTTAATATTGACTCTCCCTTTCTTATTCACCGGGGAAGGATCTTTTGGATTTTGGAGTCAAAGACTACTTGATTTGGAAATAACTCCTTTTAAGCTCTTCGGCATAGTAGACTTGCTATTTCTGGTGTTTGTGGGCACCTGAATTGCTTTTCTTCTAATGTGTAGGACCAAGAAGAAGCTTTGGAACACCAGGAAGTTTGGTTCTAATTTGTTCAAACATCTCCTCTCTTCTGTTAGAGGTGTTCTTCGTACATCGGGCTGCCTCTGTACCCGGTGTACTTGGAGATTTTGATCACTGTTGTTGTAGGTGATATTCATACTTGTGTCCACAGTGGTTCGTCATGTTTACGAGGTTCTCACTGTTGTTATCCACAAGTGGTTTGTGGTCATTTGCATTTGTAAGGGATCCGTACTTGTGCCCACAGTGATTCGTCGTATTTGCAACACACTGTTGTTATCCACAAGTGACTTGTATGTATCTGCGGAGACCCGTTGTATTTACTACGAGCTCCTGGAACTGTTCGTAGGAGATGTACTTGTGTCCACAGTGTTTCGTTGTACATACGACATACACACTGTTGTTGTCCACAAGTATTCATGTGCATTCGCAGGGGACCGCTGTATCCACCACGATCTCCTGAAGGTATTTGTAGAAGACCCATTGTCTCTGCGTCATATCCACCCTTTCACCAATCTCGGGTGGTTTTTTGTTGATTGGTACTCATTTGTAGGAGAAGGGTCTTTGATTGCTGATCCCCAAATATTGCCATCTCAATCAACAGGCATTTGTAGGAACTATCGTAGGATATGTACTTGTGTCCACAGTGGTTTATTGTGCATACGACATACACACACTGTAGTTATCCACAAGTACTTATTTGCTGGATATCAGTTGTATCCGCTACGACTTCCTAGTAGTATTCGTAGGAGAGCCTTCGCTTTGGTATTGAAACCACCTTTCATCAATCTCAGGTGGTTGTTGTTGGGTTGCACTTGTTTGTAGAAATGGGTATCCTCCATCATTGGTCTCCTGCATCGCCATCTCAATCAACCGGCGTGGGAGAGATTGTCGTAGGAGTCTGCGCATCGAGGTTTTGTAGTTTGAGTTTCCTCGTGTATGATCCAAATTTCGATCTTTGCATGTGTTTTGGATCCAAATTCAATTTCATTCAAACTTGAATTTATCAAGTTTACGAGTCCCCACTTGATGTCGTATAGCCCGAGTTCAAGAACGGATTCAAGTTCTTTGGCCGGCTCAAGTGCAATTCTTATCTGGATTTCTTGTTCCCCTCTTGATTTTTGACTTCATTCGAGCTCAAGTTTGTTTCAATTTGAGTACTCGTTCAAGTTCAATTTGATTGTCCAGGGTTTCTTTGAAGTTCTTGCAAGTTCAATCTTGTATTCAAATGATCTGAATTTGAGTTCAATTAAATGTTCAAATTATTCGATTTTGGTCCCAATTTGATTTCATTTCACTTGAATTTGATCCTCAGTTCTGTCTTGATTTTATTTGGACTTGAATTTTAGAAATCATTTTGATCTTTGTTCTAAGTCAGGTCCACAAATTGACAGTTCACTGTTCATGTTCACTTGAATGCAGGCTCTTGTTCTTTTATGTCCAAAACTTGTTCACATATACGCCAAAATTCTGTTCAAGTCCACGGTGCCTTCAGTCTGAATTTCGGCAGCCTCCCGGCGTCTCCCCTGTTTAGGGGAAAAACCAAGAGGCAACCTTCCCCTCGACGCTACGTGAGCGCTTCAGGTAGGTGTCAAAAATGACACCGCGGTCGCATATTTCATCAAAAATCCCCGCCCCCGCTACGTGAGCGTTTAAGGGTGTGGAACACAGGTTAGAAAAAGAGAGATTTCCCCCCTCTGCACCACGTGGGCGTTCGGGGGGTACTTACATGAAAATAAAGAAACACATTTTTTTTATCCCCTTCGCCGCAAGCGTCGCACCGGTTTCCCACCCTAAACGCTACTTGAGCGCCTCGGGGGTTTGCCGGCTCGTTGCAAGCTTTGAAGAGGGATCCCTAAATCGTCGCAAGCATCGCACCGGTTTCCCACCCTAAACGCTACTTGAGCGCCTCGGGGGTTTTTGCCAGCCCGTTGCAGGCATCGAGAGAAAAGAATCTAGGCGATTTCCGCCTCGTCGTAGGCGTCGCACTAGCTTCCCTCCCTACAACGCCACGTGGGGCGCCTCGGGGGTTTGCTAGTTCGTCGCCAACGTCGAGAGGGAAATCTGAGTTTTAGGGAATATACCTTCGGGGCCGGTGACTGGCGGTCGTCGGCGACGGATTGGCGGATCGAGGCGGAAGGTGCAAGGCGCATGTCATTTGCAATTAATTGTTTAATTATAATTAAAGTAATAATTATATTTAATTATAATTAATATTATTTAATTATAATAAAATTATACTTAAAAAATAATTAAATAATTAATTAGAATTAATAATAATTAACTGATCAGTTAAATATTATTAATAATAATTAACTATATTTAATTATAATTAATTATAATCTATATAATTAATAATTAATTATAATAAAATAATAATTATTAAATCAATTATAATTAAAATTAATAAATAAAATCAAGATATCTCTCCCTCACTCTCTCTCGATTAGTGATTACGGGATTTGGCCGAATGAAGCATACGAAAGGGAGAAAGTTACCCCTTACAGCCCGCGAGCTCCTGTTGATGCTTCCGATCGGAGAGAGGGGAGAGCAGACGGAGGAGCAAAGTCGAACAACCTAAAGGAGCCTGAGGAGGCCACGGTCGGGTGAGCTCCCGTTCTTACACCCGATCAAAATGTCGCAACTTCCCTTTCGACAAAAAGGGAACGTCGATCGCAGGAGCTAAGTCGAACGGCCACAGAAGCACCAGAGAAGCGGCGACTGACGGGCTTCTGCTCTCGTTTCCGATCAAAAGTCAGAGTTCCGACCCGACAGTCAGGGAAAGTCGTCGGGGGAGAGTTGGAGCGGGAGAAGAGAGCTCGGGATCGCGTGAGGAGAGTGAGGAAGAGGCCGAAGGCCTCATTCCTTTGCCCTTTTAACGACGCGAGAGTGTCGTGTTGACGACGTGCAAGGATGCGACTTCGGTCGTGGCTGCGACGTGCGAACGACGTGCGATGGCAGAGAGCAGGTAAGCGGGATTTGATTTTTTTTTTCTTTTTTTTTTGTTTGGATACGGGAAGGGTCAACAAATGCCCCCCAACAAATGTGGTAGGCGTCCGGAGCGGGCCACGTTTGTTGTATGCTGATTGACCCTGTGGATCTCTAGATATTTGTTCTAGATGTCACACTAGGGTTTTCATTTAGTGGATCTCCAAAATTTGTTTGGATGTCACACTACTTTCTTTTAGTGGATCTCCAAAATTTCACTTGGATTTCACACTAAGATTTTCACTTAGTGGATCTCCAAAATTTATTTGGACGTCACACTGAGATTCTTTATCCACTGCGCTTCTAGATGTATCCATAGATGGTTGATATTTTGTTGAAATTTTAAATATTTATTTGGGGATCTCGGCACGCAGCGCGATGTCGACCCAAATAAATATTTAAAATGCCCCCAGTCTTTAGGGACATTTTGTAGATGTCATTCAGGGAACTCATCATTCTGCAACTTAGCTAGAGCCCCTGAGATTTTGATCCTTCTGTCCTGTGCTTTGTGCTGCGGACTTGGTGAAGGGTTGTCTGATTTGTCTTTGATGACTTGTCAGAAAATTTGTATGCCTCCTGCTGCCCTTTGCTTCTAGCTTTGGCGGGCTTGATGGAGAGTAGATGCCGGTGACCTAAACCCTTAGGTTTGTATTAGGTCGATGGCGAAAAGTCATCGGTCCAGAGCTTTGTGCGTAACGGACTTGTTGATGATGAAATCCCCTTAGTTCAGCCTAAGGCTTTTCATGAACTTTGGGATGATTTTCTTCGGTCCTTTGCTTTGTGCTTTGACGGACTTGTTGAAGAAAAATTCCTTCGATCCTTGCTTTGTTCTTTACGGATTTGTTGAAGGATTCGTAGGTTTTGGATTTGATTGATAGTACCGAACGTAGGTAGTATCTTGATCCTTAACCACTTGAGAAGACTCTAATCTGAATCGCTTGAGTTCATCAGACCAGGAGAGCTGGGATTTGACAGCTCTTCGTCCTCTGGTTGCTGAGATGGGGGTTCCTCTCTACTACGGCCTTTCTTATGGCTTGTTGAGTAGATGGAGCTGCCAGCGATCCGGCCGGCCATATTTGGGCTTGTTGGATCCGACCTCTTACACCCCATTCAGGCTTCAGACTTGAGCTATGGGAATTGCGCTCCCCAATGCTGATTTTTGCTGAAGTTGACAGATTTGGAGTCATCCTTCGTGGTTTTAGATTTTGGAGCCTACGAACATTTGGTAGTTGTTCGAGACTCATTCTTCCACTGGAACTTTGATTCTCCAGTCATTTTGGAGAATTTTGTAGACTACGATCACTTGAACTTGTCGAGTCAAATTTGCCTTCGTACTTCTTTCAGTCCCTACTGACGGGTTGACGAAGTGGGGGTTCCGCTACTACGGCCTTTCTTATGGCTTGTTGAGTAGACGGAGCTGCCAGCGATCCGGCCATATTTGGGCTTGTTGGATCCGACCTTTTACACCCATTCGGAACCTTAAGCTTCAGGCTGTTGAAAGACTTCAAGCTTTTCCGGCTCAATTTTGTAGGAGTGTGTAGATACAAAAGTCTCTTTCTTGACCTTTGAGTCTTGGTTTGTTGGAGAAAGTGTCTCAATCTTTTTTGAAAGATCACCTGCATAGACTCTGAAAAAGAGAAGATATCTTTGTATTCTTTAGAACAAAATAGCATTTGAATTGATAATTTTAAATATTTATTCGGGGATCTCGGCATGCAGCGCGATGTCGACCCGAATAAATATTTAAAATGCCCCCCTGTCTCGCAGGGACATTTTAAAGCAGAATAGGATTGGAATTTTTGAGATTTTAAATATTTGTTTGGGGATCTCTCGGCACGCAGCGCGATGTCGACCCGAATGAAATTTTAAAATGCCCCCAGTTCTTCGGGGAATTTTGCTTGCGTGCTTTGACGGACTTGTTGAAGAAAAATTTCCTTCGATCCTGTGCTTTATGTTCTTTAATAATTTGTTGAAGGATTCGTAGGTTTTGGATTTGATTGATAGTACCGAACGTAGGTAGTATCTTGATCCTTAACCACTTGAGAAGACTCTAATCTGAATCGCTTGAGTTCATCAGACCAGGAGAGCTGGGATTTGACAGCTCTTCGTCCTCTGGTTGCTGAGATGGGGGTTCCTCTACTACGGCCTTTCTTATGGCTTGTTGAGTAGATGGAGCTGCCAGCGATCCGGCCATATTTGGGCTTGTTGGATCCGACCTCTTACACCCATTCAGGCTTCAGACTTGAGCTATGGGAATTGCGCTCCCCAATGCTGATTTTGCTGAAGTTGACAGATTTGGAGTCATCCTTCGTGGTTTTAGATTTTGGAGCCTACGAACATTTGGTAGTTGTTTGAGACTCATCCTTCCACTGGAACTTTGATTCTCCAGTCATTTAGGAGAATTTTGTAGACTACGATCACTTGAACTTGTCGAGTCAAATTTGCCTTCGTACTTTCTACAGTCCCTACTGACGGGTTTGACGAAGTGGGGGGGTTCCGCTACTACGGCCTTTCTTACGGCTTGTTGAGTAGACGGAGCTGCCAGTGATCCGGCCATATTTGGGCTTGTTGGATCCGACCTTTTACACCCATTCGGAACTTAAGCTTCAGGCTGTTGAAAGACTTTTCAAGCTTTTTCCGGCTCAATTTTGTAGGAGTGTGTAGATACAAAAGTCTCTTTCTTGACCTTTTGAGTCTTGGTTTGTTGGATCTTGGAAAGTGTCTCAATCTTTTGAATTTAGATCTGCCTGCATTAACTCTGAAAAAGAGATCTTTGTATTCTTTTTAGAACAAAAATAGCATTTGAATTTGATAATTTTAAATATTTATTATTCGGGATCTCGGCATGCAGCGCGATGTGTCGACCCGAATAAATATTTAAAATGCCCCCTGTCTCGCAGGGAACATTTTAAAAGCAGAATAGGATTGGGAATTTTGAGATTTTTTATATTTATATGTTTTTCGGGATCTCGGCACGCAGCAGCGCGCGATGTCGACCCGAACAAATATTTTAAATGCCCCCCAGTCTAATGGGGAAATTTTGAAATGCGTTCTCATGACATAAGAGAGAATTTCAAATGTAGAATATATACGCTAATAAATTTGTATGAAAAAATAATAGCGTATTAAACATGACATCTGCTTGAGCAATTTATGCATAGTATTTCTTCAGGTATCGGCCATTGATCGGCGGCATGGGGCCTTTGACCAATTCAGATCGATCAGTTGATAAGCTCCTCTCCTTGAAATACCTTCTCGATGACGAAAGGTCCCTTCCCAGTTGGATACAAATTTGCCACCAATTTTTCTGTGTGGGATGATTGGCCTTCTCTGCACCAGGACCAATTCTCCTTCTTGAAATGATCGAGGACGCAACCATTCGATCAAAAGACTTTGTCATTCTTGCTCGGTAGATCTCCAGGTTCTGCTGAGCTTGTAACCTGATTTCATCGAGTGCATCGAGCTCCTCCATTCTTAATCGAGCATTTTGTTCCTGAGTCAACTCATTCTGGACAGCAACTCGAAGAGATGGAAGTTCAACTTCTAGTGGCAGCACTGCTTCAACTCCGAACACCAGAGAGTAAGGAGTGGCTTTGGTTGGCGTTTTGTAAGTTGTACGATACGCCCATAATGCCTCTGCCATCTTCGTATGCCACTCTCTTTTTGTTCTTAGATAGAATCTTCTTTAGCAATTTCACCAGTGTTTTGTTGAATGCTTCAGCTAAGCCATTTGCTCTTGGATAGTATATAGAGGAATACCGCCAATCGATTTTGTGTCGATCAACGAACTTATAGATTTTTGTACTCTTGAAAGCAGTTCCGTTGTCTGAGATTATGCGGCGTGGCACACCGAATCTGTAAACAACATTGTGGGTGAAGAAGTTGATCACGTGCTCAGACGTAACTTCTTTAAATGGAGCCGCTTCTGCCCACTTGGAGAAATAGTCAGTCGCTGCCAAGATGAAGCGGTGTCCTGCTGATGCTGATGATGGCGGATCTATCGGCCCGATAACATCAGTACCCCAGCATTCGAATGGCCAGGATGCTATTGTAGGGTGCAGTGGATTTGGCGGTTGATGTATAACAATCACCGTGGATCTGACACTCGTGACACCTCTTAGCATGATTGATACAATCTCTGACCATGGTCGGCCAATAGTAGCCCATTCTTTTGATTTTGATTGCCATCTTGGGACCTGATTGGTGCGCTCCACAAAGTCCTTCGTGAACTTCTGCTACCACCTTATCAGCTTCTCGAGTCCCCAGGCACCTTAACCACATTTGATCGAAAGCACGTCGATACAATGTGTTGTTGACAAATGCATATCGTAGCGCTCTCTTCTTGATTTGAGCAGCTAGTGATTTGTCTGTTGGCAATTTACTTTCTTTAAAGTAATCAATGAAAGGCAGTCTCCAGTCATCTTCTTCCTCGACATCTAGACAATGCCACCATGATTCTGAAGTTTGACTGGCCTTTCGTCTTTTCTTAGGAACTTGATTTTCTTCAGATTGATCTTCCGGATCAACTGATTGGGGAGATTGAGGATCAACCGGAGTTGCATCCTGCTGGCCTGAATTTGGTATTCCCTCTGCCTGCGGGAAATGTAATAATGCTGGCTCTAGGATTCGTCGATTGTGCACCATAATTATTATAGGCCATTCGTCGTCCATGTTCGCCATTTCTTTAGCCAATTTGGCCAGAGAATCAGCTTTGGCATTTTGACCTCGAGGAACTTGAGTTAATTTGACAACTGGAATTTGTTTCATAAGCTCAAGAACTCGCCGATGATAACAGGCCAACTCAAACTTGGTGATTTTGTAAACTCCCCCAACACTTGATTTACAACAAGTTGAGAATCACCGAAAATTTGGAGGTTTCGGATTCGGACATCGATTGCAATCTCTAATCCTGCTATTAAAGCTTCATATTCAGCTTCATTGTTTGTCCGAGGTTCAGTTAAACTGAATGAGAATCTCATTATGCCTCCCTCGGGCGCCACGAAAATGAGTCCGATTCCGGCTTGAGCTTTCTCTAGATTTGGAGGCCGAGCACGCTTGATTGACGATGCTCCATCAAAGTACATTTCCCATACTCGTAGCATCTCATCTTCTTCAACGTTCATGATCTGCTCGTCAGGTAGATCGTCGTTGAGCGGAGAATCTGCAGGGATAGGATGTGCTGCAAGAAAGTCTGCTAACACCTGCCCTTTCACTGCTTTCTGAGGGACGTATGTGATATCAAACTGCAGGAGTATCACTGCCCACCTTGCCAAACGACCTGTCAACGCTGGTCTTGTCATCAAGAACTTCAGCGGATCGATCTTTGATATCAAGGTGATTTTGTGAGATAGCATATAATGGCGGAGCTTCTGAACTGCGAAAATCAAAGCCAAACAATGCTTCTCAATTGGAGAGTAGCGGATTTCTGCCCCTATCAATCTTCGACTGATGTAGTACAGTGCATTCTCCTTGCCTTCTTCATTATGTTGGGCCAATAGTGCTCCGAGGGACTCTTCTAGTGCTGCCGTGTACAGTATAAGAGGCTTCCCCGGATTTGGCGCCGCGAGAATAGGAGGATTCAACAGATATCTTTTGATGCTGTCAAATGCTTCTTGGCACTCTTCGTCCCATTTGAAACGGACATCTTTCTTCATTAGCTTTGAAAATGGCTGGCACCTACCCGATAGATTTGATATAAATCTCCGAATGAAAGCCAGTTGTCCTTGTAAGGAGCGGAGTTGTCGAAGATTCTTTGGAGGTGGCATCTCCACGATCGCCTTGATCTTGTTGGGGTCAACTTCGATGCCTCGATGTCGAACAACGTACCCTAGGAATTTCCCTGAGGATACCCCAAATGCACATTTGAGAGGGTTCATCTTCAGATCATATTTTCTGATTCTTTCGAACACGATCCTCAAGTCATGAAGGTGGTCTTTTCGGCCTATGCTTTTAATGACCAAATCATCTACATAGCATTCGACCTTCTGATGAATCAAATCATCAAATATACGAGTCATCGCCCGCTGGTAGGTGGCACCAGCGTTCTTCAGGCCGAAGGGCATGACTGTGTAGCAGAATATGCCTATAGGCGTTCTGAATGATGTATGTCTTTCATCTTCATGCGCCATTTTAATCTGATTGTAGCCTGACGATCCGTCCATAAATGAAAACATATCGTAATTGGATGTATTGTCAACTAGAAGCTCTGATACTGGGAGCGGAAAGTCATCTTTCGGGCATGCCTTATTGAGGTCCCTGAAGTCGATGCAGATACGAATCTGGCCATTCTTCTTCTTTACAGGGACGATATTGGCAATCCAGTCAGCATATTTTTCTTCACGAATAAAGCCTACTTCTATGAGCTTCTTTGTTTTTGCAATCACCTGCTCTTCAATCTCCAATCTCAATCTCCTTGGAGCTTGCTTGATGGGTGCTGCATCAGGCTTGATGGCCAATTTGTGAACTGCCACATCAGAGGATAAGCCAGACATTTCAGCATATGCCCAAGCAAAACAATCTCTGAATTCACAGAGGAGCTCTTTTATTTCTTCTACTTAGTCTTTTAAAAGAATGACACTGATGAAGGTCAGACAAAGATCTTCCTCAGTCTGAGAAGATATAGTTGAAAAGTGATGTGATTTCTTGAAGTATTCTTCAAGATGTCGACCATCAAGAAGATTATCTGTATGAGTCATCTTTGGGACCCACTTTGATAAATTTCTTTAATGATGGATCTCTAGGGGGTACACACTAGATGTCACACCATTATTTGAATATTTTTTTTTTTTTAGAGATGTTAGTCTCTATATTTATTTTCCCTTACGCCGGGACCTTTCGGTAGTGGATTCTTGGATATGCATCCCAGTGTCACACCCCGATGCTCACCGTATAGAGCATAGTATTTTGGCTGCAACTATAACATTTATATGACTAGCCAAAGATGGAAAGTGAAACCATTCCCCAGCGGAGTCGCCAGAAATCTGTGGGCTCCGAAAACTCGGCCCCGGCCTCCGCTCGCTCTTTCTTATTCGGCGAGGGAGTTTTAACGGACTAAGTTCCGAGGTAAATTTTGGAAGGCAGATGGGTTTGTAGATAAGACACTACCCAGAGATTTCGCCCTCATTTTGTGAGGACTTTATGATCTGAGTTCTGGTTTCCTATAGGCGCAAGCCCCTATAGTTAATTACCCCTCCCGATCACGAGAGAGAACTTTCGATTAAGGCTAGTCATCGATCAGATACGTATAGAAATACGTGTTATCTGGCATATAGTAGCAGCAATAGATTGGATACTGATAGAAATTAGATTTGGAAATTGGGTTTTGATTTGGGTACTTGAGAACTGGATTTGGATTTGGGAATTTGGAGAATTTGATATTTAAAGTAGAAATTTCACCATCCTGCACTTAAAGCTGATGGTGGGGGAATGGATGATGGACCCGATCAAGATCCCATGGTTCCGTCATCCCGGGCCATCGTGGTCCCTGGTCTACTTAGTCAGAGGAGGTAGTCGACCCAACCTGACAGAAGGATCCTTGTCAGCAGCCATGGGTTGCTTCGTCCAAGGGGACCTTGTAGACCGGGGTTGGTGTTTGTCTAAGGGGACAAATTTAAATCTACCTTAGCTTACAGAGGGCTTTGTGCCCTGTCGATCATATCCTATTGATTCATATCTCAAGGATTTGATGTCAGTAAGGAGCGTATTGGCTCTGGCCATAACCGAGATATCGTGGTGCCATTTGGCGGCGAAACCACGCGGTTCAGAGGGCCCCGGGTCGTCGTAACCGTTTATCCTGCGGTGGCCATTTAGCGGCAGACCGCCGGTTAGAGGACACGTACCACGTCCTTACTGGCAGGAGATTGTTTGAGAATGGATCCTAGTGATATTTTCGACTAGGCATTTTAGCTCTTTTGTGAGCTGAAGTAAATTTGAATTTGTCCACCTCGGCAAACTGTTGCGGAAGGTGGATGAATTTTGCTTTAAGTACGGATGAGTGATTTCAATTTTAAATATTTTTGGACTTTTGAGATTTTTGTGGAATTTTGGGTTGAGCTTTGGAAGACATTTGGAATGGACTTTTGGGAGACAATTGAAAGTATTTGGGAACCCCTCCGGTTGAGATTTACAATCAACACGGCCATCATCGGGGTGTTTGGGATCATTTTTATTTTTGGATTGAACCTTGTCGACTCGGCCGAACTGTTGACCGAGGATCGGGTTTCGTAGGTTTTATGCCTTTGTTCATGAATTTTCTTGATTTTAGACCTTGAAGGCCTAAAAAGAATGTATTGGAACAAATACATCGGTCCCCACAACCGTGTATTTATTTGATAGTTTGAACCCTGTCGACTTCTATTAATCCGTATAGAAGGATCGGGTTTTGTAGGCTTCATGTCTTTGTTCATGAATTTTCTTTGTTGAAGACCTTAAAGGCCGAATATGAATGTCGTAGACGCCTTCTGTCTGCTTGTATCAGTGTTGCAGATCCGGTGGCGTTTGATTTTGATGTTGACTCCCCCTTTCTCATTCACCGGGGGAGGTTTTCTGGATTTTGGAGTATTGGACTTAATATTGACTCCCCCTTTCTTATTCACCGGGGAAGGATCTTTTGGATTTTGGAGTCAAAGACTACTTGATTTGGAAATAACTCCTTTTAAGCTCTTCGGCATAGTAGACTTGCTATTTCTGGTGTTTGTGGGCACCTGAATTGCTTTTCTTCTAATGTGTAGGACCAAGAAGAAGCTTTGGAACACCAGGAAGTTTGGTTCTAATTTGTTCAAACATCTCCTCTCTTCTGTTAGAGGTGTTCTTCGTACATCGGGCTGCCTCTGTACCCGGTGTACTTGGAGATTTTGATCACTGTTGTCGTAGGTGATATTCATACTTGTGTCCACAGTGGTTCGTCATGTTTACGAGGTTCTCACTGTTGTTATCCACAAGTGGTTTGTGGTCATTTGCATTTGTAAGGGATCCGTACTTGTGCCCACAGTGATTCGTCGTATTTGCAACACACTGTTGTTATCCACAAGTGACTTGTATGTATCTGCGGAGACCCGTTGTATTTACTACGAGCTCCTGGAACTGTTCGTAGGAGATGTACTTGTGTCCACAGTGTTTCGTTGTACATACGACATACACACTGTTGTTGTCCACAAGTATTCATGTGCATTCGCAGGGGACCGCTGTATCCACCACGATCTCCTGAAGGTATTTGTAGAAGACCCATTGTCTCTGCGTCATATCCACCCTTTCACCAATCTCGGGTGGTTTGTTGATTGTACTCATTTGTAGGAGAAGGGTCTTTGATTGCTGATCCCCAAATATTGCCATCTCAATCAACAGGCATTTGTAGGAACTATCGTAGGATATGTACTTGTGTCCACAGTGGTTTATTGTGCATACGACATACACACTGTAGTTATCCACAAGTACTTATTTGCTGGATATCAGTTGTATCCGCTACGACTTCCTAGTAGTATTCGTAGGAGAGCCTTCGCTTTGGTATTGAAACCACCTTTCATCAATCTCAGGTGGTTGTTGTTTGGTTGCACTTGTTTGTAGAAATGGGTCCTCCATCATTGGTCTCCTGCATCGCCATCTCAATCAACCGGCGTGGGAGAGATTGTCGTAGGAGTCTGCCCATCGAGGTTTTGTAGTTTGAGTTTCCTCGTGTATGATCCAAATTTCGATCTTTGCATGTGTTTGGATCCAAATTCAATTTCATTCAAACTTGAATTTATCAAGTTTACGAGTCCCCACTTGATGTCGTATAGCCCGAGTTCAAGAACGGATTCAAGTTCTTTGGCCGGCTCAAGTGCAATTCTTATCTGGATTTCTTGTTCCCCTCTTGATTTTTGACTTCATTCGAGCTCAAGTTTGTTTCAATTTGAGTACTCGTTCAAGTTCAATTTGATTGTCCAGGGTTCTTTGAAGTTCTTGCAAGTTCAATCTTGTATTCAAATGATCTGAATTTGAGTTCAATTAAATGTTCAAATTATTCGATTTTGGTCCCAATTTGATTTCATTTCACTTGAATTTGATCCTCAGTTCTGTCTTGATTTTATTTGGACTTGAATTTTAGAAATCATTTTGATCTTTGTTCTAAGTCAGGTCCACAAATTGACAGTTCACTGTTCATGTTCACTTGAATGCAGGCTCTTGTTCTTTTATGTCCAAAACTTGTTCACATATACGCCAAAATTCTGTTCAAGTCCACGGTGCCTTCAGTCTGAATTTCGGCAGCCTCCCGGAGTCTCCCCTGTTTAGGGGAAAAACCAAGAGGCAACCTTCCCCTCGACGCTACGTGAGCGCTTCAGGTAGGTGTCAAAAATGACACCGCGGTCGCATATTTCATCAAAAATCCCCGCCCGCTACGTGAGCGTTTAAGGGTGTGGAACACAGGTTAGAAAAAGAGAGATTTCCCCCCTCTGCACCACGTGGGCGTTCGGGGGTACTTACATGAAAATAAAGAACACATTTTTTTATCCCCTTCGCCGCAAGCGTCGCACACCGTTTTCCCACCCTAAACGCTACTTGAGCGCCTCGGGGGTTTGCCGGCTCGTTGCAAGCTTTGAAGAGGGATCCCTAAATCGTCGCAAGCATCGCACCGGTTTTCCCACCCTAAACGCTACTTGAGCGCCTCGGGGGTTTGCCAGCCCGTTGCAGGCATCGAGAAAAGAATCTAGGCGATTTCCGCCTCGTCGTAGGCGTCGCACTAGCTTCCCTCCCTACAACGCCACGTGGGCGCCTCGGGGGTTTGCTAGTTCGTCGCCAACGTCGAGAGGGAAATCTGAGTTTAGGGAATATACCTTCGGGGCCGGTGACTGGCGGTCGTCGGCGACGGATTGGCGGATCGAGGCGGAAGGTGCAAGGCGCATGTCATTTGCAATTAATTGTTTAATTATAATTAAAGTAATAATTATATTTAATTATAATTAATATTATTTAATTATAATAAATTATACTTAAAAATAATTAAAATAATTAATTAGAATTAATAATAATTAACTGATCAGTTAAAAATTATTAATAATAATTAACTATATTTAATTATAATTAATTATAATCTATATAATTAATAATTAATTATAATAAAATAATAATTTATTAAATCAATTATAATTAAAATTAATAAATAAAATCAAGATATCTCTCCCTCACTCTCTCTCGATTAGTGATTACGGGATTTGGCCGAATGAAGCATACGAAAGGGAGAAAGTTACCCTTACAGCCCGCGAGCTCCTGTTGATGCTTCCGATCGGAGAGAGGGGGAGAGCAGACGGAGGAGCAAAGTCGAACAACCCTAAAGGAGCCTGAGGAGGCCACGGTCGGTGAGCTCCCGTTCTTACACCCGATCAAAATGTCGCAACTTCCCTTTCGACAAAAAGGGAACGTCGATCGCAGGAGCTAAGTCGAACGGCCACAGAAGCACCAGAGAAGCGGCGACTGACGGGCTTCTGCTCTCGTTTCCGATCAAAAGTCGGAGTTCCGACCCGACAGTCAGGGAAAGTCGTCGGGGGAGAGTTGGAGCCGGAGAAGAGAGCTCGGGATCGCGTGAGGAGAGTGAGGAAGAGGCCGAAGGCCTCATTCCTTTGCCCTTTTAACGACGCGAGAGTGTCGTGTCGACGACGTGCAAGGATGCGACTTCGGTCGTGGCTGCGACGTGCGAACGACGTGCGATGGCAGAGAGCAGGTAAGCGGGATTTGATTTTTTTTTTCTTTTTTTTTTTTTGTTTGGATACGGGAAGGGTCAACAGTGATCCAATCAAATCATCAAGCATTTAACAAGTATTTGTGAATGAAAATTGATAGTTTAATTGTGCTTTTTAAGATTTGGACAGTATTATCATAAATATACCTACTCGAATGATAGGTCTATAAGTTAGGAAAATTTTGATGGTACTCTCATGATTTCCCCATGTGTTTTTGATTGGCTCTTATTGCCATTGTTGGGAAGATTAGACGGAAGCATATCTAGTTTCAAGCTTATTATTGTTCTAATGCTGTAAAATTTCATGTAGAAATGTGTTAAAAAGATCTTAAACTAATTCATATTTTCTCTTAGCCTATTACCAAGCCTAATCTATCCAACAACCCTTGAAGTCTTCTCAACACCTCCCCATCATTTGATAGCAAAGTCAAAAAGATCCAAAACCTCATAGCATTTGTCATAAAAGAGGGATAAGCACAGAAATCCAAAGAGGCACCACCATCATCATAAGGACCACCCTATCTTAGAACCTCTCCACCATTTTTTTCATCCACCAAATCAATTTTATTTTAAGAGAAGCAGATCTTATACTTAGGCTTCATTTGGGACGGTTGTCTTTTTACTTCTTAAAGCAGCTTTCTAGTACAAAATTAAAAAATTTTGTACTAAAAAGCTTCTTTAAGAAGCAAAAAGAAAGCCGTCCCAAACGAAGCCTTAATCAAGCCATCTTGAAATTAAATTTAGGTTTTGTTTGGGACAACTTTCATACTGCTTTTTAAAATAGTTTTCTAGTACAAAATTTTCAAATTCAGAAAATTTTTGTACAAGAAAGCTATTCTAGAAAGCAAGAAGAAAGTCGTCCCAAACGAAGCATTAATCTCAACAACTGCATACATTGTATTGCTTGATGCACTTAAAATCTACAGATACTCTGCAACTTACACAAAAATCAAGCCATATCCCTTTTTTAAACCCTAACTCAAGTTGTCATGTTCCTGCGACCAATCGACGAAAATTCATGACTTCTTTACCACACATCCAATTAATTTAAAATCAACATAATTTGTTAGTTAACATCCCAAACCCTTGATATAAAAGTCCTTATAATTTTCCATCAAAGAAAATCCATTCTTATACTGGCATAAAGTTTCATCCAAAACTCTTATCTAAAAAATCCCAAATTAGTCAACTTTTTCTGTCTTCTACTAATCCTAAATCTTCCACCTCTACTCCAACTACTCTTGAAACATTTTAAACACCTCAAAGCATCATTTGAACACTTTTTCCATATTGGCTGCTTTGGAAGACTAAAAGTTCATCTATTTCTATGAACTAAGAGGTACTCATCTTAAATGTTGAAAAAAGTATTGTCATTCAGTATGACAGTATTAAATTTAAACTAATTTTCCGAGAAACTTTTGATTATTTGAAAAGTGGAAACTTTTCAAGCATTGGTCTCTATCAAGTGAGGATTACAGCAGCCCATGCTAGGATGGATTTAAGATAGAATCTAGCTAATTTTCTTTTGTTACTTATTCACATATGAAAAATATTTTGCCTTATTTCCTGAAGCAATTAACATGCTCTTTTCAGCCACTTTTAATGCATTTCAAGCATGTATCAGGATACGTTGCAATGATGAGGAGGAACGAGCAAGCCGCAAGGTCCTGAGAGGATGCTCTCGATCGCCTTCGTGCAAAGGTTGCACCAGTTGCGTCTGCTTTGGCTGTGAGATCTGCCGCTTCACCGAATGCAGCTGCCAGATCTGCATTGACTTCACCAGAAATGCGCACACTTGAGAGAGAAGCCTTTCTTAACTTAGCTCTGATTCTTTTCTGCGTGGATTAAACGTCCCATTCTTGAGCCTTCATGGCTCCATTCACAGAAAATCATCATTGTTTCCTTTGCAAACTACAACTTTTAGTTGCACGGGATTGATTATTTATTTTTCCTCATTTTATGACCATGTTAAATCTGCCTGAGAACTCTGTCAATGTTCTAGAATTGAAGTCTGAAAAATTTGGAACTAGGAAGCTGTGAATGGCATTTATTTATGATATTGTCTTCTTTTCACCGCAAATAGTGGGATAAAGGCTTGTTGTTATTGTTGTATTGTCTTCTTTTCACTTGCGTTTGAGTTGTCATAATCTGAACTTTTATTACCAGTAATCACCACAGGAACAAACCCCACATTTGAAATGGTGAAATCTTCTATTGTCTCTCAGCACAATCTCTCTACCAGTGATCAGGGAGAAGTATCTGTATGCCTGATGACAGTCACCACATACTCTCATATTTTTTATTATTCTAAGCTTTACTCCTTGATTACTTGAGAGATCTCCATAAGCAAAGGCCAGCTTCTCGCTGTGATAGTAAAGAGATTCTTCTCTTCTATCATCTCCAATATCGCTGCCTTGATCTCTACGATAAGTTATCTAAGCTTCTTATATATTTCTTCTGTAAGAGGATGAGATTGGTCTTCAACACCAAATCTATGGATTCTTTTGTTGTTTTCTATCCAACTTTGCCCAATTTCTTTCTCTATGCCTCTCGCATTCATTTCCTGCCTAATGTTTTCAGCTTCAGTCCATCTCCCCACCCTTGCGTAGTTGTTGTCCAGGAGTACATAATTAGTGGCCTCATGAGGTTCTAATTCTAGAAGTAATTGTGCCACCTGCTTTCCAATTTCAATCTTCTGATGCTTACTGCATGCTCCTAGAATCATCCTCCATAGAGAAGTTTCTGGTTTGAAAGGCATTTGGTCTATGAATTTTATTGATTCTTCTATCTCTCCAGCTCGAGCCAACAAATCCGCAACACAAGCGGAATGTGGATGTCTTGGTTTGATCCCGAATTTGTACTCCATTGAACTGAATATATGTAATCCTTCCTTGATTAAACCGGCATGATTGAAAGCTGTTTGCAGGTTCAATCTAGTGATTGCATCAGGCTTAAAGTTAAGAAACTTCCATTCTATTGAATTGTTTAATGGGTTTCTCTGGATGGTCATGCTGAGCCAGTGCTGAAATGATTGAATTGAATGATATAATATTTGGGTCCTTCAACAAGTCGAACACCTTAACCGCTTCTTCGATGCATCCGCAATTCGAGTACATGGTTATGAGAGAATTTTGGGTTGCGGGGTCGGAAAAATCTCTGCTTTTTAGGCTGTAGGCATGGATTTGTTTGCCCATTTCCATTACTGACAGAACACCACAAACTTTGAATAGGCTTGAAAAGATGAACTGGTTTGGCTTAATCTCCAAATCCAATATCCCGTAAAATAATCCAAAAGACACTTCGCCTTCTGTAATGTTTGTGCTTGCAGATATAATGGCGGACCAAACACCAATATCTCGAGAATTAGCATCATAAAATGCCAATTTTGAATCGTCTAATGATTGCGTTGCAATGTACATAGTGATCAGAGAAGTTGCGACAAACCGATTGGTTTGCAAGCCAGCTTTGATGATATATGCATGCAATGATCTGAATTCTTCAGGAAGAGTCTCTACCTGCACAGCTCCTGAGAGTAAAGCTGGAAGTGTATACTCATCAGGAGCCACCCCTTCTCTTCTCATTGTCTGAAACCGCTTCAAAGCTTCTTCATTTTGACCTGCCTGTGAATATCCTCGAATCTGTGAGTTCCAACTGAGTACATTTATTTCTTCCATTCTATCGAAAATTCGTCTTCCGTATACCAATTCTCTGTTTTTCACGTAAAAATCGATCTATGAAGTCTCCAAAATCAAATTGGGGAGAAATGCGCGGACAATCATCTGGGTGTGCGCTTGTGTTCCTTCTGAGATTGCTTCAACTGCTGCACAAGCTTTGAGTACACTGCTCAGAGTTAGAGGGGTTGGAGCAACTCCATTTTCATGCATTTTCTTATATATTTTGATTCCATCATTAGGGTATCCATTTTCAACAAGCTGGTCAATAAGTGAGTTCCAGCTCACAGGACTATCAGATTTCATGACTCTTCTGAATACTTTAACAGAATCTAATAGATTAAAAAAGGAAGCATACATTAGAATCAAAGAATTGCCAACATATTCTTCTTTTCCATATCCTTCCTTGATAGAAAGTGAATGCAGCTGCCTTCCAAGAGGCAGGTTTTCTAACAACTCTGCAATTCTGATGAAAATGGAGAAAGTGAACTCATCTGGCTGTAATCCATTTATCCGCAACTCCAAAAACATCGATAAGGCTTCTTCTTCGAGCCCGGCAATAGGCTGTGATAATAGAATTCTAAGAAATAAGGCTTGTTCTAATGGTCGTTGCATAAAAAATTATGCGAGCAAAAAGGAGGCTTTCACATTTGATGTGCAGATTCAACAATTGAGCCTGGAGCATGTAATTAGATTCGAGGCCTCTCTTGATAATGTCTGAATGAAGTTGGAGTCCTCCCTCAGGAAGTCCTTTCCTTGAACATTCTTGTAACAAAGCCACATAATAAGAAGGTTTGATGCCTGCATTGTTCGTTTTTCTGTGGTGCAAAAACTGAAGTTTTAGTAATGGCTTTCCATCTCCTTCTGATCCTCTAATGAGTCTGGAATTTCCAGTCTCAGCAAATCTTGGTTCACTTGATGAAGGAGACAACCTACAATTCAGCAACATTTGTGGGCAGATTGGCTCTTCTTTTTTAGCACCAAACAGCATAGAAGATAATATCTTTTTTTCTCGCTGGAACAAATTTGAACCAAACAACAGCAAGCCTTATCTAGGAGAAGATAAAGGTGTAGCATGGCTGTGAGTTTTAAAACAAGATAACTTCATATTTAAATGGAGCTCTCTTAAATTTTGCAAAATTTTGAATTATTTAATAAGAAAGAAAAATTATTTAAAAAAGGTTAAAAATATTTTAACATTTTGAATTATTTGATGAAAGAAGGTTGGATAATATCTTTTTAAAGTAAAAAGATTAGATCTTCTGTAAAATTTTATTTCTTTTCGTTATTGTTAAGATAAAGGTTGTTAGTGAATCAATTCATTGGATGAATGACTTAAATTGGTTTAGTTAACATTTGTTCATGTTAGTTTAAGTTACTAATGTCAGTTTAAGTTAGTAATTACATTAGGCTTAATTTTAAAATTTAAAGGTTAAATAAATCAATCTTGAGTAGTCCAATGCATTATTTATGGTTATGAAAAAAATTGTTTGTTGTTTAACTAGTAATTTTGTTAAAGATTTGATGTTAAGCTATTATTTTATTTGATATTATTTTTTTCCAAAAAAGATAAAATTCCATTTAATAACAGGATAATAAAACTTAGTCCCAAAACAAACAAACCCAAAATAAATCAGTAAAAGAAAATGAAAACAAAGGGAAATATTACATGAAGAATCTTAGAGCTCCACTCAAACAATACCATCAAACCATCATCTGATCATCACTATTAGACCATCGCCCAATTATCGCTAGCTTGTGATCATCAATATCACCCAACCACTATCATTGCACTACAGCTGGCAGATAATAGTCCTTAGATCATTGTCCTCCAACTATTATTGTCTGATTAAATTTTTTCAACCATCGTCGTTTGATTATTATGATCCTCCAATCAACATCGCTCGACCACTACATTTTGAGAATGATTGTTGATTTTACCCCTCTAACAGTTGTTGTGTGGCTGTAGTTCTTCGACCATGGTTACATGACTACGACCCTCTAACCACTATTGTACGACTATAGTCCTCTAATTATAATCACCCACTAAGGCCGTGTGACCACCGTCTCTCAACTATGGTCATCTGACAACCATTTCCTAATTACGATCCTACAATTACAGTTGTTTTACTTTCGCCCTCTGACTTTCATCATTCGACTACGATCATCTAACTAACACTCAACTACAATCTTCTGACCACCATCGACTATGGTCGTTTGGCTACTATTAACTGACTACCATCTCTTAACTTATAATCATCTCACCATTATCACTTAGGTAATTTAACTTCCACTGAATTCATTGCATATGCCAACAAATGCCATCACTTATAAAATCGATGCACATTGTGAACATCATCTCTAACTTCTACCATTAGCACTAGGATTTATGTTGTATATATTGGTCTCTAATCTCCCATCCTCAAAAGAGTATAACCAAATATATAATGAATTATCTCTTGAAAGTAACTCCTATGCCATTGAATTTTCTAACTTTTTGTTATTTTTATCATATCATATCAACTCCTTTTCCAATCACAAAAAAAGTTCACACATCATTTGTTACTGACACAATGAAAATCATTTCAGCTGTGATTACTTCTACAAGCTGGAAATCATTTCAACTATGACACAATGGGAGCATAGTGATTACTTCTAGTCATCCTGTAACTTTAGGTCATCCAATTCCTTCTACAAGCTATCCCGACCTCCTCTAGTCATCCATCTACTTCAAGTCACTCCATTATACATTCTTCAATGAGATGGATTGCCCTGACCGCCATTTAGTCTCCTAGACTCATCGCTCTAAAACATCAAATCCACCATCTTTTTAGAAAAGAGATTACCTTATTGTCTAGAGTTTCTAATCAACTCCATATTATTTTGCTCATTTCCATCTCTACTCACTACTACTACTTAGCTAAGACTTTATCTTGTGTTGAAAACAAACCTAAATACAATTGCTCAAATGTGAGCTATAAACCTAGTAAAGTACTTCAAGTCTAACATTTAAGTCAAAACTATCATAATCAACATCTATGATCCTATTCACCAACATTGCATGAGACATTCAACAAAGTTATAGTGTTTTACATTATATTATGCTACCCTATCCAACTTTTGACGAAGAGAGCCAATTCTAACGCAGCTATAACGAGTAAAAACTATTTTAACTAGCCTGTTTTGTGGTTATTCTCTTTTTAGTCTTCATATTAAAAATTAATTTTGACATTTCTAATATTCTAATTAGATTCATAATCACCGATGGAAGTTATCTCGTAAACTTTGTTGCAGCTTTAATTTAAGTTAAATGAATAACCAAATGAATATCATTATTAATTAAATTCATATAAAACTATTTTAATATGTTAGTCTTTGATTAATAAATAATTAAATATAGTTGAGCCCTATTATTAATATAACATACTTAAAAAAAATTATTATGACTGTTATTATTAATCATTAAATCTAATCCTAATAAACTACGTACTTATTAAAATCCTAAAATCAACCAATAAAATAGATAACTTAACTTTAATATGCTAATCTTCATATATTATTATTTATTAGTATTTAATAAATGAATAACCAAATGAATATTATTATTAATTAAATTCATATATATAAAACTATTTTAATATGCTAATCTTTGATTAATAAATAATTAAATACAGTTGATTTTTATTATTAATATAACATAATTAAAAAAATTTACTATGTCTGTTATTATTAATCATTAAATCCAATCCTAATAAACTACTTATTAACATAAAATCCTAAAATCAACCAATTGGATGATCCGTCGGATGGTTGTTTTGTTATGCCTAATGTTGAAAAAGTTGCTGGTATCATTGATGTGGGTGCTATTCCGATAATTGTTGGTCCGCCATTGATTTTGCCGTGTGAAACTGGAGAGGCTGTCAATGGTGATAATAATTGTATGGTTAATTCTATTGCTAGTACTATTACTTCTCCGAATAGTCTAGTAGATGTTATTTCTGGGGACTGTGTTGAGATGAGCCCTTTGGTGGGTGCATTGTCTAATGTGTCTATTGTGAATGGGGATTTTGTGAATTCGCCTGTTTTGGCTACTGGATGTATGGAATCTCCTGCGATTTTGTTGGAACCATCAAATAAACTTTTGGTTGATGTCCCTGTTTCACTAATATCTAATGAGATCTTGAAAGTTCAATTAGCAGGTGTGGTGCAAAATGACTGGCTTGAGGAGTCTGACTCCTCACCTTGCGAGGGTGTTAGGGAAGATTTCCTTGAAATTAAAGATGATGTTCGAGCTATGTTTATACTGAAGGATAATTGGAGTGGTGACAAAGCTTTTGCTCGGAGGGGAGCTAAACGTGGTAGAAGGAACTCTAGAAGGAAGTAAGTCGTTTTATTGATGGAACTTTGATATTTTTGTCTCTTTTAGCTGGGCTGTTCCTTTGGTGGTGGGCTTGTTGGAGGCCAGACTTCTGGCTTGGATTCGGAAGTTGGGTTGGCAAGACTGTGGGATGTTGGCTTTTGTTTTTCAGACAATGATGATGCAAGTTTTCTGCACGCCCCCTGGAACGTCATGGCTTGTTTTGACAACCGGATGGCGATTCTGAATCTGACACTTTTGATTGTTAATTTGTTATATATCCTTTCCATTTTAATTTGCTTTTTGATGTTTAATGTGGTTTTTTCAGCTTTGTATTTCTCTTTTTTTTTTTACTTTCTTGGCCTGATGGTTGTACGTCCTTTTTCTGTTGAAATAAAATCTCTTTCTAGTTTAAAAAAAAAAACAAATCCTAAAATCAACCAATGGCTTAGATAACTTAACTTTCTCATTAATTATCGCATAAAAAATATTTAATGTATAATTACACTCTAATTAGCTGAATTAACAACCTTATAAAAAATTCATATCTAATTGATTTCCTTTCATTTTTGATTAAAAGTATGTTAAAATTAAATAAAATTTATATTAGAGAAGTTATTAATTACTAATCATCATAATTAGTTTGGATAATTTATTCTTAGATTAATTGACCTAGCTATTAATTAATCGATCTACGTGAAATTAAACCAACTAATCATCTTACTTCTTAATTAATAAAAAACTATTTAAATTTAACTCTAATTATAAGCATACTTAATCTAAAGTATTACTTAATATTCAGGGTATTAAAATTTTCATATAAGTTATATTAATTAGGGATTAATTCATATGAGTAGTTAAAAATTACTCATTATGATAATAAATTAGTCTAATTATCTGGAAATAATAATAATAATAATTAAGCATGTAATTATTGATTATTAGGATAATACATTAAATTTTACTCAGAACAACTTCAACTGTTATGCAGTTTAAGCAACAGGATTAACAAAAAATTATTAAATAATTATGGCAGCAAGATAATATTAGTATATTGATCAAGAAAATTTTAATATAAAAAATTGAGCTCATCGCGCTTGCTTCCAATTTCTTACATAACCACAAGTCCTTAAACAAAAGAAGAAATATTTAATACAGTGCATCATTTGCAATTACACAATTGTCTTTATTCAAATTAAGCACCAAATTAAGAGGGAGAGTACTTGAGCTCCCTTATCAATAAGGTGCCATTTGCATACTACTAAACATACACCCATAATATAAAAGCTGATATAACAATTTTCAAAGATTCTCATCAATCACAACACAAGAAAAATACAGTGTACTCAGAGTAAGGCTTTATTTGGAACAGCTTCCGTACTGCTTTTTAAAATGATTTTTTAAAAAGCTATTTTAAAAAGCAAGAAGACAGTCGTCCCAAACGAAGCCTAAGGCTTGGTTTGGGACACTTCTGTTACTGTTTATTATAGTAATTTTTTAGTGCAAAAAGTTTAACTGCTTGCACTAAAAAGTTACTTTAAAAAATAGTAACAAAACCGTTCCAAACGGAGCCTAAACGTAGAACAAACAACAGCAGCAATAATACATATAAATTATTGATGTTGCTAACTGGCCTTCTGCAGATAGGTGGCCACAGTTTTGAGATACTCGACTGCAAAATTGGAGAACTCTTCCACAAGTTGAGTGCCATCAATGTCCTTTTCCAACTCATATGTTATAGTGGTTTTTGCCAAGATTTTGCCATTGGCCAAGTCATCAAGCTTGAAAGATACGTTATAATGAGTAAACCCTAGCTTCAGAAAGCCTCCTTCTATCCCCTGGAAGCTCACAGCATGGTTGGCTTCATCAAACTCCACTATCTTCTCCTTGAAAGGTGGAACATGAGGAGCAGCTTTATGAAGCACGATGATGTATTAAGAAAAATATAAGATGATTAGAAATATCATATTTGAGAGTAATTAAGTATATGCAGGGGCGGATCCACCTTAAGTCTAGGGAGGGCAATTGCCTGCCGAAATTTTTTTTATTATTATTATATGATTCTTTAGGTAATTTATCTTCCTCTATCTATTTTTTAGTTTTATACAAGAGTTTTTAGGCAATTGTCTTGCCGCCCCCCTAAAAGTTCTAAAATATTATGGTTTTTAGGCAATTGCCCCCAACATAATTAAAGACATTGTATAGATGTGTTATTGTTAGAGAACAATGAATCAAAAACAAAAAAAAATAGTAAATGTCGAACCCCGTAATGGGCGTTGTTCCTTTGGACTCTCGACATATCTGTGAAATGTACAATGATCATGGACATGAATAAATAGGAGTTGAATCAAATTCTACATTTTTACTTATAAGTTTATTGCCCCTGAAAATTAAGGCCGATTCTGTCCCCGAGTATATGAATGCTTAATTCAAAAACATTTGAGACAAATGACCTACATAATATGAAGAGCTAGGAGCTCACCAGCACTGATATCAATGGTGGTGAGGGTACCAAGGCCTCCATCACCCTCAATCACCTGTGCATCAGTCAACAGCTGCGGTGCTGCTTTGCGAAGAAGATCGAGTTTATCCTTTGTTATAGCATTCCAAAGAGCCTCAATACCAACTTCAAGTTCAGTTTGGAATTCTAGCTTGCTTGCCATTAATTACCTTTTAGCTAACTTTGATGCTGAATTGGACAAATAGCTTGCCTTGGCATGCAGAGAATTAGAGCTCCCAGACTCTATTTATATGGAAATTAATGGAATTGGTGGTTCCCAGACTCCATTTGCCTATTGCAAGAACTTCTTGGATTTAATCAGACTTTAGAACATAGTTCTTCTCATTGGTTACAGAAATTTTGACAGTTTCATTATATTTTA
Organism: Dendrobium officinale; assembly: GCA_019514585.1. NCBI lineage: Eukaryota > Viridiplantae > Streptophyta > Magnoliopsida > Asparagales > Orchidaceae > Dendrobium > Dendrobium officinale. Next base: position 8,508,579 of record CM033700.1, read on the forward strand.
TTCATAAATAAGTTACCAATTATCATAGATAATATTTTTGTTATTTAAATATAATTTATTTTAAACAAATAAATTCAAAATTTTATCAAATAGGACATCTTTTATTAATCAAATAGAAAATTTATTAGATATAATTAACAACTTTAAACTTTTATCTTAAGATTATATTATTAGTCATAAATTTTTTTTTTCTTGATAAATGTGATTAGAAGAATAATTTATCAACTTAAATTAAATAGTGTAAATGTTTATGAATAAAATTAAATAGCTAGTTAACCATATTTAAAATATATAATTATGATTAAAAATTTTATAGTCAAGCAAATAACAATCTTAATATAAAAAACTTAGTATTACATAAAAAAGAAAATTAATGATTATATTTTTAATCTTAGTTTTTCTTTTTAAATATGATAAAAATTAATCATGTTTTTAAGTAATCTTTGATCATAAACTTAAAATACTTATAGTGTTTAGGGACATCAGTTAAAATTTTTTTTTAGAGAATTACTACTAATGTAACTTTGTTAACATAAATGCCATTTGAAATAATTTTGAGGAATACATTACATTGTCTAATTTGTCAAATAGACATACATTGAGAGAAATTACTCTGCGCGGGCACCAGATGAGTCGGAGATCAACCAGAATGTGCCACATCACCCAGTACCTTGCACCGGCACCAAGCAAAAAAGTGACGTGGAGCGTTCTGATTAGTGTTCGGATGGCGCCGTCTGGAGTCTGCACAGAATAATTTTTCCTACATTAAAGGCCATGGTGGTTTAGCAATGTAAGAATCCTTAGGGTTACTTCAACATTTCATAAAGTTGATTGTGATGTTATTGCACTAAACATAATTTTTTTAAAAAAATTGTTATGAATATATATATATATATATATATATATATATATATATATATATATATATATATATATATATATATATATATATATATATATATATATATATAATTTTTAAAAAAGCAATAAGAAAGTAATTACAAGCAAACAGTAACCAAATAGAAATATAATTGAGCCTTGAAGCAGCCCCAAACAATAAGACACCTTATTACATTGTTAACGAATCTTAGTGTACACGTGTTGCAATATAAAAACTTAGAAACTTTATGAACATAAATTTATAATATAGAATATTACATTATTGTGGGTGAGAAATAGTTTATATAAATATAAAAAAATTAAAATTTATTAATAAGATTTCTAAATATTTTTTCTACATAAAAAATTGTTTTGGCACTTATTTTTTGGAAAAAAAATATATGTTAAATGTGAAAGCAATATTTTGTTGGACTAATAAGCTATACATGTTAAACTTTCATAGCTTGGACAGTTTCAGCCATATATAAAGGTGGGTGGGCTGTTATTTGGCTTTTTCTCTTTTCCAATGCATCATGTTTTGTACTACTGTTGCACGAAAAATTATTCTGTGGAGATCGGAAATGTGTCACGTTAACGGTACCGAGCCATAATATCGAGCAATAACGAGCCGTGGTACCAAACAAGGGAGTGACATGACACATTCTAGTTGGTCTCCATACGGCTTTAAGTGTCTGCACAGAATAATTTATCATGTTATTGATTTTGGCTAGATTATGCCAGAAAATGGAAGATTGGCTATCTTAAATGCTTGAATGGGTGATATATATAAATTGATTTACTTTGAAATTGAATAAAAACTATAAATCATTATAGAAATATTAATCAATTGTTAATTCAAATTCATTTTCTTATGATGGATTGATGAATTTAACTCTTACGAATATGATTATATTGTCTAATAATCTCATGCAACAACGGAAAAATTATTCTGTGTGAATCCGGACGGCGTCCGGAGACTAACCAGAACGTTTCACGTTACTTTTTTGCTCGGTACTGATGCTTGATGATGTGATGCGATCTGATTAGTCTTCGAACCGTTCGATATCCGCACAAAATAATTTCTCCACGGCGGCAATTCTAATATTTCCATCGAGTATATCGCTATTAAAACTGGCTTAAGCTAGCCAAATGCCCCATTTTCTTACTTAGTTTGAGCAAAAGAACGACAGAGGTGTAAAACAGAGCGCTTAAAGCCTAAGAACCGGCCTACAGATCGATAATGTCCAAGGCTATGAGATTTGAACCATTTAAATATTTTTTTAAATAATTTTTAATTAAATTATTATATTATATATTTTAATTTAAGTCATTATCACTTTATTGTAAAGGAAATATTCGCCCTTAAAAAAGTGAACTTACCAAATCAAATGATAATTCTAATCACAGCTTATAGGTATGTTTTGGACAGTCTTAGTTCTATTTGGCTATGCTTTCTTGACTTTTTTTTTTTTCAACTTTCCAGAAAAATCTGTGACATAAAATTGTTGTTTATCATTAGAATTTTTAATATCTAATAGTTTTAATAAAACTACAAGCTGCTTTAGGGGTGTAAACGAGTCGAGTCGAGTCGAGTTTCAGCCCTTATCGAGCTCGGCTCATTAGATAGAAAGCGAGCTCGAACTCGAGCTCGAGTCGAGCTCGACAGTCGAGCTCGAACTCGAGCTCGTGTCACTGTTAACGAGCTCGAGCCGGCTCGCCAGCCATGGGCGGGAATTTTTAAATTCAGGCAGGATTTTTAAAAAATTTTAAAATTAGGCGGGATTTTTAAAATGACAATTCATTAATGAGCCACATATTAATATATATTATAATATAATTTATATATATTTTTAATAAAAATTTACTGTACTAGCTTCCCAATATATATTATAATATATTTTAATATTATTTTGAATAACATAGATAATCATTAACATATATTTTTAATATATTATAATACATATTATATATTATTTTACTTAATAAATAATTAACGAGCCGGCTCGCGAGCTCACGAGCCGAACCGGCTCAAGCTCGAACTCGAGCTCGTTAAGCATTCGAGCTCGATTATAGGCTCGAGCTCGAAGCTCGATAAGCTCGACTCGCGAGCTCGTTAACGAGTTGAGTTCGAGCCGGCTCGGCTCACTTACACCCCTAAGCTGCTTTAAGAAAAACTATTTCAAAGGAAACTTAAATATAAGAAAAAACTAGAAACAAAATTGGAGTCTTTTGCATATTTTTAATAGAATTAAATAAATACTAAATATAGAATTTATTTAAAGAGTGCAAAATGTCTGTAAACAACCAGAGAATCTTGTTATTTTGTCTTATTATAACCATGCAAATATGCAATGAAGAGATCCTCTCTCCGGCTGCCACTCTAAAGAGAGAGCGCTTTGTGGCCGTAACTAAAATTCCTCGGCGGAATCTAGCGAGGCAACTCATAGGCATCGGGTCCACACTTGCTTTACCTCACTAAAGAAGCGAGGCAGTAGTAGAGGAGATTCAAACCTGGAACGAGGGTTCCCAACTTTGCTCGCCCACCAACCACCCTAAATCTCATTGCTATAAATAAAGCCTGGGAGTTCCCACTCTTTGCGTACCAAGACAAACGATTTGTTCAGTAAGTTAGTTAAAAGAGAATTAATGGCAAGCAGGATTGAACTCCAAACAGAATTTAATGTTGGTCTTGAGGCACTATGGAATGCTTTAACGAAGGATAAATTGGATGTTCTTCACAAAGCAGCACCGCACCTGCTGACTGATTCACAGGTGCTTGAAGGCGATGGAGGCCTTGGTACCCTCGTCTCCATAAAAATTGGCGATGGTGAGCTTTCAGTCTTCTGTACTGTAATTTTCTGTTGATATATAGGTGATAGGTAATGCATGACGCCACGCGTAACCCAAGAACTTCTTCGGAAGGAATCACCACCTGAAATTCTTCAGGATACAAAAACCCAAAAACAAAGTAATATACGTATTACTCTGTTTTTGGGTTTTTGTATCCTGAAGGATTTCATGTGGTGATTCCCTCTCAAGAAAGAGTTCTTGGGTTATGTGAGCTACCCGATTCCGACAGCTCTTGCATTTCTATCAGTAGCCGCGTCACCCTCTCTTCGCCGGCGTCAATGCATGTTTGAATTTTGTTATACCAGTTGCTACGTATGAATTGAATGTAATTCCTAATATCTAATGATGAGCATATAATTCTTATGCTTATAAAGTGCTTGGATTGCTCGAATCGAGCATTCATATTTACTCTCAAATATGGTATTTCTAATCATCTTATATTTTTCTTTATAAAGCTGCAGCACATATTCCACCATTCAAGGAGAAGATAGTCGAGTTTGATGAAGCCGGCCATTTTGTGAGCTTCCAGGGGATAGAAGGAGGCTTTCTGCAGCGAGGATTTGCTTCTTATAAAGTATCTTTCAAGCTTGATGACTTGGAAGAAAACAAAACCTTGGTAAAAACTACTATAAACTATGAGTTGGATAAAGAGATTGATGGTACTACACAAGTTGTGAAGGATATTACCAATATAATTGGCGAGTACCTCAAAGCTCTGGCGAGCTATCTGGAGAACAGTGCTTGATATGTCGCAAGAAATGAGTTCTGCATGTTTTCAAGTTACAAAACTTCAGCTCCTGCAAAAGGAAGCTTCTCCAGTGGAGAAGCTGATGCTGATGAAATATATGTCTTGTTGCTTGCTTTGTCTCCATTTGGTGTTGATGTCTTGCTTTGTGCTATCAGGTGTTTGTTATTTGTTATGCAGTTTTATGTTGTGTTATGTTGTTAAGTTAATATAAAACATATATGATGAATGTTTGCAAAAATCATGTCAAGATTGTCATCTAATGTGCTGTGAGATTTATGGTTTTTTAATAAAAAGTGATTATGATAAAACTGATGTAATGGATGAAGAGAATATCTTCAGTGGTTCGTCCGAAGAAAATGACTTGCTAGAAGGAAATTCCAATCCAAGAACAAACACAAAGCTTAAGAGTAAAAGGAGAATAACTTTCATCAATGCTACATTCCTCTTACACTATATATATATATATAAAATCAAGTAGGGGGTGTTACAGGTTCGTTGTCAGTTGAACATTATCATCAATGCTACATTCCTCATATTTATTTTATCAGTTGAACATTATCAACTCTGTCAACTTGGCAATAGAGGATCGGATTCGTTATCGGCTTTATGCCTTTATTAGTGAATTTTTTGTTATAGATCTTAAATGCCTAATATGAACATATAAAATAAATATATCGATCATTTTCACGACCGTACATTAATTTGGTAGCTTGAGCCATGTCGACTCTTATCTATTCATATAGAAGGATCAAACTCAAGCTTAAGTTCATTTTCTAGACCTGCGTAGCATCCTCAAATGGGTGTGCGTATATCGTGCTCATCGAGGCCCATACAATATATACTTTTGCATGCATTTTGCGTAATGTGTTTGTGCGGCAATTGCATATATACATGTATGTTGACATATATATATTTGTATCCTGCATGATATATTTGCATGATGCATATTGCATATTGCAAATGGATATCTTGTATGTGATAATGTGTATACATTTGATATATTTATATATTAGGTGAGGATGCCTGCAATATGTTTACTCATTCCTAATTACATGCAGTCCTAATATGCTTGTGTCATACACTTGTATATGCATAGTGCATTTTGTATATTACAATATGTATATACATGGTGCATTTTACTTGTTGAATGGAGGATTTGCATGATGCATCCTATATATTGCGGATATATGCATGTATGTGAATGTGTTAGCGTGCATTTCGGAGCATGGGGGTGGGGGGGGGGGGGGGGTTTTTTGCAATGACCAGCTATGCAAATGACCCATGTTGATAGGTATGCATGATTTTTAATTTGGAATTGGTAGATGTTTTCTGTCCCCCTGAATGCATGTTGCGGATCCAATGGCGTCGTTTAGCAGCGCTAGGTTTCATTTGTTATGTATTTGCGATGCAGCATGACTCATTTCATCTCATGCATGTTGTCATCTTCTCCAACATTCAGTTTGCAGGAGTATAATTAACCTTACGAACAAATTGTATTGTGTCAAGAACCTCCTACCTGTCACTGGTGGGTAAACTGATTTATCTGGTGTGCGAGCCTGTCACCACAAATTTATTGACTCAGTTTACCAATGGCCCGCAATTTTTACGCTGCAAGACATTTGTTGATTTATACAGGTAGACTGTCGTGCACTAACGAATCTCCTGCAGTTGTTTGTAGATGCTTGCATTTATCACGACCCTTGTTACTTTTGCATGTAGACAGCGTGTTGCACTCGTTGCAATATCATCCTTTATGCCTGTAGGGGATTCATCATTCTTGCGATGCATCAACCGTCATTGCTTGTAGACAGGACCGTTGTATATATTACGGGGTTTCTATTAATATCTGATGACGAGTTGCATTGAATGTAAATCTTCGAGTGCCAGTCGTAGATGCTTGCGTTCACAACTTTTCTTCTGCATCTTGCATGTATATAGCATGTTGGGTGTATGACGAGTTTCCTGCAGTGGCTCGTAGGTGCTTGCATTTGCTGCATATCGACCTCCTTTGCTTGCAGGGAATTACTGCATTTGCTTGACACTGAATTATTGGTGGCTACAAGGGTGTTGTAGCATTCATTGTTTGTTGTTGATTATCACTTGTAGTTATATTACTGTGTATATGTCAAATCTCCCGTAATTACCAGCAAGCATTATATTCATCGTGTCCTGCACTCCGTATGTTTGCAAGGGGTTTTGTTGTTTGCAAGCTAGTCATTCATCCCTCCACGGGTGAATCGTATTGAAGACCAGAAGTTCTTCGTTTACTCATTTATGTTCATTTGAGTGATTTAGACCATCACTCAGTGTTTATATTTTTGGCATGATTGCATCATCTTTGATTTATGTTTGAGAATTTATTCATCATAAGTTACATGCTCGCGTGCTTAATTTTGGTTATCTTATATATTACAGGTTTGATTTCAAATATTAAGTTTTGTTCGCTGTAATTGTAAATTTGGCTCCCTATAGTTCATTCAAGTCTTTTATATTTTTGTTCAAATCAGGTCCTCTTACTTTCTCTAAATTCGATAGCTTCCCAGCATCTCCCTCATTTAGGGGAAATTTGGGGAGCTGGGTCTTCCCACCACGTTACGAAGAGCGTGTATGGTAGGTGTCGGGTGACATCACGGTCATGGTTTTCTTCAATCTCACAATGCTCTGAAGAGTGTGTATGAGTTTTTGAGATATCTGTTTGAAAATACAATTTTCTCTTCAATCATGATGGCACATACACATGTACTTAGGGTTGCCCCTGCCTACCTGCCTTGCCACAAGCGCCGCACCAGGTTCCCTCCCACCACGCTAGGAAGAGCGTGTATGGGTGGTCCCCTGGGGCGCCGAAAGCAAGATTTGGAATTTTTTTTAGTTTAGAAAGCATTTATACCTTAATGGCGAGCAACGACGGTGTCAAGGCGGCGATATCAATCATACAAATCCCCCCCCCCCTTCCTTTCTTTCTTTTTTTTTTTTTTTTGCTTTTCTCTCTGATTTTTGAACAATATTCAATTCCATACAAATGAAATGACACATAAGCCAAATAATAATTTAATTCTTAAATAGATCACAAATTTAATTGGCTCAATTTTAGATAGCAACTAATGTATAATACTTAATTTATATGTATAAATATAGGCCAACAAATAAAAATTTTCCAACACAAATCAGTTCATTTGTGCAGCATACTTACTAAATAAGGTCTTCTTATAATTTTTTTTTTCTCACAACAAAGTTGACAGGGTCGGATTTATCATGTTGAAAGATTCAAATTCAAAATCTTAGCAACAACTTTCAAAATTTTTATCAATCAGCCTAGTTTACACCCACATACTTGGTATTAAAAATTACTATCAGAATTTTGTGATATAGTTGCATATTGTTTGATTGTGACTAAATATTAATCGTTTGTTGCAATTTTTTTAAAATTATGATTAAAAGAATGAATTTAATTACACTTTTGACCATAGATTCACACTTTGTGAAGTAGTTATTTCAACAACTAAAGAGTTTAATCATAATTCTTTACAAAAATGTAGCCAAAAAAGGTGACTAGAATACAAAAATAAAAAAATGTGACAAATAATTGGTATTTAATCACACTATCTCAAAAAAAGGAGACTAGAATACAAAAATACTAATATTAAAATTTTAATAATGAACTAAGGTTCTTTATAGGCACTTCTGTGTATTCTATTGAAATCTTTTTTATTTAAAAAATATCACTCAAATACTATATTTACAATAATATCACCCAAAGTATCAACTTTCCAAAGTATCAACTTTCATCTTCAATCATTTATTAAATTATTAATATATAACACGCAAATGCATAAATTTATTAGTAATTTTAAACACTTGGCAGGAATTTTATAAACAATATCTCAAATGCTTTATTCAGGGAAAAAATTATTCTGTGCGGACACCGGACGGCATCCGGAGACCAATCAGACCGTGCCACGTGGGTGACATGGCGCGTTCTAGTTGGTCTCCGGACCGTCCGGTATCCGCACAAAATAATTTCTCTATTGAGGGGCTAAAATAGAAGAGAAATCTGCAGTGTTGCATATAGTAGCAGATAGACCCCAAGACAAAAGGTAGTGAGATCTTCTGCAGTTTACCCAGTCCAATAAAACAAGAGTCATGAAGATTCTCTTTGAACTTAAAACAGAACTTTGAATATTCAAACTATAAAACCTCAAACAACTAAAACAAATATTCTGAAATGATCATAAGTTTAATACGGCACAATGTAGTCCAAGCTACAACATGGGATACTACAAAAGATATATTTCTATATTTGTAATGAAGCCCCCATTGCAAGGTCTAATAGCATTTGTAATAACAAGTTTGAAATTTTGTTCACCTACCTCGTGGATTAACAAGCTGAGAGAAAACAGAACTAGTTGCAGCATCCTCGGCGTCGTTGTAACCGGCTGAGTTCATTCCCTCGGCCATGCTCACACTATTATCCAAAGGCTCCAAACCAGGCAGTAAAATACCAGGAATACTCTTCACACTATTCTCATCTGGATCAGCAAGTGCAGAGGTTTCTTGAAGCTGGAGTGCATATTCTAGATTCCACAGAACATCTCCCATGGATGGCCTGTCAATTCCTTGCTCTGCTAAGCATTTCTCAGCTGTATCACCATATTTCTTAAGTGAAGCAGGATTTATCTTTCCTACCAGATCTGGATCCATGATTTGCTCTAACATACCCTTCTTCTGCCAGTTCATTGCCCACTCTGCTATGTTTACTTGCTCTCTTGGTAGTACTGGGTTCAGCGCTGGCCTTGCACACAAAACTTCCAATAAAACAACTCCAAAAGAGTAGACATCAGACTTTTCTGTTAGTTGCTGCCTTCTGAAATACTCAGGATCGAGATAACCAAAGCTCCCTTTAACTGCAGTGCTTACGTGCGTTTGGTCTAAAGCTGGACCAGTCTTTGACAGGCCAAAATCCGCCACCTTCGCAACGAAGCTCTCATCTAACAGAATATTGGTTGTCTTCACATCTCGGTGGATTATGCTCTGAGCTGCTCCAGTGTGGAGATAATGCAAGCCCCTTGCTGAACCGATGCAAATCTCAAGTCTTTGCTTCCATGAAAGAGGTGGAAGATTTGAACCATAAAGATGGCTCCTCAGTGGACCATTTGCCATGAATTCATAAACCAGGATCATCTCTGAGCGTTCATCACAGTATCCAATCAATGAAACCAGGTGGCGATGCCGAAGCTTCGACAACATCTCAATCTCAGTGTGGAATTCAGCCAGACCTTGCTCAGACCTTGGGTTTCCTCTCTTCACAGCCACCCTATTGCCATCATCCAAAGTACCTTTGTAGACCTTGCCGAACCCGCCGACACCAAGAAGCAGGCTCTCATCAAATTTATTTGTAGCATCCATGAGCTCTTGAAATGTAAACACTCGACCAAGGTTAGTAGAGGCCAGAGAGGTGCAGCTCCCAGTACCACTTTTGTGGGAAATTGTTGAGATTTTACTGATTGTGAGGGAGTTCCCATATAGAGGAAGAGGCAACCATGACTGAGTATGAGAACTGGCCTTCGACCTGCGAGTGACAAAGAAGCAGCAGCAGAAAGCTATCAATCCCAAAGCAAGAAGGGCACTTATTACAGTCCCAATTCTGATGGCCAGTGTATTCTTTCTCGAGGAAGAAGCTTGATGGAGATCTACCACAGAATTCAGCCCATCAAAGCTCTTCATGTCATTGCTGATCTTCATGATCTCAAGTCCATTCAGAATAGCATTGCTAAAGTCAGCCATACTATCAGGACCTACACTTACATACATCTTGCTAGTATTATTTGAAGAATTTGAAATGAAATCCTTGTAGTAAGGCACTGACAAGTATCCATTAAGGGAAGAGAGGTCCAAGCTTGGGATAGCTATATCAGAATTAATGTAGACATTGAAGACCAATGTGTTCATAGCCTTACTGACAATGTCACAGAAGTGGAGACGAACAAAATACAGAAAGCTCGGATCAACAGAGAAAACCCATGTGATGTTGAAGTTCAAATCAGTGACATTGGGATCTCCCATTGCATCAGCAGAAGCGTAGACCCATTTTGGAGCAGTCTCTAGTATCACCCCATCAGGATATTTTATTGTAAGAGGATCCACAGAAACATTCACAGCTGAACCATTTACATGAAGATACTTTCCATCCTTTTCCCAAATCCTTCCCAAAGTATCATTCTGAGAAGTAAGCAAAGGGCCTCCAATGTTCAACCGATACATGGTTTCAAGCCCGCGCTCAGAGAGGCCACTGTAAGGAGCATTTGGGATTGCTAGAGCTTGATCATGAATCAGTTCATCAGGTACTGAAACGACCTCAATCCCATTCACAAATGAAATTGATCCATTGGATGGAATGAAGGTAACGAGCAATGAATGGGAGGTGACATTGACAGAATACTCCTTGAAGAGGTAAGAAAGATTGGAATTCTTGAAGGTGAAGTTGTTCATTAAGACAAAATCTTCAGTGACAACAGTGAGCAGCACGGAGCTCAGATCATGGCTGGAGCCAGGAAGGGGGGAAAAGTAGAGACGAATCCAGTGGCGGCCGGATTGTTGGAGGTTGAATTTGTAGGAGGCTGGCTCTGAAAAGATCCTGAGGGAGTTGTAGATCGGGGAAGGTAGAGAGTTATGGGGGGAAGAAAATGCAGTATCTTCTGAGGTTTTCAGGGAAAATGAGGATTGCTCTGAATCAGGAAGGAAAGTCCGACCTTCAACAGACACATTTTGAGAAGAACCACAAGCTAAGAGATAGTTATCTGGTGGAATGAATTCAGCAAAGGAAAAGCAATAAGTGAAGGCAGTGAAGGTAATCATTGAGAAGCTCCATTTCCATCTCCAAAATTCCATCTTTAGATTAACAGTTTTGCCTAGAATTCCAATTTCCTAAACCTAGTGGCAAACTGCTCCTAATTAGAATCCAATGCTAGATATTTCAGTCCATGCCGTCCCCAAAACGTATCTCCCAAATTTGGGCATTTCAAACCCTAAAAACCCGTAAAAAATGGCTACTATAGTACTATGTGCGATACGAAGGGAAAAAAATTAAAAGAAAATCTCCCGCTTAGACCAAACTCCCAAGTTCAAAATCATAAATTCAATGATACCAATAATAAAGATAACAAATTTCTTCCACACCCAAGCAAACGAGGAAAGATCCGAGGCGGATCTCAGCTCGTAAAACCGAAATGTGCAAAGAAGAAGAACAGCAAAGCCAATATCTAAGCTTCTTCAGCAAGTTTCCTGCTTCCAGAGAGAAACCCGCTGGAATGAGTCCACCGGATCAATCTACTGGGTGTTTTCTTCTTCTTCTTCTTCTTTCAAAAAAATAGCGCTTTCCAGCCTGTTAAGCTCAGAATGACGATCTGCAGAGAAGCAAACAGTAGGACCACATCAAATTCTGGCAGAAAATCATATTATAAGTATTAAAAGGGAAGAAGAAGATAATTATCACAAACTTTACGAAGCCATGATTGAAGGAGAAGTTGGATCTTTTAGCTGGAGATCATGTGCTCCGTTGTGCTTGCGGCGAAGCTGGCAACAGCTGTGGAAAGATGCGGTGGCTTAAGTGGGATTAGTAGCCATTAAGCTCTCTTTTTCAATTAGTCATTCAGATAAACGGCATTGACGGAGTAACGGTCGTCTTGTATGAGAATAACGGACAAACTGTTCAGAGTTCTTCACACACTAAGATCTGAAATAAATAATTTTATAGATACATCAATTAATTCCTTAACACTATTATTATATTTTTATATCCATCTATGCATATTAATCAAATTTTACGTTTATAAAAAATAAAAACATTATTTCAAAGAGATTTACCTACGAACAACTAAAATTTTTCATATTTTAAAAATTATCACTCATCAAAATTCAACTTTCTCTCTGCTAATTTCTTAATCATCCACATTTTTTTTTTGCTGAATATTCAAATTCATAGTCATTTTCTTTCTCATGATTAATATATACGAGCTGATCAAATTTTTAAATATTAATAAAAGTTAAGCTTTTGTAAAAAGCCATCCCATCCTGGATAAGGCGTCGGCGTCGCCCCCACGGGGTTCCTGCGGGCCCAACAACATGCAACGATGCTGCGAATGGGCCCACAATCCTGTGGCTTGCAAGCCGTCAAAACCATTCACTTTTGTTTTCCGACCGTTGATCTGTTTTGGCATCCGGGGAATATTCCGTTTGTGTCTGCATTACTATTTCTTGGGTCAGAGATGATCAACTGCCGACCACTTGCTCAAACTCTCATCAATTATTTTTAGGGAAATTTACATACATACCACTTTATAACATCCTATTTACATATCTAACACCTAAAACTTTAATATTACATCCATACCACCCTATATTATTTTAATATCAAATATACCACTTATATTTCTTTCCTACCACTCATATATTTCATTTCTACCACTCATATTTTGTATGAAAATGAACTATGAGTGATATTTATGTAATATTAAAATTTTAGGTGTTAAATATGTAAATAGAATAGTATTAAGTGGTATGTATGTAAAACTCCCTTATTTTTAACAAATCTATTAACACAGAAGGAAGAGGTCGGTCATGTGGAACCCTAAAAGAAAAAAAAAAAAGCGGGCCTGCCTTCTACTCTTATTCCGTATAGAAATCAAACACAGAATTCGTCCGGAGGCCAAACAGAATGCATCATGTCAGCAGTATCGAGCAGTACCAAACCGCGGTACCGATCGCATGGGTGACATGGCATATTTTTGTTAATCTCTGATTGATGTTGGCGTCTGCACAGAATAATTAATCCTACTATCTTACTAGTTGGGTTAATATTCATTAACTAATCTTACTTAAAGTAATTCATTAATTTCAATAATGTCATAGAAAAATTAATTGACTCATTAGAATAGTTGATATTCTAATATTTTTAATGTTGGTGTAAAATGAATTCAAGAGTAAGATCATAACATTTAATATTTTTTTTGTGTATTATTTCTTTTAATATAAATTATTTAATTTGTTCAAAGGAAATCTATATGTTATTACAGATGATGCTTGCACTTTTGATTTTAAGGAAATATTTTTTTGAAAGATTTGCATATACAATAAGGTTTGAATTGTTATCTCATTATCATTTTTCTTTTCTAATTGTTTAGGCAACATTACTTTAGATTTAATTATTTTCTTATTTAAAACTTATGATTATTTACTATATTTTTGATATTATTAATTTTTTTATGAATTCAATACACCTAAACAAACAAAAAGTTATAATTTATAACAATTTTTCATATCATAAGACTTCGAATAAATAACAAGGAAATTTTCCTGTAAGTTTAAAATAAAATTGTATTTCAAATAGGGGTGTCAATTTTGGGTCACGGGTCGAGTTCGAGTTGAACCTGAACTGACCCGAGTTCAAACGGGTTGACCCTAAACCGGCCCGAGTAGGAAAACGGGTTGGAAATCCGAACCCGGACCCGACCCAGCGGGTTGTCAGGTTGACCCGACCCGACACGGACTCGGACGCACGCGAGCAGCCTAGGGCGCGCAGTAAAGTGCTGGCAGGCGCGGGCAGGCCAACAGCTTCACGGCATGGGGCAGGGTAGCAGCGCGGGCAGGGTCGGGCGGGGTCCTCGGGCAGCCGGGCAGGGGCGGGTAGGTCCACGGGCAGCTGGGTAGAAGTTTTAAACGGGTTCGCGGGTTGACCCGACAACCCGTCGGGTCAACCCGACCCGTTTTTCAATCGGGTCAAATCTAAAAACCCGAACCCGACCCGTTTTGAAATCAAGTCGGATTCAACCCGGATTTTTCGGGTCGGATTTTCGTGTCGGGTTTTCGTGTCGTGTCAAATATTGAAACACATTAGCATTGCCAAACATATTTCTTTTCTACTTAATTTACTATTTTAGTATAGATATTATTCAAATATAGCAAAATAAGCTTGTCTATTGTTAGATCATTTCAAACGTTGGCTATCTAACTTGTTAAATTCTATTTTTTTCTCTTTATGTACTAATGTTTTTAACAATGAGATTTTACGTAGAGGTATGTGTTTAGGAAAGATGATGAAGTTATAATTAATGATTAATTAGTGAGAGTGAAGGTGATTAACTTTTGTGTTAGCCTTTTATTTCATTTGAGACAGTTTTCTAAAGCAGATTTTTAATATACAAATTTTTAATTCAAAAAAAATTTTGTACTAAAAATATATTTTAAAAAACAGTAAAAAAATCATTCCCAACAAAACCTTAAACTTTATAAACTCCCCCGTTTTCCAAGAATGGCGATATGATGATGAATAAGCTCCCTTTCCTTTATCTAATTCTTTTGCCTTCTCGAAAGACTAATCTTAAGATGTAAGATCCATAAAATTAGGGGTGTCAATTTTTAACACGACGAAACATGACTCAAACCCAACCCGAAAAAATTCAGGTTAGGGTCAACCCGGACCCGAAACGGGCCGGGTTCGGATTCAACAAATCAATCTGTTTTAAAAATTGGGTCGGATTCGGATTGACCCAACAACCCGAAAATAACTCGAAATTGACACGAAAACTCCTATTTGAATCGAAAACCCGAGATTGACCTATTTTTTACTTGATTTTGACCCGAAAATCGATGATTGACCCAATTTTGACCTGAAATCTAGCAATTTTAGGTCAACTTCGGGCCATTCGTGTCGGTTCGGTTTGACCCGGACCCAAATCGGGTCAGGTTCGGGTTTGGAAACCTGACCCATTTTTAAAAATGGGTCAGGTTCGGGTTGACCCGAACAGTGCCGGGTCAGTTCCGAGTTTGACCCGAACTCAACCCGTTGACCCGAATTGACACCCCTAAATAGAATTAGGGGCAGCACCTAAACATACACAAAAAAACATACGCGAGACTCAAACAAAAGACCTCTCAGTTCAGAGTCAAACTCCCAACCAACAAATCAACATCCGAAGCCTACTTAAACAGTACATTTCAGACTTCAGATTGGGCACCATGACCTTCAACTGTTTCAATTTTGACCAAAAAAAAAAATGTTTAAAATGCATCATCCTGCTCAGCCTTAAATAATTTTATTTTCAACCAGTAAAATGGCATTGAACCAAAAGAAATTAAAACAAACAAACGATATTTCTCTGAAAAAAAAAAAAAACGAAACAGCAATGACAGGAAAGTAGGCTTTGCAAAGAAATTTCAATAAAAATAATACACAACAGTGACTCAAGCTCAATTTTGTTAGCAAAAAAAGAAGAAATCGGCATTAAGCCTCTAATGCGACTACAAAACATAGTTACCACCACTACTAAATAACGGGAAGGGATACATTAATAGATAGAAACAGGAAACTCTAAGGAGGTTGAATTTTCAAACTATGGGCAAATTATTATATGCGCAGTCCGGATCGTCCGGAGGCGAATCCGGACACACCATGTCACCCGGATGCACCGGAGTCGGGGTAACATGGCGCGTCCGGATTCGCCTCCGGACGAATCTGGATGCCGCACATAATAATTTGTTCAAAAGATGAATACAAAAAGCCATACCAGAGATGTCATTCTATCTGTTAGGCTGCCGACCGCCTCGGTCGAAAACACGGCCGCGGCCTCTCTGATAAGGCCTTCTGCCACGAGACCAAGAGTTTCCTCCATTAAATTGCAGAGAAGGGGGACTCGCAGAATTAAACTGCATGGATGGAGCAAAAGGCAAAGGAGCTTGACTCTGGATTTGCTCATTACCCAGGCCGGGAACCCCTGGCCCATTGATATATCCATTACTAAATGGTAATGGTGCAAAATTATTCTGCCCCAGAGGCTGTAGGGATGGTGCAGCAGCACCAGCCCATTGCAAGTTGCTTCCTTGATGAGGAACGAATTGCTGAACCAGCTGTTGAAAGGTCATCATGTTGACAAGATTATTGAAAATAACATTTTGATTCTGCAACTGGATTGAAAGATCTCCTTGAAATCCTGTATTCTGTAGCTGAGGTGAAAATCCAGGCAGCCATTGAGGATCTTGATGCTGACTTAATAACTGCTGAGATGGATTAGCGAGAAAATTGTTTGCTTGTATAGCCTGTGGAAATTGTGGCATTGCGGAGGGTGGTATCGAATCTGCATTTGTAGCAACCGGCGTCCATGCTCGAGGGCATAATGGTGCAGGCGGCGGTGGTGCCGGACCTGTAGGATGTGGTTGATCCTTTGATAGTGGTGCATAAGTTGTTTGTTTTTGTATGTCCTTATGTTGAGTCCTGGGCCTCACGAAGGCATTCCTCTTCCTTTCGAACCTAGCTTCTTGCTTCAGACCTTTAGAATGGTTGATCACTCTCTTTCCTTCCCGCTGGGATTTCTTGTACTCCTGCTCTTTTTCATCATCGGAGAACTCTACCTCATTATCAACTTCCTCATCATTATCACCAGAGGCATCATAACCTTTTTTGTAGAGGTCCTTGTCATTGAGGATATGACTGGCGAATTCCCCCACAAAAGAGATAGCCATGGGCACTCTGATTCCTGCAGGAACATCCTCTTCAGTATTGTACCTAACTACGTAGTAGGGATTCTTGACAGGTCCAAATATTTCATCAACCAGGCCTAACGGGAGCCGGGTTTCTGTGACCCAGAGAATAGATCCCTCATTAAGAGGGTTGTGCACAACAGAACCCTCGACAATGACTCTATTGCTAATTATCTGAAGATTTCAATAATCAATTGCTTACGTTAGAGAGCAAAACTGTAAATAAATACTATAAATAGATAAGGCTAAAAGGCCAAAGCTTTAGGATAACTTGCAATTTAAAAAAAAAAAAACTACATCATAAAATACATACAAGATGGTGAGACCTGCAATGCTTTATAACTTTAGAAATAAAGTTCCTATAGTAAATAAATACTTACTGATGAAATAATTCCCACAGGCAACATCTGGTGATGTGGTTGGATTGACACTTCTACTATAGGAACTGGAGGAAGATCCTGCATCATATGCATCTATATAAGCACTCAGCATGCCAATATCAATAAAATATTTACATTCATATTCATCTGGAATCCTAGAATCAAGTTCTTCAGCTAACATGGCACTGCTACTGAAAAGAAATGAACAAAAAAAATCCTGTATTGTAATAGTTCAAAGCAGTACCATGCACAAGCATCCGAGTACACGATTGAATACCAAGCTAAAGCGTTATATCATAAAACTAAAATCACTACTTTTTAGGCAATGTTTGAAAACAATGAAAAGAATTTACAAATAAAGCTTGGTTCTACATCTTTAAGATTTCGTTTGGGACGGCTTTTTTACTGCTTCTTAAAGCGGTTTTCTAGTAAAAAATTAAAAATTTTGTACTTAAAAGCCGCTTTGAAATGCAGTAAAAAAGCCGTCCCAAACGAAGTCTAAATTAATAAGATGACATGATTAAAAAAAATAAAAATATGCATACAACTGGTCTCAAGGTTTCTGATTAAATATGAATGCAAGTACAAATTGAGTATTTCTATTCCATGGTGTCAAGTGAAACTAGCAAGCAAAACATCCAATGATCGAATATAAATCATATGCAAGTGATATGCATATTAGATGAAAAATGATATCAAAACTTAAGTCAAAACGAATCAAACCCCAATTAACGGAAACAAGGAATTCACATATATCAAGATAACCGTCATATTCATGCCATGGAGGGCTCTCAAAACTTCAAAAGTACTAGGAAAATTTAAAATATCAAACACTTTGCCCTCAGTTATTTGATCTCCTTAGCGAGACGCATCATTTATAAACAGGTTCATTAAGGGTATGAATATTTCCTGTGAATGAATTTTCTATCAATTTAGACAAACAGAAACATGGAAAGAAGACAAATATTTACCTCTACCTCATGCTTTGACCTGATGGGTCCTTTTGGACCTTCCGTTTCCTCATCACTAAGGAAATCCATCTTATCCCCATCAAATTCCCTCACCTCACCCTCTTCAGATTCTTCACCTTCCTCTTTCCTTTTCATCCTACCATCATCTTCATCTTTACTGCTTGAAAGTGACTGGGCAACACTCATGGATTCATCGCTTGAAGAGTCCCCACTGCCAGACTCCGCTTCTACAGAAGTGCTCCCTTCCTCATCACTCTCTCCCCCAAAAATTCCTTCTTTGTTCGGTATATCATTTTTGAAATCTTCCAACCCAGGCTTCATGCACTTCATGTCTCCATCACTTCCACCTCTATTCTCCTCGAATCCCACTTCCACTTGCCCTATATCTGAAATTTCAACCAGGCTGATCTTCTCCATCTTTACATCAATTGAAGATTCCAATATCTGATCTTTTTGCTCTATTTTAACTGCACTATAGTGAAGCTCATGTGGGTCAAGACTGGTGTTGCTCAAGTCACTAGAATTCTGCAATTGCACATGGTCTGGGTGGACAAGCCACTCCTTCAAGGGATCGAAGTCATCATAAGAGAGGTGATTTTCTTCCTCGACATAAACTGGGCTCCAACACCTGTACATCGCTGCCATGAAAGATTAATGCAAAATAAAAATTTGACATTCTCCCGTAAATTTGGCACACAAAAAAACACAAAAGGGTGGTTAATTTATTAAAAAAGTCAAGCTCCATATAAAAAAATATCAGTAAATATATTATTTGTGTAAGATCAATACCAGCTGCACTTTAAAATTTGCATCTTGAAAGCAAACATAAACATATCATTTAGTGAAATGAGTTCTAAAGGCTCAAACTTACACAAAAGATCCCATAATTTTACAAACCTAATTCAAGATCAACTTTAAACCTTATTCAAGAATCAACCTTAAAAAAATGAAACATAACCAATAAAAGGTATGGTTAACTATTGAAACAAAAAGCATATGTTTCTTCCAACAGCTTATGCTTAACTGAAATAATAGCAGAACCTTAATTAAAAAAACGAACATTTTTTTAATTATTCATAATTAAAAAAGCAACCCTGATATACAGGAACACCAAGCTTATAACAACAAATTCAATCTTCAGTGCAATGGGTCAATCCACGATACTTCAGTACCTTACTACCATCAAGACCTTAGTTGACAACATAGCAGCTGTCGGAGCCACCATTGATACAGAAGACAATCTTCTGTACACCCTCAATGGTCTGCCATCTTAGTATCAGGCGTTCAAGACCTCAATCCACACAATGTTATCTCCCATCAGCCTTGAAGATCTGTATTCCATCCTTCTCAACGAGGAAATCAATCTCCCCGCCAAGGAAGCAGCTACTCCACAGCTCCACACCGCTCTCTATTCCTCCTGTGGTTGTGGACGAAGCAGAGGACGCTTCCTCTACAATGTCGTCTGAGGTCACAGCTCTACCTCCTCTCTAAGGCCACCACCGTCTTCCACTAACCCCGGCATTACCTATCAAATCTGTGGCAAATGTGGAGATCTAGCTAATCACTGCTGGCACCGCCTCAACCTCCAATATCCTACTCCCTCCTCACCACCCACAATGCTCGTTGCCTCTACGCAGAGGTCCAATCTTGATTGGATATTGGACTCCAGCGCCTTGTCTCACCTTGCAAATACCATCAACAACATCTTTCACCCGTCAGACTATTAAGGCACGGACAAAGTCACTGTTGGAGATGGCCGTCACCTTCCCATTGCTCACACTGGTCCCGATCTTCTACCTACCCCCACTCGTAAGCTACTTCTTCACAATTTACTTCATCTACCTCAACTCTCCTATAATCTTCTCTCTGTTTGCAACTTAGCAAAAGAAAATAATCTATATATTCTCTTCGATGTATATGGCTTTCATATCAATGAGCGGACGACAAATTCAGTAATCCTCTCAGGCCCCTGCCATGATGGGATCTACTCCATCTCCCCTAACTCAACTCGTCCTCAACATGTCATTGCGCTCTCCGCCACCATTCCCGATTCTTTTCACTGGCACCATCGCCTGGGACACCCTCATTAGCAAGTTATGGTTACTATTTCCAAGTCAAATCGATCTCAAGTTATTCCTATTTCCTTCTCTATCTGATCCTCATGTACCTCTAAAGGTCATAAACTTCCTTTCTCAAGGTCTCTTAATCACGCTTCCAAACCTTTAGAACTTATACAGACAGATGTATGGGGTCTAGCCCCCTTCCCATCAATGCAAGGTTTTAAATACTATGTTTCATTTATAGATGATTCATCTCGCTTTACAAGGGTCTACCCACTAATGCACAAGTCTAATGTGCTCTCTACATTTGTTAAATTCAATGTCGCCCTAGAAAATCAACTCTATAAAAAAAAAAATGTCTACGCAGTGATGGAGGCACTGAATATCTTAATAACAATCTACAAAAATACCTCCAAACTCATGACATTTTGCATCAGATTAGTTGTCCGTATACCCCGGAACAAAATGGCTTGCCGAACGCAAACATCAACATATTCTCGAGACCACAAAAACTCTCCTACATACCGCTCATCTTCCCTACCATCTGTGGCTCGATACTCTACTTACAACAGTTTATCTCATCAACCTTATGCCATCACCTACCACCTCCAACAAATCCCCACATCAGCTTCTATATCACAAAGCCCCACAGTATGACCACCTCAAAATATATGGATGTGCTTACTATCCTCTTCTACCACCTCCTACCATACACAAACTTTCTCCCAAATCCCCATTATGTGTCTTCATTGGCCATGCCCAATCCTAAAAAGGCTACAAGTACCTCAACCCCGACACGTCACATTTGACGACTTTACCTTTCCCTATTCCAACAACCATTCAAACACCTCTACAACAGCCACCACCACCCCACCAAACCCATATCTCCTAATCTCGACATCTCTCACCGCATCCCTCTCGGACTCCTCAACAGCTCCATCATCTTTTCCATAACCATCTACCCCCTCTGCACAGTTACCCAATCTGCACACATCAAACCTCATCCCATCACCAGCTCCAGAAATACCTCTCAAACCCATTCACAATCCAATCACCCAATGATCACTCCGCTTCAAACCGGCTCCCTTAAACCATGTCAAATCCTCGACCTTCACTCCATCACTTCTGACCCCACCAACTATGCTGAAGCTTCCAAACATCCACATTGGACAAACCTCAAGTCAAGCCTATCTTCTCATTTATGTTGACAACATCCTCCTTACCGGTAACAATCCCCCTCTTCTCCTCCACATCATCTCCTCCCTAATCCATCCATTCTCAATAAAAAATCTTGGAAGTCCCACAAACTTCCTAGGCATTCAAATCCTATCACACCACCAACAACTTCATCTCTCCCAATCCTTCTATGCACATACCATCCTGCAATAAGTCGGTTGGAAAACTGCAATCTGCTAGCTAATCCTTTTACTACCAAACCACCTCTCAATCCTCCTGTCGACATCTTGCTCTCCAACCCCAACCTATCGTCATATCACAGGCTCTCTCCAATACCTACCATCAATACATTATGTCAACACATGCATGCTCCCTCTCCTCACCACTATCATCTCTTGACACGTCTCCTCCGCTGCATCAAAGGCACCTTACACTTTGGTCTTCTTATATCACATTCCACTCTCCACCTTTCGGCTTTCTCCGATGTTGACTGGGCCACCAACCTAAACACCAGGCGCTCCACGTCAGAATATTGTTGCTTCCTCGACAACACCATCATTTCCTGGAAAGAAAAGAAACAACAAACCGTAGCTCGTTCCTACACTGAAGCAGAATATCACTCTTTGGCGGTAGCTACAGCCGATATTATTTGGATATGTCGTCTTCTCTCAGATTTCAACCTTCCACAATGTCAACCAATTGACATACACTGTGATAACACCTCCTCAATTGTCTTGGCAAACAATCTGGTGTTCCATGTTCGGACTAAACATATCGACGTGGACTTTCACTTCATCCGTGATCATATTCAGTCCAAGGAAGTTCGAGTTGTACCCATCAACACTATTGATCAAGTTGAAGACATTTAACCAAATTGCTACCCACACAAAGATATCTTCTACTTAGGACCAAACTAACTGTTCAACCTTTACTGTTAGTTTGCAAGGATGTGAAAGCATCATCTTCCATTACCACCGTGCGAAAACACATGGAGTAGCTACCGTAGTATCACAACCATAAACCCATAATAACCTCAAGCAATCCTAGACTTACACCTATAAAGCTCACCACACACATTCCTGTATAAATGCACACATCTACTAGGTATGTCAATATTTGACACGAACCGAAAACCCGACATGAACCCGACTCGAAAATTCCGGGTTAGGATCAACCCGGACCCGAAACGAGTCGTGTTCTGGTTCAACAAATCGACCAGTTTCAAAAACCGGGTCGGGATCGAGTTGACCTAGAAACTCGAAATTGACCCTTTTTTGAACCAGAAACCCGAGATTGACCATTTTTACCCGATTTTGACCCATTTTTTGACCCGAAAACTAGCAATTTTTGGTCGGCCTCGGGGCATTCAGGTCATGTCGGGTTGACCCGAACTCGAAGCGGGTTGAGTTCAGGTCCGAAAAAATGACCCGTTTGCAAAAACAGATCGGCTTCAGGTTGACCCGAATAGTTCTGAGTTAGTTTCGGGTTCGATCCGAATTCGACCTGTGACTCGAAATTGACATCCCTAACATCTACAGTAAAACTATATTTTAGGAAAAACAGTAAAGCAGTAGAAATGAATTTCTATCCTTAGCTTTCTTCTCTGCTTACTTTATTTGCACTACTCTTTTGTGTTATTTGCTTTAACTTTACAAAAATTACAGTGACTTCATTAATTAGTTATAATAATAAAGCAAAATCCAAAAATATAAATAGCTTCAACCTAACACTCACTTCTCTTGTCTAGATTTTTTTTAGCATAAATAATTTACAAACATTTTAATAACATTGCTGAAAGTTTATCAAATAGTTTCATATTAGATAATGATCAAAGAAAAGTAATTAATAAAAAATGGAGTGCCTCAACACATGTCATCTGATTAATCATATGCAAAACATCATCATTTGAACTTTGTCTATTAGATTATAGAAAAAAAAAATCTGCCATCATATTAGTGTCACTCTAACATTCCTGTATGTCATCTAATCAATCATAATTATTATATCAATTAAAATTTGCAAAGTAAAACCTTTAATTCCATCAAAATACATCATGACTAGGAAAATTTTGACGCATCTAAAATTATCATAATTAAAAACCTATTAACTATGTTAAACAAAATTTTATTGATCACACAAACTAAATGACATCCCGAACATACTAATAGTTCGTTTGCATATAAAATTTTCACTAAAACGATTTTCATTTCAAATAAGATTAGATAGAGGTCCTACCTTATCAATTTATGCCAATTATCCTAAATTTCAGTCCATGTAGAACCAAATTAGTCGAAATTTTTAATAAACTCTATAAAGCATGACAATTACATAATCTGAGATTGTTCATTGTAATAACTATCATTAATTACATATAGTTAACAAAAATAGTACTCTGGGGTTTAGGGTTTACCATAAGCTTGAAGAAATAAATAAAGCGAAGAAAGAATTTGATGGTGAATCCGTTTCACTGACAATCTTAACCTAAGACAACTTTCCCTGCGATGGAAACAACAAAAAAAAATTTGAAAAAAAAAGCTTACATGGAAGACGGTAAGGAAAGAAGAAGCTTACAGGAAAGGAGAAGGTGCAGTGTGCAAGAAGCCAAGAACACCGTTTTTTCCTTCAAGGCTCGAGCTTTGACCTTCAGGGGCTGTTTGGCAACAGGATTTATGCAGGATTTATGCTAAATCCTGCCAAACGGGATTTGAGCGCCCGCCCCGTAAATCTCACAGCCGAATAAATCCTCCGTTTCCCTCTTTTTTCCGTAAATCCCGGATTTACTGAATCCTGTAGTTCGGCCGATTTACGTGATTTGGCAGAAGAAGCGCGCGAAAGGCAGAAAGTTATCCTCACAGCGAGCGAGCTCCCGTCGTTGCTTTCGACCAAAATGTCGTAACTTCCAATCCGACAGGAAAGGACCTTCGTCCAAGGAGCGAATTCGAACAGCAACGAAGGAGCCGAAGAAGCGACTCGTGTAATCTCTACACCTCCTGCGAAGCAACGAAGCAGAAGAGCAACGACCAAAGAGAAAACCCTAGACGCCTCTAACTTATTATTTATTAACTTAATTAATATATTTTAAAATATTAATAATTAAGAGAATTAATTAAATAATTAATAGTATAGTTAGTGCATAAATTAATTATCTAATTTATCTTAGTCAGTAATATAATTAATAATTAAAAATTAATACAATTAGCTTAATTAATACAATTTGAAATAGAAATTATTAAATATATAATTAATACTTAATAGTGTAAATAATAATTAAATAATTAATGAGAAGTAGAATTCTTAAGTAATTAATGAGATAATTAATAATATAATTTATAATTAATCCTAACTAAATAATAATTAATTAAATTATCAGTAGGATTAATAATTAAATAATTTTTTATTTCAAAATAATTTCAAATAGAGTAATTACTATATGATATTATAAATAATACTTAAATAATTAATTAGTATTAGAATATTTAAATGATTAATAAGATAATTAACAATATAATGAATAATTTACTAATTAAATAATACTTAAAATTAATTAAATCATTAGTAGGAGTATTAAATTCAAAAAATAACAAATTAATTATATAATTATTAATATAATTAGATATTAAATATTTATTAAATTAACACAAACAAGTAATTTAATAAATAATACTATAATTCATAATTAAATTATTTTAATAATTAAGCTAGTTTCTAATTAAATTATTTTTTATTAAAATTTCTTAACTATAATTAAAATTAAAATTAATAAGTAAATTGCACTTAACATCAGGGGCGGAACTATGAAGAGCTTAGGGGGGGCAATTGCCCCCCCTCAAAAAAAAAAAATTTTTTTTATAGGAGTAAAATTTTTTTAAAAAAAATTATAAGAGAGTAAAAAATTTTTTTGCCCCTCAAATTTTTTTTTGCCCCCCCTAAAAAATTCTTTTGTCCTCTTTTGTCCTAACTTGCCCTAAAATATCTATATATTTCTTTACATTTAGTTCTAATATTCTCTTTCATGCTTTTAATAACAGTTTAATTACACATTTTTTTAAAAAACTTTTCGTAATATATAGATATATAATATTTTTTTTTAATATTTAATTATTTTTATGTTGTATTTTTGCCCCCCCTCAAAGTTAAAGCCGGTTCCGCCCCTGCTTAACATATAATTAAAATCATAATATATTAAATTATTTTTTAATTGAACCAACAGCCTCAAATCTTATATTATGTTGCCAAACAGTTTTATAGGATTCATACTATCTAAGGAAATTCTTAAGGTCAAAAGCAAACACCTTACCGGTTCAACATGCATTATACAATAACTCATATAGAATAACAAAAGAAAAATGATGTTGTTTGAACTTGAATATACTAACATTGTAAATGTAACTATAACCCATAACTCTCAAGGTAAAATGGAGCTTCAAAAGCTCACAAATTTTTATATATGGATGAAAATTCTCAATAGATGTATCTCAATAAGCTCTTAAGCTATGCTTTGGAACATCTTATAGAGCTTGAAGTTGGTATGTATCAAGATACTAACATTTCTTCTTTATTCAAACTAAATGATTTAAGGTATTGAACATGTATGTCATCCTTGGAGAGAAGGGAAACACATATTGTGAGGAGCTTGTTGCAGGATTCCACATGATGCTAATCATGAAAAATATTATAAAAAAAGGTTCATATAACACTACAGGAAATTTTTATCGGCGTGTTTACAAAACAGCCAGAAAACTACTGATAACCGCCAGTAATGAGTGATTTTCCTGTAGTGGAAGCTGCTGAGGTCTCCTTCTAACTATCATGCATAGATGTAGTTCCTGGTGAACACCCATTCATTATCTATACAAATGAAGGTATCAATGCTGATGAGATCATTAATGCTCTAAAAAAGATTGCTAAGGCTGCTTCCAATTTCTGATTTGTTGATATGTGGGAGAATAAGCACATTGTTTTCTCATCAGTTTTGTTTGGATTAAAATAGAGGAAATGAAGTTTTGATAACTTGTGAGCTAGTTGAATCTGCGACTATTATTTCAAATTCTTTGATCCTTCTTTTTATTTCCTTACAGTCAAAATTCTTATTTCAAAACCCTGCTTTCTTGGTTTTAAGTTCTACTAAGAAATCAGGACAAACTATTCTTTTGTTTCTCTACAGTTTGAGATCTAGCAATTGTTGATGTTGATATGTAATAAGCAGTAGATGAATCTTGAGCTTATATTTTTGTTATTAAATATTCGCGAGTTGCTCCAATATTTTCTACTATCATGAAGCAAAAAATTAACTATGAATATAACCATTATGTTGAGTTGGTTTTTTTTTTTTTTTTGCTTGCCCTATGATTTTTTATAGCAAAACATAAAAAAGAGAAAATTTATGCGCAAGAATATTTGAAAAGCTAAGGTAAGCGACGATAGGTTAAACAAAATCACCATGCTTTATCTTGATGCGTTACCAAAAGAATTAATCTAATCAAGTATGCATTTTGATGTGGTTTATAAATCTCAAAGCAACGAACTTTTATTTGGTTTGGTCACCTGACGTAGCTCTACGTTCGGATGCCAGTAAAATAGCGCCACGTGTTCTCATTATTTACCGCGCGGCCCGAAAACCCCGACCCAGAACGGAGACGGGATTGCTATGTTTGCTCTAGGTATTGCCCAGTACTTGCTCGGTATTGGTCGATTTTGCTCGGCAATATCGAGAAATATCATTCTGTGAAGACCAATACCGAGCAATACCGAGTTTTTCTCGGTATTTTTCGGTATTGGTCTTCACAGAGCGATATTTTTCATTATTGCCAAGCAATACCTAGCAATACCGAGCAATACTGAGCAATACCTAGAGCAATACGCGAACATAGCAATCCCGGGTCAAGTCGTCGGGCCGCGCGGTATTGAGTAAGACCACGTGGCGACATATTATTGGCGTCTGAACGTAGAGCTACGTCAGGTCACCTGACCTAATAATTGTTCCAAAGCAACAGCGTATTTGAGTCATAAATTTTAGAAATCAATTTTGAGATCATATGAATCCTATTTTCAACAAATTTACAATTAAAGCAATGTGATTAGTGAGATGAACCTAAGGGGACCAAGAATGACTTGATTTGAGCATAAATGCACTCAAATCAATCACTGAAAAGCATAATTAGAAACTTCTTAAAGCTATTTGAAAGGTCAAATGATCTCCAAATTTTAATTACTTACAATCATAATGAGCCTACCAATGAGATGAATCCTACAATTCTAAGATCACTCTATTTGAAGTTCATTAAGGCATTTAGATGCTCAAAAATAAGATCAATTCAAAGCATTTAATGGAGTGGCTTGATTAACCACCGAAGTATGATGCTTATCTTGAACAAATCCAACTAGATGAACATACCAAAAAATGCAAGTATTAAATGAGCACTATTATAATTTTTCATAAAAAAAATAAATGAGTTGATCTAAAGCATAAGAACAAAAGCCATTTTCATTTATATTTCATTATAAATTTTCCATAAAAGGATAGTACAATATTTGACCAACATATTCATGAAAAATAAACTTTATTAATTTACATTAGCATATAAAATTTTCATAATACATATTTTCTTCATGCATTATATTTCTTCAAGAATCTCAAATTGATTAGAGACATTGGAAAAGTTTCATCAAAAGATAGTTACTTAGGCTACCATTATAGTTATATAGACGGGAGTTACAAGAATAAGCTGTTGCAAGAGATAGTGCTTGATACTATCAAATTCTTCTTGCAAGCTTTTATTCTATAAAAAATTGTCACCTAAGCTACAAATGATTGGCCTTTCCCAAATAAATTTCATATAAATTTTCTTAAAAAAAATAATTTTCCTTGAAGAATTCTTAATTGTGTAAGACAACTTTAATTTTCGAGGGCTCGATTTCTATGCACCTATGGCAAATGATAGAACCAAATAATTTTCCTAATAATACTAAAAAATATTTTAATAGCTTCATACCAAGGTAGAATTTTTTTATAAGTAGCTATCATTTATTTTTTATTACTAAATCATCAATATAGCATTCGACTTGATTATAAATTATATAAAAATTTAAAAGATTTGAGCTATCACCCATTCCTATATGCCAAAGGCCATAACTTTATAGTAAAATAACTTAGTAAACTTATCATGGCCATCTTTATTTGCTTATAACCCAATGAATGGTCCATAAAAAAGAACAAGTCATTCAATAATAGAAATCAATCATAAATTTTGTAATTGTTAATGAAAAAATTATCTTTTCAATATCACAAAAATCTACATAAAAATCATCTTTTGAATATGCCTCATTTAGGGCAAATATCATATACCATATGGTATACATAATTCTATTACAGCTTTTCTACTGAGGTAAATGGTAGAAGCAAATATCAGCTTTCAAGAACTTGCAAATCCTCTCCATTTTCAAGAACTTCCAAAAACAGGCTTCTTTATGTTTTGCCAAATTACATGAACAGTCTCTCGAATAATTTTACAAGGCACAAAAAAGGGATATTTAATAAAATATTTCTCATAAAAAAGCTCCTCAAATATCCTCTCCATTGTCCATGTAAGGTAAGCTTTCATTAACAATAAAAAAAAAACAAAGGAAACCTAATAAAATTGATGATGACTAACTATAACTTGAATTCTGAATAACAGGAAGATACTGCACCAGTCTTTAAGAATCAACACAGCAAACATAAATGGTAAATACACTTCTGCAAGAGTAATTATTGTGTTCGGACACCGAACGCGTTCAGACCTTCTGCAGGCTTCACCATCCATTTTTCATACTCAACCGGAGAGCCTTAGAGAAGCTTTGTGCAATAGTTATATCAAGAGAAAGAACCTAAGGTAAAAGAGGAGCGAGCTGCGTGCTGACAAGATCACCCAGAGCTCCACGGACATCCATCTGTAGACCATTAGGTATGCATTAATTGAAAGTAGACCTAATGAATATTTTCTTTTCCAATAGATAAGATTAAGGTTTCATTTGGGAGGGCTTTCTTATTGCTTCTTAAAGCAGCTTCTTACTATAAAAATTGAAGTTTTTTGTACTAAAAAACTGCTTTAAGAAGCATAAAGAAAACAGTCTCAAACGAAGCTTAAATGCATTCCCGGATGGATGATAATAATAAGTTGAATATGAATTCCATAGTAGGAAAAGATTTGGCAGGAAGGCTTTTAATATTAAACAACAATTATGTTCATTGAAGAAATGAGTATAAAAAACTTCCTAACAATGGACAATTTGATTAGTTTTGGACTACAGAGCACAAGTTGATAGAATTCAAGATATGAAGTAGCCCCAAAAGAAAATAACATTTAGCTTGAAGCAATATAAAAGGGGGATATTTTTACTGCAGCTGTGAAGTTAAAATAGTTATATGGGATCAAACAATACTATTTCATTTCTACAGTCACAATATTAGACTGAGAAATAGGTTTTGTTTGGGTCGGCTTTCTTACTTTTCTTAAAGCAACTTTCTAGCATAAAAATAAAAAATTTTATAATGAAAAAGTTGCTTTAAGAAGCAGTAAGAAAGCCGTCCCAAACGAAGTCTTAGTCAGAACATCCAATTTTGATCATTTGTTCTGGGTACTTATAACGCCGCCACACAAAGAACCGATTTGTGATATAAAATCGATGCTAAGTTATGTAAATCTAGCATGCATGATTTATAGAATTTTGTCCGTTATAACGACCAGCACTCGTCTCATCCCCAGCTCAAATGGACAAAAAGTTGAACACAGAAATAAATAAGTATTTGCTTTCTAATTAAAGTATAAGAACAACAACTATTGGAGATTCAACTTAGAGCAAGAAAATGTATTTTGAGATTCAAGATGAGAGTTAAAGTAAGAAATCATATAGTGCGCATTCAGCAGGAAAAGTTACCTGATCACAACACACGAGCTTTGTTATCAGAGGATAGAACTCTCTTAGATGACTTCTAAATATTTGGCTGTCCATGAGACACATTCCTTTGAGTACCTGGAGCGATAAAAACTCTTAGCCGTGACTCAAAACATCCATTTACGTACGCTTCAAGAGAGATGCAGAATGATAAAAGGAATAGGGAGTTTGTATTTACTTCACTAAATCTAGCAGCATGCGATCCGTAAGAACCCAAAAGGCGCTAATTAGTATTGCAATTGATAGCATAATCAAATTGGATATCTATTAAAAAAAAAAACGATATTCCCTCATAGAGTGTTGTTTCTTGTTTACTCAACAAATAAACTGCGTTGAAGTAGAGAAACTAGTACGGGGGGGGGGGGGGGGGTAATTGCTCATTTAAAAATATATATATACAATCTATGCTTTCAGGCTTATACATATATAATTTTCTTTTACAGCTTAACTTCTTTAAATTATGACTATAATTCTCTTATTAACACAAAAGACCTGTATACATATTAATTACTTATTATCCTTATTTATATACTTGAGCTTTAGCTCACTAGTTGATTTATGTTGCAGGAAAGATTAAGGAGCTAGCTGGGTTTTAGGTAAGAAGTTTAGCTGCACTTTGTACATAACCTTTTGGGTGTATAGTATTTCTGGGGGTAAATAGAAGGTCGATCAATATGGTGTAAATTAAAGTTTTTGGGTATGTAACTTTTTATAGGAAAATTTTCGTAAAGCTTTGCATTTTATATTTATGAATATTGAGTATGCTTCTGAATACTTTAAAACATGAGATATAATCCAATAGTTGGAATTTAGAAGTTACTTTTTGCAGTAGTCTAGGCAGATTAAATTTCTACTCACTATATTCTGATGAGAGCAATAGTGTTGGTGGAAATTATATCTAATTGGATTATCCATCTCTATTACACCTCAGATTGCTTAAGGGGGTCAAAATGGCGTGTGACACATTCATAGCTATATTTTCAAGCCTATGATGCTCATATAGTCTTCTCTCAAAAATTTTTATGATGTTGTTTTTCCTCTTTTTTTATTTTTCCTCAAGATAGATATCCTATTAGTCACCTCTACCCTCGGATGAATTTTCCATTCATTTATCTTCTTCAATATAGATTTCTCATGTGAGAGATTTTGCTAGTTCAACATCACAGTCGAGAATCCATGATTCCTTCTTTAATAATATTTCAAATCTTCAGAGTAATTCCTTCATACCCAAGGTAACTGATATGATGTAAGATTCCTAGTTTTTATTATCCATATTGAGTTTTATTTGTGTCAGTATAATTGCATTTAATTAGTTATTTTATTTCCATAATTTTCATTTGTCAATTAGTAAGGGTCAAATGATCATTTAGTTTTTTGTACATGCACATAATTACTTTAATATTAGTAATGGTTAGCATGCTTATGAAGTATAGCTACAAGTATAAAAAGAATGCTTAGATTGTAATTGAAGATGGTTAATTAATGCATAAAGAAATGACATTTGTTCTTTGCAGTTTTCATCCAAAAAAAAAAAAGGTCCCAGATTATGTTAAAGTCCTAATTTAGTCCTAGATTTTTTTAAAAAAGGATCAAAATGATCTCCCCATTAGAACTAATGAAAATTGGAGTTAATTGTGTTAAAAATGAGGGTATTTTTGAAACATATTTTTTCAATAAAATTTTAAATAAATTTAATTTTCTACTTACCTTATTTACTTGTATATTACTACGCTCGCACACAAGCGAGAGTGGATTAAAATGAGACTAGGTGTCAAGCGAGTTGTAATAAATTTGTTTAGTATTTATGTTATTTTGACTCTATTGTAATAAAATAGATTAAGTTTAAATTTTTTGTTCCAGAATGTTAAAATTTTAATTGGAGTATTAATTTTATTAATATTTGATTTTTAGATAGATAAAACATATATTTAGTTGTTTAATTTTAAATTTGTTTACAGCTAACATTACTTCTCTTTTATTGATTGAAATTATATTTTTAGAGAAAATAAAATATATATTTCAAATGTCTAAATTATTTTATCATTATAATAAAATATCATTAATACATATTGTATAAACAAATATAACATGGTTCAAAGCTTGGCATGGTTAAAAAAGGCTAAGGCTCAACTCATACTCTAAAAAACTAAAATAAATTCAAAAACTCCAAACTCGAGTGCAGGGATTTGACCGATTGATTACACTCTAGATATATAAATTACAACATTTTGATGCTTCCAAGTAAATGAGGACACAAAACCCATGAGATGAGAAGAACATAAGCTTCCTATAAATGAACCTTTAAGCAGATGGTTTGGAAAATTTTTCTTGAAAAGTGAATAAGCAGATATTAGATCAATCCAAGGATGAATTGAAACATGCCATTGCAAATGAAAGAACATGTATGATTGCAAGGCTACGAGCTCAATATTTTATACCATGAAACCATAAGAAGATGCCAATTGCTCAAGGATTAAAAAAGAAATATTATTTACAACTTAGTAGCTTACCTTGACTACTATAGGAGCTCGCAAGTCAAGCACTCGATGGACATCTGCATTAGCACTCTCTATTGTAACTGGTTGGAGATCGGACGCTTCTTTTAGAATCTGTCCACAGAATGATACTAATTTCTCCTCTGCAAGCAATTTGAGCTTTTCTTCCGGGTTTTTTATTTCGGAATTTGTTCTTTCACTCCCAGATTCAATCTCACGGAAAGAACCATTTCTTTCTTGTTCATTATTATCACCGCTGCTAGTTGAAGTTGACTTTTGCAGGATATCTAAATATATAGACGTTCCTGCAATTTCCTGGCGAAGAAGATTCAAAGGTGGCCTGAAAAGCAGTAAGCTTATTAGATAGTCACCTCAAAAGTGGGGTGAAATTAAGTCGCTTTTGCAGACCTTTCTGGAGGTATCTGCTGCATTCGCATCCTGAGGTTTGAAGGAGAATTATATGAAGCAGCAAACTCTAAAACTGACAGCAAAATATCCATTATTGCAATCTTCTGTGGAGCTTTCAATCTGCTCCAATATCTCATCTGCCAGTTTCACGTAAACAAATGGTGCCAAATATGAGGGCCGAGACAGAATTGAAAGTAACATAGGCATGAAAAACATTTACCTGAATGCTATTAAGAACACCTAGAAGTAGTAGCTGGGTTACACATTTGCTCCTCACTGCCACCATAGGTAGGTCCTCATCATCGCCCTCATTGTAGATTGGCTCAATAGCTTCAGGTATCTGCACAGATTTTCAGAAAAATATAATGAAAACAGTATGGATATAATTCCACCAAAGGATGAAAGGATAATGTATCTCAGTGGGCTTTGCCATTTCTAAGCAGACATGAGTTGCATTAAACCAAAAACAGCAGGGAATGGGTAGAGCTGGAATAATCAAAACGATTCACGTAAATGCCAAAATATGTGTCACCTACAACTCAAATGTAGAATTCAGAAAATCAAATTGTAAGAGATTACGGCTATGTTCATCAACCCATCCCAAAATCTAAATTAGAAGCTCACTGAACCACGTATAACCTTTTAAATTAAAGAAGGATAAGAAAAAAAAAGGATGAATCCAAAGATAAATTAATTTCCTTAGGTTTTGGAAATGCCAAAACATTTTTATTCAAATTGAAATATTCAATTAGATGCTTAAAGTAGAGTACAACTATCCAATAAGAAAATTGACAAATGAAACAGACCAACAAC
The DNA here is from genome assembly GCA_019514585.1 of Dendrobium officinale. Lineage (NCBI taxonomy): Eukaryota > Viridiplantae > Streptophyta > Magnoliopsida > Asparagales > Orchidaceae > Dendrobium > Dendrobium officinale. The sequence goes on from CM033700.1 coordinate 8,542,821, forward strand.
TGCCTTTCCAAAGCTTCACATAATTGATCAAATTACGAGTAATGAGACTAGATCTGCAAACAAAATAAGGCATAATTCGCTTAGAGTTACCTAACACGAGATTTAAAAGAAGAACACATGCTTGGGACCTATAAGTAATTATCCTAGATTATATTTTCATTAAGATATGTAGAATGATTCTTATGTATAATTAAATTTATTCCACTGACGAATTAACTTTAATGGTGGCTTTTTTATGACACCAAGCGGAATTAAATAAATATCAAGAAATTTGCATCTAAAATATTTAAATGCAGCATTGACTTGAGACATTCAAACCGTTTTGTACTTCATTATCTCAACAATTAAGAATTTAAACACATTCTACAACAATTGTTTGCTTGTATCTCATATTTTCTAAAGATTTTACAATAACAAAGAAAATTAGGCTTAACCATATTAATTTTTTGAAAATTATTTATCATTCAACAATTGAGTAGATATTGAAAGCAGCCCAATTATCAGATGGGTTTTGCTCAATCTAATGGTATAGGTGTTCAAAATATGACCCCAAGGACCAAAAATAGTTCTAAAAACCTAGTTTTCGATGGATAAACACCAAAAAATATATGGATCTTAGTTCCATCTCATTTAATCTAATAATGATATTCTCAAGGATTTTTTCTGAGAATTATTATTGACATTTCCGAATTAATTGATATATCTGTGTTGCATAGCTTGCATATAGAAACCACAGAATCATGGATGAAGCATGAAGGGTGCGCTCGGCACCACGATCCATGTCATGCACACCCTGAACTTTCATGCAAGTGAAGAGCAGTGAACCAAGCAACATCCATGAAGGAATGCGGCCAAAACAGTATGGTGGCAAGGAGACCGCCAGCAATTCCACACCAAGCAAAACCTAAATAATCAAAACCAATATCAAAAGCCACCCTTAACATTCTAGGGCTGATGTTCATATCTTCATGTTGAGAATGTTCCGACATCCGCCTAGGAAATAATGTGATTTCCATAAACTAAAACCAAGTTTGATATATTTTGTATGTTCTCTTGGAAAAATAATCCGAATATGTTAATACTTAAAATTTTATAAATTGTCCGAAAAAAAAAAAGCTTCGCTCATCATCTTCTTCAGCATGTATGAACGAAGAAGCTCATTATCAAGCCATGAACGTACATAGAAAAAGTAGATTGGTTCATTATTCCTTTCCCCACAAAATGAGAGTGAAAGCACCTCAATGTCCTGAAAGCTCAGTTTTTCACTTCCATGATCATCTATTAGGCCTCAGATACTAACCCTTGGTTTATCCATTTCAATCAAGGCCCTAACATGCAAAATTGACCTCCAAATTTATAAGACCAAAAACATAGGCCTACATTGTTATCCCTTGACTTGCTCGGTAAAAGAAACATCAGTCACCCTATTATCAACTCCAGATAGCTCTGGATAACAAAAGTATTAAGAAGAAAATGACCATGCCCCACCCCACCCAACCTGGTACAAAAAACACAAACAAAGTACTGATACACAACAAATAACTGAAATTATTTGGATTATCTGCTTTCTTTCTCCATGACAACTCATCTTTAAAATTTCTTGTAGCTTGGGAAAATGGAAATCAAACAGTAAACTAGGATCAGCAAAATTATGTAAGCTGCGTTCAAATTGACAAGGAGCAGACAGGCAACCAATCATATCTCGAGCTCTTATTTGGTCTCATGATGCTGTTCACAAAGCCTATCAATTCTGCTTGTCAACATGTAGGCTTGTAGCCTACCTATATCATATCACACGTACTCTGCTCTTGTTATTTCAGAGCTCTCAAAAAGATATTCAGACGAAATTGTTCACATAAAAGGACATTTCATACACAAAACATAAGTAATACAAAATTTATGCAGGTATATTTCAGGTAATTTACCTAGCTTTTTTATATATATATATATTGCCATTTGATTATTGGATCTGGAAATATAGCTTACCTTCGCGGGTGAAGATGGCACAAGATCATCTGCAACAGCGCTCCTTGGTTTTGATGTGAGATTTCTGAGGAAAAGGTTATCCATCACGTTTCCGACAATCCTTTGACTAAATGTTTGACTCCGTTGAAAACCTGATGGTGATGGCACACCCGCAGACACACCAAGCATTTTTTAAGATTTACAATTTTTTTATAATGTTCAATGCCTGTTCTCTTTTTCAGGTTTTGAGGTTCAAAGGTGTTTCCCTAGCAATCGAGAATGGCAATAATGCCATCACAGCAAAAAAAATTATATACAAGAAGTGACAACATACCGTTAGATTCCTCTGAACTGGCCACGAATTTCACTTCTTGATCATGTTGCAAGTTTGTTGTACTAGCATTGTTTTGTAAATTTTCACCCTCAGGCCTCAAAGATGCTAGATGTAATGCTCTTACATCATCATTACCATCATAATGAGCATCCTTAAAGGAAGTCTCACGTGGGCTGACATATAAACCATCATTCAGCAACTTTTGACTCTTTAAATTCTCAAATCCTAAGGAATTGAGAAGCTCAACGGGCTGAGTTGTGTAAGATGCATCTCTGCTTAGTCAAAATATGTTAGCACAGATTGCAAAAATTCCAAGAGAAACACCACTGATCTTACATACAATCAATATATACCTTATACTTTTCAGTAAAGTATCCCAGTCATTGTCACTGAATTGATGCCCCCCTACCTCAACGAGATGTACTAAAGCACCAAGAGAAATAGAAACAACAGCTTGGTCTGTCTTCTTTGCACAGTCAAGAAGTAAACTTAATAATGGTGGAAGCATGAAAAACATACCTCCTGCAAAATATAGTGAAAAAAGAAACATACTTCCCTCAAAATATATTGAAAGATAAAGTGGGAAATAAGTTGAGTTGGTCATGTCATCAGTTAAAGTAGTGTCTTCCTAAGAAACATACCACATTACTTATGAAAAAATGGATCAACGAAAATCTAGAAATGTTTGTTGTTACCATTGTATGACTGCAATATCTCTATATATCAAATAGAACAATAGGAGGGTGAACTTCACTTCCCCACCCTTGCACTTATGGGTTTCCATTAAAAACACCAAAGCCCATAAGCACCTACACACTCTTTTGTCAATTAGTTCTTGGAGTACCATTGTTTATCATATGAACCTTTGTGTAAGTTTGTATCTATGGACCCTGTAGAAAAGTAGTGGCTAGGAAAGCTTGGTTTATTTATTATTCCAATAGATATTTATATAAACAAAACTATTAAAAGAATGGTTGGAAAAAAAATTATAATAGCCCAAAAGAAATAAAAATTCCTACTAGTGCTGTACTCTCCTAACTACTGTCCACCGTTCCTTGCCCGCTATCAGATCCAATTGGGCATGCTGATTGATGCCAAGGAAGCAATCTAAGACTTCATTCCTTCCTTTCTCATGTATGAAGAATACATGAGAGGGGTATTTCCTTGTAAAAAATGGATTTATAATCATACTTTCCTTTCAAGCATCCGCTAGGTCCTCCTCTCACTCCGTCAACTTTCCAACACTCCCCATCAAACTCGATAGAATATATCTACCATTTCAACTTTGTTTACAATATTTTTTTATTGTGGGTTGTATACCTCTTTGATCATGTCGTACAAGATTGTGAGCGATGCTAATATCAAATTTATTGTCATAATATATCTTTGTGGGCTTTTCCCATCTCACTTTTAAATATTCTTAAATAATTATAATCGGTAGTACATAAATACCTTAAATAAAATTGCTCTAAATTCAAATTTCATATTAAACCTTGAAAAAACAGGTTTTTTCTTTCTCTTTCATATTGTAAAATTGATGCGGACATCCGACGGTGGACGATATTTAAAGGAAGAGTCGAAGATCGACGGCCGAGATCACTCCGTTTTATTTATTAATTGTATTTTGATTTAATTTTGCATTTTTTTTACCCTTTTTATTTAAGAGTCTTGTTTTATGTAAGCCCAAGGGGCAAATTTGTCTTTTAGTTTCTTTTGAGGCCTATATATAGAGGTCATTTCTCTTGTATTAGGAAAGATGGATTATTAATAATAAAATTGTGTGTTTTGCACTTTTGTTCTTTGGGAAGACCGTCAGTGAAATCCCTATGGGAGGGAATCAGAGTCTCCACCAGCCGCAAGATGTGTCCGGGCTTGTGGCATGAAGTCCCTTAATGAAGGGCATCATATCACCCTTCAGCCGTAGGATGTGTCTGGACTCATGATTCTATCCTTTTGTTTCTTTGTTTTGTTTCTCCTTATTTTTCCTGACCGCCACCTACCCCTTTCCCCCCTCCAAGCCGCCGGTCACCTTGTGGACCCAACTTCAACCCTAACTGCCACATTTCCGTTCCCTCTTCCCCTTGGCTGAGATCCACCATGGTTCAACCCACCCGCCAACCACCTCCTTCCCTAGCCCCACTTCCCTCCAAAAATACCTTTTTCCTTATTTAGGTTGCCATTAATTTTGAAAGATTTTAAATTCAAAGTTAATCTAATTTGAATTTCACATCCATCCAAACTCCCTCTTGATTACCTTTCTAAATTAGATTTTATTAATTTGGAAAGATAATCAATCTGATTTGAATTCAAATTCAAATTTCAAATTCTTTCCTAAATATCTAGGGTTAAATTAGGAAACCCCTTAAATCAATCCCAATCAATTTAAATTAAATTGGAGTAATTATCTCTCTTGCTAAAATTGAAATTCAATTTAGGAGAGCATCAACTCCACCAATCCACTCCCCAAACCCATGCATGCTGTCGGTTTTCCTTCCCCCTTGGAATTCAAAATTCATATGACCCCCACCCCTTCTCGTTCTACATCAAAAAATTTCCTCCAAAAAGTCTATAATATCCTAATGTGGATATACTATCCACTAGTGACCCCTCACAATCAATATCAATATAACCTTTAAATTGTCGAGTATCATATACTTTATAGAGAATCCCTTTTTTGAGAGACTTGGTTTGAGGTACCTGAGAACTTTATAAACAGCTTGAAGGTAAGATACTTTTAGTTTACGCATGAATTAACTTATGAAACTTATTGAAAAGGTGATATCAAGCCGAGTGTGTGCTAGATATATTCGTTTCCCAAATAACTTTTGATACTGACCAATGTCTACTTCTGTTCCTTCATTTGCCTTTATTTTTGCCTAGCTTCATTGCAGTTCATATGGTCTATAATCAATCAGCTTTATTTATTTTAATACATCCAAAATACATTTTTATTGAGAGAAATTTTATTTGTTCTAATTCAACAATTTCTATACCCAGAAAGAATTTGAGTTTACCTAATTATTTGATTTCAAATTCTTCAGTAATTTTTTTTCTAAGTGATTCCTTTTCTTCATTATCATCAACCTTTTCTTCATTTTCACCACATGCAATAAATATATCATTGACATATATAATGAGAATTATATCTAATTCCATTCATGGCTTTGTAAATATGCCAAATCATGCTCTTCGGATTGTTTAATATCAATCGTGACTTTGTCAATCTACACAACTTATTTTTTGAAACGAGCAATCAAATCCTAGTGGTGGATCCACATGAACCTTTTTCTTCAACACCTTCATGTAGGAAAGCACTTTTCACATCATACTATTACATGGACCATCTAAAGTTAATAGTTTGAGGAATTAGGCTGGGAGTTATATTCATTTTTGTAACACAAGCTAAAGCTTTTTGATAGCCAATTTCATAGGACAGAGCACATCATTTGCTTAGTAATCTTGCTTTATATCATTCCAAGCTTCCACCTATTTAAAAAAAAAAATCATTTGCATTGTATAACACTATTGTTTTGTACAATTTAACAATATCCCAAGTGTGATTTTTCTCCGGGGCATTCATCTCCTCTCATCATCTCATGACATCCTTCCAATTCTTATTTTCTAGTGCCTCAAATAAGATTTGTGGCATTTTAACAGAGTTGGAGCAGATGTTTGGAAGGTGGGCTTTATGATTAGGAGAGAATTTTTGAAAGGATGAGTATTGGGTGATGGGATATAAAGAAGAATATATTGTGATAAGAAGATCATTGTTACTTGATGGCAGTTTTCAGGCTTGAGCTTGCTAAAGATTTTGTTGCACGAATTTCTCCTAGAGACTTGAATGTATAGTTAATTAGAGTCCATGTAGCTGGAATGTCAAGATAGAATATAATAGTTTTATCAAATTTATCTTTTGGTTCGTTGTTCGCCCATGATGATAAGTTTAATTGAAAAAGTTTAACTTTTCATCAGATAAAACATCTTTTAAAGTGAAGAATTTTTTAGTAGTTCAATAATAACACCTCCTTTTTTAAGTGGAGGAACATATTAAAAAAATACATTTACATTTGAGTGCTCTAGGGTAAAGTTTATCTAAAGCTTTTTTAAGTGTAGAAATATATTAAAAAAATACATTTACATTTCATGGAATTTGATGTGACGAATATGATGAGTTCTTATGATAAATATGTGCATTCTTGCACTCAGCTTGCATCTGTTCCTGTGACATCTATTTTTAAAGCACAAAACGAACACAATTTTTTTAAAAAATTAAAACCAAATTTTATTATTCAAATTATTAAAAATATTCCCTTGCACTCCACAGAGCAAGTTGCTAGTATAATTTTAAAGTTGCAAACTTCACAAATTCATGTAGATTTCACATTACAATGGCAAGAAAGGAAAAGGCATCAAATATGAAAGAGTGGGATATGGCTCACATTCCATCTAAAATATGTTGAGGAAAGATATAAAAAAATTTGTTGAAGAAAGATAATTTGTACCTTGTAGAAAGTATTAAAAAGGTTGCATAACAACTGAAGTGAATGGATGCTAGTTTCACGGAGCCATCCATCCCCAGAGGAAATGAAACCATCCTGTCCAGCATATCGAACATGATCAAAAATAGGAAAGAGGACACGGTCAAAAATACTCTCCCAAAAAGCAGAGGAGAATTTACGGCCTCGCTCGTTCAGCAAAAATCAAATAGCACTTCGAGTGCACAATTCCGGACTTCTGATCTGGAGTCTAAAGTTAAATCAGAAAGTCCAGCCAACATTGGAAACCAGTAATGCTCAGTCACTTCAAAGTTTGTCTCTGGGTCAACATCCACAGGTTTAAGGGCTCCACCTGGGATAAAACCCTAGAAACAAATTGCAACAAATCAGATTTCTATTTCCACTAACAAACCAACAGCAGGTTCAATCATGAGGAAAGAAGAAACAAAGATAGAGCTTCCTTCTTCCCAATCAAGGATATAATTAAAATAAGAGGCTTTTAGAAAATTTATGCCAAAGAACGAGGATTCAAAATGAAAAAGGATAAACAAAAAAGTTAGTAGCATTACTCTATCCTAATCAGTCAGATGCAATAAAGTTGAAGCAATTTCAGAGAAGAAAAAAGTTAATACAAAAACAAAACCTGGTATCTGTTTAGTTCAAACAATAATTTAATAGGATTTTTTAATCAGTTTTTTAGAAAGATCAATACTCATGTAAAATGATTTCAATGACAATTCATAAAGACACTAATTTTGATTGCTAAAACCAAGCTTTCCATCAAGTTGTTTATGGAAGTCCGAAACTATAAAATGTTAAATTAGGGCTTACAGAACAAACTTAAATTTAAAATTATGTACATTTCGTAGAAAGAATATGACAATGGAAGCAATAAAGAACTTCAGTTCACCATTTCGGTAGTGCTCCACCAAATTCACTACATGGATTCCCACCAGCGAGCCCAACAAGAAAATTACAAAAGAATACTAACCAACAGCTTAAGATTCTAGTGTAGCCCTATCGATAACATCCAAGTGCATATGGAAATAAACTCTATTAATGAACCCTGATCTCAATACAAATAATCTCTATGAAACTAACATGCAAATTGTTTAAAATAGGTTATTATCATAAGAGATAAGTCATATATGATAAGTTAATTTTGACTGAACAAAACTTTTTAGCTGGCTTCCTCTGCTAAATGCATTTAAAGGAGTTAAAACAAATGCCATTGTATAGGTAAACAAGTGGTCTTGAGCATGTGGACAGTTCAAAATGCTTGGTCCTTAGAGAAAGCTAAGGAATCATTTCCATGTTAGTCAACCAATATTCTCTTTTTATTTGGACATGACCCATCAAGTCTAGAAGGAATGCAATCTATATAGTAACATAATTTAAGCCAAGAAGAACAGTATAAACTATAGATTCATTGAACAAAATAATAGTTGATAAAGACAAAAAATGAAGGCAAACTTCAAAAACTTAATGTTATTCATCAAGCATAGGACCTTATAGTTTACAATAACACATAAAAAGCATTTTCACAAACCTCTGCTAGACGATCTTCACAAATACGAAGGAGGGCAATGGCCTTCAAACTTATCCGAGGAGACTTTTTATTGTTAGCAAATCTTATAAGACAATTCACACAGTCCATAAAGCAATCACCAACTACTTGATCGAAGTGCTCCAGGATAACTGCAACAAAAACAGTGATATCTCCTTAAATTGTAGAGGATAAGGAAATAAAGAGAACACACAAGAGCTGAATTAGCAAGAAGTCTACATAGTCTCAAAACTTTGGAGGATGATTCTGAACACCTACCCTGTTCAACATTCTCAAATGCTTTTTCAACGATGGATTCCAGTTCATCATCAGCAGCTGCAGTGAAGATCATAAACACACTCCGCCAACCAGACTTTATACGAGCAACCTTTGAACTTGTCATCTGAAAACTCAGTAATGGGATTTAGTTCATTATGTCTTCTCAAGAAAAATGTAACTGATGAGAATGCAATGGAAAAAAATTGATGCAGATGGTTAACCTGTACAACACAATCAACAATAAGAGCACGAATTTTTTCATTCCAACTGTTCCGCATAAGTATAACAAATGGTTTCAAAATATCATTCTGGAACGTGAAGTTGATGAGCTCATCACGCCCTAAATACTTCATGCCAAGCTGTCTCAAAGAATCGATGGCATACATAGCTATTTTTTCTTCATGGTGGCTCCCAGCATTAATAAAATGCTGTGCTAGGACTGACCAAATTCTAGCCCAGACCTATAAGAATCAGACAGTCATGTCAAGGTTGGTGAAGTAAAGCATAAACAATGTTGGTGAGTTTTTATTGCAGTATCTCAATCTTTTAAGAAAAGCATTTGATTACTTAAAATTTCATAACATTTTTTGTCATCTTTATCTGACTCAAATATAGATACAAAAATGTCTCAGAAGGTGGTCATGATTCTGTTAGCTTATTGAAGAGATTATTTTCCGTGTAAAAGCCAGTAAAAGTATTCCACAATAATAATCACAAAAAACTACTAAGCATCTACTTCAGCACACCATGTGGGATTAAATAGTAATGATTATAGATTGGATACATAATAACGCATTTGGACTGTGATAGGAAACACTTGTAGATCTCAAGTATTTTCTATCAATCTTTGGAAAACAGAGAATTCTTTACAAAAATCCACACAAAATCACAAAAACAGTAGATAATTTATATTATTTGATGAAAGGAACACGGAAAATAACAAGATACACTTGATCCTCAATTCGAGATGAGGATCGATCTCTCCCAAATCTCTAGACGCCGCTAGAGCCCAAAGAAAACCTAAATCTAAGAGATCTCAAATTTCAACCAAATTCAAGATGTCCTAACCCTAGGAAAATAAATTATTTAATGCATACAAATAAAAAGGAATTCCCTAAATAATCCCTAGTCCCTACATTCAATTTCCCTCCCAAAATTCCTTCCAAATCCTTCCAAAACCGGCTCCTGCGGCTTGCGGTCGCGTTCGGCGCATCCAGGGGTGGAAGAGTTCTGCCCCATTTAACGTGAGCCGGTCCCGTGTGGACCGGCTGGACCAGTCCATTGGACCGGTCTATCAGACTGCTACTCAATCACCAATATGCGTTGTTAAATCTCAACCTTACAATCCCAAAGATATCCACGGCTGTGAACAGTAATCCGTGGGAAGACTACATGGATTGCATTAATTCCTCCCATTGATTTAGGAATAATTGTATTATAAGAGTTATTTGTTTCCTTATTGATACACCTTGTATAGATCTATAAATAGGGAGTAGATTGCTTAATAAAATTCAAGCTTTTCCTCTCGAATTCTAGTTTTAACATGGTATCAGAGCCTATCGGGAGGCCTTCATCGCTGAACGATTCAACCTTCTGAAGCTGCAAGAGCGCAACGCAGAAGTGTCGATCCTCTGTCGATCCCGACAGTTACTACTGCAGGCGGACACCTCGACTTCGTTAGGACTGTCGTCGAAGGAGCCTAGACGAACAGCCATGAAGGAAACGAAGGAGCAGTCATACCCATTTGAAACGTTCCGTGCGGAAGATACTTCCAAAGCCGATCGGAAGTCCGTCCCGATTGCTGAACGAGAGAAGGGAAAACCGATCCTACTCTCCCACTCGATCGACAAAACCGCACGAGCATCTTCCCACGCTCGGTGGAGGAACCCGTTCCGATCTCTGATCCAGCTCGGTGGAGGAGCCCGATAGTCGAAGGAGAGGAGTCGAGCAGCCGACCCGACTGGAAGGGAAGATCGTCGAAGGCGCCTGGTCCGCCCTCTCTTCGCGCGTACCCTAAGCTCCCCGGTCCGATTCTTTTAAAGAATTGGACAGTCGGTTTTTTAGTAAAACCGACAAGGTTTTGAGAAAAAAAAATCTATCATCGGCCTTTATTGCCGACGACTAAAATCGGGGGATTTTTTTTTGGAAGCCTTCATTGCTATCCAAGAGTGTTTTTGATAGTCTTAATCACTATCATAATGTCAGAAATCAATTCCTCCGAAAGTATTGACCAGACGGAGGAGTCGATAGTGCACCAAGTTCGAGGTGATCTTCAAAACATACAACCTTCCTATCGTCTAAATGGGAAGTACTACCTGAAGTGGTCTCAATTTGTGAAGACCTACTTGAAGGGGAAAGGTAAAATACATCATCTTATTGGAGGAGGACCGAAAGAAAGAGATCCCAAATTTGGGGCATGGGATGAAGCAGACTCCATGATTATGTCATGGATGTGGAATTCCATGACTCCAGAAATTAGTGACATATTTATGTTCCTTTAAATGGCAAAGGACATATGGGATGCGGCCAGACAAACTTACTCCAAAGCTCGTGACGCGGCCCAAATCTTTGAAGTCAAAGTCAAAGTTGGAAGCACAAAGCAGGGGAGCAAAACCGTGACGGAATATGCCACCATTCTACAAAATCTGTGGCAAGAACATGATCACTATAGGTGTATTGAAACCAGATGTCCGGAGGATGCTGCGATCCTAAAGAACTTCATTGAAAAAGATAGAGTTTATGATTTTATTGCAGGACTTAATACAGAATTTGACTAAGTTAGAGTTCAGATCCTCGGCAAGGAAGAGACACCATCACTCAACGAAACCATTTCTCTCATTCGCGCAGAAGAAAGTCGACGAGGAGTAATGTTAGAACCAAAGACAGTTGAAAGCTCAGCAATGATGATGAACAAAGAATCGTCATGGAAGGAGAAGGATAAAGATCCTTCAAAGTTCAAAGACAAGGACTCACTTTGGTGCAGCTATTGCAAAAAGTCAAGACACACAAAGGAAACGTGCTGGAAAATACATGGTAAACCCCCCAGCAAGGAGTGGAATCAAAAGGGTGAACCAAGGAGCACATCACATGCCAACAACACTACAAGTAAGCCAGAAGCACGGTCCAGTCTTGGAGAATTCAACAAAGAAGATATTGACAAATTAAAACAACTTCTGGTATCTCTTGAAAAACCAAATGCTTCTTCTTCACTTGCACTCTCAGGTAAGACTCCAATTTCTTTCAGTTTAAGTGCTTCCAGAAATCATCTAAAAGAATTATGGATAATTGATTCTGGAGACACAGATCACATGACCCACTCATCTACCCACCTCATAAACTATACTCCTTGCCCAAACAATAAGAAAATCATCACTGCTGATGGTTCTCTTACCACGGTAGCTGGTCAAGGAGACATCATATTATCTCCCTTACTCACCCTGAAAAAAACGTCCTCCACGTACCACAATTATCCACAAATCTAATATCAATACAAAAACTTACTAATGAACATAATTGTCAAGCCTTATTTAACCCTACTTATTGCTTATTTCAGGACCAGAGATCGGGGAAGAAGATTGGACTTGCTAAGGAGAAAGCTGGATTGTACTACCTGGAAGAACCAAACCAATTTAATAATAATTGCTCCATGTTATCCCTAGTAGATAGGAATTCCACTATTTGGCTTTATCATTATAGACTAGGACATCCGTCTTTTGATATCCTAAGACATATGTATCCACAACTGTTTCAGAAAATAGAAAATAAAAATTTTCATTGTGAAAAACTTGTGAGTTGGCTAAACATAAAAGAACCTCATTCCCAAACAAAAGTGAGAGATGTGACACTACTTTCTACCTTATTCATAGTGATATATGGGGACCCTAAAAAATCCCCAATATCTCTGGGGCACGCTGGTTTGTGTCGTTCATTGATGATTGCACTAGAGTCTCTTGGATCTATCTCCTTAAAAATAAATCTGATGTTAGCACCATTCTTCCCATCTTTCATTCCATGATCCAAAATCAATTTAGGGTAAAAATACGGAGATTCCTCTCCGATAATGCCAAAGATTATTTCAACCAGACCCTTTTCTCATACTTCCAGAATGAAGGGATCATCCATGAGTCCTCATGTGTTCACACCCCACAACAAAATGGGGTTGCAGAGAGGAAAAATGGTCACCTTCTAGCCACCACTCGAGCCTTCCTATTTCACTACAATACACCCAAATCCTATTGGGGGGAAGCTCTTTTAACTACAGCCTATCTCATAAACCGATTACCTTCAACTGCTTTAGGCCTCAAATCTCCAATGCAGACCTTGTCCTCTTTTTACCCAGAGTTTCGAACCCATCATAATATTGCACCCAAAATCTTTGGATGCACTGCCTATGTTCATATCCACAGTCATGAGCGAGGAAAATTAGATCCAAGAGCACTCAAATGCATCTTTGTTGGTTATTCAGCTACCCAAAAAGGTTATAAGTGTTATCATCCTCCCACAAGAAAAACCTTTGTTTCTATTGATGTTACCTTTGATGAGAAAAATTCCTATTTCTCAAAAACTCATCTTCAGGGGGAGACTGAACTTGAGGAAGATGAGGAAATTGAACTAGCACCTCTTGACATTCCTCCACCACCTCAAAACAATCCACCTGAAACCCAAGAAAGGGAAACAAATGACAACGTTATTAGATTTGGAAAGGTTTACTCCAGACGTACAAGCTCAAGCTGTACTCCAAAGCAGATCCAAGAATCTGAACCATCTCCTGGAAATGAGGTAAGTTCACCACCTCCCTTATACCCTATAAACAACTCTATATCTTTCAACAATTTTTCATCGTCACACCAAAATTTCCTTGTTTCATTAGAAGATATCCGTATTCCTAAAGATGTTTTTGAAGCCTTATCTGATAAAAATTGGAAAAATGCCATGAAAGATGAAATGCAGGCTCTGGAGAAGAACGAAACATGGGAGATCGTCAATCTACCGATAGGGAAAAAATCGGTTGGCTGCAAATGGGTGTTCTCAGTAAAATACAAAGCTGATGGCACACTGGAGAGATATAAGGCAAGACTAGTGGCAAAAGGGTTTACTCAAATGTATGGCATTGACTACTAAGAAACGTTTGCACCTGTGGCCAAGATGAATACTGTCCGAATATTACTCTCACTAGCAGCCAAGTACAATTGGCACCTGGAACAACTGGATGTGAAAAATGCATTCCTACATGGAGACTTAGAAGAAGAGATATTAATGGAAATACCACCAGGCTTTAAAGAAAAATCTGAAGGTAACAAGGTGTGCAAACTGAAAAAAGCTCTATATGGGCTCAAACAATCACCAAGGGCATGGTTCGGAAAATTCTCTAAATTCATGCTCTTGAATGGATATCAACAGAGTCAAGGGGATCATACACTATTCTTCAAACACTCAAACTCAGGGGGAGTCACAATATTATTAGTGTATGTTGATGATATTATTTTGACTGGAAGTAATGAAGAGGAGAAAGCCAGTTTAAGGAAAAATCTAGCTAAGGAATTTGACATAAAAGAACTTGGTAGACTAAAATATTTTCTCGGAATTGAAGTAGCTCACTCCAGCAAAGGAATCTTCATTTCACAATAGAAATACATCAAAGATCTTCTAAAAGAAACAGACAAACTTGCCTGTAAACCAGCACCAACACCAGTAGAACCTAATCTTAAACTGGGAGAAGCTAAAGAAGATCCAGATGTAGATAAAGGGGCCTACCAGAGACTTGTAAGGAAATTGATCTACCTCTCCCACACTAGACCAGACATAACATTTGCTGTAAGCATGGTCAGTCAGTTTATGCAGAATCCAAAGCAGATTCACATACAAGCAGTAGACAGGATATTGCACTACCTTAAAAGGAGATCAGGAAAAGGAATTCTCTTTAAGAGAGATCGTGGAATGACCCTAGAAGTATACACGGATGCTGACTACGCAGGATCACCGGTTGATAGAAGATCTACTTCTGGGTATTGCACATTTCTTGGAGGAAACCTTATTACATGGAAAAGCGAGAAACAGAATGTGGTGGCAAGATCCAGTGCAGAAGTAGAATATCGAGCTATGGCCTTAGGAATATGTGAGCTACTATGGATTAAAATAATCCTAAAAGATCTAAAAGTTAAGTGGGATGAGCCCATGAAACTACACTGTGACAACAAATCAGCAATCAGCATAGCCCACAATCCAGTCCAGCATGACAGGACCAAGCACATAGAAGTTGACAGACATTTTATTAAAGAAAAACTAGACAGTGGTCTAGTAAGTGTTGACCATGTATCATCAAATGATCAACTTGCAGATTTCCTTACTAAAGGATTGGACAGTTCTATCTTCCTCCAAATGATTGACAAGCTGGGAATGACGGATCCATATTTCCCAGCTTGAGGGAGAGTGTTAAATCTCAACCTTACGATCCCAAAGATATCCACGGCTGTGAACAGAAATCCGTGGGAAGACTACATGGATTGCATTAATTCCTCCCATTGATTTAGGAATAATTGTATTATAAGAGTTATTTGTTTCCTTATTGATACACCTTGTATATATCTATAAATAGGGAGTAGATTGCTTAATAAAATTCAAGCTTTTCCTCTCGAATTCTAGTTTTAACATGCGTATACATGTGAATATTAATCAGAATCTAAATTAGACATGCACATAAGATGAGATTAATATTTGCATGAGAAAAATCACCTACACAAGTGGGAATTGAGGATTAACAAAAAAATGAGAAAAAGAGCCCTTATTATTCATCCGTGGCCAATTCAATCCATAATTATATTTCTGCAATTTAGTGTCTCGACTATATACAATTGATCTCAAATAATCCTAATTAGTCCCTCAAAGATAATTTTGAATCAATTTTGTATAGTCAAGGGGCTAAATTGTAGAAATGTAATACTCTAGAACTAAATTAGTAACATATAAATAGTCGGAGACTATTGTAGACATCACAACAAAAAAAATATTCTAATACATGTTATAGATTACATAAAAAATGCTAGGATGAAGATAAAAATCATTTTACTGTAGTGGAAGATCAAATTTGAAAGGTTAAAAAACTTCAGAAGTATCATCCATTAGTTCAAGCATCCCATTAGATTAGATGGTGCAGTTGTAAAGGATTCTACACAAGAATGAAAAACGAAATAAAAAAAATAAATAAAACATAAGTCATGGCACGTCTGGTTTTTCAAATCTCCAAATACAAATCTAGCATTTAATAAACCATATCATATCAAATGCTAATAGAAGATTACAATTTACAAATATATTGACGTCCCTGACATTGGATTATGCATGCCCACAACGTTGTCAAGACAATTTGAACCGAACCAAATACACTTTCGAAGCCAAAGAAAACCCATCTCAAACATGAAATGAATTGATGAACTTCAAAAATAAAAAAATATATAACCAATCTATAAATAATGCAAGCCATAAATGGCTTGAACTCTTTAATTGCCGCAGCCTTGCAGGCTCAATACTCTTGGATTGGGTCAAAGTTGGATCAACCGAGAGCAATTTCAATTTGGCTAAGTATTCAACGCCTTTCTCATTAGAGTCTCATCCAGGCCAAAATAAAAAAGAGAAATTTGAAACTAAACCCATTTGCCGACCCCCTAGTCCGATCTCTCAACTCTGTTAGCTCCCTTCCTCATTCTCACTATCTCGCACCAACCGAAACACTCTCCAGTCCACCCTACCTCTCGTTATTCTCATCTCAAGCATCATGCGCACCAAAAGCCTACCACGTCTCTACTGCATCACGGTCTTTTTCCCCCAACCTCTCACACTCTTGCAATCTCTATAACTCTTGTTCGCCTCTACATCCAGTCCTACCAAGGCTTCGTTTGGGACGAGCTTTTTTACGGCTTCTTAAAAAAACTTATTAGATAAAAAAATTTTAATACTTGTACTAAAAAGCTATTTTAAGAAGCAGTAAGAAAGTCATCCCAAACGAAACCTAAGACTCCCAAACCCTCAACAACAATGAGGAATTTGCAACTGAGGTTCACCATATAAGTGCTCGACAAAACCAACAACTTGTCATGAACAAGAAGCTCCTATACAGGAGCTAGATGGAGGAAGACATTGATAAGGCCAAACGTGTGTGACGGGCAATTCACTCTACCCCAAGCCCTCCATGGCGAAGAAGCAAATTGCGCCAGAGATTTACAGGTGAAAGCATCAACTGGATTATTGTATGAGAAGGAGAAGAATATGTGCTTAAGATTCCCAAGATCCAAGAAGGTGAGTATATCCAATTGTCTCATTTTCCAACTAATTCGAAGAGACTAAACAGTGAAGTGATTTACCCGTCGTAGGGAATACTCTTATGAGCCTCAAGATTCACTCAAACCTCTTTTTCATTATAGGTCATTCAAAGAGGGCCAGTCCAAGTTCGTATAGTTCTTTTGAAGACGCTCTCAATGGTTAGATGATGGGGACATCAGATTTCGACACGTGTACCATCGCCGACGGCGCAGATCGACGGCCACGATCCAGAGCCTCTACTTTTGAGTTTATAGCTTATGTCATTTTCTTTTTTTATTATTATTAGTTTTTCTGAGTTTGCCCCTGAGGGCATTGTCTGACTTATGTAGCCCCGAGGGCATTGTTGTCTTTTCTTTTTCTTTCATTTGGAGCCTCCATATATGAGGCAATATGCATTGTAATTGGTTTTTTTAGTTTTGATGAAATGAAAATATTTTGTGTTCTCATTGTGAGCTCCCCCCCAAGATCTCTTAGTGAGTTCGTCGGAGATCTCTTAGTGAGTTCGCCGGAGGAGACTAGATCTCTTTGTGAGTTCTAGTTTTCAAACCTTCTTATCTCGTGGAAATTCAAATCGAATATAATTGAGGTTAGTAATTTCATGGTCGCTCGATTCCCTTGAAGTTTCCCTCTCTTCCTCCCCTTGCATTTGCCGCCGCCTAGCCTTGACCTGCTCAAGCCGACGGCCACCTTAGCTGCCTCCTCCCGCCGGCCAATCCCTCTCCAGACCTTGGGCCGCCGACCCAAGACCATCCCGTGCAGCCACCCCACCTCTACAGCTCCCCTACTCCACAACTGGACCCAACCGTGAGCTCCAGCCCACTGGAAAAAATTTTCCTGCAGGCCCCTTGCCGCCAATCCTCCTTGCTTTGCCCAGCCCGTGGAATTGCCAGCCTTAACGCCTAATTAATTGCCTCATTAATTGCCATATTATGGCTGGTAATTAATCATGTTTGAATATGTTTGAAATTCAAATTCATGCTTCCTCTCTCTCAAGTTAATTTTGGGAAGTTACCTAATTCAAATTAAATCTGAAATAACAGATTTCAAAATTAATTGAGGATTGATTTCTGTAAACGTGGACCCCACCAATTCCCAAATTCCCCTGCTGCTTGGCTGGCCATCCTGACTCGTGAACTCCTCTTTAATTACATTAATTGTTTCCTATTACAACTCTAATCCCTCATTAGCTATTGGCACCCTTTTGGAAACTAATTTGATTTTCAAATTAGCTTTCCCAAATCCCCCACGCCTCCTCCCTAAGCGAAATTTCAGAAATCTGGAAACTGCCGTGACCTGAGGCGTGTTGTCCCTTACCCGAACTCCCCCTTGGCTTTGGCTGGAACTTCCCCATCCCATCCTTCCTCCCACGACAGCAACCAGGCGCCCTTTCATAAACTTGGTGACCTCTTGCTTCCTTCTCAGCATGCTCCATCGGCTCTCGGTTGGAACGCATGGAGGTACCCGAATGGAATTTCGGGTTTGAGTACGACCGCAACGGAAGAGTCAACATTCTCCGATCACCCTTCTTTGACGTGAGATTCGACTTCGACGACACCCCGGAAGAGTACTTGGACCGGATCTTGCCAACTCTTGTGGACTCGATAGACGATCACTTCTCCGTTTATACGTGGATCATCAAAGGCCGTCCATCCGCTCCTTCGAGCCCGACTTCCAACCCGGCGACAAGTCCTCTCAAGATCACTTGTGTACTAGTGGCGTCGCTAAGCTTGCTCACGATTCTCTTCCGCTAACCTCCACCTCAAATTGAGTGACGGATCCAAGGTGAAGGGGTCTAAATTTTAAATTTGGGGCTTTGGTATTTTAGCTATTTGCAACACTTGATATTTTAGATGATGTTTTGAAAAGCTTTCCAATCTTGTACGGTAATTTCTTGTTGTTACTTAAACATTCATATTTTAATTCTTGAACCCTAATTGAATACGCATAAAAGTTTTAGTAGCAAGCTCGGTTCAAGATCTTATTTAATTTCAAGTGCAATTCTCATATCATCACATGATAGTTTCACATCATTTGTGGTATCAGAGCATGGCTAGCATGCTTTGCTTATGCTAGGTGCATCCTAGGAGTCTAATTTCGTTTGCTACTAATCGTTTGCATACATATCATCATTTAGATCGCATTAATTCCTGTTTTTATGTGCTGTCCTGTTTTTTCCTGCATGTTATCATCCTAGCATTCTAGCAGTTTACTTCATCTAGGTGCTGTCTTAGCCTCGGCATTCCACCCATCCGCTTATAGTCCTTACCGCACCTGAAAACCCTGCTGTCCAGAACGTGTTCCTGCACTTTTAGAGGCATTTAAGTGACCCGTAAGCTGTCCGTAGCTGCTGTCCAGTGAAACAAACCTACCCATAACTTTTAGACAACTTTCTTCCTTGTTGTAGGTTGCTGTCCCCAACCGCCCAGCAATTTATAAGAGACGTAGGAACGTTCTACCTTAGTGTCTAGGTGCTGCTCACTATCCCTTTACCTACCCCAGTGACCCATAAACTTTCCTCATGGATCCGCAGCATCTCCAAGCTACCTTAGATCTTATTTTAGGACAACTGGGCACCGTTACTCAACAAATTCGCAACACCCAAACCGATCTAGCTGACTTTAGGCGCCACACGAGAGTGACCGATTAGATAATATCGAGCGTAATGGGAATCCTGCAATTTATACGCCTTCAAGACCTCACTCACCTTATGGCGAAGACAACCGACCCGATCATGAAACCCCTCGAGATCCCGGACGTTTCCAAGACCATTACCAACGCAACCCTAGGCTACCTCAAGAGCCCGTAGGGGATGACAACACTTGGAGAGACAACGACACTCAATTACTGAAGAACATTAGGATCGACGCCCCAACCTATGACGGAACCCTTGACCCTCAAGTTTTCCTAGATTGGCTGAAGTCAATGGATGGTTATTTCAAATGGTACAACATCTCTGAGGCTAGGAAAGTTAGGTTCGCCGAAATGAAGCTCATTGGTTGAGCCAACTTGTACTGGACCAACTTAGAAAACATGCGCGAAGCTCGCGGCGAACACCCTATCAGCGATTGGAAAACCATGAAGCAAGAGCTTAGGAGAAAATACCTCCCACCTTCCTACTATCCTAAACTCCTGGATAAGTGGCATAGACTGACTCAAGGAAGCAAACCTGTTAAAGACTACATCTCTGCCTTCGACGATTTCTTGATTCGTTGCAACGGCGAGGAGTCCGCCACCACAACCCAAATCCTATCCATGTTTAGAGCTGGCCTTAGGGAAGATCTTAGAACTGAACTTTTTGCTAGAGGAATAAACACCTTAGAGGCCGCTTGCAGCCTGGTTCTTGACTTAGAAGAATCCAAGACTCACTCCCACAGTAGACAGTTTGAGACCCGTCCTAACCCCTATCGAACTTCCACTAGCCAGACCCAAAATCGATCCGCGAATTCGATAGGTAGCCCGACCCACTGCCAGTTCGGCCCCAACCCGCCCGGAATCTAAAGGTAAAGCCCCCGAACGTGACGCACCCAAACTCAATTCTAGAACCAAGTGCTATAGGTGTCAAGGGTACGGACACATTGCTTCGCAATGTTCTAGTCCTTACAAAGTCACCATAATTGAAGAGGTGGACGAAGAGGAAGAAGAACCTGAGACTGATTTGGTTCACCAAGTGGATGAGGAAGAAGACTCTTTTATTGAAGAAGAACCCGTTACCTTACAAGTTGTTAGGTGTGCTTTGGCCCAACCTAAGTTAAGTGATGATTGGCGTAGAACCTCAATTTTTCATACCTTCATTAAGATCGGAGAAAAGAGCTGCAAGGTTATCATAGATAGTGGAAGTTGTATCAACGCAGTCTCGTCAGCCATGGTTTCCAAGCTCAATCTTAAGGTGACCCCGCACCCAAATCCGTATAAGGTTTCTTGGATCAATTCGACTACCATAGAAATTAAGGATCGAAGCCTTATTCCGATAGAATTTGTGGGATATCAAGACAAGATTTGGTGCGATGTTCTAACCATTGATGTAGGTCAAATTATCCTTGGTCGCCCTTGGTTATTTGACAACGACGTCCATATTTATGGGAGGACGAACACCTGTGTGTTCGAACATAATGGAAAGAAGATCAAGTTAATGCCCTCTCAACCTAAACCTCCCAAAACTGAAGCTAAGCCTATCTCAACCAAGCAAAGTAAAGGCCTCCACTTACTGACTGCGAAGGAGGTGGAAACTGAGATCACCCAAGGAGCACCCATGTATGCCCTAGTGGCTAGAGAAGTAGATGAGGACCAGAAAGAACCAATCCCCGATGCCGTTAAACCTCTTCTCGAAAACTTTGCGGATGTTTTCCCAGACGATTTGCCTAACCAACTGCCACCCCTGCAGGACATACAGCACGCGATAGACTTGGTGCCGGGGGCATCCCTACCCAACCTTCCTCACTACCGTATGAACCCGACTGAACACTCTGAGCTTAAGAAACAAGTCGATGAACTCCTACAACGAGGATTCATTAAGGAGAGCCTTAGTCCATGCGCTGTTCCTGCTCTTTTAACTCCCAAAAAGGACGGCTCGTGGCGAATGTGTGTTGATAGCCGCGCTATCAACAAGATTACTGTCAAGTATAGATTTCCCATTCCTCGACTGGATGACATGCTGGACATGATGACGGGAGCCACTCTCTTTTCCAAGATAGATCTTAAGAGTGGGTATCATCAAATTAGGACCCGTCCCGGGGATGAATGGAAAACGGCATTCAAAACTAAAGATGGACTTTATGAGTGGACTGTTATGCCGTTTGGACTAAGCAACGCCCCTAGTACCTTTATGAGAGTTATGACTCAAGTTCTTAGGCCTTTCTTAGGAAAGTTCGTAGTAGTTTACTTTGATGACATATTAATTTACAGCACTTCGGTGGATCAACATCTCAATCATATCACTCAAGTCTGTGAAGTTTTGAGGAAAGAAAAGTTGTACGCTAACCCAAGTAAGTGCGTATTCCTCACGAACCAAGTTACCTTCCTAGGATTTATCATATCTCCTCAAGGAATCTCCGCAGACCCCGAGAAAGTCCGAGCGATTAACGAGTGGCCTGAACCCAAAAATATTAGAGATGTTCGGAGTTTCCATGGATTGGCCACCTTTTACAGGAGGTTTATCAGGAATTTTAGCACAATTGTGGCGCCCATAACTGATTGCCTGAAAAAAGGAGAGTTCCGTTGGACTGCGAATGCAAGCAAGGATTTTGAGGATATTAAGCTAAAAATGGTAGAAGCCCCTGTCATGCGCCTACCTGACTTTTCAAAAGTCTTTGAAGTCACTTGCGACGCCTCAGGAATTGGAATAGGTGGAGTCCTATCGCAAGAAGGCCACCCCGTGGCCTATTTCAGCGAAAAGTTAAATGACATACGTCAGCGATACTCGACCTATGACAAAGAGTTTTATGCGATTATCCAAGCCCTTAGATATTGGAGGCATTACCTTCTGCCACAAGAATTCGTGATATTTTCAGACCACGAGGCTCTACGTTACATTAATTCCCAAACGAAACTCAATGCCCGCCACGGCCGTTGGGTTGAATTCCTGCAAGAGTATGCTTACACGATTAGACACAAAGCAGGAACTGAAAATAAGGCTACTGACGCCCTCAGTCGTAGAATGATGACTACCCGAGAGATGAGGATGGAAGTAATTGGTTTTGAGCGACTAAAAGATGACTATTTGGACTGCCCCGACTTTAAAGAAACTTACACCGTGCTGACTAACGGTGGTGGACCAGTAATTAGTGATTTCCTTTTGGAGGATGGCTATTTGTTCAAGGCCCAAAAACTCTGTATTCCTAATACCTCTCTGCGAGAATTTCTAGTCTGGGAGCTGCATGCGGGGGAGGACTAGCTGGCCACTTTGGTCAATCCAAAAACTATTGCTGCGCTAGAAAATAGATTCTATTGGCCCACCCTGAAACGTGACGTTGGCAAGCTTATAAAGAGATGTCACACCTGCCAACTTGCCAAACAACGAAAACAGAACACTGGCCTCTACACCCCACTGCCTGTACCAAACTGCCCGTGGCAGGATGTAAGCATGGACTTTGTATTAGGTTTACCCAAGACCCTCAGAAAACATGATTCTGTTTGTGTCGTCGTTGATAGGTTTTCTAAGATGGCCCATTTCCTACCCTGTTCCAAAACTTTTGACGCATCCCGGGTCGCTAAGCTATACTTTGACGAGATTGTGAGACTTCATGGGTTACCTAAGACTATCGTATCCGACAGGGATGTCAAATTCACAAGTTATTTCTGGAAAACACTTTGGCATAAGATGGGTACGAAATTACAGTTTTCCACAGCTTTCCACCGTCAGACCGATGGTCAAACCGAAGTTGTAAACAGAAGTTTAGGAAACCTTTTGAGAACGTTAGTTGGGGAAAACCTTAGAGACTGGGATTCTAAGTTACCGATCGCCGAGTTTGCCTATAATAATTATGTCAACCGAACCACGGGTCTGAGTCCTGCCGAGATTGTGTATGGTTACAAACCAAAGCAACCTATAGATCTTATTCCCATGGGTCTTAAGTCTAGGTCATCTGAGTCAGCATCTGCATTTGCATCGCATTTACATGAATTGCACAAAGAAATTAATAAAAAAATTGAATTGAGCAATGCCAACTACAAACTTAATGCTGACCTCAAGAGAAGGGTCAAGGAATTTAATGTGGGTGATTATGTGATGGTTCGGATTCGTCCGGAGCGGTTCCCGCAAGGGACCGTTAAGAAGTTACACGCGAGAAGCGCGGGCCCTTTCAAAATAATTTCTAAAATTAATAGTAATGCTTATATGCTCGACCTTCCCCCGAAGGTTTTAACTTTAGCCCCACTTTTAACGTTGAAGACCTTGTAGCTTATGAGGGTCCAGAGTTTAACCCACCTAATCCATTACTTGATGAGCCTTGTGAGTCCCCACCTGGTGAGATCCCCAGCCTTCCCCCACTCCCAAAACTCCACACTTTACCTACTGCGGAAAAGATCGAGGCAGTGCTTAGCGATGAAATCATTTCTACTAGAGACGGTGGTCGCCGGAGGTACTTAGTTCAATGGGCAGGAAAGCCGGAGACGGAGAACGTGTGGATCGACCGAGATGAGCTACAGAGATTAGACCCAGACCTGCTGGAGTGGTACGAGGCTTCTAGAGACACCCACTCGACGGGGTCGAGTTCTCTCCCACCCGGGGAGAATGATGGGGACATCAGATTTCGACACGTGTACCATCGCCGACGGCGCAGATCGACGGCCACGATCCAGAGCCTCTACTTTTGAGTTTATAGCTTATGTCATTTTCTTTTTTTATTATTATTAGTTTTTCTGAGTTTGCCCCTGAGGGCATTGTCTGACTTATGTAGCCCCGAGGGCATTGTTGTCTTTTCTTTTTCTTTCATTTGGAGCCTCCATATATGAGGCAATATGCATTGTAATTGGTTTTTAGTTTTGATGAAATGAAAATATTTTGTGTTCTCTTTGTGAGCTCCCCCCCACCAAGATCTCTTAGTGAGTTCGCCGGAGATCTCTTAGTGAGTTCGCCGGAGGAGACTAGATCTCTTTGTGAGTACTAGTTTTCAAACCTTCTTATCTCGTGGAAATTCAAATCGAATATAATTGAGGTTAGTAATTTCATGGTCGCTCGATTCCCTTGAAGTTTCCCTCTCTTCCTCCCCTTGCATTTGCCGCCGCCTAGCCTTGACCTGCTCAAGCCGCCGGCCACCTTAGCTGCCTCCTCCCGCCGGCCAATCCCTCTCCAGACCTTGGGTCGCCGACCCAAGACCATCCCGTGCAGCCACCCCACCTCTACAGCTCCCCTACTCCACAACTGGACCCGACCGTGAGCTCCAGCCCACTGGAAAAATTTTTCCTGCAGGCCCCTTGCCGCCAATCCTCCTTGTTTTGCCCAGCCCGTGGAATTGCCAGCCTTAACGCCTAATTAATTGCCTCATTAATTGCCATATTATGGCTGGTAATTAATCATGTTTGAATATGTTTGAAATTCAAATTCATGCTTCCTCTCTCTCAAGTTAATTTTGGGAAGTTACCTAATTCAAATTAAATCTGAAATAAAATATTTCAAAATTAATTGAGGATTGATTTCTGTAAACGTGGACCCCACCAATTCCCAAATTCCCCTGCTGCTTGGCTGGCCATCCTGGCCCGTGAACTCCTCTTTAATTACATTAATTGTTTCCTATTACAACTCTAATCCCTCATTAGCTATTGGCACCCTTTTGGAAACTAATTTGATTTTCAAATTAGCTTTCCCAAATCCCCCACGCCTCCTCCCTAAGCGAAATTTCAGAAATCTGGAAACTGCCGTGACCTGAGGCGTGTTGTCCCTTACCCGAACTCCCCCTTGGCTTTGGCTGGAACTTCCCCATCCCATCCTTCCTCCCACGACAGCAACCAGGCGCCCTTTCATAAACTTGGTGACCTCTTGCTTCCTTCTCAGCATGCTCCATCGGCTCTCGGTTGGAACGCATGGAGGTACCCGAATGGAATTTCGTGTTTGAGTACGACCGCAACGGAAGAGTCAACATTCTCCGATCACCCTTCTTTGACGTGAGATTCGACTTCGACGACACCCCGGAAGAGTACTTGGACCGGATCTTGCCAACTCTTGTGGACTCGATAGACGATCACTTCTCCATTTATACGTGGATCATCAAAGGCCGTCCATCCGCTCCTTCGAACCCAACTTCCAACCCGGCGACAAGTCCTCTCAAGATCACTTGTGTACTAGTGGCGTCGCTAAGCTTGCTCACGATTCTCTTCCGCTAACCTCCACCTCAAATTGAGTGACGGATCCAAGGTGAAGGGTCTAAATTTTAAATTTGGGGCTTTGGTATTTTAGCTATTTGCAACACTTGATATTTTAGATGATGTTTTGAAAAGCTTTCCAATCTTGTACGGTAATTTCTTGTTGTTACTTAAACATTCATATTTTAATTCTTGAACCCTAATTGAATACGCATAAAAGTTTTAGTAAGAAGCTTGGTTCAAGATCTTATTTAATTTCAAGTGCAATTCTCATATCATCACATGATAGTTTCACATCATTAGATGTCAGTTTTTATCCCGAGGAGATTTATTGATGAAAATCTACTTCTTGCCCATGAACTTCATCAAAAGAAGAAATTGAAATCTTCAAAAGGATGAACTGCTATGTGTGTGAGCGGTGTGGGCTCCGAAAATTCGCACCCTGACCTCTCCGCGTCCCCTTTTTATTTTTTAGGTCGTCGAGAAGAGTTTTAACATTTAAGTTCTTAGGCAAATTTTCAAAAGGTGGATTGGGTTTTAGATAAGACTTCACCCAAAGATTTCGCCCTCATTTTGCGAGGACTTTATGATTTGAGTTCAGTTTTCCTATATGAGCAAGTCTCTATAGTTAATTACCCCTCCCGATAATGAGATAGAACTTTCAATTAAGGCTAGTCGTCAAACAGATAAGTAGTATCTGACGTATAATAGCAGCACGATTTAGCATTTGAAAATTTAATATTTAAAATTAGAAATTCACCACCTTGCACTTAAAGAAGATGGTGGGGGGAATGATGATAGACCCGATCAAGAACCCATGGTTCCGTCGTCCTAATTCATCATGGTCCCTAGTCTACTTAGTCAGAGGAGGTAGTCGGCCCAACCTGACCGAAGGATCCATGTTAGTAGTCATGAATTGCTTCATTCAATGGTACCTTGAAGACTTAGGGTGAATGTTTGTCTAAAGGGATAAATTTGAGTTCATCTTAGCTAACAAAGAGCATTATGCCCTATCGATTACACCCTACTAATTCAATACTCAAGAATTTAACGTTGTTGGGAAACATACGAACTCTGGCCATAACTGTAGTTTAGTGGTATCATTTAGCGGTAAAAACACTCGGCAGAGGGTCCCAGTCATAATCGTTTACATGTGCTGCTATTTGGTTACGGAACCATCGGTTGGAGGACATGTGCCACATCCTTACTAGCAAGAGATGATTTGAGAATGAATCCTAGAGATATTCTTGACTTGACATTCGCTCTTTGTGAGCTAAAGTGATTTTCAAACTTGTCCACCTCAAAAAATTGTTGCAGAGTGTAGATGGGTATTTTACTGTAAATGTTAGATGATTAATTTCAATTTTTAAATATTAGTGGATGTGAAGTTTTGAAGTTTTTGGTAGAATTTAAAGATTAACAACTCCAGTTGATATTTACATTCAACATGGTCATCATCTAGGTGACTTTATTATCACTTTAAATGTTTATATTTTATGAGCATGGGAGGTATTTTAAAAGTTTGGGGTTCCCTCCAGTTGAGATTTTCTTTCAACACGTCCATCATCGAGATATTTATGGACACTTTTTAAATTTATTTGTCAAACCTTGTTAACTAATTTGTATTTAATATTTTTTTAATCGGACACGTGTCGGACGCGTGTCGTGTCGGACACTGCACGCCTCCTGGAGGAGAAGTGTCGGTGCATCATAGTATAAGACCCATTTCTTGCCTTTTTTAAAACAAATGATGCACCACAGGTTGGTAAATTGTTTGTCAAGAAATTTGTTAGACGTAATGGTTTGTCAGCATCAATTCCACCAGATATAAATGTTATCTTTATTAGCAATGTCTTGAAAAAAATTGTAAAAATTATTTGGTACTACACTTAAATTAACATAAATATTTCACACAAATTTCTAAGATATCTAGTTCAGAATAGCATATTAAATGGCATCTAATCCTGCCTATTAGCTTAATTTCCTTTGAATAATTCTAATAAGATCACAAGCAAAACTCCATTTGAATGTATGGATGGATATAACCCCAAAAGGTGCATAGATCCTATAAATGAACTCAAACATGAATATGTTAATTACATTGCATCATTGTGATAAACATCCTCATAAATTGCATGCTAATATTAAGGAGCAAATTATATTCCGTAATGAAAATTATAAGGTTTTAGCAGAGGCATTCTACGAAATCTATTGAAGATGCTTCTGATTTGGTGTGTATTCAGCCTACATGCTTCCAAGGAAATACTAAAAAACGTTGTAGGCTCAAGCCTTAATGCATGTATGCCTAATTTCCCATCTGAATTTCATGTTAATCCAACTTTTAATGTAGACCTTTTTTTCATATGAACGACAATGGAATCACCAATAATTACTTGTAAGAATTTAACTGGTCTGGTTGCTTCCAAAACAATGTTTGCGCATATCCAATAAGTTGTATGCACATGTGATTGATTAAATAGTAGCCGATGGAACTAGTATATTAGCATTGCAAGCATTCCCAAATGTACTATTTGTTGGTTCAGACGTACACCAACAAATGATACTTGGATGGCATAGGAAGAACAAGCTCCTCTATTACCAAATCTTCTGGAGAATACAAAGACATAAACCATCCAAACAAAGTTTTTTAACCCTCAATAAATTTTAATAATGCTTAGTTTCTTCCATATTCATGCAATCTCATTGTTATTCCTTTAGAGCATTTAGGTCATTTCTTCCTTGAAAGAATCATTTGTAATTATCCAGTGTGTAAGAGCTATTTAGTAATAGACCGTGTCAAATTATCCCTATAAATAACCTTAATGCATACCTTTTAGAACTAATTTTCTTAAATGCAATCTATTTTCCTTCCCTTTGAGAATTTAGACAACAAAGAAGCCTTATCGGAGTTGGTGTGTGTAAAACCCGAAATCTTATTTTAGGCATCGCACGCTTTTTAAAGCGCCGCGACGAATTTTTTAAGTAAAATTTTCAAGGTTATCGGAATGCAACGAAATTAATTTTAGAAAATCCTACGCGAAATTCTGATCGTTTTGGTATATAGAAGTTAAGCCCAATTTTGCCTAATTTTGGAGTTATTAATTTTAGAAGTCCCTAAATGCCAACTTTGCCCCTAGGTCTTTCTTAAGCCGAATTTGTTTAAGTAAGGGTAAAATAGACATTTACAAAACCCTTTCTCCCTATTATAACACACCGGCCCCCCCCTTATCTCCCCATTCGCACGAACCGAACGAAAACCGAGCGGAACAGGGAGCGGACGGGCGGACGGACGGCTTCCGCGAGGGGCATTTCGGCGGCGATCTTCCGGCGAGAACTTTACGTCAAATCGAAGAGGTCGACGAGAGGATCACTCCGGTACGATTATTTTGTAGCGAATCCTTCTAAATCTCAAGTTATTTGAAATTGAAAATTCTAGGGTTTTTAGGATTTTGGAATTTTCTTCGAAATCTTTTCACGAAATCTTTAAGAAATGTTTAGAGGAATATTTTAACGTTAAAAACATAAAGATTTGAGGAAAATTTTGGAGATTTACAAGTTAGAGTTTTTGACCTAAATCTTAATTTTGTAAGAATCCTTTATGAAAATGATTCCTAAGGGTTTAGGAAATGTTTTTAAAGAAAAATTTTGAGTTTTTAATGAAAACTCCATTTTCTTAATTTTTAGGATTATTTTAATCCGAAAATTATTATTATATTATTATAATATGTTAAGGATCTTTTTAAAATAAATATTGGGGTGAAATTGAAGATTTATGAATTTCCAAATTTTAGGTAATTATTAAATCCGAAAATAAATGCATATTTAATTAATTATCCTTTAATTGTCGTTAGGAATGGTTAAGGGGAAAATGCCAAGTTTAGCAATTTGACTTAGGAATTTGACTTATGATTGTAACACGTTTACTTTATAAATCTTCCTTAGGTAGTGACCATTAAAGGGTAAGGTGGAAGGACTTGTATCGAAGCGACGTACAGTGCTTAAATTGAGGTAGGTATTCATACCCTTTTAATTTTATAAGTGTTAGATTTTATTCATGCTTAGAATGCAAATTTCATATGTTTAATTTTACTGTTAATATTTTATCTACTGTCAATATTTTGATGTTACAAATTTTAAGAATACCCAGTTCATGTTTTCTTTTCATGCATTAAGGTGAAAGACAATTAAGGTATATGAAATGATTATGAAAGAAAAAGGAAAGAATTTAATGAAATAAAATTCATATGCATGTTGATCCGGAAGTACCAATCTAATGGTAATGGGGCTTTCAAAAGCCAAATGGTAATGGGGCTTGTATAAGCCAAATGGTAATGGGGTTCTGCGGAGCCAAATGGTAAAGGAAAATGGCCAAAACTTTTGACTGCGTACCTGATCAGTACGAAAACTGGTACTTCCGGGACGGATGATACATTTAGCATATTCATTTTTACATTTTGCATTGCATATGAAAGAAATGAAAGATATGAATGAAAGAAATCAACTGTTAAAGAAAAGAATGAATGGAAGAATGAATAGTACATGTTATGACTCGCTCAATGAAATGAATTAGTTTTCATTTGTAAATATTTTTTTTATATGCATCTTATGAAATTAAATGTGATATGGATTACCTGCTGAGCGTTAGCTCATTCCACGTTTTTGGAAATGTTTTCAGGAGATAAGTAATGGCTGCACGACGACCTTTCACCTATCGTCGTAGGGGACCTCAGGAGGATGAAAGGTTCCATTTATTTTATGTTTTGAGTCTAAGGTTTGAGTTAGTTTCTGAGTCTGAACAGTAAGTGAAGTTTATATGTATTGGTGTGTTATAAGTTTTTATTGATCTTGAGATATTTGAATAAGTTTGGAACTATCTGAATTTAATGTTGTTAGTGGCTCTTTCTATTATGGATGATGTTTGAAATTTGGATATTCATGTTTTTAATTAGAACTGTTTATGATAAATGTTCATTTCAGTACGACTTTTTTTGTTCCCGCCCCGTTAACTCGGGCTAGCCGGGCCGGGTCGTGACAAGAGTGGTATCAGAGCAAAGGTTTAATACTGATCAATGAAAGAGCCTATAGGATGATTAATTGAGTCCTAGAATATATAGGAAGTGTAATTTTATGAATTATGCGCCTTATGATTGATGTGTTTTATCTCAGGAGTATGGATCCTGAGCAGAATGCCACTGATGGCATTAATATGGATGAAGGAAGGGAGCTACCAAATGTAGCAGAGCCTCAGAGAAACAATAGTATGGAGTCATTCAATCAGATGATGGAAGCAATGACTCAGATGATTAGGACTTCCCAAAATCAGGGAAGTGGCAGTGGAGGTGGAGGTCGGCCTATGGATAAGAGCCTGAAGTTGTTTCAGGATATGAAACCTCCACTGTTCTCAAGTGGTGGACCTATAGAAGCTGAAGATTGGCTAATGCGGATTGAGAAGATCCTGGAGGGCATGTTTTGCCCTGAGGAAAAGAGGGTGACATTGGCTTCTTATGCCTTTGATGGCGAGGCTGAGAGGTGGTGGAGGAGTCAATTAGAAGAGACCTTTGGAGGAAGACCCAGCAGCCAAGTTTCCTGGGAGGAGTTTGTAAAGGCATTCAGAGATTGGTATGTACCTGCGACCGCCAGGAGACAGATGCAGGATAAATTCAACAGATTGATTCAGGGAGATCGATCTGTTTCTCAGTATGAGGCAGAGTTCACGATGTTATCCAGGTATGCACCTCACCTGATACCCAATGCTGAAGAGAAGTGCAACCGCTTTCTAAATGGGTTGAAGGACATGATAAGACAGCCTCTTGTGCCTTTTGGAATTGAGGATTACCCTACTTTAGTGGAAAGAGCCAGAAGGATTGAGATGGACATGCAAGCAACACAGAAAAGGAGAGATTTTCAGAAGAGAAAGATGGAGGGCAGATCAAAGCCTTCCCAGTTTACTCAGTCAGGGGCTTCTACTTGGAAGAAGCCCAGGTCCAGTGATTCTGATAGCAGTGCTTCAACTGCTACCTTATGCAGTAAATGTGGGAGAGTGCATAAGGGAGAGTGCCTTTCAGGCACTAATACTTGTTACTGGTGCCATCAGCCTGGGCACATGGCGAAGTCCTGTCCTCTTTTGGGACAGAGATCTGCTTCAGAGGTGAGGTCAGGCAACAACACTCAGAGGACAGCAGGTAGACCAAGAGCTGTGGAGTCTACTGCTTCTGTTCCTTCTCAAGGTCAGACTCGCCAGAATGTTCAACCTCGAGTCTATGGATTGTCCCAACAGGAAGCTAAGGGATCTCCTGATGTGGTTACAGGTGCGTAGTTTAATTAATTGCAATGAATTTTCTTTTATGAATATGAATGAATAATGAATGAAAATGAAATGAACCAATCAATAAATGATATGTTTTGTAATGAATGTTGCACCTGTTCATGTTTAGGGACACTCCTTATGTGCGATAGACCCGTTAGAATCCTCTTTGATACTGGAGCGTCACACTCTTTTGTTTCAGAAGAGTTTGTTAGATCTGCTAAATTGATTCCTACCTTTATGTTGAAGTCTCTATCAGTCTTGATGCCTAATGGGAATCATATGGAAGCTAAGCAGAAATGTCAAGTAAATTTGAAGATTTGTGATAAGAGTTTAGAAGCAGATCTGATTGTTTTGCCTCTGGTTGAGTTTGATGCAATCTTAGGCATGGATTGGTTATCTTGCCATTTCGTGACTATAGATTGTAACAAGAAGGAGGTTAAGTTCTGTATGCCAGGAGAGGAGAAGTTCAAATTTCAAGGAGATAGAGGAGTAACTGCAGTAATTGTGTCATCCTTGAAGGCCTTTCAGATGTTAAAGAAAGGTTGTGAAGGCTTCTTGGCTTATGTTAAGGAGGAGAAGAAGGAAGAAAGAGAGTTGAAAGACATTCCAATTGTTCAGGAATTCCCAGAGGTGTTTTCTGATGATCTACCTGGTTTACCTCCAAGTAGAGAAATAGATTTCTCTATTGAGTTAGTGGCAGGAGCTGAACCTGTTGCTAGAGCTCCTTACAGAATGGCAATTAAGGAGCTTAAGGAGTTGAAGGAGCAACTGGAAGAGTTGCTTGAGAAGGGTTTCATCCGACCTAGTACCTCTCCTTGGGGTGCTCCTGTATTGTTTGTGAAGAAGAAGGATGGAAGCCTGAGACTTTGTATAGATTACAGAGAGCTGAACAAGTTGACAGTGAAGAACAAGTATCCTCTTCCCAGAATAGATGATTTGTTTGATCAGTTGGAGGGTGCTTCAGTGTTTTCTAAGATTGACTTGAGGTCAGGGTATCATCAGCTCAGGATTAGAGAGGAGGACATTGCAAAGACTGCTTTCAGTACCAGATATGGGCATTATGAGTTTGTAGTAATGCCCTTTGGTTTGACAAATGCCCCTGCAGTATTTATGGATCTCATGAATAGAATCTTTCAGCCTTCTTTAGATCTATTCGTGATTGTATTCATAGATGACATACTTGTGTACTCCCCAGATGAAAGGATGCATGCAAATCATTTAAGGTCAGTATTGTATACCTTAAAAGATAATGACTTGTATGCTAAATTCTCCAAATGCGAGTTTTGGTTGAAGAGTGTTAAATTCTTGGGGCATGTGATTTCTGAGGGGAAGATATCTGTGGATCAGCATAAGGTGCAAGCAATAGCAGACTGGCCAAGACCTGCTACAGTGACTGAGGTTAGAAGCTTTTTGGGATTGGCAGGCTACTACAGGAGGTTTGTTGAGGGGTTTTCACAGATAGCAATGCCACTATCCAGATTGACTCAGAAAGCAGTAAAGTTTGATTGGACAGCTCAGTGTGAGGAAGCTTTTCAGAGGTTGAAGCAGTGTTTAATAACTGCTCCAGTGCTGACTATTCCCTCAGGGACAGATGGGTTTCAGCTTTACAGTGATGCCTCACATAAAGGGTTGGGTTGTGTATTGATGCAGAATGGGAGAGTCATTGCCTATGCTTCTAGGCAATTGAAGAATCATGAGAGGAATTACCCAACCCACGATCTGGAGTTAGCAGCGGTAGTTTTTGCCTTGAAGATCTGGAGGCATTACTTGTATGGAGTTAGATGTGAAGTTTTTACTGACCACCAGAGTTTGAAATATATCTTCACTCAGAAGGAATTGAATCTGAGGCAGAGGAGATGGCTAGAACTCATAAAGGATTATGAGTTGGATATTCAGTATCACCCGGGCAAAGCAAATGTGGTTGCTGATGCTTTGAGCAGAAAGAATTCAGGTAGTGCAAACTGGATGATTACACAGCAGCAGGAGTTGATAAGGGATTTGGAGAAGTTGGAGATTTCAGTGGTTCAGCCCAATGATGCAGAAATTATAAGGTTGAATCAGACTATAATTATGTCAACCTTTCCAGAAAGGGTACGAGAAGCTTTGCCACTTGATGCAGATTTTAAGAAGATACTGGATATGGTTAGTGTTGGACACATTGAAGATTTTGAGCTTGATGGTGAGGGATTGCTTAGATATAAGGGCAGATTGTGCATTCCAGATATGGATGATTTGAGGAAGGAAGTTCTTCAAGAAGCTCACTACTCCAGTTACACCATTCACCCAGGCAGTAATAAGATGTACCAGGATTTGAAGGAAGTGTTTTGGTGGCCAGGAATGAAGAGAAGTGTAGCAGATACAGTATCCAAATGTATTTCATGTCAGATGGTTAAAGCTGAGCACCAGAAGCCAGGAGGATATCTACAGCCCTTACCCATACCAGAGTGGAAATGGGAAGACATTGCTATGGATTTTGTGGTTGGCTTACCTAGATCCAGAAGAGGAAATGATACTTTATGGGTGATTATTGATAGGTTAACTAAATCTGCACATTTTATACCTATCAAACAGTCTGATCCTGTTGAGAAATTGGCAAGCCTGTATGTTGATCAGATTGTTAGATTACATGGAGTACCGAAGACTATTGTGTCAGACAGAGATGGGAGATTTACTTCCAGATTTTGGAAGAAAGTCCAGGAAGCTTTGGGCACCAGGCTTACTTTTAGTACAGCTTTCCACCCTCAGACAGATGGGCAGTCAGAAAGGACAATCCAGACCTTAGAAGATTTGCTGAGATTATGTGTTCTGGATTATGGTGGTAAGTGGGAGGTATATGTGCCTTTAATTGAATTTGCCTACAACAATAGCTTCCAAGCAAGTATTGGTATGGCTCCATACGAGGCTTTATATGGGAGAAGGTGTAGGACACCTTTAAATTGGGCTGAGACAGGAGAAAGAAAAGGTAATTGGTGCTGATTTGGTGGATGATGCTACAGAAAAGATTAGATTGATCAGAGATAGATTGAGGGCAGTGCAGGACAGACAAAAGAAATATTATGATGCCAAGCACCGATCAGTTGAATTTGATGTGGGAGAGTTTGTATTTCTCAAAGTCAGTCCAATGAAGGGAGTGAAGAGATTTGGCAAAGCAGGAAAATTAAGTCCCAGATTTGTAGGCCCTTTTGAGATTTCAGAAAGGATTGGAAAGGTGGCCTATAGGTTGATTCTACCAGCACATATGAGTGGAGTACATAATGTGTTTCACATTTCCTCCTTAAGGAAATATATATTCAGATGAGGCTCAGAGGATTAGTACAGATGTGGTAGACATTCAACCTGACTTGACTTTTGTTAATGAACCAGAGAAGATTCTTGACTTTGAGGTTAAACAGTTGAGGAGCAGAGCAATTCCTTTTGTTAAGGTGCTTTGGAAGCATAGTTCTGAGAAGGATGCCACTTGGGAGAAGGAGTCAGAGATGAGGGAGACCTACCCTCACCTTTTTGACTAAGGTATGTTTTCCTAAGCTTGTTTTAAATTTCGAGGACGAAATTTTTATAAGGGAGGGAGAATTGTAAAACCCGAAATTCTAATTTTAGGCATCGCACGCTTTTTAAAGCGCCGCGACGAATTTTTTAAGTAAAATTTTCAAAGTTATCGGAATGCAACGAAATTAATTTTAGAAAATCCTACGCGAAATTCTGATCGTTTTGGTATATAGAAGTTAAGCCCAATTTTGCCTAATTTTGGAGTTATTAATTTTAGAAGTCCCTAAATGCCAACTTTGCCCCTAGGTCTTTCTTAAGCCGAATTTGTTTAAGTAAGGGTAAAATAGACATTTACAAAACCCTTTCTCCCTATTATAACACACCGGCCCCCCCCCCTATCTCCCCATTCGCACGAACCGAACGAAAACCGAGCGGAACAGGGAGCGGACGGGCGGACGGACGGCTTCCGCGAGGGGCATTTCGGCGGCGATCTTCCGGCGAGAACTTTACGTCAAATCGAAGAGGTCGACGAGAGGATCACTCCGGTACGATTATTTTGTAGCGAATACTTCTAAATCTCTAGATATTTGAAATAAAAAAATTCTAGGGTTTTTAGGATTTTGGAATTTTCTTCGAAATCTTTTCACGAAATCTTTAAGAAATGTTTAGAGGAATATTTTAACGTTAAAAACATAAAGATTTGAGGAAAATTTTGGAGATTTACAAGTTAGAGTTTTTGACCTAAATCTTAATTTTTTTTAAGAATCCTTTATGAAAATGATTCCTAAGGGTTTAGGAAATGTTTTTAAAGAAAAATTTTGAGTTTTTAATGAAAACTCCATTTTCTTAATTTTTAGGATTATTTTAATCCGAAAATTATTATTATATTATTATAATATGTTAAGGATCTTTTTAAAATAAATATTGGGGTGAAATTGAAGATTTATGAATTTCCAAATTTTAGGTAATTATTAAATCCGAAAATAAATGCATATTTAATTAATTATCCTTTAATTGTCGTTAGGAATGGTTAAGGGGAAAATGCCAAGTTTAGCAATTTGACTTAGGAATTTGACTTATGATTGTAACACGTTTACTTTATAAATCTTCCTTAGGTAGTGACCATTAAAGGGTAAGGTGGAAGGACTTGTATCGAAGCGACGTACAGTGCTTAAATTGAGGTAGGTATTCATACCCTTTTAATTTTATAAGTGTTAGATTTTATTCATGCTTAGAATGCAAATTTCATATGTTTAATTTTACTGTTAATATTTTTTTTTACTGTCAATATTTTGATGTTACGAATTTTAAGAATACCCAGTTCATGTTTTCTTTTCATGCATTAAGGTGAAAGACAATTAAGTATATGAAATGATTATGAAAGAAAAAGGAAAGAATTTAATGAAATAAAATTTCATATGCATGTTGATCCGGAAGTACCAATCTAATGGTAATGGGGCTTTCAAAAGCCAAATGGTAATGGGGGGCTGTATAAGCCAAATGGTAATGGGGTTCTGCGGAGCCAAATGGTAAAGGAAAATGGCCAAAACTTTTGACTGCGTACCTGATCAGTACGAAAACTGGTACTTCCGGGACGGATGATACATTTAGCATATTCATTTTTACATTTTGCATTGCATATGAAAGAAATGAAAGATATGAATGAAAGAAATCAACTGTTAAAGAAAAGAATGAATGGAAGAATGAATAGTACATGTTATGACTCGCTCAATGAAATGAATTAGTTTTCATTTGTAAATATTTTTTTATATGCATCTTATGAAATTAAATGTGATATGGATTACCTGCTGAGCGTTAGCTCATTCCACGTTTTTGGAAATGTTTTCAGGAGATAAGTAATGGCTGCACGACGACCTTTCACCTATCGTCGTAGGGGACCTCAGGAGGATGAAAGGTTCCATTTATTTTATGTTTTGAGTCTAAGGTTTGAGTTAGTTTCTGAGTCTGAACAGTAAGTGAAGTTTATATGTATTGGTGTGTTATAAGTTTTTATTGATCTTGAGATATTTGAATAAGTTTGGAACTATCTGAATTTAATGTTGTTAGTGGCTCTTTCTATTATGGATGATGTTTGAAATTTGGATATTCATGTTTTTAATTAGAACTGTTTATGATACCTATCTAAGCATAGCATTAATAGTAATGTAATAGGCTAATAAACATATCCCATCAAAGGAAAACAATGACAACAATAACAACAACAACAACAACAACAAATAAGCCTTTATGCCACTACGTAGG
Source organism: Dendrobium officinale (assembly GCA_019514585.1). NCBI lineage: Eukaryota > Viridiplantae > Streptophyta > Magnoliopsida > Asparagales > Orchidaceae > Dendrobium > Dendrobium officinale. Next base: position 8,580,608 of record CM033700.1, read on the forward strand.
ATCGGCTATATGAATCTTTTTTCTGCAATGAGTCAAAATCTTATTTAAGTCTAATAAAAAAGATCACTTTTAATATTTTCTAATCAAATGTCTTTAGATTTACCTCTAACTTTCGTAACATAAACCGGATCTAATGCATCTACTCTCCAAACAGGATCATCAGAAGGACAAAAGCAACTCGAACCTTTTCATGTATATATTTGTTTTGCATTCTATTTCTAAGTATAAAGCCATCATAGGACAAAAGCACAGAAAGAAAAATATCAAAAAAGCGTATAGACAGCCAATACTAAAATAAAGAATACCAGACGGATACGGTCCATATTGTAATAGCTGATCTCAACAAGCTTCTGCAAGCTAAAGACACGTGCAGGTGTTTGTTTTAGTTCTTCAGCTGATACACCGCAGAGAGCTGCAAAAAACTCAACAACAGAGTCACTGGGCAACTTTGCACTGTTTTCAAACAATCGCTCAGTTGGTTTGTCAGCTAACTCCCTTAGTGATTGGAGTAACGCATCTCTGGATATTTGGTTGGAACCCTGCATCACAGTCAAAGAAATAGATGGAGTTGATGTGATAAATTCAAGCCTTGACACACATTCCAGAACAGCATTCCATGTGTCCTGTAAGGCATCCGTGTCTGTATCACACAAAGCAAGCAAAGTTCGAATGGCTTCCACATTTTTACTACGCATTTCCTTTGGAGCATGTAAGAATGTTAGTCTGCAAATAAATAAGGAGATGAAAAGTTACTAAAAAAAAAAACTTGAGTAATACTTGCGAAGTTGCAAGGATTTTAATTCACTAATCATGTTTAGATTAAATTTCACAGACACGTGCTCTTTACCTCACTAAAGAGGTCAAAAAAGCATAGCGCATTGTATCCATCCCTAAAAGACGAGTAATGTGTATACCAGCTTTGAACCCTTCCATACAAAGAAGCACTCTAGGTCGATTATCACCTTCCTCCATGGTAACAGAAAATGTTGCGAGCAATGGCCAACCTACAGCTTCAACCATTGGCCTGACTAAATCAACCTGTTCTGCTTTATAAAAGATGCCCCTTTTCACACCTTGACGTTTGAAAAAGTGCTTGGGTTTGCTTAATTATTTGTTCACTTTCTGCTTTAGAATCAGCACCGGACAACCTCTTAGGAAAGGCCAAGTTAAGGATATTTATGAGCCGACCTCTATCTTCAGCTTCAGGTCTTTGCCTGCTACTCTTCGCTGCACCAACTGCGTCACCCTTCATCTTTATCTCTTCCCTGACAATTGAATCGTAGATGTCCTCCAGGAGTTCCTTTGGGGCACACTCTTCTGCATCAGATGAAGTGTTCATGCGAATAAACTCAGACTTGGACATTTTTGGCCAGACCATCGGATTGTGAGCATCAGTATTCAACATGATAACTGCATATGCTAGAACATATGCAGTATCTGCACTCTTGAAAAGGCCTGGATTATTGAAACAATAGCTGCAAAAATCATCGTGCACCCAGCTAAATGTGTGATCTTTAATATCAAAAAAATGAAGAACGGATTACAATTCTATTCGTGGTTACCGCTCAGCAAATTTTTCCATGATCCTATCAATCTTTTGGGCTTCTCCAGGAAGCCTGAAACCTCTGAGAAATTCACGAATTGCAGCATCAAACTTCAATCCCAAAAAGTTCATGGAATCAACATAAGCATTCATCACGGCAAGAGAAAAATCATCATGTTGTCCTAAATATTCACCAATCATAGCCTGCAAACTAAAGAGTTTAGAAAAATCCTTCCCACGTAAAGCACTAACTGTGAATCATGAACAAAGATCACCTTATCCAAACTAGAAGAATCCTTGAGAAATTGTGCCACTGACAGAGGAGTATTCTCCACTAGCTTATTCGCAAGTAGAGACTCTATTCCTTTTGCCGGCTTACGATTAAACTGAACAGAAATAAAGCACATATCACATTAAACCCACAGCAAGAGAATGCCGCAATAAACCATTAAGATCTCATTTGAAACATCGCTAGTTGGGTTTACTACAGCAGAGTGTGCACCCAGCAACGCTGAGTCACACTGTCAGAACCCCAGTATTTTTACAGCAGGAGGGCAGGCATATCACCAGCGCAGGTGAGGAAAACAGCACCCATGCATGGTGCAACAGTGAGTGCTGCCTTGCCAAGCTAGCCAAATGAGTATATATAAAGACAACAAGCTAGAAAGAAGGAATTAATATATATTTTAAGAGTTCTACATTCAGGTACCTCTGAGATTGCAGCTTCCAAGGAAGATTTATGCACTTTAGCTTTCTCAAACTGATTGACTCCATCTTCTCGATTTGTAGGTTCATCGTAAGGTTCATGAACTGAAACATCCTCTTCAAGAGATCGGACAATTTTGCCGTGTTTTTCAGATTCTCTGAACTTTTCCCAATCAACTAAGGACTTAAGAACACTCACTAAGCACTGAAAGGAAATTGTTAAGCAATGAACCGTGAAATAAGACTATAGCACCGCAGATAAATTTTAGAATAATGAAAAGAAAAAGGAATAAAATACCTGAAGAGAAGAACCTTTGATAGATGCTGTTTGAGATGAATTAGCAGAGTTAGGATCAGAGCTCAAAGTACCCTGAGCTATTCTTGATAGAGAATTAACCTTCGAAAACCAGCAAGTGAATCAGCTTAGGGTAGACATCAAGTTATCCTTGTTAAATAAAGAAAGAGACCCTCTTCGTATTTACCATGCGTTCAAAGAGGTTTGGTGCCTCAAGATCACAGTCATAGTTAACAAACACATCAGCAAGCATTTGAGGATCCTTGCAAACTTTTTCAAGCATCCTGCAAGCCTATCCAGTTAAAACTAAGCGCAACACATGATCCAAGAAAATAAAATTGACAACACGTTTAATTTTGCTTTTGCCTACATTGTAGCAGGATGCCTAGTGGTAAGCAGGTATGCAGTTTGGGTTAAAAATGCAGCACAACATTGTTCATGATTTGCTTTATGAAAGTTTCTTAGAGGATGGCAAGATGGGAGGACGTAAAGCAGCCTTTTATAAGGATGTCTTAAGAGCAGAAAAACTTCCAAACAAACAAGCCTAAAATTTAACAAGCTTGCATGCCTTCGACTAGATCTGATTTGATCATTAGGTTGTGGCTTGTGCTTGACCTGCCAAACGACCAGGCCTTTCACCCAAGCATTAGCATGCTAACAATGACAAAAAAGAGCATTTACTCTTTCAACATGTTCAGTTCACTTTGTGATTATCGAGCTTTAAATAAATGAGTCTTATCAAATTATAAATGAGTTCTAATTCAAGATGTTCATTAGCTTAACAAACAAGCCTTATTGAGCTTACTAACAAATAATTACATTGAGCAAGTCCGCGAATATATCTAGTGAACATTTTTTAACTACCAAATGAGCCCATTCACGAACATGTCTAGCGGGTGTTTTTAAGCTACCAAACAAGCCTGTTCACGAACATATCTAAAGTGAATATTTAAACCACCAAACAAATCTGTTCACAAACATATCTAACGAGTGTTTTCGAGCTATCAAACAAGCTAGTGAAATATAACTAAATAATATAATAAAATTTTTATAGTTGTAATTAAATTATACATAATATCAATTTAATAGATATTTCTAATTTATTTTAATTAATATATACTATAACATTCAATTAATTTTAAATTAATTAATTACTAATTATTATATCATTATATTATAATAAATATAAAATATTTATATAAGGTATGTTCATTATTTTTATAATCAAACATTAATCATATTTTTAAAGAGCTTATTCATGAGCTTTGAGTCGAACAAGACTCGAGCTTGTTTACGAGCTTTAAAAAATATTGTTCATGAACATAAATGAGTCGAACAGATAATTGTTCAAGCTTGTTTATTTAAGCATCGAGTATTAAACATGTTCAAGTTTATTTACTTGCTTAATTAAACGATCATGAATGAGCATTCATCTAATCGAGCAACGAGTAGCTCGTCGAACGCTCAGTTCATTGCATCCCTATTGAATGTCGCGACAAATGTTTACACAATGGCCAGAAAATGACAAAAGATTTTGTTTTGTGTTTGCATTAGGCATTCAAAGCCTTTTACGAAATAAATTCACTTTAAAATACAAATGTCTAAAGTTATTTATCTATATGGTAACTCGTAAAGCTAATTTGCAAACCAGATGCTCTACAATCTCGTGGGCAAGGAGCAAGCAACATAATGAAAATATTTTAAACGCCCATGATGGCTACGTTGACAGAAAATATCAATAAGGGTGGACCTTACTTTCAGAATGCCCCCAAATTTTGAAATTAATCATTTGGGTGTAAATGTTAATGAAATTTAAAAATTCAATATTTGTTAAAGTTTAAAAATATTCAAGTGAAACCTATCCTCTATGACATAAAGCCAAATTCATTAACCTCAACCCCCAACCCCAACCCCAATTGTTGAGGGTAATAATTTTGAGAATTATCTTATCTCATAAAGAATTAATATCTTTTTGAACATATTGCTATGAATCGTTTGTCAGTAACAATTTGGTATGAGTCATCTAACCAATGGATTTGATGTCAAATAATATCGAAGGTAAATAATTATGATTTCACCTCAAAACTACATTTAATTATAGTAATTGCTAGAGCTCACAAGTTCCCCGTTGGCTAATAAACCCTTGAGCAATAAATCATAGGATGCACTTAATAGGACATTTAGCTCTTATTAGCTAAGGTCGATTTAAATTTGTCATCTTAGACAAACATTCAACCCAAATCTATAAGATTTTCTTAGACGAAGCAACCTATGGATGCTGACAAGAATCCTTCAGTTAGGTTGAGTCAATTACCTCCCCGAACTAAATAAACCAAGGGTCATGACAACGCAAGACAAAAAAACAATGAGATATTGATCGAGTTCGTCATTATTGACCCCCACTATCTGCTTTAAACTCATGGTGGTACATTCTAGATCCAAAATTAAATTAATGATACTATACACTAAGCATATAGCTTCTAATGACTAGCCTTAATTAAAAGTTTTCTCTCAACACCGGGAGAAGTAATTAATCGTAGGGGCTTGCACCTATGGAAAACATGGAAACATATATAAATTCATCATAAAATGAAGGAAAAATCTCTGATAATGTCTTATCTACAACCTAGTCTGCCAACCTAGTCTGCATTATCAAAATTTCACCTAGCAATACAAAACTCTCTCAGCTGAGCTGGGGATTTTTGGAACCCATAGAAAGCAGAACTATTGGCAGATAAACATGACATACTTCATAAATTTATTATTATTTATTGGTTACTAGGCTTGAGTGTCCGAAGAGGCAAAGACTGACCAAAACAAGATCAAAACCTGGCATCTCATAGGGAAGCCCGACGTTGATTGCTCTATTATGGATGGCTACACTGAATAGTTTCAGTAAGTAAATATGAAAGGAAATGTTATACCTAAGAACGCTTGTTCTTTGACTGAGCAAACTATCAGCACTATCCAAGGATCTCAATATGATTAAGGGGAAAAAAATGCCAATTTCACCCTGCAAGGAGAAAAAGGGGTTTGCAGTTATTTTGAAGCTAGGGCACATAATTCATCATGAGCTAAGACACATACCTTGAGACTTTCCCTAAATCGTAGTAAAAGCACCGTGAAAATACCAGTGGCATACTGCAAAACAGCTAAATGATTTAAAAACATGTAACGACGAAAATAAATTTTGGAAAATTTTCAATAGTGTCAAAACATAACAAACTTAGTAGCAGAAAATGGCACTTCAAATTCACGCAGAACAAAAGTTAGGAAAAAAAAAAGATCACCTGAAATACAACTGGGTACGAAGAAACAGAAGCTCGTAATAAAGCATAACAAAGGTAAGCCTTAACAGAATCAATAAAGTGGAAATTGGTCGTGAAAGATTGGCTGACTCCTTCAAGCAAACCCTGAAAATAAAAGGTTGTGATATTTTAGCAAGCAAACTTCAAAAAAAAAAAAGGTTATTGATAACATGATACATGCATGAACGAAATTAAAAATAAAAATAATAATAATAATAATAAACAAGTGAAGGAACCTGCAAAAGCTCAAGGGATAGAAGTCTTGTCTTTGTAGTAACTTCATCACTCTCTTCCTTCATGCTCATCTGCAGATTTACATGTTTAGTCAGCTCCAAATAGTGAGAAATCACTTTAAAGGTAATTCTATAACATTAAAAATTAGGCAGAAGATAAAACCTTGCAAAGGGTACGAAATAGTAACAAGGCATCATGATGCGTAATACTCATGCTCTCAAGATCAATCCCACTGAAAATAGTAAAAGAAAACCCATTACAGATTGCAAGCGTAGCTTGGATCAAACTAGGATGAACATTATAAATTTTAGAATGGCACCACACATACCGTGAAATCTTTTTTCCATCTTCAGTGTGGACAGCTTTGTCAAGAACAGCCTCTAAGCCCTGAAAACTTCCAAAAGCAAGTCAACTAAAGCGTAAGTTAAAGTAGGACTATATACGGTATGATTAGCTTTAGGTAAAAAAGCCTTAAACCAAAATATACTAGTGAAACTGAACCTTGATATCGGCACCACCAGCAAGATTCTGAAGAACTTCAACTGTTGCAGGAGATATCCCTTTCTCTTCGTTCATGCCCTGAGATTCCCATTGTGTGACCTTTGTCTCATCTTGATGTTCTAACGATATTTCTCCATTATCAGAATTTAGAGAGCTACTGGAAGTAACACCAAGTGATTGATTATCTAGCACCTGAATACCAAACAATGATGTGTTAATACTAATAGGACTGAAATAGTCATGAAAAATATCATATATATATATATATATATATATATATTATATATATATATATATATGTTAATACTAATAGGACTGAAATAGTCATGAAAAATATCATATATATATATATATATATATATATATATATATATATATATATAATATGAAATATCATGAAAAATATATATATATATATATATATATATATATATATATATATATATATATATATATATATATATATATATATATATATATATGATCGGATTCCATTCGTCTGAAATTCCATTTCAAACAATACTGATCATTTGGGTTAACATTGCTTTTGACGTAGCCTGATTAATGGGGCTCTTGCTGCAACAAGTAGACGATAAAAAAATAACATAAATTCTCCACATAAAATCTATAATAAAATGACCTCTGAGTCAGGCGATCAAATACCTGTTAAGAGCAATGTTATAGCATACTCTAATCACCCCCAACAATGGCTCTCCATGAACTGTGATTGGAGAAGACGCCTTAACATAAAATCATAAATAAGACTAAAAAGGACTAAAATAACTAGAATGCAATATTTCAATGGTAAATCATGATATCTTCTAAATTCAATGACCAATCTACTACAATTTTGAACATAAAGTCAGACCAACATGGATGATATCGAGCAATTAACAAAAATAGGTAGAAAAGAAGTGAAGAACGAGAGGAGAGCAAGAAGAAATGGATCGAGAAGAAGAGGAGGGAGAAGAGATCGGAGAAAGGGGTGGTGGCTAAGACTTTAGCCACCATGTAAATTTAAACTAGATTTTCATGAGGGTATATACCTCATAGAAGCATAAATCAAACTATTGTTTACAACATATTCATTACCGATGAAGTCTTTGATCCCCAAAGTAAAATTAATGATGAGATCCATTTGGTAGGAGAAAGGGTGCAATTAAAGAGAAGTTGAGAGACAAGCCAGGCTACAGTTGATATAAGGGGAGCATGGGTGGTCACATGAGGGGATATGATCGAGCTTCATTAAAAACCAATGAAGAAGGGGACCTACAAGGATGAGATCAGTGCTGTCTATAATGCCAAACTAATAATGAGCAGCAAGTGTAAATAGAAAAAAGAGAAGGGAAGAATGAATGCCGAAAAAAAGGAACAATTGGGAGATAGAAGGAGATCGAGTAGAGTAAAATGAGATGAGCTCTAATGCACCAACTTTAAAATATTGAAGTATTTAGTTTCTAACATATGCAAGGCACAACCCCAAACATATCTAATGTGTGGCCCACTCATGTCTAACACGTGCCCCATAACATGCCTAGCATCCGATAGTTTTTTTTATCAAGAAAATAAAAAATTCGAGATGCATATTGAGCATGCATGTTTTGGATTCAGAGAAATAGCGACGATGAGAATATCAGTACTACGGAAGAGTCAAAAGAGTGAAAATGCTTTTAATTTTGAAAGAGAACAAAAATTTGTATTTAAATGTTAATATGCTTAAATTGTTGTATTTTAAATGGTGCTTAGTTTTTTTTTGTTTCTTTTGTAAAAGAATAAATTTTATCATTATATTAATTGAATTGTATGCATTTGATATTTTTAGTTTTGTTTGTACAATTACTATAACATGCTTTTAGTTTTGTACTATGTGTGTGTCTGTGTCATATCATATCCATGTCCTCATTTATATATTAGTGTATCATAGAAGATGAAAGAAAGAGGAATTAACAACTAGGGATTGATGAAACTACATTTCAAGCTTCTTAGTCATGATCTCCATATATGGAGGAAGTCTGAAGTCATAACTTATTAAAAATATGTCAATACATTAAAATTTTGAGAAAAATATTAAAATGATCCTTATATTATTTAAATAGGGCCATTTTAGTCTCAGATTAAAAATGTGTTAAATTTAATCACTTAAATTCTCAAATATTATTCAAAAACCTGTGTTATTTTATATTAGGTTTAATGAGTTTATGATCAAAGTTGAGGGAAAACAGTTAAACATAAATAGTTGAGGCCTTTTAACCATCAAGCAATTCTTCTTACACTTTACTAACAAAATAAACATAAGAATAACGGAAGAAATCAAACAAAAAATTGAGGTCCATATTTTATAGTATGGCATTATAAATTCCAAAATCACCTAATGCGGGTAAATTAAGACTTATGATTCATGTGATTGCTTTATCATGATAAATTGATTAAAATAAAATTGACCCAAAAGCCAAAACAAGTCTGTTATTTACCTTTATCATATTTCCTATTGATCAATCATTCATGGTTAAAATCACAGATAAGGGACAACAATGTTTCATAAGTGTTTCAAGATTCATTAAGCAAACATAACAACCTACTACGTTGAAATGAAAATCCATGGTGAAATAGATATCCTTTCGAAGGCTATCCTATACAAATCAACCTCTTCGGATGTTAAACATACAAGAATTTGGAGCTATGAGCTTCCAACTACAATCCAAGCCAGTTGGTCATCTTGAGGCTTGCGTGCGAATGATCATGTAAAAAATAGATGGCATTTGAACTGTTTGCAGTGAAGGACAGGTAATATCAAAAAAAAAAATATTATATATAAATGGAAATAGATAACAGGAAAAAAATAGGAAGAAAACAATCCTCAAAATTTGAACCCCTAAAAAAAAAAAGGAATTATATTCTATTTGGAGGCCACTTGCAATATTCTTATAAAAATCTATAACAGTAATTATAAATAAAACTTATCGATTAAGACCATAAATGAAAATCTATCAAAAAAGAATGGTTAATGAATCATTTTTCCTATCAAATTAGTTTTTTCTTTCAATTTTATCTTCAACTCTAATGATTATGTACATTAAGTAATTCATAATGGTGATGGCAGCAGCAAAAAGACGGATGACAATCATGCAAGGTGTAAACTTAGAAATACAAACAGTATACCAAGAGCGTGAGAAGAAAAAGAAGGGTTCGTCCACGGTAAATGGTTAATGGAATGGATTCATGAAATAAAATGCATTCCTCAGCAGCAGCAACCTTCTCTAACCATTTAGTTTCAAAGTTTTAACACAATCCTTCTATTCCAAACTTTCTGTTTGGAGATGGATTATTAAATGCATTTTATAATTCTCTTTCTCCCTCTATCCCCCTGCATTGGTGATGCTTCCTCTTCAGAGTGATACACCTATCCAAATCATCAGAAGGAAATTTCTACTACAACATTCTCAGTAAAATGGCATCCATTGATGTATCATAGAAAAGAATATTGTGCATATTATAACATTTTAATTGAATTTTCATTATATTTCATTTCTTAGTTCATGTTTAGTCATGCTAAAATTTTAATGACCATGGATGAGTGGCTTTACCCTTAGAGATAGGATACGTGAGCATGTCCGTGAAAAGGTTGGAGTAGCTCCAGTAGAAGATAAGATTAGAGAGAGTCTCCTTAGATGGTTTGGTCACATAAAACGATGGCCTTCTGTGACCCGGTTAGGAGAGTTGAGGTATTAGATTTGACTTATGTTAAGAAAGGTAGAGGTAGACCTAAAAAGACAGTTAGAAAATATTATGAATGACCTTTCTTTATTAGATTTAAACGAGAATTTGACTTTAAATAGAACACAATAGAGAGAAAGGATTCATGTAGCCGACCCCACATAGTGGGATAAAAGCTTGATGTTGTTGTTGTTGTTGGAAATATAATATTTGGTCTATTTAGAAGAAGTTTAATCATTGAGTATGTAAAACCCAAAAACGACATTATTAGGTTGTCGCACGCTTTTCAAAGCACCGCGATGAAATTAAGTGAGATTTTCAACATTAACAGAATTTAACGAAAATAATTTTAGAAAATTCCTTGCAAAATTCTGATCGTTTTGATGTATAGCACTTATACCTAATTTTTTTCTATTTTAAGAATAAAAATTAATCGAAGTTTCATAATGACGATTTTACCCCTAACCGTTTTATATGACGAATTTACTTAAGGGTATTAAGGTCATTTGGCTTCCCCTTTCCTCCTAAATGAACAAACCGAAGCCTCCTTCCTCTCATTTCACACGTGAACCGCACGAAACAAGAGAGACGGACGGCGGGTGAGGCGACGTGCAAGGGGCGACGGGCTCTCCGACGATGATTTTCCGACGAGAGTTTTAGGTCAAATCGAAGAGGACGACGAGAGAAACACTCCGGTATGTTTATTTCCAAATGAAACTTTCTCGATCTCTAAATTTTTGGAGGTAGAAATTCTAGGGTTTTTCCAAAACCTAAATTTCTTTCAAAATCTCTTTTTGGAATTAATAAAGAATGATTAAGAGAATATTTTAACGGTAAAAATGAAGAAATTTGAGGAATTTTTGGAAATTTATAAATTAGGGTTTTTGACGAAAATTTAATTCCTTCAAGATGCTTTTACAAAAAATATTCCTAAGGGTTTAGGAAATGTTTTTAATGAAAAATTTTAAGTTTTTAGCGAAATTTTTATTTTCTTAATTTCCTAAATTATTTAATCCGAAAATTATAATATAATTATAATTATATGTTTAGGATTAGGTTTGGAGCGATAATTTGATGAAATTGGAGTTTTATGATTTTCCAAAATTTTAGTATTTATTAAATCCAAAAAATTAATGTTTATTTAATTAAATATCTATTAAGTGTCATAAGGAATGGTTAAGGGAAAATGCCGGGTTTAACAATTAGACTTAGGAATTTTTATTTTTTTTTATTTTGTGACATATCTCTTCTGTAAACTATTTAGGTTATGACCCTTAAAGTTTAAGGTGAAAGAATTTGGTCGAAGCGACTTGTCGTACTTGGTTTGAGGTAGGTGTTCAGATCCCAGTTAAGTTTATAAATGTTTTAAAATTTTTATGCTTAATGAAATTTCATGTCTTTATATTTTTATTGTTAATTAATGTTTTAAATTTATTGATTCTGCAAGTTTATGTCTTTATATTTTTGCATTAACTGTTGGAAAGCATATGAACCATATGAAAAGCATTTGGGCATGAAAATATATGAGGCTTATGAAAGGAAATTGAACGGAAATGAAAAGATTTAAATGAAATAAAATTTCCATGTTACATGTTGATACGGAAGTGCCAAAATGGTAATGGTAAAGGGGCATACAAAAGCCAAATGGTAATGGGGCTTGTAAAAGTCAAATAGTAAAGGAAATGGCCAAAATTTGACTGCGCACCTGATCAATACGAAAAAAAAAGGGTACTTCCGGAACGGGTGTATACATATGACATAAGCATTTTTGTATCTGCATTGCATTGAATAAGATGACATAAAAGAATTCTGAAAGGAATGAAATGTTAATGAAATGATTAAAGAAAAGTAAGATTGAAAGTTTTAAGAATTTTGATTTGTAAAATGTTATGAATTAGTTTTTAATTATAAAATGTTTTATATATGCATCTTATAAAAATAAACTGAGATATGAATTACCTGCTGAGCGTTGGCTCATTCTTCTTTTAAAAAATGTTTTTCAGGAGAGAAGTAATGGCTGCTCGATGACCTTATACGTTTCGTCGTAGGGGACCACAAGATGAAAGGTTTCTTTTTGTGTTTTCAGTTTGAGTCTTTGTGTTTGTTTCATTGTAGTTTGTGAGTTTAAGGTTTATGTAATTGTGAAAGTTTATGTTATGATGATGGGTTTGAAAGTTTTATTGGTTATGAGACAGTTGATCAGTTTGTAACATTTGAGTTTGAAGTTTATTAGCGGCTCTTTCATGTATTTTGGGATGATATTTATGTTCTGACCTTAAGTTTTAAATGAAAATATGTTATATATTATGCTCTTCCGTACGACCGACTGTTTCCGCCCCGTTATCGACGAGCTAGCCGGGCTGGTCGTGATAGAGTAACACATCCGTGATGTGTAATTAGAGCATTTCTAATGTTTCTTTTATTAAAGGTTGGCTGCCAGTTTTTTGTTAAGTGAGGACTATTTTTATAATTTCTTTTATGGGTTTAGGAACTTGGAGGTCTATTTAAAGCTCCCACCACTTGGAGTCTCTGATTGATTGAAGAAGAATTCAGAATTTATCTAGTTTTTAGAGTCAGCAAGGAGGGAAGGTAGTCATAGTTAAGTCCTGGACTATGCAATATTATGCAAGTGCTTCCGATGCGGACATCCGACGGTGGACGATATTCAAAGGAAGAGTCGAAGATTGACGGCCGAGATCACTCCGTTTTATTTTAGTTTATTAATTGTATTTTGATTTAATTTTACAATTTTCTTTTTTACCCTTTTATTTAAGAGTCTTGTCTTATGTAAGCCCAAGGGGCAAAAGTGACTTTTAGTTTCTTTTGAGACATATATATAGAGGCCCCTTCTCTTGTATTAGGTATGATAGAATTATAATAAAATTTGTGTTCTGCACTTGTGTTCTTTTGGGAGGACGTTAGTGAGTTTGCTATGGGAAGGAATCAAAGTTTTCACCAGCCACATGATGGGTCCGGGCTCGTGGCTTGAAGTCCCTTGGAGAAGGGCAACGTATCACCCGTTAGTCTTCGGAATAGTTCAAGGCTCACGGTTTTATCTTTTATCTTTTGTTTCTTTGTTTTTGTTCCTACTTATTGTTCCTAGTCGCCATCTTCATCCTCTCCCTACTTCCACCAAACCAGCCTTAGCTCCACCACCACTCACGGCCAAGCGAAAAGCCGCCGGCCCTCCCCTTGGTTTCCTCCCACCTGCACTTGCCATCAAGTCTTTCCTAAATTAGTTTTCATATTTTAGGTAACTATCCTAATGTCAAATTCAAATCTATTTGAATTTGAATAGTTGCCTAATTTATCAATCCTATTTTAGGAAACTTACTAATTCATAGCCTATTTAAATTTTGAATTAAATTGGGATGACATCTTTCATTCCAAATTTAATTTATTAATTCAGGAAAGCTTTGAATGACTCATTAAACTCCCTCCTTTATTCCCTTCCTTTTCTTGCAAAATTAATTTGGGAAATATTTCCTTTCAATTCCCCCAATCCAAATTTGAAATTTGAATTGTTTCCTTAAATATAATTCTATTTTAGGAAACTCCTCTAATTTAATTCAAATTAACAAATAAATTAGATTGGAATTAATTTCTTTTCCTTAAGTTGGGATTCCCAAAGAGGCAAGTAACTAAAGCTTTCCCCAATTCTCCCTCTCCCTCTTTGAAACCGTCGGCCCGTTCCTACCCGCCGCCCTTTCCACCCCCCTCTTGCTCTTGATTGAAGCCTACATTCCTTTTCCGTACACCCTCATTTGGGAAGCTTTGATATTACTTATTCAATTCAATTTTGAATTTTGAATAAATTCCTAATATATATTGATCTATTTTAGGAAAGTCTTTAAATCAAATCTCAATTAATGACCTCCACTTATGGTCGATCCCTCCCCTTTCCACATTCCCACTCCAATTAATTCCCCTCCATTAACTAATTCTCTAATTGGATATCCCATTATGAGAATTAATTAATTCAAATACCAAATCTCCCCCACCCCCATACACGTTCTACATGAGCTTCATGTTGTATTTTATTCATTGACCGATAATAATAATAATTTTTTTGTTTTAAAAACTAAAGCCCGTGAAACTAAATCTATATCCAGGACATGAATAATGAGGAAAAAAACACACATAAATAAAAGAATATGACATTTGTTATGTACATATCTAATTTATAGATGGAGATTCTACAACTAAGTTCTTTTAAGAGTAAGTTATATTCGATATTATTTATTGCATTTGTCTCTCACAAGAAAATGGCCATTCAATCTTCTATAAAAAGATAGATTTCCCTTCATCTCTTCTTCTTCTTGGTGGATTTTTAATCAGATTAATTTAGCTATTTTGACACTACAGCATAATACCTAATTCTTTATCTAATGGCATTCAAGCTCTCAGAGTAGAGTTATTTTACCCCCAAGAGGAATTATGCAGCGCAAGCATGGATTATATGTCATGACATTTTAGTTGAATTATCATTGTATTTTTTTTATAAGTTCACGTTTAGTCTTTATGTGTCTTTAATTTAATTTACATGAGAAATATGATCATTTGACTATATTGAATAAATTCGATTGTTCAAATTAATATTATAGCAATTTCTATCATAAATAAAGGTTCACAAGTCATTTGACATTTTGATTAAATTATCATTATATTTCTTTTATTAATTCATGTTTAGTCCTTGAGTCTTAATTTTATTTCACATGGGAATTACAACCATTATATGAGATAAGTTCAATTATTTAATCTTTATCACATAGCATTTTGATGCATACAAATTTCAGTTTTTGTTTTTATTGTAATTTGAATGCTATAGTTATTTTTGATTTTTTATGCTACCCTATGATGGAAGGCAACCAATGATCATGAGTAGGTAGTGCTTTGGGCATATCATACTTTGGGTGTGCTAGTTACTTTGGTGCCTTGGCTCTTGGGCTGATGTGGGCTTCTCAGTTTGGGCTTGGTTGTTCAGGTTTTGCTGCTTTGTTGGGAGCTGCTATGTTTCAGCTCATTATTACTTGTAGTTCACCTCCTTTTTAGCTCATTATGTGGAGTGGTCCTGGTTCTTTCCCCCTCTCTGTTGGCCTTTCGGTTCCTCCGCTGGCTCTTGTCCCGTGGTTGGTTTTCCCTGTACCCCGTGGCTACCTTTTCCTGTCCCCCATGTGCCACTTCGGGTGCTGCTCCTGGAACCGCTTGGCGCCTGCTGGCCTTCTGTTTCCCCTTTCCTGATTGGTTCAGTTGGAGGTGTTTGGAGCTGTTTGGCTGCCTCTTTTCACCTATATATATATATATATATATATATATATATATATATATATATATATATATATATATATATATATATGTGTGTGTGTGTGTGTGTGTGTGTGTGTGTGTGTGTGTAATGTTTTGGAGCATTTGGAGGTTGTTGTTTGCTGAGCAAAGTTCTCTAAAAAACCTAAGGGTTTTTCTTCTTGGGAAAGCTTGCAATCTTGTTCCATTTCTCTCCTCCTCTCTTTTATTTCGTCTTGGGCTTCTTATCTCTTTCTTCTCGAGCTATTGGAGGTGTTGGTTGGCCGGTTTGGTAGCATTTGCCGAAGGAGTTTGTGAAGGGCGTTGACCCAAGTAGCTATGGTGGACCCTTGGTTTGCATGTCCTTAAGCGCATCTTTTATTTTACCTAGTATTTCGTTGCATGTGAGGTGACAACTAGTCGGTTGTTCTGAGGGTAGCTATTTTTATTTTTAATTTAGTTTTTGTTTGTTTAACTTTCATTTGTTTGATGTTGACTTTCTACGTTTTGAATCGAGAAAAGTTCTACTAGTCCTGGTGTTCTCCTCTTTTGGTTTTTCTATCTAGATGTCTGCATCACATTTTCAATTATAAATAAAGACTCAAGGTCATGTAATAATAGATTATTATTATTAAATGAAAAATGATACTTTGCATGGCTAATTCCCTCTCCTCCTTCCACGGCCTCTACAAGGTTTCTATAAATCTTATAAGTAAGAGCTCAAAATAGCCCCAGACTATTAGTAAATGTTCAATCTAGTCTTAAAATTTCATAATATCCAATTTGTCCTCCGATTATTAGAAAATGTATCAATTTAATCTCATGGCCAAAAGTAACAGTTAAAATCAACCTTAATAGTTAAATGAGAGGGCACTTTTAATTTTATCATGTATGTGAGATTATATTTTTTTTTTATTATATTAAAATAAATACAAAATGTTGGTTTAGAAGCATAATACCAAGTTAAGTGTTACAGAGATGAGGACGCTTAGGTGGATGAGTGGCTTGACCCTTAGAGATAGGATTCGAAATGAGCATATACATGAAAAGGTTGGAGTAGCTCCAGTGGAAAATAAGATTAGAAAGAGTCGCCTTAGATGGTTTGGTCACATTAAACGGAGGCCTTCCGATGACCCGGTTAGGAATGTTGAGGTATTAGATTCAACTTATGTTAAGAAAGGTAGGGGTAGACCTAAAAAGACTTTGTTATAAAATATTAGAAATGATCTTTATTTATTAGATTTAAATGAGAATTTGACTTTTAACAAGTCACAATGGCGATAGGATTCGAAATGAGCATATACATGAAAAGGTTGGAGTAGCTCCAGTGGAAAATAAGATTAGAAAGAGTCGCCTTAGATGGTTTGGTCACATTAAACGGAGGCCTTCCGATGACCCGGTTAGGAATGTTGAGGTATTAGATTCAACTTATGTTAAGAAAGGTAGGGGTAGACCTAAAAAGACTTTGTTATAAAATATTAGAAATGATCTTTATTTATTAGATTTAAATGAGAATTTGACTTTTAACAAGTCACAATGGCGAAAAAGGATTCATGTAGCCGACCCCACATAGTGGAACAAAGGCTTGATGTTGTTGTTGTTGTTGTTGTTGTATTAAAATAAATACAAAAATCACAATGGAAGTTAACCAACTAAATAATAAGAGTTAGAAATTAATAACGTTGTTATCTTCCATTATGATTTTTATATTTATTTTAATATGATAAATAACCAAATATATAAAAATAATAATTTAATCTCACAGACACCCTAATACCTACCCTCACATTTAACTGTTAGGGTAAACTTTAATTATTACTTTTGACCTTGGGACCATATTAAAGCATTTTCTAATAGTCGAGGGACATAATGGAGGCATTATGAAAGTCTGGGACTAATTTAAATATTTACTAATAGTCGAGGGCGTATTTTAGGCTTTTACTATAAATCTTACATTACAACTCTAAGCCACCAGTCATAGTTGTTTCACACTTAACTTTCTTGCTTTTACCACCCGCAGAACACTATTGGTTCCTCAACATCGTAAGGATTCTATTCCTTGTCCTGAATTTGCACTTGATTTTATTATTTAAGCATTCACAACAATATTTCCTGTATTATGCCCTAATTAAATATTAACCAGTCCTAAGAATTTAATGCTGACCAACGTATTAATTTCACAATACTCGCAGCTAATAAAACACTCTTTTTTTTAGTTTCAAAATACCCTTATCACAAACCTTTTCCCAATGATGCTAACTACCATTAACTATATCTACATATAGAATTGAAATAAATCATGCTGATAGAAATTTATAAGCAGGTACTTCCTGGTGTTTATGCAAGAACGGCAAACTAAACGCATGAATGTAGTCATCCCTCAATGATATTGCAGAAGAATAAAATAAGACCGAGACATAAAAAAGAGCTCATGTAAGAAATTTATTGATAGCGAAGAAAGTTAATGGGCCTAAATTAGAAACAAACCTCTGAACCTTGTCGATGCCACAGCAGTCAAAAGCACTTTCAGTACTTGCAGTATTGTACTGTGAATTCCACATGTATTCCCCAGTAAGTCATAAATCAGAATCAACAATCAAATAAATAATCATCTCAAAGATGGATGTATACCTATCAGGTGATGAATTATCAACACAGCCACAGACCATGCTAAGAATATTGGTAAATAGTGGATCACTTTTACCACCTGTCAGACCAGGATCACCTTCCAAGTGATCATAGGCAATGAGTTTCTGATATTGCGCAATTTTAGTTAGAACGGCCACAGATAAAACCTTGAAGGCAAATGAAAGTCGATTCATACTAGTGAGATGACAGAAAATACTAAAACAAAAGATATTTGAAAACAAAAATGGAACGCTTTGAGATGCATAAAAGATCTCCTGCCAGCATTGAGTCATAAAAGGATGATACTAGCGGAACTTTGCATTTATTTGAAAAGGAGGAAAAAAAAAGAGAAGACAGATTAAAAAGACCAAGTCTTCTAACATTATATTCTCCTTGTTGCTTCAGCAATTGGATCAAACACGATGTACAGACCTAGACAATTATGCATAAATTATTCCTCATTTGATGTCAATCATCAGGCTAAGTTCCTACGACAGAAACAAAAAGCACGCTAGAAGAGAATGGAGGGGAAAGTAAAAAGATAGGAGAAACGATCAAAGCACAATTAATAGTTTCATTTGAACATCTGTCTAGGAAAGGAAAAAGAATTCTACTCACAAAACCCCGACGCAAACATGACACTATGCTAATCCGCTCAGGCCATGTCCAATTGTAAAATCCAAGATTTTAAAAAAGTGAAATGAAAATTTCTCCTAAAAATTATATCCTAATTTTCGCATGCCCCAAAAATCAAGATTATTCTTATAAAATTCCATATTTTATTTCAATTATATAGAAGTGTATATAAATAAATAAGTATACTAGCATTTTATAAATGATTTCCTAATTAAATAAAATAACCTACAGTATTTAATTTTACTGATCACCTAGCTAATATACTATACCAAATCAGCAATTAATCCAAATAAGTGACCTACGAATGCCGGTTAAACTAGGGGACAACTGTAAGGGAGAATTAATTAGGTGTAATGCCTAAATACATATGAAATTACCTATAATTATCACACTCTAAGCCATTTAGACGCATTTCCATCCCCAATCTCGTAACAGCTAGACGCTGAAGCAGAAAATAAAAGGGGTCCACAGGTCGGGAAATCGGTGAAGAAAAAGAAAGAAGGAAAGGAAGAAGAGGAAGGGAAAGGAAAGAAGAAAAAACAACAAAAGAACGAGGAGGAGAAAAAAAAAGAAGAGAGGCTAAGCACAATAAAATAGAGAAGGAAGAAAAAGTAGAAAACAAGGAGAAGGGAAGAAGGAGGAGGATAGAAGAGGAAGAAAAAGGAGGAAAAGAGGACACGTAGAAGTCAATATTCCTGATAAATTTTAGTATTTTCATCCACTAATTGAGTTTGGATTCACCTTTATAAAATTGAAGGCTTAAACGAGGAGAAATCATTTTGCAGTAAAAATATCATTTGAGTTTAATTAATTCAGCTTCGATTTGGCAATTTAAGAATTTATATTAAATTAAGAAGATTTATTATTATTATTAGGTCGATTACAAAAGAACAAGATGTTAAGACAATAAAATCAAGAAAATAGTCTCAAAAAAGATCCTATAGTTCATGTGAGATATTTAATCTCTAATATAAAGAGCAAATTACTTATAGGTATATTATTGTCAATATACATAATTTCATTAATTGACAATGTGCATGTAAGTAGATATTCTTCATTTTGAACATGACACGATCATATTAGCAAGCATAATGTGATGTAAAACCACATACAAAAGGAGCTTGATAAGAAATTTAAGAATAATTGACAATGAAATCTCAATTAATAACTTATTAAAATAACAAGCAAATTCATTAAAGAATCTTAGTTTTCTACTTGCTTAGGCGAAGAAGCACATGTAGAGTAACCAAATCTAGTAGATAAACAAAAATAGTAGCAATGCGAAGAGCTATTAGCTAACAATCCACAATTTAATAATGAGAGTTTCACCTCGGGGATTGATCACTCAACTACACTAGGCTTTGGCGAGAGAAGATTATCCACATTAGAATCGAGGTCAGTCCGAGGAAGAAGGCACCTAGGATCGTCGTCCTTGGATAGGTGGCCGGAGTGGTGGAGGATGATTGTCGTCCAATGATGATCCAACGTCCCTTTGACCTTTGCTCGTCGATCACGTCAACTAAGGTGTAGTGATACGGTCGAAGTATTCTTCAATGGTGTCGTCGAAATCAAAGCCCACGTCAAAGAATGGTGATTGGATAATGTCGACTTGATCTCGATCATCATGCACAAATCCAAAGTTCCATTCGGGTTCCGCCATGCATTCTCGCCAAGGGTTGAAGGAGTACCCAAGGGGAAAGGAGGTGGAAGGGCATCGTCTTCTTCTCCTCTTGGCTTCAAAGTTCCCACTAGAGAGAGTAGGGAGAGAGAGTGGTGGGAGAAGAGGGAAGAGGTGGGCGGCGGGATTCCCAAAGAAAAAAAAAGGGGGGGAGGCCGGCGGGTGCAAGGGGGAGAGGGGCTAGGGTTTGGAGAGATTAGGTTTAGTGGAGTGTATGGGATATTAATCAAAATCTGAGAATTAATTTCAGATTTGATTAGGTTTGGGAGGGAATTGACTTGAATTTGAATTTGAATCTCAAATCAAAGGCATTAATGCCACTGGCGGAACCAGATAAAGGAGAGTAAAAAAATTTTTTTGCCCCTCCTAAAAAATTTATTTTTGCCCCCCCCTAAAAAATTCTTTTGGCCTAACTTGTCCTAAAAAATTACTTTTGGCCCCCCTTAAAAAACTTTTCATAATATATAGATATATAATATTATTTTTTAAAATATTTAATTATTTTTATGATATATTTGCACCCCCCCTCAAAATTGAAGCTGGTTCCGCCCCTGATTAATGCCTTGAATGGGGAGTTAATGAGGGGAGCAAAGAGGGGGAGGCCGGCGGTTTTGAAGAGAGAGGGGGAGGCCGGCGGTTTTGAAGAGAGAGGGGGAGGAGTTTTAATTCAAATTCTGAAATTAATTTCAGTATTTGAAAATTTGGGAGGTAGATTTATTTGAAATTAATGTTTTAATTTCAAATGGGGGAGGGGTTTAATGTGGCAATTAGTAAGGGGTAGCCTCATAGGAGGCCGGCGGCATGTAGAGGGGAAGGAGGAGGGATTAAGGGGGGAACCAAGCTCTTTCCAAAAATGAACAAAAAGTTGGAGGGAAATTAATAACTCCTCAAATTAGGTTTCATATGAAATTTTAATTTAAAACTTTCCTTTTTTAGATTTCGCAAATAACTAAAGTTTTTGAATTTCAAAATTTTGAATTTCAAAATTCGGTAACTCCTCAATTTAATGCGAGACATCGATCAAGGAGCCATCATGATGATTGATATCATCATTATGGTTTGAGGCAAGCATGTGGCGGGCGGCTAAAGAAGGAGGAGGGGCTTTTGCCGTCGGGTTGGGGATCTTGAAGGAGCTTGGAGTTGAAGTGGAGGAAGTTAGTGGATGAAATGATGTGTGGGATACAGGAATGGGTGTGTAGTCGGCAGCTATGGGAAGAGCTAGGGCCGGCGGGTTGGAGAAAGAAAGAAGAGAGAGATGAAGGGGATAAACCACGAGCCACGGACTCTTCCAATGACTGGTGGGTATTGCTTTTGCCCTCACCTTGAGCTTTCTCTCTCACTTCTCTCTAGCTCTCATGCAAGAAGAAGAGTAAGAAGAAACAAAATAAAATTCTCATTCAATCATTCATCATCCTCATTACATAAGAAATGACCATATATATACTCCTCAAAATGACAAAGGAAACAAAAGACTAAAATGCCCCTTGGGCTACAACAGCGACCAAATACCCATAAGGGTAAAAACGGAAAAACTGAAAAATAAAATAAACTACAACATAAAATGACTTAAAATAAAACTCCTGATCGTGGCCGCCGACCTCTGGTGTCTCCGATGGTACACGTGTCGAAATTGCTGACGATGTCCTCATCATAATGCCTTTTATGCGATCACTTATATAAATCAATTCAAGATATTTTTAATTCGCTCATTTTATCAAATTATTTAATAGAATATAATATTTATTTAAGCACATAAAGGTTGGTTGTGAGATATCAAATTTAACTTTGACGCACGTTAAACATGCCATTTGATTGCAAGTGAATATCAATACAAAAAAATGTAGTTGTCGATGATAATGGTATTAAATTGAAAGAGGTCAAGAAAAGATCGTGTTATATGAGATAGGTTGGCAAGCTATTATAACATGTGCAAGGGAAGGAAAAAGTTCTAACAAGAAAAAAACCTCATTAGGTAGAAAAAATGCTCTAGAATCTCTATTCTAGAAAGTTGATACTTTAAAATTTTAGTTTTCGTTTGGGATGACTTTCTTACTGGTTCTTAAAGAAGCTTTCTAGTATAAAAATTAATATTTTTGTACTAAAAAATTGCTTTACGAAACAGTAAAAAAGCTATCAAAAACAAAGCCTTAACCTTGATGTCAAGAATCATTGATAATTGCTATGTAGGATTGCTCAAATTTTATTAGTACTTTTAAGGCTGATAGGCCAAGTAATGACCAATGAAAAGGTTGTAGTAGCTCCACTAGAAGATAAGATTAGAAAGTGTCGCCTTAGATGGTTTGAACACATAGAACGGCCGCCTTCCGATGACCGGTTAGGAAAGTAGATGTATTAGATTTGACTTATGTTAAGAAAGATAGAGGTAGACCTAAAAAGACTTGGTTAAAAAATATTAAAAATGACATTTCTTTATTAGATTCAGATGAGAATTTAACCCTTAACAGGACACAATGGAGAAAAAGGATTCATGTAGCCAACCCCACATAGTGGGATAAAAGCTTGTTGTTGATGTTTTTCTACTTTAATTAATGATATATATATATATATATATATATATATATATATATATATATATATATATATATATTTATTTATTTATTTATATATTTATTTGAGGTTGTTTTCTTTTTTTATTAGTATTCAATTTTATTTCCAATTGCTTTTTATTTTATTTGCTGATATAACCTAAGATCATTTTTACTATAAGTAGGACGCCTATGTGGTTAATTGTTTTGACAGAAAGAAACTGAGGAGACACAAAGAAGGGGAAAAGGCAGCATTCAACTCCACTTAGTGAGCTTACAAGAAGAATTCTTTCTCATATTAATGAGCTAACATTAGTTCAAGCATTTATGAGCTAGAACCAAGTAGTTCCCAAAAATTCAGCCATAAACCAAAGCAGCCAAGGCCCAATCCGAGAGGCAACCAGCAGCCCAAAGACCAAAAGAACCCAAGAAGATTTGACCCCCCCTTTTGCATGCATCATAAAAGTAGTGAGGATAGATTGAAATATAATTATAAGAGGGGAAGCTATCAAAGTAAACACTGGTAGAAAATAAATAAGAGAAAAAATAAACTTAGGTGATTTGGTAACTACATTGAATGAAAAAAGAAATTGCATTAGTAAGGTAAATTGTAATAAGAAGAAAAAAATGCTAGAACAAAAGTAACATGTATAAAACTTGAACAAAATAGATTTTAACATCACAAAGAACACAAAACAATAATTGATGGAGAATGACGAATCAAAAAGCCGAGTCCAAATAATTGGAATAAGGTTGATCATGACAATGACATATATAGCATATTTTACAGCTGCTTGCACATCAAAAATCCCTCTTATGCTGATAGCCTGATACCAACTGACGATAAAATTAACATTCATGTCAATATGCAAAAAAGACGGGAATATTTTCTCCAGAAAATTATCCAATTCTCAGACACAAAATTAGTACAGCTTAAGGGTTCATTTGGGACGGCTGCAGCTGTTGGTAAAGTAGGTTGTAAAATTGTTGTACATAAAATTGTTTCTTGAAGTTGCTTTATAGAAATCATTATATTTTGTTTGGATAGTATAACTGTAGAGCTGTTGTGCTGCAGCTGTATGAGAACTAATTACCTTCGTACCCTTATATATATTTAGATGAAATATATAATTTTTTCAAATTTAATTTTTTTTTTAAATGTATATGATAATCAACTAACAATTCTAAATAAAAAAAATTCATTGGTATGTTTCATGTTGTCTTATTATTAGGATATTTTAATTTGTACCAAAATAAAATAAAATCTGTCTTGAAGGTTTACAGGCGTACCGTTAATTAGCAAGTTCTCTGCTTATGCTAAGATCTGAAACAATACAAGCTCACTGGAAGGACTCCGCATATCTAAACCCATTTCTTCTCCGCAGTCATCATCTTCTCTTCCTGCAAGTTTCTCCTTCGAAACTTTTTCTGATCTGTGATAGAAGAAGCAATCTTCCTTGGTCTTACCGAAGCATTTGCTTCAGCTTTCCTACTCATTGATTGCTGTAGCGCTGAGACAAATTAAACAGTACGCCAATGGCGCCCATTTCTCCCAAAGAGAGCAGCAAACAAATGATGAATGCCCTTACGTCCTCCTACAACGACCAAATCCGCCCCCTGCTTGACGCCGTCGACCGCCTCCGCCAAGCTTATTATACTCTTCTCGTCTACTTCCTCAGCCTCTTCACTCCTCCAATCCTTGTAGCTGCAATGGTGGTATTGTAGAGAGAGAGAGAGAGGAGGAAAAGAATAAGGGAGAACAATGGTCAAGGTTGCTTGGGCACTACTTCTTTTCTCTATCGCCTCTCAGGTCCCGTGCCATCCGAAATCACTCGAAATCCTCTCGCTACCGCATAACCGCTTCTTTGGCCAGATCCCGTCGGCAATCGGCGAGATCAGAAGCTTGGTATCGCTTGACCTTTCCAACAATGATTTCTCCGGTCCCGTGCCATCCGAGATTGCGGGTTTAGATCCCGTCAGCAATCGGCGGTTCAGAAGCTGATGTCGAATCTTCAGCAAGAAGCAGAAAGGTTCGCCGGCGTGGAATGATCGGCGTGCGGTGCATTTGTTTGATGGATAGTGGAAAAGCATAGAGCAGCGCGGCAACGACGGTAGCGAATATTTGCCGCGGGATTTTCGTCATTTTTCTGCCGAAAGCAGCCGACCGCAGCGGACCGCGGGATACAGGGAATGGTCACGGGAAGCAACAGCGGACCGCAGAATTTTTTCTGCCGTGGTTCTGCCGCAATGTCCCAAACAATGATTTAATGACTTTTTATAAAGTAAAGCAGCAGTACCGCCGTCCCAACGCACCCTAAATCATACCACTACTCTGCATCATGAACCAAGAGAAAGCGTCCACTGCTATGTTTTGATGTAAAAAGGAAATAAAATAAAAGTTTCCATAGTGCCAGACTACAAAATGCAATGAAATCCTCCTCACAATTTCAGCTTATATTAATTTCTTCAATAAACTTGACACATCCAACATATTTTAATATCTGCACTAACTTATTAGAACAAAGTTTCCACGCAAAAAGATGCGAGTTTCAAATCTAAAATATACATTTCAACAGGTCAGGTGAAGGTAAAGTAGAAAATTGGATGAATCTAGAAAGATGAATATGATAGACAGTCCTAAACAATCTATATTCTGCACGGTGGGATTTAATTCAGCATAGTTATTCAAAAGGATGCAAAGAAAAGAAGGATTTTTTTTTTTTCTGCAGATTGCGTGTGTATGGTTCAGTTGCATTTTTGTTCAAAAATGGAACCAACCAGCAGAAGACAATCAGATGGAACGATCTCACACTAAAGGCTAGCAAGTTGACAAATAATGTAAAGATTGCAAACATAGAATTTTTTTTTTTTATTGGATGTAAATAATGTAAAGAGTGCAAACATGGAATAACAACAACCAACATGATCTTACAGATCCTGCCTATAACAAAGTGATTGCATAATATTGATTTCAACATCTTAACAAGCAAACTAAGGAAAATTTAGTTTAAAACAACAAAAAGAAGAGTTAAACTTGCACTGCCACATAAAGAAGAGCATCTTACATGCAAACAATCTAATGCAGGCTCCAACAGCTTTATGTTCTTTGTTTCAAACGCAAGTCTCAGAGGTTGCAACACCACTTCAGCTTGAATTTCTTCTAATATGTGTCCGGCACTTGATAATGCTGTCGTAATAGGTTTGGAATCATCAACAGAAGTAGCAGCAGCTTCATCTGCAGTAGAAGTTGATTGTATGCTAACGGTAGAGTTTCCTTCTTTTGATCCATCATTATCAGCTCTGCCAGCCATGAAGAAAGTCCATGATTTTTTATGAAAAAAAAAACCCTCTAGAAATGATAAATACTGAGAGGAACTTAATATAAAAAAAATAGCAAATGCCCACGACCAACATGTTTCAGCTAGTACTATGGGGGAAGGAGTGTATGGCTAGGCATGATATTATTGATTCTTAGGCACACGAATAAATAATGAAATAGATGGACATCAAGTATTACGTGCATTCCATCCAAAATCCCAGTTAAGCAAAACACTGTTGAAAGTGTTCTAAACTGAATAGAAGTGTATGCTGCCAAAGTTAATTATAGTGAAGCGCAATCTCTGTGCAATGCTTCAGCTCTGTAAAATGAAAATATCTTCGCAGGATCATTTTAAAAACTGTAAATGATATTAAAGAAGTACAACCTTTATTTGTTTGAAGACTTGAGCATCATAAAAACTCAATTAGTTATGGAGTTTTAGGCCTCGTTTGGGACAACTTTTTTATGCTTTTTAAAGTAACTTTTTAATACAAAAAATTTTTAAACTAAAAAATAATTTGAAAAAACAGTAAGAAAGATGCCCCAAACAAAGCCTTAGTTTAAACCAAAATACATAGCAAGACAACTAAAAAACACTAAAGCGCCCAATCAAATGATCGCTACTGTAACTTTTTCGTGGGATTGGATAGTTCTTTTAACTGCTATCATTCTGGTACAAATTTATGTCAAAATATAAAAGAATTGACCCAATTTTTTCTTGCAGGGCAAGCAGGACGATCCGGTCCATATTAGGTAGAAATGCCAAAGAAACGCCAGCTGGTCATCAATTAATCATTGGGAAAGGTTTGGCCCGTGGGTTGGAAAGGTTAACTTAAGTTAAATGACTCAGTCATGCTGTGGATAAATTGGGTTAGGTCAGTCAAGTTGAGTCAATCAAATTGACCAGGTTGGTGTTGGGGATGAGAGGATGAGTAAACACCACAATGATGAAATAAGCAAGAAAGTAAAAGCAGAGGAAAAAGTAAAAGACACCAAAATTTAATGTGGAAAAACCCAAATAGAAAAAAAAAACCACGGAGCCATAGCACACCAAGAAATCCACTATGAAAATTGGGAGAAATAAGTACATATCACTCTTCTCTCTCACTCTCTCCTTCTCTTCTCACATGCACCGTTCTAAATATCTACTCTCTCAAAATACAAAAGAAAGCCAAGTAAATAACCCCAAGGGACGCAAATCTTCAGAAAAATGAGAAAGAAAACCGTCCAGTCCGCCTAGCAACGCTGTTGCGGCAGTTTGGGGTGTTGCGACGCTCAAGCTTCTCTCTTGAACCGTTGCAACGCCGTATTTATATCATTGCAGCGCTCTGCTCTCTGTCGTTCAACACTACGGCGCTCGGGTACGCAGCGCCGGGGCATTGTACGGGGAAAAAATTCATGTGCAAAGCACCCCGAACCCAAGCGAGGGGTAAACCACCCGCACCCCCCAGCAAACATGCCAAGCTTTGAGGTCCGACACAACAAAAGTTACAAAACAACCAAATTGATCAACATAATCAGATTCCACATATAACACTTGGATTGTGTTAGGTGATGCAAAATAAAAGTGACAATTCTCAAACATTTTGTGGCAAGTATACCAGCTTCCAAAGCTATATTTCGAGAGCCAATGATGGGGTCCCAGTATTGATGTTCATAAATATTGTTTTCCGCTTTCTACCCCTTTGTCTCTCTTCACTAGAAGGTGCTCACTTCATATGACTTTTTTTGGGATGAATTTGTCTACCTTTTTTGAGATTCATTTGCATTATTCTCTTTTTCTTTTGTATGAATTTCGTAAAGGTTAAACTTAACTAGCTCAAAGATATACATAAACAATTCCATGGTTCTTGCAGAAGTAGTTTGTTGTCACCCAAGAGAAATGATGTAATGTAAAGCATCAATTTTCAAATATCAATCTAATTTATCAACTTAGCAATATTTATTCAATTATTTTATGCTTTCTGTCATGGATATAGAATTAAGTATTTTATGTTATGTGTCATTTTATGCCAAAAAACTCTTATTTGTCATTTCTTACATTCTCATGAGTATGATGCCATTTGTTTATTTTAAACATGGTTTTCATTTTTTCATTGATATTAAGTTAGAATGCCCATGATTTTACTGCTACTTTTAGATTTAGTAGGACTTGAGTAATAGTTGAAATAATAGCTGATTATTGAATTAAGAAATGGTTTCCTTAGAACTATACCCTTGGTAGATCCTTAACTCATACAAGTCAACCTCTTTATCAAGATGGCCTAACACATCATTTTCTCCCTAAACTCTGAGGTTTCTAGCACTCTCTCAATATAGTGCTTGCCTCCCTCACTATCTCCTCTTTTTTATTAAATCCCTGGTTCTTCCTCCAAACTAGGTTCTTCACTTATTTGTAAAGCAAAAAAAAAAAAAAAACACCATTTTAACCTTCCACGCGCATTGACACAAGTGGTTCAGAGTGGTGGCAATGAATATCTAACTCTAATGAAGTATTTTAGATATTTCTTTGGTTCTGCAACCTGGATATCCAAGCCTGACTCAAATAACTATTAATATAAACTACAAGTTCCATCATCAAGAATATAAATACAATATACAACTGAAATTTGAAGAAACATCTTTAGTTGCAGCTTAAAGCCCCATAAAACCCCTCAATTCCTCAGACCTCCCGTTCATATAGCACTACCACTGCACACCACATGCATGCATAATAACATTTGTGAAAGTCCAAAACTCACCATCTTCAAAAAGTGGACGTAGCTATCAATGGTCAGCATTGTTCAGCTTGCAGACTGAAGTAACAACTGACGCTTAACAGTTTGAAGCATATATCATTAATAAATCAACTTATAAGTGGGATCCTGTTCATGATATCTAGAAACAGTTATGGTCAGTCAATAGATTTATCTCAAAATAATCCCCCAACTTTTCCAACTTTTCCATTTGGCCAATTTAGTCTAAAAGTATAAAAATTCTCCTATTTAGTTATTCGACTATACAAAATTGATCAAAAATAATCCCTTCGGTAAAAATTATGATGCAAAATTGATCCTCATTTAGTCCCCCTAAGAGACCATTTTGAATCAATTTTGTATGGTCGAGTGATTAAAATTGAATAAATGTGATACTCTTGGTATAAATTGGCCACATTCATATAGCCGGGAGATCACACTGAATCAACCCATCAGTCAATACTAAATTGTAGGCAAAAACATTCAAGCCTAACTCATGTACTACAAAAATATGGCATTAACGAAAGACAAGGAACAATGGAAGGCAATAATATGGCTAAATAGATGGCGTCCTCCAAAAGTTTATTGGCTAATAATATCTATTATAATATTATATTATATTATCATGTTATCATATTATATTATTAGATTACAATATTCTGCAAGAAGATTTACATAAATACCACACAATTCTTATGTATTTAAATATCTAATATCTAATATTTATATTTACTTCTATAATATCCTAGTGCTTCTATCACACAAGGTGTATTTCACTTTAAATAAGTTAATGTTAGTGATAGATGTGATTCAGATATCAAGTGTTATATAAATATAAAAATGTATGTGTTAGGCATAGAAATGCCTAAGAATTCAAAGGCACGTATGTAAATCTCACTACTATATTTTAATATTATGAGGAGAAAGTGTGGTGGTGGTGTAATGCAATTCATGCAAAGGTAATACAGTAATAGTATATTTTATTATTCATGCAAAATGATCATATAAGGTAGAGGTAGACCTAAAAAGACTTAGTTAAAAAATATTAGAAAAGACTTTTTTTTTATTAAATTTAAATGATAATTTAACTCTTAACATGACACAATGGAGAAAAAGGATTCTTGTAGCCGATCCTACATACTGGGATAAAGGCTTGATGTTGTTGTTATTGTTGTTGCTACGAAATGATCATATAAGCCTAATTTTAGTCAACAAGTCACTTTAGATTAATCATCCCTTGGACAGTCATGGAAAAAACAGGGAGAAAAGCAAACTCAAATTCAAATCATGTATGAATGAAGAAAAAGAATATTAAGAGTAAAATTCATGATGCACAAACGGAATTAAATCATGTGACACTTCATATATATGCATTGGAAGATTTCGGTGAAGGCAAGAAGCAGATACATCTCACATGGATTCAAAAAGATATTGGACAAGGCAAGAAGTCCAAGAAGAATATACACCCACCTTAGATTCATGAGGGGTAGGCAACCATAATTGTTAACCCTTGATGGCTTTTTGATATTAGAAATGAACAACGTAATCTTATGTTATAATATATCAAATTTGAGAAGTTTTATCTTCTTTTGGAATTGGTGATTTGTTCTTGGTATTGATTTGGTAAGTCACCAGCCCAATTCTTTTATAACGATTGGTTTATCTCCAATTATATATCTAATTATTATTCCACCACAAAAATATAGTTTCCCATCTTTCTTTATCACTAACCTTTTTACCACCTAAATCTTTGGTTCTATGAATTAATCTTATAGTGTTCCATGACTCACAAAACTAAGCTCATAACTTTTCATATACGAGGAAATTATATAGAATTTTAGTGCTCTATTCCATTGTTACAGTTCTTAAAAGGCTTATCACAGAGCACTTTACTTTGTGTTTGGTTCGTTCAATCAATAAAGCACTTTGTGTTTGGTTCGTTCAATCAATAAAGCCCATGAATATTGAAATTAACTTGGGTTTTGACAATAGCGGTTAAGAGTAATGTGCAACAAAAATATAAACTTTAATAGCATGGAGTAGCAGCTAACAGATTTTAAATACTAGATGTGTACTGCAAATGAAACAATGTAATTTTTCAAGAGCAACCTCTCGTTTGCAGGTGTAGATTCTGCCTGACTCTTTCCTGAAGTAGGCTTTTCATTCTTCAAATTTTCTGCAAGTGAACAGAAGGAAATATCCACGTAACTAATGAATTTTCACATGAACTTATAATTAGATATCAAAAATAGGAATAGAGAAAGCTACATCTCAACCAACAAAAATAAGCATTCAAGGAATTTCTAGAAAAGTTGAGGAAAAAAAATAGCAAGTCATACTTGACTTTTTAAATATGTTTGAGAGAATTAAAGAAGACACTACTCATTATAGTTGTCCAACATATCTAAAAATCATGCACATGAAAATGTACCTAAAGTGGTCATGTCAAAATTCCATGAAGATGTAAAGAACCTTTGAATTTATTGCATTAGAAATATTAGAAATGACATTTCTTAATTATATTTAAATGAAAATTTAACTCTTAACAGGACATAATGGAGAAAAAGGATTCATGTAGCCGAACCCACGTAGAGAAATAAAGGCATGATGTTATTGTTGTTGTAGTAGTTTTTAAAACCTTCAGCATGTACACAATACGATTAAAAGTTTCAAATGTTTAAATAATATAACTCAAAAATATTTAGCATGCCTAAGATGATCTAATCTACCAGTTTAATTGCAAACCGCTCAATTATACAATTAAGTCATACTCAACTAATAAAAGGAGTAACAAAAGTATTAGATAAGATTCCAGAAGAAGGAAAAAAAAGTTAAAAAGGCAGCATAACCATTGTCTAATAGCAAACACGCTAACAGAAAAGCCTTACAAAACACGACCTGGGATGGCTTCTATGGAGCAAGTCAGCACGAATATATTATTAATTCAAAGCACCCTGGACAAGGAATCAATAAGCATCAATGCAACCATAAAACTTCACATTACACAGTTAGTCACCTGAAGAATTATAATCTAATGCCCAAGTGGGCTTGTATGCTCAATATCTTTGAAATCAACGATTTATAGGTAAAAACAAGAAAACATGAACTCTGTATAAACCTTTTCTAGTCAAATTAAAATTAAAGAAAGGAAAACTAAGAGGTAATCTGAGACAATGAAAGAAAAGAACAGATGATAGAAAGTCTCCGATGCCCCACGCAACATTGCATTTCAAAAACAGTAATGAGCCAACTAAATGGCCAGCTACATGTTATCAAAGGCAGGTAGATCAAAATTCAACAATGTTCTAGGATGGGTAACAGAAATGTGTTTCTAGGTTGAATAGTAACAAATAGATACGAGCTGTGGGCACAGGAATGGATTGAGGAGGAATACAAAGATAGCGCTGACTATTTTATGTTGAATACTCAAAGCAACTGGTTTTGAATCACTAGCGTAATGAGGGGCAGAATCCCAATGTCGCTAGAGAGCCCATAGGGGAAAGATTACATTTGATGGTCCAAATCTGAGTTTTCATGAGCTAGGATGGCTGCATAAGGAATTAGTCAAACAATTAAAAAATTGCCTTACCTCAAGGCCTTTTTACATCATGAGCCCATGAAACATAAAACTGAAAGCAATATGCAAATTCAAATAAAATCAAGTGCATGATTATCAATGGTGAATGGTACCATGGCACAAAACTCCTCGTGGAGTCATAGCTCATAGAGCATGGCGAGGGCGCGCACCATTTTAAAAATGGTGCCCGATATAAAATAATTATAAATAAAATATGTATTAATATTAATATCATTAAATTGAAAGATACATGATAATAAAAACAACTAAAGGAAACTCAATTTCAATTAATCGACAGCTCATTCCCTAAAAATTCAAAATATTAAGATCATTTTTTCAAATCTGATGGGCTTTCAAAAAATTAATCTAGTCATCTTAGAAGAAGTCATCATCATCAAAAGTCAAAAGTGCCTTATACCTTTCATCAATATTATCTCCTATTTAATAATTCTCTTCATCATCCCCATCATCTTCATTTTCAATTGCAAAAATATAAAGCCTAGATGAAAATTCCTTATTTTTTTCTTTTAAATAGCTCTCAAATATTGTAGCTTTAGTTGTAAGCACATGTGGCTTTTGCAATAATATTCGATGACAAATCTTCTTCGCCAACAATCGGTTGATTTCTTTCTTCATCAGACTCATCATTCTATTTTTTTGGTTAGCCACACATTTAGATCATCTATGTCAGTCAAAGAAATAGGGCGTTGATCACATCAAGATGATTGTATCTAAGAATCAATGCTCTATTATATTTTACAAAAACTAAATATTTGAAAACAACCATGATCTGTTATGTGGGTTCTTTTGCTATGAAGTTGCAATCAAAATATAATTTCTATTACTATCTTATAAACATTCATGAAAAAATCAACATATACTCTGTTTTTATACTTACACATTCAAATATACTCTAATTACATTCAAATTCAGATGACTTACAGGTTAGGCTAAGAACTTTGATTGCAAAATTTTATAAGTGTGAAGCTCCTTGACCGTACATCAAACACCAATAAGCTAAATGAAATGAAATACTTAATCTCTTTTATTATATTCAAATATCAAAATTTTACTCAATGTTAATTATAATTTTACTCAAATAATGATACATGGTAACAAAGTGGCCCTTTGTCTTACATTTGAAGGAAAACAAAAAAAAAGACTTTCACCTCTAATACATACAATTAATGCATTGCTAACTTTGTCTTCTTCATCTACATTCTTAACCAAACTTTCAATGCATGAATATAGTCCATCAACTATCTCATTGTCCTTAGCAATCTCAAGGTTAATAAAAATATGCTTAGGTTTTAAAAAAAAAGTGTGACTACATGAAAATTTTGTATGTATTTATTATTGTTGTTGAAGCTAGCAACAATTGCTTTTTTTGCCCTATCCATTACTTCATATAAATAACCCAATGGGAGCTTTCTCTCTCCATCAACTAATCAAAAGACTTTCAATAGAGAGCCACCTACTTTTAAGGCATAAAGAAGTACTCCAAAATTATTGCTATAAGATGGTTTGTTAAGATTACTTTGTCTTTACTTATTTTGCATAAGGATCCAAAATAAATTCAATCCATGTAAACACTTTCTTCAAATTCAATTATTGATGAAAACATTGTAAATTAAAAAAGGCAGTAGTGAAACGAGTCTTAACAGGCTTGACAAGTAATCATTGATTCCTACATTTTCTCATTAAGCCAAGCAAACAAGCTCTTGAAAATATGAAATTGTGCACATCCACTACTTTCTTGAAGCATCGCCTTAACCTTTGAATTTTAAAAATATCTTCCATCATTAAATCTAAATAGTGAGCAGCATAGAAAGTTCAAAATGTGCGTCAATATTTCTCCATCAATAACTTTCATGCAATGATATTAAAAATAATGAGAGAATAAATTAATATCCTATTTAAAATAGCATACAAGTAGAAGGAAATGGAATTTGATATTGAGTATCACAACTATGAGGATGTTCTCAGAAGCATTATCAGTAATTGCTTGAATTACAATATATGGCTCAATTTCTTCAATAAACTTACTCAACAATTTGATCATATTCATTGCATTCTTTGAGAAAATACTAGCATTAACGCGGTTCCTCATGAACTATTCATCAAAACATTAACTAAACTTTTCCCATTATAGGATGTCCACCCATCTAACATACGAGAATAGCCATACAATATACAATCTTCTTTATGGCTTTGCAATAGATCTTGTGTATGGCCAACTCATACTTGTCAATGGTGAATAGCACACCATGGCGCAAAGATCCCCGTAGAGCCATCGCGTATGACACACGGCACAACGCGCGCCATTTTAAAAATGGCACATAATATAAAATAATTATATATAATACTATTAAATAGCAAATAAAAGATTGATTTGAGAAAAATTTAAGCATAAATATACTGTCAAATAGGAAAAGTGACAATTTCAAATTCTACAGAAATCTGCATCAATAAATTTGAGCAAGATTTAAGCGTAATTTAGCCTATATCATGCCAAATAGCAAAAAAGACAGGTTTAAATCCTACAAAAAGTTAAATACTTTAATTTTATATTTAAATAATTAATAATTAATTGTGATATTAATATATAAACCTTAAAGAAATTAATTATAATTTAAAATTTAAAATTTATAACAAATTAACCAAACTGTGCACGCTATTTGTGCCTTACACTATGTCACATTGCTCATGCATAGCGTAAATAGCGCGCTCTATTTTGGTGCTCAATGCCACACCTAGAAAATAGCGTTGTTTGTGCGTCGCGTTGCGTTGTGAGTCATGTCGCGCATCATTTTGCACCATTAACATCCAGCAAGGAACTCATACCTCATCATAGCTATGAGGTCACATCTCATGACCAAATTATCCACATGTCTAAACAACAACAAGGAACCTAGCACACTTAGCAGCATTCAATGGAATTCCAATATCATAAATCCATCGGCAAAATATTTGAATTGCCCTTCTTCTCATATCCTTATTAGCAGTTTCCATCTCTTTGCAGAATTTACATTTTCTCTGATTCGACATATCATTAAGATTTGGGACCAAAATGTATATCTAACATTCTCTTGGTGCTTCAAGCATAAATATTAATGTTGAATTTGACTAGAAGTAATTGATTTTGTTGTTTGATATTTTTGGATGTTCCAGCTCCTAAAATACCATCAACTAGCACCACATTAAAATCACAACCTTCAACAATATTAACATGTGGTATTTAATCGATTTGTTCTTTCAACTCTTTACCGAAGAGTGTATTTTGCATTAATCATAATAAAGGTAAAAGTACAAAAGACGGAACTATGTACGAGCATATCTATCACTATCCTCCTTCAACATAGACAAAAGGGTTGAAGGCAGGTTCCTATCATGTACACTTTTCCATACAAAGTTATCAAAAAGAGCAAGCACAAAGGTCAACGACCTTGTTGCTTTCCCTAGGAATATAGAGGAAGAGGACCTATTCGACGTCAGTCAAGAAGGTCAAATCAAATTCCACTCTAGCTTTGCTTTGACTTCTCAGGTCAACCATTGAATTTTGTAACCCTTGGATAATAGCTGCAACGTCTCTCTCTATAATGATTCCTTCCTTGTCATACATCCAGTCATCCACTAGTTCTTTGAGAACACAAACGGTGAGGACCTCCGCTTGAGTGATATCCCAATGCACCAATTGCTTTCCAAAAGCTATGAGAAATGATCCGTTGTAAGCAACGATAGTTATCACATGCATTTTCATGCAAGATCATTTTTTGTATATTGAACTAGATCTGACAATCTTTCGAATACCTAGAAGAAGTCATGCATTCAATATAATTCATTCAATTAAATAAAGTCAATGACAAAATATTGCTCCATGTGCTCAATTGAGGGTTTGAGTGCTCAATTGAGGGTTTGAGTCTGATGGCAAATAATTAAAAAGCCAAACACAGTTGAATAAGTTTGTTCCTGATAGACTTTTTTAAAAAATGAGCTCAAAATATATATTTCATGTTTGGTCCTTTCATAATGAAGAAGACATGAGCTTTCTAGCAAATATTTATTCATGAACAATGAATTCTTTTTACAACCTTGGTTAGATATTAGTTTGATAAATATGCAGAATTTAATTATTAAAAATGGAATTGCCCCTAACATGTAAACCACAAAGAGCAAGTGAAAATAATAATAATAACTAGCTTCTGAGCCCTTTACCATTACACCGCTTTCCTTTACAGCTAATCTAACTCATTTCTACAACCAAATCATAACCAAAAAATGACACATAAATAGGAAAACAAACCATTGTAAATATGACAAGAACAAGGGAGAAATTGTGAGAAGAAAACTTCGATTTTTCAATCAACCCCACAAATAACAAAAATGAAAAAAACATAATGCCAACTTGCATTACTTTGTTCAAGTAAGAAGCTAAAAACCATAGCTCTCCTGAAGACACCGCCGCCAACTTGTCAACTTCATCGTTTGCGCTGTAGGAAAGCTATGAATGTTGTAGTTTGCCTCTGAAGTCATGATAGTCACAATCGAAGCATGTAGTAACCGTTAATTAAATTGGTCGAAGTGTCTAGGAAACTTCATAACACTGTAGGTTGCCTCCAAAGTCATGATCATCACGATCAAAGCTTGCAAGAACCTTCAATCAAAGTCTCTAGGAACCTTCTTAATGTTACAAGTTACCACCGCATCACAAATGATGCATTTAGGAACCTCCGATCGAAGTCTAGGAACCTCCATAACCTCTAATCCAAGCCAAAACCTCTCAATCAAAGCCTACACCTCTCGATCAAAGCCTGCACCTCTCGATCAAAAAAACTATATGTGCGTGCCTTTCGAACCCATCCACGTGAATCCCGACTCTTCCGTGTGGTGTATAGGAACCTCTGATTGAAGCCTAGGAACCTCCGTAACATTCGATTCAAGCAAGCACCTCTCGGTCAAAAGCCTACACCTCTCGATTGAACCTAGCACGCGTGATTCCCTCTTCCGAAAGTTTATCTTCCACATACATGCTAACTCTTACATGCAAGTGTGGGTGCCAATTTAGTGTTAGAGTTAGATATTTAAATTTATTAGTCGAATTAATTTTTATTAAATAAATAATTTAATAAATTTAAATACAAATTATAATTTTAAAATTAAATCCATTAAAACAAAATTGTAAGCAATAGTTAAGTTTTGCACTAAGTGCTATTGCTCTTTTATAGTGAAAATAGCACGTGCTATTTTGAATGAGTGCGTCACACTAAGTAAATATTGTCGTAGTTGTGCCAAGGTGCATGTTATTTTGCACCATTGACATATATGATCAAATAGATAACTTGAAAATAAAATTTTCATGGCAATTGGATCTATGATTATAAAAATCCCCATATGCTTATGAGGCTTGCATGAAAGTTAGCACTGTTACCAATCCTTTCATGAAAGCCTTATCATATGAACCCATAATAAAATCAACATGAGCTGAATTTATCTACTAGACAAAAAAAAGACCTAATGCAATAATGAGTCAACCTTTTGAGATCAAGGTCACTTAGAAACCATTCAAGGATAAATTGCATCATCCGATTTCAACTCATAGGCCTGAGGCCCTAAGAAAAAACTTTCTAAGCTCATCTTGCACAATGGATCAGCCACTACCCAATAATAAGTCTAAAACCTTTAAAGAAACAAGTGACCTGATGACTCAACGATAAGATAGTTATCATAGCATCACCTATTAAATATAAAATATTGTTAAATGTATATATATATATATATGTATGTATATGAAAAAATGCTGCTAAACCTATTTTAACAATGAAACCTTTGACTTTTTTCATCCATGGTGCGGAACATAGCATTGCTATGTCCCACACCATGGATGAAAAAAGTCAAAGGTTTCATTAAGTTGTTGACAGTCAGCATAAAATTTGTCGAATAATCATGACTATTAAATAAAAAGATAAATGATCATGATAATAAAAATATCTAGTGATGTTTAAGTTCACGTAATAAACACCTCAAACACTCAAAATTCAAAATATTTTAATCATTTTTTCAAGTCTATTTGTTTTGTCATAAATTAAACTAGTCTTCCTAATAGCCATCATTATCATCATCAAATATAAAAAAAGCCTCATTTTCTTTATCAACACCACCTTCTAATACATAATCCTCTTCATTTGCCACAAAAAACATAACATGTAATTATTATCAAATTTGTTTGTCAATATTACATATTTTCATGTAATATGTTTTTTGTGGTTTAAATTGTATATGATATTATTTCAAATACCTATAAGGAATCATAAATTCAAACATTTTTACCTTCCTTTTAAATGTGTGAATGAGATGAGGAATAACAAATAACATAAAGGTGGCATAAACTGATTCAATGAAACGATAAAGATATTTCATAAATAACTTATGCCCTCTTTTTTAGAAATTAAGACACATTTACATGTAATGGCAACATTATGAAGTTATTAAATAAATGATAAAATTAATAAATATAAACATAAATATTAATTTTAAATTTAAAATCAAAAAATAGCACAAGCCATATGAGTTTTACACCAGCTGTTATTGACCCTAAATGGCAAATAGCACACGTCATTTTGAACAGGTGCACCGCATTAAGAAAATGGAGTCAAGGGTGTGTCATGCCTTGCGCCATGGCGCACGATTTTTTGCACCATTAAAATGTACGGACCAAATAGCTGAATAAAGTGATAGTTTGGTAATTTCAGCACCAAATCTAAGCACAGTATTAGTAGAACAATGAGTCACCCCCAATGATTTAGCTGTGTATGGCATCATTAAGTAAATATATGGCCAGTATCCACATCCATGCCACCTAATCACATTAAAGGCTCCATTTGTTTTTCTATGAGAAAATTACTTAAGCCGTCTATAGTGGGTCAAGTGGAAGAATGGACCCAGGAAATCATTTAATGTGACTTGGAAAATTGAAAAAATTTTATGGTTGCGGCTAAAAAAAAATGAAATCATAACCCGGGTCCACTTAACAAAGTCTACATGCAAGAGGAAATAGAAGTAGGGCAAGAATGGACATGTTTGTGATGGAGAGTCAACAAAGACAATTTAGAAAGTTCATGGGCTTTCATCGATTTTATTTTTAAGTAAAATAAGTACTATTATCAGTCAATAAAAAGAAGACAACACGAAATAAATGCAAAGCTTTCACGATGAGGAGCTAAAAAAAAGATACCATGATAAAGCCAACAAGTTGCGAATGAACCAATAGAGGAAAGAGAAGGGCCCAAGTGTCCTCGTTAGAAGCATAAAACTTGAAGCCTGGCATATTTTTATAAGTTGAGGAATACTTTTACTTTTTGTTCCCCCAAAGGAATGTATAAGTTGAAACTTCTTATCCACAAGCAACTATGTGCTAGCAAATTTATGTTCAAAAGAAATAGAAAGCGAGCAGAGATCACCCATATTCCTCATAGTAGGAATAACACCATTTTAAAAACCCTAAAGTGAGTATGGAACATTAATCATGGTCAATCATAATTGGTAATAATATCAAGGCATAATATAAAGATGATTTATAGTTTTGAGGACAAATGAGATTAAAATAGTTGGAATAGCAATCAATTCATTAAAGGAAAGGTTTTTATCACATGAAAGATCCCCACTTCCATGGTTTCTAGAATATCGTAGCTCTAGGTGTTCCATAAAACAATTTGAGAAATTGGGAATAAATACTTTACAAGAGGAATAATAAGAAGGTATGTGTTAACCTCTGTTTAATTCCAAAAAGAAAGCAAAAAAATAATACCTGTAAACCGTTGGTTCCACGAATCCTGCAGCGAATCCGGCTGAAATCGGCGCCGCTCCCGTCATTTCTCCGCACTTCCTGCGTGAAATCTGCTCTCGATCGCTGCCCCATCCTCGTTGTTAAATAGCGACGCCAAACAGACATTCATTCGCTGCTCTTCTCTGGTTCCACTCTCGCGATCCATCTCTCTGCCTCTCCCGAACTCCTGTTCTCCCACGCGTATAGCGAGCCCGACGCCGACTTCGACCTTCCTACATCTGGCCGAACCTATCCTCAGCCCCGATCCACCTCTGTCCGAGCTCAGTCGCTCAAGCCGACCCCCTTGCTGCTTCTGATCCAGAGAGAGAGAGAGAGAGAGAGAGAGAGAGAGAAGGAGCTCTCTTACCTTCTGATTCCAAGCAGCCGTCGAGACCCCCTCTTAGGCCCTTCGTGGTCGCTCGACTTCACCCGCTCCGACGGCATTCCCCCACTGCTGTTTCGGAAGTTATAACATTTTAATCGGAAGCAATACAGGGAGCTCATTTGTTGTGAAGGTAACATTCTCCCCTTCGCATGCTTTTTCGGCCAAATCCTCTCAAACAGAGGATTAAATTCTCTGTTAAACAGAGAGTTTAATTCTCTGTTAAATATCTTATTTAAATTAATTATAATTAATTAAGTTTAATTCTAGTTAATTATTTTAATTATGATTAATTACTATTAATTACAAATTAGTTATAATTAATTTAATTTAATTATAATTAGTTATTTTTAATTAGAATTAATTATTCATTATTAAAAATTTTAATCATAATTAATTAAGTTTAATTATGGTTAATTTTTTTTTAATTATAATTAATTACTAATTAATTATATATTAGTTATAATTAATTAAATTAAATTATAATTAAGTATTCTTAATTTAATTAATCATTAGTAATTATAATTAATTATAATTAATTATCTTAATTATGATTAATTACAAAAAGAAAAATAATCCCCCCACTCTCCTTCCTCGATGTTCGCGTCGGACCGGTAGACCACCTAAGCACGCCTTTGGTGCGCGTGGTAGGAGGGAACCCGGTGCGACACCTACGACGAGGGAGGCGAGTGACCCCTCGATCCACGTGTCAACCCCGACAACCCCGCGGAGGTATGAAATTTTCTAAACTCAAAACTCTGTTTCAATGTTCGTGGCGAACCGGAAAAACCGCCCCAAGCACGCCTTTGGTGCGCGTGGTGGGATGGGACCCCGGTGCGGCACCTACGGCGAGGCGGGGTCGCTCATAAGTACCCCCCGGGCGGGGGGGAAATATCAAAAAATGCTATCTTTTCAAAAAAATGCTTTTTAAAAACCCCAAGCACGCCTTTATTGGCCGTGGTGGGAGAAAAAAAAAAACAATACAACCGCCGCGGTGTCTCACAAACACCAACCGTGCACGCCTTTGGTGGCGTGGCGGGTAGGCGGCCTCTTGGTTTTTTTCCCCTTAACGGGGGAGACGCCGGGAGGCTGCCGAAATTTGGATTGAAAATCCAAGGACTTGAACAAAGAAAGGAGCTTGGACTTGGACTTGATTGAACTGAAAGGACATGCAAGAGCTATATTGAACAAAGATCCGGACTTGAACTTGGTTGGACCAAATCTACTTAATTGAACTCAAAATCTAAATGAATCATAACTTAAGCTTAATGAACATGAACTTGGTTTGAACCAAGTGAGAACTTTGACTTGAATTAGACTTGAATATAGAACTTGAGCATTAAATGAATTAAGTTCAAATTTGAATAAATGAGCAAAAGTTCTAAATCAAACTTGAGCAAGAAGGACTTGGTTTGAATAATCATATCAAACCCATCACATATATTGAGTGATCTTTGAAGACAAAGAGGTTTCTAATCACAACTCATTTACAAGTGAAAGTCATAAAGCATGATATGATTTCATCAAGAGATAAGTAAGTGAGTAAAGACTAAGTCTTCAAGTGATCTAAGCAAGGGATTATGAGGTGGAATTACCTCAAATCGTTCAAGCAAGTCAATCCACATGCGAATAATCATGCCTACTTGTTACAAACATAAGATCTAAATGCGGTTGAACATTTTGAGCCTTGCAATTAATGGGTGTTATACTAAACGAAACTTCAATGTTGATTAGTGATGGCACGCATTGTGATGATAAGTTGAAAGAAACAGACATTACAAACCATGGAAGAACCATAATTGATTGATTGCAACATTTTGTGTCAATCATGCCATCAAATATATCAATCTCTTATAAACTGTTGTAGAAGACCCATTAGCATACAAGCAAATATATCAGACCTCATGGACCATGAAGCCTGTGAATGCATCTATCTTGTACGACATAATAAGATAGAGATATAATAAATGGGACAATGCTCTGTGGTCAATGTCAAGACACAGATAAAGGAACCTCCATCAAATGTAACAGTTTAGCGATGAAATTACATAGTAAGATTATGATATATACGATGCATTGTCCATAATTCAATGAATGTTAGAAACAATTGTGTGAAGCATAAATCCATGAAGAAACGCATAAGTTCCCACAAGCAAAAGAGATCGGTATATCGAAAATACAAAAATCTACAAATTGCTGCAGAGAATTTACCTCAAAATGCTATCTTCGAGCAAATGCAGAAGAGCTTAAACAAGCGCAATCATCTACGAAAGGCAGGAGATTAGTTAGTGCACTATGACCCGCCTACGAAAATCAACAAATAGTGCACGACAGTCTACCTGTACGAAGCAGCGAAC
This sequence comes from Dendrobium officinale, assembly GCA_019514585.1. Taxonomy (NCBI): domain Eukaryota; kingdom Viridiplantae; phylum Streptophyta; class Magnoliopsida; order Asparagales; family Orchidaceae; genus Dendrobium; species Dendrobium officinale. Next base: position 8,623,871 of record CM033700.1, read on the forward strand.
AAGTCTATTCAGAAGCTGCTACGCCACGCAACCGGATCTGCAATCACCGTACAAGCAGACAGAAGGCGTCTATTCCAAAAATACCCCTGCACGTGCACTATAATTTGTATACACATAGGTACACTAAAAAGGGGTAAAATACAATTCTAAACCCGCAAGGGCCCCGGCGAGCGTGTTATTGGTACACACGTGACGTCTAGGGATGCTGCGCGGGCTGACAAGTGAATTCTTGTTCGAACCCGATCCTTCTATACGGATCAATAGGAGTCGACAAGATTCGAACTTTCAAACAAATACACGGTTGAGATGACCAGTATATTTGTTTTAATACATTCATATCAGGCCTTTAAGGCCTATAACAAAAAGAATTCACTTACGAGGACAAAAAGCCTACGAAACCCGATCCTCTGTCGACAGCCCGACAGAGTAGACAAGGTTCAGTCCATAAAGAAAAATGACCCCAAACACCCCGATGATGGCCGTGTTGAATGCAGATCTCAACCGGAGGGGTTTCTCAAATATTTTCAAATATCTTCAAAATATCCAAAGTCCACTCCAAATACTTTTAAATTCCACCCAAATACCCAAAAGCTTCTCAAAATCCAGAAAAATCTCAAAACTCCAAAATCCCAAAAATATTTAAAAAATGAAATAAATCCATCAACGCGCTTAAAGCAAAATCCATCCGCCCTCCGCAACAGTTTGTCGAGGCGGACAAATTCAAATTAACTCTAGCTCACAAAGAGCCAAATGCCTAGTCGAAAATATCACTAGGATCCATTCTCAAACAATCTCTTGCCAGTAAGGGCGTGGTACGTGTCCTCTAACCGGCAGTTTCGCCGCCAAATGGCACTGCAGGTAAACGGTTATGACCCGGGGCCCTCTGAACCGAGTGGTTTTGCCGCCAAATGGCACCATAGATAGCGGTTATGGCCAGAGCCAATACGCTCCTTAATGGCGTTAAATCCTTGAGATATGAATCAATAGAATATGATCGATAGGGCACAAAGCCCTCTGTTAGCTAAAGTGGATTTAAATTTGTCCCCTTTGACAAACATCAACCCCGGTCTACAAGGTCCCCTTGGACGAAGCAACCCATGGCTGCCGACAAGGATCCTTCTGTCAGGTTGGGTCGACTACCTCCTCTGACTAAGTAGACCAGGGACCACGATGGCCCGGGACGACGGAACCATGGGATCTTGATCGGGTCTATCATCCATTCCCCCACCATCCGCTTTAAGTTCCAGATGGTGAAAATTCCAATTTTAAATATCAAATTTCTCAAATCTTTCAAACCAAATTCCAAATATATAAACCTTCAAATTCTCAAACACCCAAATCTTCAGATTTCCAAAATTCCATATCCATTGCTGCTACTATATGCCAGATAACACGTATATTCTACGTATCTGATTGACGACTAGCCTTAATCGAAAGTTCTCTCTCGTTATCGGGAGGGGTAATTAACTATAGGGGCTTGCGCCTATAGGAAACCAGAACTCAGATCATAAAGTCCTCACAAAATGAGGGCGAAATCTCTGGGTAGTGTCTTATCTACAAACCCATCTGCCTTCCAAAATTTACCCCGGAACTTAGTTCGTTAAAACTCCCTCGCCGAATAAGAAAAGCGAGTGGAGGCCGGGGCCGAATTTTCGGAGCCCACAGTATGCCTTCAAACTCAATTTTTTGCCATTAATCACAAGATGTGGAACCAATTCAAATTTGTTTTGCTAGAGAGGAAATCACATCCAATTCAACTAGTATCGCAGCTAGTAGCCACTGATAGTGTTGCAATAGTAACATCCACCTAAAGCAATTTACCAAATATTTAATGAAGAGGGAATAAAATGGATTGATTAAAGTAATGAACTTGAAGATGTGGGAAAATCACCCAAACTACAATAATATGCAATTCTAAGGAACAGTCAAAATGACATGACTTCTTCAAATATGCAAAGAGAACCCATCCACATAGTATGTTCATCAAGAGAAGAGTCATGAGTAATCACATTCTTGATATTACTTCATAAGGACATAATAAGAATCAGTAATCCTCAATCAAATTCAAATTGGCTAAGAATCTATGAATAATTTCTAATTAGGATGGCCCTAAGAAAACTTACCAACAAGGGAAAGTGAACAAGATAAAGTCAAGTCAAAGATCTCCTTATCAATTAATATGTAAATTGATTTATCTTGAAAGGAGGAAGTTGCTTTATGAACTTGCTAAAAAAAGAGTGGGAAAATAACAGGAGTAGGACAGAGGGCCAAAACCTTTATCCCCCTAATAGCCTCAACAAAAGAGTGAGGAGTGCATGACAAGAGAGAAACATTAAGCCTTAGGAACATGAACATAGGAGAAGCTTTACAATGTAGTTGTACCAAAGGAGAAGTTGTGATCTAGATGGAACAGGCATAAATGCAAGATCTAGAGCAAGAGGCAGAGAGGTGACACAACATTGAAAGTGAGAGTTAGAATAGAAATTGGTAAGAGTCAAGTCAAACCAAAAAAGCCAGGGCGCCACCATAGGCACTGATATAGAAAACGGCATCACACCCTAAAGTGCACGCCTAGCCTAAAATAAGGCATCTTGCAAACCAAACAAAAGGAAGTCGAACACAAAAGAGTTTCACATCAAGACAAAGTAGCAAACACACACTAACATGACAAGGATGCATGATTGGAGCACATCGAGTGAATAAATTATCAGAGCACGACGAGCATAAGAAGCGCAAAAGTGTGTACAAGCTGCAAGCGTGAAAACTGAGCATGATGACAACTAATACATGTGGGTGCAAGAACAGCCAATGTGCTCTGGCACAACAAGCAAACCAAACTCGCACAAGAGCAAAGCACGAACAAAGTTGCAGTTGTGTGCAGGTAAGTGAGATTAGGGTATACTAAGATTTGATCAATCAATTTTACATATATTGAGGATTAGATTAGTGCATAAATTATCCCACTACTATTGTTGCTACTTAGTAATGCATGGAAAAGAATTGTTTTATTATTGCTACTTAACAAATAAAAAAATAATAATTATGCATTCTAAATTTAGTTCAAATATCAAGCACTAACTTAAATCCCTCCAAAGGTCAAATGAGCATCTAATAAATCCCTAAATTTTAACAAATTTATGTTTTATTAACACTACCGGGGAAAGAATATATAATTACTTAAATTACATGAAAAAAAAGTGTTTTAAAATATTCTTGGGCTCTCCCTAGGGCGGGTGAGATAAGATTTTCGCAAGGCAATAAGGGTGGGCATTTATATATATATTAAAAAGATGTCAGATGAGTGGAGAATGAGTGTGTTAATTCCTATTTTTAAGAATAAAAGTGATGCACAAGATTGTGCGAATTATAGAGGAATCAAGGTTTTGAAAACCGGACCGGACCGGCCGGTTCAACCGGTTCGACCGTGAACCGGTCTGGTGGCCGGTCCGATTCAGCTTCAGAACCGGCTCTGCATAGAACCGGATCAAACCGGATTGAACAGGCGGTTCAACCGGTGAACCGTTGAACCGGTCCGGGTTGGAAAGAACCGGCCGGTTCATAAAAAATATTTTTTTTTGTTTTAATTAAAATTTTAAAAATACATTTTTGTTTATTAAAATTTTTTAAACTTTTAAAAATATTTTTATTAAATATGATGATTAATTTCATCATAATACATGCAAATTATCTTAAATATCTCACATAATTTATTTTTCAAAGAGAGTGTACTTCTCACTTTATAAAGGGTTCAAGGGAACATCTTTAAGCTCCCCCTATGATGTGGGACTAAAGAAGTTGCATGAATAGTTTAGAATGTGACTTGGGGCTTATTTGGGCTAGTTGGACTTCAAAATTTTTTTTAGTTGGGCTTTAATTTTTTCTTAGTTGGGCTATAAATTTGAATGATATGTATTATAAATTTACCATAATATATATTATAATAATTATATTATAAATTTGTATATTATATTAAATATTATTCTTATAAATATATAAATATATAATTTTTAAATGATATTTATATTTATAATTTTGTCTTATATATATTTTAAATTTATAAATATTATTAAATGGTCATATATTTAATTATTTTTATTATATTAATAATCATAAATTTTTTATATTATAAATTTATATATTATATTAAGTATTATTCTTATAAATATATTATTCTTAAAGGATATTTATTTGTATAAAATTTTATAAATATTATTAAATGCTCATATACTTAAATTATATGATTTTTATGTTATTAATTTTTAATAATATTTTTATTTATTACGTCATCCGGTTCGACCCCGGTTCGACCGGTCGAACCGGTCAAACCGTGAACCTCTCCCTCTTCCGGTTCGTTGTCCGGTCCGGTTTTCACAACCTTGAGAGGAATTAAGTTAATGTGTCATACTTTAAAATTATGGGAGTGAGTTATGGAGCATAGGTTGCGACGTGATAATAATGTTTTTCAAAATCAATTTGGATTCATGTCGGGTAGGTCGACTATGAAAGCTATACATCTATTAAGAGGTTTGATGGAGATATATAGAGAAAATAAGGAGGATCTATAGATGATATTTATTGATTTAGAAAAAGCATATGATAAAGTTCCAAGAGAAGTGCTATGAAGAGTTCATGAAAAAAAAGGAGTTAATAACGCTTATATTCAAATCATTAAAGATATGTATGCATGAGCTATTACTTGTGTTCAAACACAAGGTGGTTTGACCAAGTATTTCCCTATTTCAGTTGGGTTACATCAAGGATTAGCCTTAAGCCCATATCTTTTTTACTTTAGTCATGGATGTTCTCACTAGACATTTGCAAGAGGATGTACCTTGGTGTATGCTTTTTGTTGATGATATTCTTTTTGTTGATAAGACTAAAGAGGGAGTTGAAGGTAAACTTGAATTGTGGAGGTCAACCTCAGAGTCTAAAGGTTTTCGTTTGAGTAGATCTAAAACGGAATATATGGAGTGTAATTTTAGTAGTAATAGACCTAGTGAGGGGATTGTGACTTTGGGCAATCAATTCATTAATAAGAGTACACGTTTTAGATATCTTGGATCTATTGTTCAAAGTGATGGTGAAATAGATGGGGATATTATCAACAGAATTCAAGTTGGATGTTTGAAGTGAAGGAATGCATCGGGCTTGTTGTGTGATAGAAAAGTACCCCTCAAACTTAAGGGAAAATTTTATAAGATGGTGGTGAGGCCTGCAATGTTTTATGGTGCCGAATGGTGGCCATTAAAAGAGAAGCATAATACCAAATTAAGTGTGACAGAGATGAGGATGCTCAGGTGGATGAGTGGCTTTACCCTTAGAGATAGGATACGAAATGAGCATATACGTGAAAAGGTTGGAGTAGCTCCAGTAGAAGATAAGATTAGAGAGAGTCGCCTTAGATGGTTTGGTCAAATAAAACGACGGCCTTCCGATGACCCAGTTAGAAGAGTAGAGGTATTAGATTTGACTTATGTTAAGAAAGGTAGAGGCAGACTTAAAAAGACTTGGTTAGAAAATATTAGGCATGAACTTTCTTTATTAGATTTAAACGAGAATTTGACTTTTAATAAGACACAATGGAAAAAGGATTCATGTAGCCGACCCCACGTAGTGGGATAAAGGCTTGATGTTGTTGTTGTAATAGGGGTGGACATTCAGCTTCTAGGGCTCTAGGGCACATACCCTGCAAACCAAGGCCTCGCCCTGAGTTCCTAAGGTGGGCCCTATACGCAAGTAAATGATACAATTTATCAATATTACTATTAAGATGAACTTAAATTGAATAATTAGAAAACCTTAAGAAGTAATCTACTCAAATTACCATTTTTATAATAAACTATTAAGCAAATATTTCAAAGCAGACTTTAAATCTAGTAAACATTAAAAAAATAACTCGAATTCAACTTCTCTTCACTCACCCATTGCTCCGTCACTGACCAACCTCCCCCCACTCCTTTTCTCTTGTTGAGTCACTTCCTACAAAGTCAACCAATCTTCCATAGTAAATTAAACTTGAACTCTCACAAACTCACTTGATCACTGCTTCTCCCACATTAACTTGCTCACTCAGTTAATCCCCTCATCAACTCGTTGGGATCACTTCATCACTGCTAACTCACCACCTTGTGCTTTTGATCTTGCTTGCAAGCAAAATAAGCACAATCGTCATAGCCTCTATGTTGCCTCTTTAATTGAAGAAGTAGAGAACTCAACTCTTTGCCAAAGCCTCGTAGTGGATCTACAAAAGCCTATTATAAGAGTTAAATCCATAAGTTATTTAATAATTTTTCAGATCATTGTAGCTCATATGACCCAAGTCCTTGGCCTTTCAAAATATTCGATAGATGTTAGTTTATTTTTCATACTTGAATTTTTGCATAATATGCTTTTATTTAGCTCTCTCAATCAGACCTTTGGCTGTCAATTTCCAAAACAAATATCTTATGTTTGTATTAATAGATTTTATAGTTAGAGAAAGAATCAAATGATTATCGACTATGAATTTGGGAATTTCTTTCAATTTTTTGCTTGAATTTAATTGTATCATATTCCTTAAATTCACAGCACGTTCTTGAATGAACCAAACAGTTCTTACTTTCATTCGCTTTCATCTGAGCTCAAAAAACTTCCCCTTTCACGCATCACATATCAAAAAACACCACCATACGCCTCTCATTCCTTACCGATCAAATATCTTGATCAGACCCCTATTACCATTTTCCAACAAAGCCCTAGGGTCCTAGTTGGGTACCCAATGGGTACCCATGCTTTAGTAGGACGGGCGATGCCCACCCATGCCCACCGACGATGACTTTCGGGATGTCGTACCCACCTATACCCACCAACTTCCACGCTTTTTGAATGCAGTCTGCCATGGACTGATGGCCTTGAGGCTTGTTGCCCTTTGCTTTGATTGCAAACTTTAAAGCCGCATATCAGAATTTCCCGTAGTTGCAGCGTGTTTTTTTTCCCCCCTAAGTTTGGAAGTAGTTGCAGCGTGGTTAAGTGTTGCACATTACGTAGTGAGGATTGCAATAATATAAAATATACAGCGATTAGCAATGTAAATCAATTTATCCATCGATGTTGAGTACCCACCCACAAGGCCATGGGCGTACCCATACCCAATGGTGGGTACATGGGTATGGGTACCCAATGCTTGGCTTTGTTGTCCAATTCCAACACTACTCATCATGTTAGCTGAATCATGATTATAGAAACCCATTTTGAGCTCACATTACTAACTGCCAAGAGCAAAAGGAACTGCGATCTGATGCTCAAGTGTCGATAAAAATAACTTATTCGAATGTACCTACCTAGACATGTCTTGATGGCCTTCTGCAGCTCGGCGTACTTCTTTCCGGAGCACTCCTTGAGCATGGACTCCAAGGAGCGGGAAACGAAACCCCCAGCCGCGGCGCCCGCCATCGCTGAGATCTTCGCACGATCTGGCGCCTCCTTTTCTCCCACCGCCGCTGCGCGTCCAGTCTATTCAAGACCTGTACAACGGCATGCAAAGATCAGACGAATTGAGCGGACCGTAAGGCGGATCCGGAGGGGGGAGGGTTGGACGGATGGAATTGGACGTACCAAGATGCTGTTCACCGGCGTGGAGGTTATGGATCTTTCAGGAATCAGAAGTTCAGTGAAGAGAAAAGATCTAAGCAAGCCTTCGTTCTTCTCTTTTCTCCCACACTTGTTTTTTTCTTTTCCCCTTCTCAGCAAGAATATAGCTTGGGACTCTAAAAACTGGCCTTTGAAAACTCTAAAAACTCACCGAATTTTTGCCGGGTTTGTAAGGGTAGACAGGGCTATTAGGGACCTTCTTGAGTTTCCGCGAATGGCGTCGGGAGGACCGGGTTTTGCCCTTAGACCCATGAATCCGAGTAACTTTTATTTGGTCCATTCACCTGATCCAGTTTTACATTCGGACGTCGGTAAAATAGTGACACGTATTCTCAGTATTTAACGTGCGGCCCGACAACCCCGACCCGGAACATAGATGGGATTGTTATGTTCGCGTGTTGCTGGGTATTGCTCGGTATTTGCTCTGTATTGGTCGGTTTTGCTCGGCAAATAACAAGAAATACCATTTTGTAAAGACCAATACCGAGCAATACCGAGTAATACCTAGCAATACCGAGTTTTTTGGTATTTCTCGGTATTGCTCGGTATTGATCTTCACAGAGCGATATTTTTCATTATTGTCAAGCAATACCTAGCAATACCGAGCAATACCTAGAGCAATACTGAGCAATACACCAACATAGCAATCCCGGGTCAAGTTGTCAGGCCGCGCGGTATTGAGTAAGACCACGTGCGACATGTTATTGGCGTCCAAACGTAGAGCTACGTCAGGTCACCTGACCTAATAATTGTTCGTACATAGTAACTAGAATGAGTCACTTCACCCTTTATTTGATACTGTGGCTCAGAATTATTCATATCGCTCAGTATTACTTGACACCGTGGTTAGATGTTATTAACATAGCGCATTTTAATTAATCTTCGAAATAACGCTTGACATCCGCATAGAATAATTAATCCATAAATTCTCCATTTGTGAGTATTTTCAGCAAAGAATTTAGATTTTTTTATTTTTTCTACTTACGTTTTTTGTCAACCTTTTTAAAGAAATTTTTTGGAAGAAATTTCTATTATTTTTTAAATGGATATTTCTAAAATAAATTCTAAAAGAAATTTAACCTTTTCTGCCTCATAAAATCCTAAATTAGCCAAATATATTCGTATTTATTTATTAGAGAAATATGCCAAAAAAAATATGGAACAAAATGCTCATTGTTTAGTCCACTACTTATTTGAAGTCTAAAGTGAATAAGGAAGAAAACAAAGTAAAATCTACCATGAATGTGGTGAGCACTTAGCCACGCAAATAATTTGATTAGGGACTTTCTGTTAACTGCAAAGAGCTGAGAGGCAAGCAAGAGAAAAGGACATAGCAGAGTTTCTGAAATGGAAAACATCTTATTATCTTTTCTATGTAAAAGTGTACAGAGGAAGCTAGTATATATAAATACAACCAAAGGTTTGTTATAGGCTTTAACCTTTACAGCTGGCAAGAATTGTACTTTATTGCTTATGGTTTAACATGCCTCTGCAAACTGATGACAGGGATTTGTCTAACAGTTTGGGAGTGAGGTAGTTAAATCTAGAGATGGTTAAAGCTTTTGTAAATAGGTCAGCTAATTGGTCCTTTGAGGCTATGTGATGAAGTTGAATAGTTTTATTCTTTATACATTCTCTGATATAGTGACAATCGATCTCTATATGCTTTGACCGAGCATGATAGACTGGATTATTTGCGAGGGCAATGGCGGAGGTAGCAAAGTTTCTGAAATGGAAAACATCTTATTATCCTTTCTATGTAAAAGTGTACAGAGGAAGCTAGTATATATAGATACAACCAAAGGTCTGTTATAGGCTTTAACCTTTACAGCTGGCAAGAATTGTACTTTCTTGCTTATGGTTTAACATGCCCCTGCAAACTGATGACAGGGATTTGTCTAACAGTTTGGGAGTGAGGTAGTTAAATCTAGAGATGGTTAAAGCTTTTGTAAATAGGTCAGCTAATTGGTCCTTTGAGGCTATGTGATGAAGTTGAATAGTTTTATTCTTTATACATTCTCTGATATAGTGACAATTGATCTCTATATGCTTTGTCCGAGCATGATAGACTGGATTATTTGCGAGGGCAATGGCGAAGGTAGCAAAGTTTCTGAAATGGAAAACATCTTATTATCTTTTCTATGTAAAAGTGTACAGAGGAAGCTAGTATATATAGATACAACCAAAGGTCTGTTATAGGCTTTAACCTTTACAGCTAGCTAGAATTGTACTTTCTTGCTTATGGTTTAACATGCCCCTGCAAACTGATGACAGGGATTTGTCTAATAGTTTGGGAGTGAGGTAGTTAAATCTAGAGATGGTTAAAGCTTTTGTAAATAGGTCGGCTAATTGGTCCTTTGAGGCTATGTGATGAAGTTGAATAGTTTTATTCGTTATACATTCTCTGATATAGTGACAATATATCTCTATATGCTTTGTCCGAGCATGATAGACTGGATTATTTGCGAGGGCAATGGCGGAGGTAGCAAAGTTTCTGAAATGGAAAACATCTTATTATCATTTCTATGTAAAAGTGTACAGAGGAAGCTAGTATATATAGATACAACCAAAGGTCCGTTATAGGCTTTAACCTTTACGGCTGACAAGAATTGTACTTTCTTGCTTATGGTTTAACACTTTCACTTTCACATCAATACAATTCTTCCATCCTTTGAATGCCTTCTATTTTTCTTTGGATTACCTGTTGAGACAGCTTCCCCCACTACCAGCTGCTCCACGCTTAGCATACAGGAAATGTCCCCGCGACATTCTGACATCCGATAGCTTAGTATAACTAACAGGGTTAATACAATCATTTACATATATGCAACTTTAGCTATATAATCAACTGTATTTCACAGAAGCTAATTAACGAGAATCATGAGATTTACTGTTCACCTTCGTCTTCCTCTGTTCCCTCGTCGAGTAGCCTGCTTCTTCATGGTATCAGAGCCGCTTGCCTAACAGCTTATCCTCGTGTGAGATTGACGATGGGAGACTCGTCGGCATCCGCACCGAACACACCACCTCCTGCGGGATTGACGTCCGACGTCACGACCACCTCCATTGATGTAGTTATTCCTCCCACCCTCAAATTTCTTCTTGCAAACATCAAGAACGTGAAGGATCAGAGCTCCTTCACGCAGCCTCTATGTCCAATTGTAAGCCTCTACAAACTCCTCTACCATCCAAATATCCCTCCGATCCTCATCTCCAGCTACCATTCCCTCAACCTGAATTATTTCGTCAGCTGGTTGGATCTCTTCAATATATTACCTCCACTCGCCCAGACATTGCATTTGCCGTCAATAAGCTTTGTCAACATATGCATAATCCCCTGCTCATTCATTTCCAGCTCCTGAAACGGGTATTGCGGTATCTTCACGGGACAATCAATCATACATTCTTTCTCCCCAAAACTGAGTTAACTCTTTCAGCTCATTCCAACTCCGACTGGGCTGGTGATCAACTCGATCGCAAATCGACTACAGGATACTGTCTTCTCCTTGGCACTGCCTTGCTTGCCTGGTCTGTTAAAAAACAAACCACCGTCGCCAAATCGTCTACTGAAGCTGAATACCGGTCCATGGCCGCCGCAGCCACTGATATCATCTGGACTCGCCGTCTCTATGAAGACTTTCTTCTTCCTCAGAAGCCAACCAAGCTCTTCTGCGACAGTGTTTCAGCCATGTCTATTGCTTGCAATCCCATTTTCCATGTCATGACCAAACATATTGAGATCGACCATCATTTTAACCGGGAATGTATTCAACCAAACCACATTGTGGTTCACCATGTCTCCACTGTTGATCAGCTAGTCGATGTCTTCACAAAGCCTCTTTCGTCTACTAGACTGGTCCAGCTTCGCAAGAAGCTTCTGGTCGTCCCTCCCATCAGCTTGAGGGACGGTGTTGAGACAGCTTCCCCCACTACCAGCTGCTCCACGCTCAGCATACAGGAAATGTCCCCACGACATTCTGACATCTGATAGCTTAGTATAACTAACAGGGTTAATACAGTCATTTACATATATGCAACTTTAGCTATATAATCAACTGTATTTCACAGAAGCTAAGTAACGAGAATCATGAGATTTACTGTTCACCTTCGTCTTCCTCTGTTCCCTCGTCAAGTAGCCTGCTTCTTCATTACCGCTCTTCATCTTCACAATTGGAAAATCATGACAACAAATTTTATTTCATGTTAAACCTACCAATTATCTTTATTTTTTAAATGTATATATATATATATATATATTCATCATATGCACTTAATCATATTTCTTACATGTAACACTTTAAGCATAAGATGTATTAACACTCTTATTTTAGCTACAGCCAATACATATCTTCTCGGGAGACCCGTCACATCAAATTTTTTTATATGTACATAGTCAAGGAGCCAATGCTTTGTATTACACACTTCAATATAACAATTATATGAAGATTTGTGAACTAAAAAGTTGAAGGAAAATATGGGACAAGTTTGTGATCACCTATGAAGGAATCAATGATATTTATGAAATCGAATTAACATTTTGATGAAAGAGTATGAACTTTTCATAATAAAGACCAATAAAACCATCGCCAAAATATTCGGGAGATTCTCAATGAATTACATGTCTTGGATAAGGAACACTCTGATCAATAACAAGAAAATTAGATTTTACACTCTCTACCTAAAGATTAAGGTTTCGTTTGGGACGGCTTTCTTCTTGCTTCTTAAAGCTTTTTAATACAAAATTAAAATTTTTTTACTAAAAAGCTGCTTTCATAAGCAACAAAAAAAACGTCCCCAACGAAGCCTAAGATTCAAAAGCGACCACAAACTCATAAGCCCAATATTTAAATTCCAATCCTATTGATCAATTTTAGAGCTCTTTGGAAGCACACAAACAAAAGGTGATATCCAAAAAAGATGAGGAAGAGGCTCATGCTCTCAATGACTCTATCGAAGAGAAAAATAATGAGATGAGACAGCTTATGTTTTGTGATAATTTATGATACATTTTTAATTGAATGATATATTTATTAAATAACATAAAAATTATTGTAAATTGGGAAAAGGCATTAAGCATGAATTGCAATAACAGGTCATATTTTTTCATCACTGAACCCAATCAATTTGATTTGGGTTCCCAAATTGACAGGTTAATATTCTATGTAGATGTTCCTTCATTCTAAGAGGCACATGATAGCAGATCATACAAAATTTGCTTCATTGGATTACAACTCCTCTGGCATCAAAAAGATGATACTGATTGATGGATTAAAACACAATATTCTAAGGCTTCGTTTGGGACAGCTTTCTTACTGCTTCTTAAAGTAGTTTTCTAGTATAAAAAATTTAATTTTTGTACTAAAAAAATGCTTAAGCAGAAGTAAGAAAGCCATCTCAAACAAAGCCTAAGTATTATTCAATTATGTGATAGATGGTATAATGTCCATTTCTCAACTTCTCATAATCTAATTATGGTAAATGATGAACTTATTAGCAAGGGCGGAATTATATACTGCTACCCTAAAAAAATTAAAACTCTTAGTATAGTAAAGGTTATTTGTGATTTGCCCCTACTGATTTTTCTTTTGCTCGTAACAGATCTTATTTTCACGCAATTTATTCCTAAAAAAATCGAAAAGCCTCTTGACCTCCTGCTATTTTCATCATATTATGTTGAACTTTTATAACACTAACAAACAAGTTGTGCAAAATATATACCCGTATATATATTTTTATTTTTTTTATAAGTTTGTCAGTTAACCTCTTGAGAATTAAGACTGATTACATCCCTGCTTATTATGACAGGCCATTGCAACTACTTGATTTAACTTATTCATTTGCTCAACACAATAAAAGTATAACATGAGCACGATCATACCAAACAAGACCTTTCAGAACTTTGAAGAGCCAAGCCATTGCCATGCCAAATTAACTAGAACCAGAATTGCATCAGCAAAACAGTCGTAGTATCATGGACTATCTTGCAAATTACATATTCTCACAGAATACTTGCACTATATATATATAAGCCTGCACTACAATAAAGTGTAAAAGTGTCTTAACAGAAAAGCAAAACAAAATCTTCACAGAATTAGCATTAGAATAACATGGAAAACATGGAGCTGCCAAAAATTCCAATCTATTTTGCCATGCACGCATCCTTCTTATGCCAGACAATACAAAACAAACTTTGAGTTGGTAAATAAAAACTATACATGCCCCAGCTAGCAAATTAGTACAAATTTAGGCTTTGTTTGAGGCGGCTTTCTTAATGCTTTAGAAAGCAGCTTTTTAGTACAAATTTTTTTAGTTTAACAATGTTTTGTACTAAAAAACTGCTTTATGAAGCAGTAAGGAAGTCATCCCAAACGAAGCCTTAGTCTTGCTTTGCAGCTTAATAGAACTGGATGCTCAAACTTAGGCTTCGTTTAGGACAACTTTTTTACTACTTCTTAAAACAACTTTCTAGTACAAAAGTTTTACTTTTTGTACTAAAAATCTGCTTCAAGAAGCAGTAAGAAAGCCGTCCCAAACAAAGGCTTAAAGCTCAAAAGGCTGGAAATCTGTGCGAGTTTCCGAGTGTGTTCAGGTCATCAGAATATGACTGCTCACCACTGGATGGTTCACTTCCATGTTCATACTCAGCTATGGGTCCGCTGTAGTCTCCACTGTACTCAGGGCTAGTAAGTTCTATCCTTCTGATTCTCCTCATGCTTGGGGCATACAAATCAGAATCGTAGTCTGAGCTAGAGCTGAAAAGCATGCTCTGCCCAGGCCTCATCCCCTCATTCAAGTCCTCTAGTGATGCATTGCCTTCCAATGCACTCACAATCTGCAATTAAACACATTCTTGGTTTTAAATGTTTTTTTGTTATAAGTTCTATGATTGTATGTTGACCAAACATCAACCTTCAAATTGCTTAGCTCAAATTTAAGACCAGCAATGATGGTAAATATGAAGAAATATGGATAAAATTTGAATAAAAATTGAGTATTCGCAGAGCCGAAACGAAATAGTTGGGATTATGTTGATGATGAAGAAAGGGTTTGAAGTGACTTTGCTATTATAGATAGAGCTGTTTTCTAAGTCTTCAGAATTATGAGATTGGTATTGCAAATAAAAGGGTGGCATTGAAAAATAACCAAAAATGGAAAAGTTTGAAGTTTAAAAATGCAGTTTATGATCTCAGGAGTTTTAAGAAAATCCAGATATTTACAGAGATGTTGATAGCATGAAGAGTAGAAGTCCACTACGGGATGAAAAATCAATTACATATGACCAAGCCAAAATCTTTGTAAGTACAAGCGATATAATGTAGCTTCAATCTAGTCAAATGTCGATGTAGTTTAAAAAAATATTATAACTATTTCAACCATACCACAGTCCACAGCGCAAGGGCCTCTTTGGAGCCATGACACATAGCATACAGTGCGGCACACACCATTTTGAACATGATGCAAATTATATAAAAATTATAAAATAATAAGCATGAATATGAAATATCATTAAACTGAAAGATAATCTATCATAATAATGAAAGACAACCATAATCATATATAAGTTCAAGTAAACAACACTCAAATATCTCATAATTCAAAATATTAAAATCAATTTTTTAAATGTCAATGATTTTATAAGAATTTAATATACTCTTATTGGGAATCATGACTGGGCAGGTCGAACCCTGCCAGGGGGCAGCGTCCTCTTAGACCCGGCATATCTGCGACATATCTACACTTTTACTTAAAAATTTTCATGTTTCAAATTCATGTGATTTAATTTGTGTCGATCCTTTGTAGGATAATGAGCTATAGTGGTATAGGAATTGGGTTAGATGATGGTCCATCAGAGACAAATATTGAAGATAATAAACTTATGTGAGGTTATATGACAAAAATAGGTAAAACGTCATAAGAGGGTAGCAATATTGTATTCAAATGCAATTACTATAATACCACATACAAAGAATCATATTATAAAGTGAAAGCTCATTTGTTGAAGATTAATGGTCATGGAATTAAAGTATGCCCGAAGATAAGCTCATCACAAATGACTGAATTACAAAGGAAAATCAGTGAAACTGAGCAAAGGAGTAAAAAAGAGCTTCCAAAATATATTTTACTTCCAAGCACCCATGCTTTATATCCTTCATCATCTTCTTCAATTAAAAGTGATTACACTACTGTAAACAAAAGGCCTTTCCGAATGGAGAGATATGGACCTAAAAAAAATGTTGTAGATAGTGCTTTGGAGAAAACATTTAATTTACAAACGAGAGAACAACTAGATGAAGAAATAGCTAGAATATTTTACTCAGTTGGATTTCCTTTTAACCTAGCAAAGAATTCACATTATAAGAATGCATTTACCAATGCATGCAATAATAATCTTGCAGGATATGTGCCACCAAGATATAATGTCATTAGAACGAAGTTGTTGCAAAGAGAGAGGGATAATATTGAGAAGTTGCTCGAGCCTAGAAGAGGAGTTTGGAAGGAAAAATTAGTTACTTTGGTTTGTGATGGGTGGATAGATCCTCAAAGAAGACCACTTATCAACTTCATGGTTGTACAGAGAGCTATCATATATTTATTAAAGCTGTAAACAGTGAAGGATAGTACAATAATAAGTTCTTTATTTCTAATTTAATCAAAGAAGTTATCAAGATGGTAGGCCCTTCAAACATCATCCAGGTCATTACTGATAATGTACCTATTTGTAAAGCTGCAGGTCTACTTGTAGAGCAAGCCTATCCTCATATTTTATGGACACCATGTAATGTGTATACGCTTAATCTTGCCTTGAAGAACATTTGTGTAGCTAAGAATACTAAGGCAAACAAAACTCGATTTGCCTCAGTTATAGCGATGTTGAGAAGATTCAAAAAAAATAAAAAAATGCTCTTCAAGCTATGGTGATCAGTGACAAATGGTCATGTTATAGGGAAGATGATGTTGGAAATGCTAGGTATATAAAGGGGGGAAGCTTTTAGATGATATATAGTGGGATGAGATTGAATACATCTTAAATTTTACAGATCCAATTTATGAAATATTGAGAGTAGCTGGTACGAATATGTCTTATTTACATCTTATTTATGAGATATGGGATTCAATGCTAGCCAAAGTAAAAGAAATTATATATATATATATATATATATATATATATACATGAGAGAAAGGCACTTCATGAAGACTCAAGCTATTGGGATGTTATTTATGCTATTCTAAAAGATAGGTGGAGCAAAAGTATTACACTTTTATATTACTTAGCTCGCTCATTAAATATCAGGTAAATTTTAACATTTTTTCATTATTAATTCACAATTTGTTCTTTAGTAATTTCAACAATTTTTTATTATTTATTTTTAATGTTATTTGAAGATATTCAACTAAATAATGACTTCAAGAGGATCCTCAAAGAGTTTCTCCATAGAAAAATTTATATATTTCAAATATGAGGAAGACATTTCTGAAGCATTATTTTCTAAATGAGGAGGAGAGAAAAGTGTCAATATTTGCTAAATTTTTTAGTTATTTAGAGGACTTTGGTGACCAAGAGTCATTGCGTGATAGGTGTAAAATTTATCCGAAAATGTGATGGATTATACATAGAGTTTCAACACCTTTACTTCAAACAATCGCAATAAAATTGTTTGGCCAAGTTTCATCCTCATCTTGTTTTGAAAGAAATTGGAGCACATACTCCTTCATCCAATCAATGAAGAGAAATAAAATTACTTCATAACGGGCAAAAGATTTAATTTAGGTGCATAAAAACCTTCAACTTCTCTCAAGAAAAACACTAACTTATCTGGAAGGAGACAACATAATGTGGGATATTGCTGAAAATGGATTTGAATCTCTTGAGGATATGGGAATATTAGAAATTGCTAATCTTTCACTTGATGAGCCTGAATTGGAAGCTATGATATTTATTGAAGATGATATAGAAATTCAAAGACAAACCATTGAAGAAGCAAATCCTATCATTCCTTCTATTGAATAGTTCAAACTTCATGTGCTAGACAATTTATGTTTTTTTATTTTTGTTGTTGTACTAGACATTTAAATACTTAATGCTTACTTTTATTTTGATATTATAAGATACAATGCTAAAAATGATGTTGCTTTCAAATTTTTTTGTCAATCAAATATTACACTTTGATTACTTCTTAATTTTTAAATATGATTTATATATTATAATGTTGTATCTGCGCCGTATTTGTATCCTATATTTTTAAGAATTGACGTGTCCCGTATCCGTATCGTGTCGTATCTGTGTCGCCGTATACATATCGGTGCATCATAGGTTAAGTGTTTGGCTCAACTCATTTACACCCCTTAGTTTGATTAACTTAATTGCATAGAAAAATACTAAACTTTTTTGTGTTAATTTTTTTCATCCATAAAGTTGATAGAACTAGGAGATTTATGAATGTTTGTAAAGAGATACTTAAAACAGGAAGCAAATATCTAAATTTAATGATGATAAAACTTTTGGCCATTATTTATGATATATCAAAAACCTTCAACAACAAGAGCTAGAGGAGCATAACCTGACTCATCTTGGGGCGTCGCCGAGCAGAATGACGAACACACGCAGCAGCACACGCAATCATCCGTGCCATCTCCACGGTGTCATAGTTACCATTGAGACGATGATCAGCTACATCATCATAGTTTCCATCAGCCAGTGCTTGGAAAAGAACCGGCCTTGCCTGTTAAAAAAAAAAAAAAAGAAAAATGTTGAGTTCAAAAAAAAAAAACAAATCTCTGCAATTATGGTTCATCGCTTTGTATCCAACACCATAAAATTAATGACAGTGGAACTACACTAACCCAGTCAACTAAGCTGTCTTCCATGAATGCATGAGAGCTGCCCACAGGCCGTTGTCCAGTAATCAATTCGAGAAGCATCACACCATATGAGAACACATCCGATTTCTCAGTTAGCTTGCCACTAGATGCATACTCTGGAGCTAGATACCTAGAATAATGGATAAAACTGCTAAATTAGCACGAGATTGTTTTGGTCTTATGGCTACTTCAGGTTTGGATGTTCTAGTTTACCCAAATGTTCCCATAACTCTTGTGGAGACATGCGTGTGATTGTCAGATGAAAGTTTCGCCAAGCCAAAATCAGCAACCTGTAGACTTGCACTTTAGTGGGCACAACATAATTTAGGGTTCGTATGTGACGGCTTTTTTTATTGCTTCTTAAATTAGCTTTCTAGTACAAAAATTTTTAATTTATACTAGAAAGCTTCTTTAAGAAGTAGTAAGAAAGCCGCACCATATGAAGCCTTAATGAATGAGAAATATAGAATCTATGCAAGCAAGGCAAACATATCAATGGCAATCAATAATAGACTTGCAAATGTTCTAAATTGATGAAATCAGAAAACCCATGTGAGCATATAGCAAAGCTGCAAAGGTATATAACTGTCAAAGAGCATATTCTTCTTTTACGTCTCCTCAAATTAATCCTTGCAAAAGGTTTTATGATTAAGCTTGGCATTGTTATGGAGTTATTATAGCACACACTTACACAGTCATCATCATCATCATGACCTTATCCCAACTACTTGAATACTTCCACCTTTCGTTCAAGTTGCTAGCTAAATGAGGTTTTTCACTATGCTTTGCCATAGTTTTTATCAAAATAGCTAACTATATAATCTTTGGTCTACTTTTTTTCTTCTTTTTCCTTCTAACTTTTTTCTACCTACGTGCCTTATTTGTGTATCTTCTAATATTCATTGTACATGCCCAAAACCAATCACAAGCCTCATTAGGCAAAAGGCTTGTAATTATGCTTGAAACTCAAAATTCATTTCATATCATTCAATTTTAAATGAGCTTGATGTCAAACTCAATTTTCATTGACATGAGGAAGACTTGCTTTAAATTAATTTAATTCAACTTGAATGACAATATAATTAATATATATCTAATTATGTCGATACTATATGTTGGATACTACGTATCTGTTCAATGACTAGCATTAATCGAAAGTTCTCTCGCATTATCGGGAGGGATATATAACTATAGGGGCTTGTGTCTATATGATGACTAGCATTAATCGAAAGTTATCTCGCATTATCGGGAGGGATAATTAACTATAGGAGCTTGTGTCTATATGAAACCAAAACTTAGATCATAAAGTCGTCGCAAAATGAGGGCAAAATTTGTGGATAATATCTTATTTAAAGTTCAATCTGCCTTCTGAAAACTTAACATGGAATCTAAACTCGTTAAAATACTCCCCGTCGACAAAAAAGTCGTAGAGAGGCTGAGGCGTGAATTTTCGGAGCCCACACTCGCTCTCCCCCCCCCCCCCCCCCAAGGCCTGAAGAAACAAGTTTAAAGAAAGAGAGGAAGAAATTCTAGTAAGAGAAAGTTAATTTCGGGCGACTTTGGTCAACTTTTTGTTCTCGGTCTAGTTTGGGATGTTGTCTGGATCAAGGTAGATTATATTCTGGCTATCTAAGTTTTCAAAAATACAAAAAAAATTGAGATTTTTTTTATTAAAATTATAAATTCGTAGTCTAAAAACAGGAATAACTTCACACCCGCTAAACTTTTATTATGTAACTTCCTATATATTGTATATACGATCATTCTGAACATTTAGATAATTTTCTTTAAAAAAATATCGGATAAATTATAAATTGTGCTATTTTTAGCAAATTGGAAATGATTATTATCTCAAAAAATAATATTGTAGTATATTTAAGGCCTTAAAATAGCATTCGGAAATATCCCCGATAATCTGCTTAAAATGTGTGATTTCGTGGAGCTATAATGTTGGAGGAAAATCTATGAAGCTAAAAGCATTGGGTGTTATAAATGTCAAAATTTTTGAACATTTGATGGGCTAAGCATTTGAGAGTAATAAGGGTCTATTTTCTAATATGTTAGCACAAGGAGTCATAAAGGCTTGAATTATGATTTCTTCTTTTGATGGGAGGTATAAGGGTCTGACGAAATTTATTATTTTCTGCTCTGTTTTATAAAGTACTTGTTTATTTAGATTCAATGTAAAGTCTATTAAATTTTAATTATCTACAAGCACTTTTCGAATCGGTACAATAGCTGTAAATAATTACTTTTACATGCAATTACATGTAAAATGGCTTAATTATTGAAAATTAAGATCGGTAGGTATGCCTGTTGAGTTGTGTTAGCTCACACATACTTTGCATTCTATTTCAGGCCATTGAAAAGATAATGAGTCAGTTGAGTAGATTTGATTGCATGCTCTAATCTTCTAAGTTTGTGTTAGTATTTCCCTTGTTTTTTTTTTATTTTTGTACAGTCATGGTTATTATATGTGGATAAGTTTATTTGTTTTGCATAGGATGTTCTTTAATTGCTTTATCATTTTTTTTTAAATAGAAGAAATTTGAAAAGTCTCCAAAATTTATATCTTGAGTTTGGTTTAACACATGTTGACCTCTAAGCATATTCCATGATTAATCAAGTGCATCAAGAAAAACAACTATTATATATGTTGCTTATCACGAGCATCAAGGCACCTCGATCGCCATCAAAATGGCTCAAAACTTTATTTGGTCATGATATAGATCACACCGATGCACTTAGGACATTAGATTTGTTTAAAAAAAAGTCATTCATGTATAACTCAATCAAAAATGATGACAACATTGACTGTTCGTAAGCGCGGTGCTGGCGAAAACTACCCAAATGATCTTCGATTGTTAAACGGACTGCGTCAATATGATCAAAGCATCAGATTTACCAAAGGGGAGACCTCTCGCAGTTAATTGGGTGGAGGCGGTCAAAATTGATAGACCACTTGTAAAACCCGAAAACTATGATCATAGGTCGTCGCACGCTTTTCGATGCGTCGCAACGATACTTAAGGGAAAAATTAAGGTTAACAAAATTTGACGAAAATAATTTTATAAAATTTTACATAAATTTTTGATCAATTTGATGTATAGAACATATGATTAATTTGGTATATTTTTAGAGATAGAATTTTTAGAAGTCTAAAAATGCGAACTTTACCCCTAAGAGTTTCTTAAGCCGGAATTACTTAAGTGAGGGCAATTAGGTCTTTTTGGCAAACCCTTTCTCCTAATATGAGCAAACTGAGCCTCCCCCTCTCATTTTACACACCGTTCGGCGGAAATCATGAGGGATGGATGGGCTAGGGGCGACGGTCTAGGTAGACGTGTCAATTTTGGGTTACGGGTCTGGCTCGGGTCGAACCCGAAACTGACCCTGCATTATTCGCGTCAGCCCGAACCTGGCCCATTTTTCAAAACGGGTTAGTTTTCCCGACCCGCTTCAGGTCCAGGTCAACCCGACACGACCCGAATGACCCATTTCCAACAAAAAAATTACTAATTTTCAGGTCAAAAAAGGGCCTATCTCCTCCTATTCGGGTAAAAAATGGGTATATCTCCTCTTTTTCGTGTCAAAAACGGGTTAAAATCGGGTCAAGCTCGGGTTGTCGTGTCAAAATTGGGTTTTCGGGTCAATTTTGGGTCAAAGGATTAACCCGAACCTGACCCGATTTTTGAAACGGGTTGAAATGTTGAACCCGAATCTGACCCGTTTTGGGTTGACCCTAACCCGAAATTTTCGGGTCGGGTTTTCGGGTCGGGTCAAATATTGACACCCCTAGGTCTATGAGCGACGGGCTCTCCGGCGAGAAAATTTAGGGAAATCGAAGAGGAGGTCGAGGGAAGAAGAAGGTATGTCTTGGAAACTTATTCCCTCTTCTCAATCTCAAGATTTTTAAAGATGAAATTTCTAGGGTTTTTCAAAAATTTTGTTTTCTTCCAAATTTCTTTTTACGAAATCAATAGAAAGGATTTAGGAGAATGTTTTGATGATAGAAATGAAGTTTTTGGAGGAATTTTTGGAAATAGGAAAGTTATGATTTTTACAAAAAATTTAATTTCTATAAAGTACTTTTACAAAAGTTGTTTCTAAGGGCCTTAGGAATGTTTTTAAAACAAATTTTGAGTTTTTATAATAAATTTCATTTTTCTTAATTTTTATAATTAAATTAATCCGAAAATAATTAACCTAATTATTAATTATGATTTAGGGAAATGTTTAGCTTGATGTTATGATGAAAATTCATGATTTAGGGATTTCTAAAATTTGGATTTATAATAATTTTTAAAATAGAAAATTAATTAATTTAATTATTGAAAACATTTATGATGTGTGCTTAGTTCAGTTGTAATTTTCCTTAGGTGTGGATTAAGGAGACGACGCGTGGTTAAGCAACTATGTTTATTAAAAATTAATAGCAAGTCCACTAGCTAGTCATCAAGCACATGATTATTAAATAAATGTTAGATATTTTGACTTCCAAAATTGACCTCCTTGCCTTACTAAGCAATTCAACTTCTTATTTACCTTCAATATTTCTTCGATCAGACACTAAATATTTATCAAAGAACTAGATTACAATACCCAAACATATACTAAAGTCATGCTAAGATCATGGAATTGTTCTTCAAAATTTTACAAAAGAAGACACATTAAAGGCAAAATCCTAAATTCATGATTCAAGAAGAAAATATAGAGAAATTGTAGATTATGATATTGACATATTGTACAAAATCATATACAGGGTTATAATATTTCTCCTAAAAAAATTGCAAGCAAGAAAAATTGGTCGTAAAAATTTAGAGACATAAGAAAATTTAAAAGATATTGTGAAGAAATGAAAGGAGAAAATACTTACAAACTATTAGGGGTGTCAATATTTGACACGACCCGAAAACCCAACACGAACTCGACCCGAAAATTTCGGGTTAGGGTCAACCTGGACTCGAAACGGGTCGGGTTTACCCAGAAACCCGGAATTGACCTGTTTTTTACTCGAAAACTTGTTTTTGACCCAGAAACCCAAGATTGACCCATTTTATACCTGAAAAGTAGAGATTGGCCCATTTTTTGACCAAAAAACTAGCATTTTTTGGCCGGCTCTTGGTCATTCGGGTCATGTCGGGTTGACCCAGACTTGAAGCGGGTAGGGTTCGGGTCTGAAAAATCGACCCGTTTGTAAAAATGGGTTTGGTTCGGGTTGACCCGAATAGTACCGGGTCAGTTTCGAGTTTGATCCAAACTCGACCCGTGATCCGAAATTGACACCCCTACTAACTACATTGCTTGACTTCCAAAATGCAGTAGAGGACTGGAAGCATTGGCATGCTCAACTAAGATAATGTGTTGTGAAACGCATGCAAGACTCCATCCACAATCTCTTATACCAGGACCATTACATGTGAAGTGCATTTTAGGAATTGAGATAATTCCTAATGATTCCATCACATAAGTGTTTATTTGAAGCGCAAAATCGACCTCAGACACCCAAATGTAGATTTTTTTTTTTTTTAAATATGAGAGTCAAAATGAAGTGCGTCTTAAACCTAGAGGACCCAAATGTAATCTAACTTTTTTTCCAGGGTTGTTCTTAGGGTTATTCTTTAAGTTGCATTATACTCTTTAATCATCATCAAGAACTTCCACCTTTTCTACTTGCCAAAAAGAGAACATGAATTATAACTAGCGTACTCATTTAATATGATCAGGTCAACTTACCATGGCCTCAAACTTGAAGTCTAGCAGGATATTGGAAGATTTGATATCGCGATGGATTATTCTTGGATGGCCTTCATGCAGATGATATTAAGTAACTGATATGTAGGAAAAAGTAAGGAAAAAACAATGTTCTAAATTCAGAATACTTGATACATACATTCTTCATGCAAGTAAGCAATTCCCTTAGCTGATCCAATTGCAATCTTGAGTCTGGTAGACCAATCCATAACAGGAAGTCCCTTCCCTAAAACAGAAACAACTTGAACCTCAACCTTAACGGTAACATTCATTATTTCTATAATGTCCATCAAAAGAAGCTTTACCATGGAGGTGGTACTCAAGAGTCCTGTTGGGAATAAAGTCATAGACAAGCATTCTTTGTGATCCAGCTATGCAGTATCCAACAAGGGACAGCAAATGACGATGATGAACTCGACTAATGATATCAACCTCAGCATGAAACTCTCGTTCACCTTGCCCGCTCCCTAACTTGAGAGACTTAACAGCAATTTCCTTCCCATTTGGAAGCAACCCTTTGTGCACATAGCCAAATCCACCCTGCCCCAAGAGGTTGGATTGAGAGAAATTGTTGGTGGCAGCTTCAAGCTCTTCATAAGTGAAGTTGCTTTCGTTGAAACCCAAGGGCAAAGTGGGGGATGGAGGTGATAGAGGAGGGGCTTGTTGGCTAGAAAAGAGGGAGCTGATCTCGTTGCTGTTAGTCAACATGTTTGGTGGTTGCAGGTGCCATCCACCTCCAGGTGGTTGGACCTTCACAACAGGATCCCTTGCTTGGTGCGCATTGTGCCATTTCTGGGTTACTCCATTAGTGTAATACATACTGTCTGATATTAGAAGCAGGTGAGCCATCAAAGTGGTAGTTCAGAGGCAATGGAGGCAGTATTAAAAGTAGTAAAAAGTGAAAATCAACTGTAAATTCACTATTTTGTTCTTGATTTGTACTTTTCAAATATTAATTTGGATAATTATACATCTTATAACTTTCTTCCTTTTTTTTGCTTCTGCATTTTTATCAAGATCTCTATCTAAACTTCCCCACATTCAATCAAAAAAAAAACTAAAATGTTAAAAAGCAAGAAAGGTCAGGCTAAGATTTTTCAGAAGAAAAAGTAATGGTTTCCTTTAATGGTTTGATGGAAAGTGGGAAATATTTCGACTTATTTTTTGCATCACATGATTTTAGAAGAGCCTATTGTTTATTTTCAACGCGCAACTGGCTAACCTCTGTTATTCACGCATCTAAATATACATTTCCCCACATCCCTGATATTTATTTTTTTTGAACGATTCAATTATGAACTTTCAGCAAAGCAAGCACAGCGTATGAATTTTCAGGATTCTATTTTTATTCTGGATCCACTTTCTTAAAAACTTTAATGAGAAAAAAGTTAATCTGAGCATCCTGCATAAAGTTAAAATTAAAAATTTTCACTTGTGTGATTTTGTGATTGAAAAGTTCACAATCTTTCATGATGCATAAGAGTAGAATTGTTAATCAACCAACAAACCTTTCGATGCTGAAGGATTCACATAGTGCTGCATTGAGTTGTGTTGTTTCCCTCTTTCTCTTCCAGCAACATATGCAAACAATGGTCATCATAACAAGAAAGAATGCTACACCAATTGCAACTCCAGCAATGAGTAGCACATTAACATGGCTATTGTACTTGCCCTCTGGTGAATTTTTCTTAGAATTTAAGGAAAGAGTAGAAGGTGTAGTGATTGCATTCCTTGTTGTTAATGGAGATAGAGGGCCAGCTTGGGCTGGCATTGGAAGCATGGTGGAGAATCTATTACCAGCTGAAGGTATTGGAGAAGATTTGAAAGATGTAAGGTGAGGGTTAAATGACGGCAAGGTGGAGACTTTGTGGAAGGAGAAGATTCTGCAACTATCACGGACTGAAATGGTGATAAGGCTAAAGCTGTGAAAGACCTTGACGAAGTGTTTGGTGGTAATGAGCTAAAGGATGAGGACATTTGCACTTGAACAGTCACGGAGCTCAAGTAAGAAGTTCTTCTTCAGAAATGGATTCATTGATCTTTACAACCTGCTCCCGGAGGCAATAGAGCCAATGAACTCTCTACAAAAGAAAGGCATGAAATCAGGCACAACCTCAGCATTTTAAAAGCCAACATAGTGCGATAAGAAATCTCTAAAGAAAAAAAATGTATTAAGAGAAGTACAACACTTAGATTCTGTTCGGGATAACTTCCTTGCTACTTTATTTTTTAGACCTCAATCATAATTTTTATTTTTTCACTATTTTTTTGTTACTTTCAAAAAATATTATTCTAGAAAACGAATTTCTACAATAGTTTTATATAAGTTATTTTATACATCATCTTTATAAAGCAAAGGATACCGCAATTACAGTTTCTATTTAGCTGCGACTTTCTATTTAGCAGTGAAAAGGTTGTCTGAAACTGTTTTCTACAATAGCTTTTAAAAAATAATTTCTCCACAATAACTTTACAATCATCTTTATAAAAAGCTGCAGACATCCCAGAACGAACCTTATTCTATATGCAATAACCAAAATATAATTTTAGCAATTCCAAAAGCTTCAATGCAACCTAATCCCTTTACAGAACGCAATCAATCAGCCAATACAAAACATTATCACCCACACAGCTATCATGCATAAAACAACCAAAACCTTCTAAAGAAGAAAACTATCAAACAAAGCGTATTTTTTGCATTTAAAACGATAGCAATTATTAGCTAAACCCAATCTTTCGCAACTCAAAAGCTACGGAAAGGAAATCAAAGCCATTTGCAGCCTGTAAAGAGAAAATTCAACATTATAAAAGAATATGAAGTTCATCACGTAGCGAACTGGTTTAATCAAATAACCTGAAACCAAACCAGACAAAAGAGAATCGCCCCGGACAACGTGAAAGACCCGACTCCCTCCTTCCTGGAATTTACAACCCGTGCCTTCCTACGTCTGCCGTAATCAGCTTCGAGATCTCACCCTCGCCAACTTCATGCGCTCCAAAGATCAAAATTATATATCAGAATTCCTTTATAATTGTATTTATAGCGATAATATATTTTTACAAAGATGCCCTTAATCGGAGGGATTTTTGCATATTTTGGAAAATTCAGTAATTTTCAGAAGTTTTGTCTGACAAGCCAAATTAAAAGAGTTTTAGACAAATATTTACAAATGCTCTATAATTAATATGATTAATTTTGGGTTTATAATAAAATATAATCTATATGAATAAGATTTATTACATTCATCTTAATGTGCATGGGAATAGTGCTTGCTGACATTTGAAATCATCAAAGAACTTATATAGCAATTACATATAACAAAGCTATCTACATCCAATGAAAATTTATTATGAATACTAAAAATATCTATGCCAAGGTGTAAAGTACAGTTAAATGTGAAGGTAGGGCTACAATCTTGATACGTCATTGTAGGTTGTCATGATATGGCATGAATCTTGAGGCACATACAATGGGAAACTTTCAAAATTAAATTTGAGGCCATCTGAACTTATATTTCAGCAAACTTATAGTCAAACTGAACGTCTTGAACAAACGAACTCAATGACATCAAAATCGATTAATTTGAGCTCAAATGGGCCCAAATCAAGGGCCCGAAGCATATTTGGATGGTTTAAAGCATAAATTGGATGACCAAATGATACATAAATATAACATGCTTATGGTCGAATCAAGTGGCTCGAAGAGACGAATCCAACAGGCCTGAGATTGTTAAATTATGATATCATTTGAGCACATAAATGCTTGACAAATGCTCTATAATCAAGGGGATCAATATGTGTTATCCGATGGAGCACTCTGAATTTGCCTAGAACTTATCCATATTTACAAGGTATGACACTCTAAAAAATCTATAAATATGTCCCCACATCTCACATGAAAGGGGGTTGAGAGCTTGAACCTTTGATTGGAGATTGGAGAGAGTTCCAAAACTTCAAAGATCTAGAGCTCCACCAAGACACTATCGCCGACGAACCTCCGTCGACCGAAGCTCGACACCGCCTAGCCGCTAACCATAGCTGGACCACTGCATGCCCTACTATCGCCCGTTGATTACGATCCCTCCGACTACCGTTGCTAGCCGATTACAAACCCTACGACCTCCATCGCTCATCGACTTTGGTCCTTCTGACCTTTGTTGCCCACCGACTATAGTCCCTCCAATCTCAATCGCCCAAATATAGTCATGCCAACCAAATGAATATGCCAACGTTCTCTTTGGAATAGCTCCCATATCATTGAATTCTTCCAACTCGAAATATGTAAAGTGCTTTATATGATATATTAAGCTAATGCCTTCCCCCGAGGAAAGGCACCATTTGTGATCAACTACAAATAATGGTGGAATCATTTTAATTGGGTAAGGCTTCATGGGTTTTTCTCTTTTTACGGTTTTCCATATAAAAATCTTAGTATCTCTTATGACTATCACAATCATCTTTCTTTATATGTATGTGTGTCGGATCTTCTCAAAAAAATTAGATGTTTAACTATTTATCTCTCTACCACCACGAATATTCTAGTTTGCAACAAATGTATTAATTTTTTTTTTCAAAAATCTATAAAAATCATTAGAGATAGAACCCCTAATAAAGAAGGATGCACTTATCTTAAAATATTGTCCATTAATAGGCACTATAGGAAGTTCTCAATTACGTTCAATTAGTTGATAAGACTTGGCTTGATATTGGACATCATCATAAAGGTATCCAAATTTTTTTTTTTTTTAGAATTTAAAAAGCGACTAACATATGGAATACAGTGAAAATAGAAACAAGGGTTTTAGGATTAAAAAAAAAAAAGTTTTAGGATTTTAAATTTTTTGCCAACATAAAATAGTGGGATCAAGGGGTAAACTATGGGGAAATTGATCTATGAAGAGTTTAGATCACTTCATGAAAATTGCACAAGATTTGGACAAGTTTTGAGCCACCAAAAGATCAAGAGAATCCAACCAAAGTAGACATTCTCTCAACCATGGCCGACCACTTCAAGCGGGCGTGGAGTGGGGAAAAGTTATAGTTAAAATTATGAAAATTCACCAAATCAACACAAAACAACACTTAAACATTCTACATAAAATGCATAGTAGTTTTATTAGTAATACTCTCCAAAGATAAGACAGAAGGCGCACCCAAGCCACCAAGCTTCCTCCCTTGCATCAAACCACCAAGCCTTCTCCTTCAATTCTAGAATTTCTTCATACAAGAACAACCATTTTTTATTAACTAATGAAGTCTTAAATACACACACATGAAAGGAATTCAAACAAAAGAGTTTCGAGGGAAGAGGAGCTAGCCACACCTATTGGAGTAACCATCATAACTACACTCTCCGTTCACTTGCCTTCCACTTCATGTCAAATAAGTCAATATGTGACACTCCAAACTCACTAGGTTGGCCAATGTACTCAATTACACTCACAAATGAACACTTTGGTGCACTCACAAACTCACTAGTAGAATTTCACCTCTACAACCAACAAAAACAAAAGCTAATAGCAAGTAAGAAGAGAATCATCACACTATCATAAAAAAATATTACTATTACCCTCATTAAATAAAGAGATGGACAAATTAGCCACCAAGATAAATTTGAGAAAAGAATAATATCAAGTTTTTTACTTAACAAGTGATGATTTGCATCATAAAATTTCATAGTTATTTATAATATTTACAATTGACACCCCTTAAGTGAGTTTTAGCCAAAAAAATAAAAAACCATGGTTATTTCATATCCCCATTTTCTTTCCGTGCTATTCTGCTTACTATACCAACAGATGTAACATTATAAATTGTATTATACTCTTGCTACCACCAGGATAAATTTGACCCATTCCCCTATTCCCACCTACATATATGAGATATTTTAAGAAATGAACGTCTTTTTTCATAGTAGAGTCTGGCTAAAAAATAAGAAATACGATTTCACTATATTTCTGACTGGGTACAAGACCTATCACAAGAATATTTTTTATTAGGTCGATAACACTAAAAAGAAAGATTGCTCATCTTTTATTTCATTTCGGGAGAAAGACAATCATGGGAAGGACTAATTGGAATCCTCAAGTAAAATAAGAACAGCTCTTACATTCAAAGCTCCATTTTTATCATTAGCAAGGACTTATTTAAGTTGCATATCATAAAAAATTATAACTATCAAATTTGTTAGATATCTCTGTTAATCCGATCTTCATGATGCAACAGAAGCTACAAACAAACGCACGATTAATCATCCACGGATCAATGAAAAAGAATGATGAAACACTCAAAATCTACAAATTCAAAGACAAACTTGAGAATTGCTCTTCACTTTATACAACAGTTTTTATCTCCGGTCATCAAAACAATGGATTACTAGAAACAAATAATGACTAAATGCAGACTAACTACGTTTATTTTATCGGTTTTACATAATAATTGCAACCAGCAATTAGCTTTCCGGATGAAGAACCTAAGCAGAGCATGCTAAGTTCCCACATTTTGTAGCTTCCAAACAGGACCTCCAATTCCATCTGCAAGAGATCAAGTGCAGAAGCAAAGATTCAATGGCGTAGCTCCCCAGTCATAACTCATAAGCACATGAGAGGCTCCAGGAAATAAGACCAGATGAGCTTGTATCAGGCTTTCGCCCTCACCAACTGATGAGTTTTATGCCATTTCAATTTATTCCGAAGCTCTACTGGAAGTTTCTCCTCTCAAATTCTTCTTTGTTGTCTTTGTATCCTCCACCATTCGGGCGAGGTCTTGAACAACCTCAGACATCTGTGGCCTGAACTCCGGGCCTTGCTGAAGAATAGGAAAGGGAGAGGGAGTTAGCTCCTGGTACTTACTTGAAGATCAGATAAAATATTCAGCAGGTGTCATTTGATGACATTGTGAGGAGCTGTTTAATCTGAAATAATGCTATTCTCCTACAGATTTTATAAGCAAGTGTGTTGTGTTAGGGCTGCATTTGGGACGGCTTTTTTATTATATAAAAATTAAAATTTTTAACTAGAAAACTGCTTTAAGAAGAAGTAACAAAGTTGTCCCAAATGAAACCTAGAAGTCGGTCAATGAGTTGTTGTGAGTCTTAATAGTTCATAAGGGCAACTCCAATGGAACGGCAAGCACTTCTTGCTTTGCTCCAACCGACCGTCATTTTTGACGTCATTTGATCGCGGATGAACAGTGCGACGCCAATATTGGCGTTGCACTGTTCATCTGCGCCATTTTGTTGGTCTCCACCGAACTTGCCGAACTTGCGGAAGAAAGGCACGAACAACGGTTACGGGGCAAAATGGCGTTCGATTGGAGATAAATCACGTCATTTTTTGGTTCCACTGCATTTTGGAGTGAAAAATGAGATTTTCGGTTGGAGATGTCCTAAATAGTTAGGCTTATTAGGTTGACATCAAGTCATTAGAAGATTGTGTATTCTGCAAATATTCTGGAAATATTAGGGATAAACTAAGCCTTGGCTATTCTCTCTCTCTCCCCCCCCAAATATCTAGAGTTGCAGGCATCCTCTAATTGCCTATCTCTACAGTCTCCATTAATTTCAAAATTTTTAGGCAAAATAGAAATTTGCTCGGTTATAATGTATTCTCTATTATTTCTTTGTTTTTTTGCAGCTTTGCTGGTTTGGTTGTAACAAATAAAGTCATGGCTATTCTCCTACATATGTTATGCAAATATGTTGTCTATGATATTGAAGCAATGGAAGAGATGAAAGAGCAGTAAAATGCTTTTTTGTAAATTCTTCCTTTACAAATCAATTATATTTTTGATCAGTAAACCAGCTAAAAAGTGTCACTAAGGTTTTTTTTTGGACGACTTTTTACTGCTTCTTAAAGCAATTTTTTAGTACAAAAATTTGTACTAAAAAGCTACTTTAAGAAACAGTGAAAAAATTGTCCCAAACAAAACATAAATGAGTTCAGATGAGCAAATTAAAGTACATTTCGGCATAACTACCTGAAACAAGGATGACAGAAGTAAAATTAAAAAACAATTTTTTTAATGATGCATTCAAATCTGACCTGAATGCAGCGGCTAATAATGTCTGCAAAACGAGAGAGCGATTTCACAGAACATTTCCCAGAAATAGAAGGATCTACCATTCTCGATAAAGTATCAATATCATGTAACTGAGAGCTAGCCCACCTAACTAAATGCTGCTCCGCTCTAGGCCGTGAGCTGCAGCAGAAAGTGACAAAGATGGTCAACAAAATGATTTCTTGCAAGCTCAGCAAAGTTGCTAATATGGCAAATTAACTACCTATCATAGGGTTCACGGCCTGTAAGTAGTTCTAACATGACAACTCCAAAGCTGTAAACGTCACTTCGATCGCTACATGCTCCAGATTCATGAACTTCTGGGGCTTCATAGTTGAGCAATGCACGCATTCGACCTAACAACTGATCAAAAAGTGATTATTAGCATTGATTGTCATTTATCTCTAACTCAGGCTGAAACATGCACTAAGGCTTCGTTTAGGACGGCTTTCTTACTACTTCATAAAGCAGCTTTCTAATACAAAAGTTAAAAAATTTATACTAAAAAGATGCTTTAAGAAGCAGAAAGAAAGTCGTCCCAAACGAAGCCTAAGAGTATGTAAATGCGTCTGTATATATATATATCAATTGCGCATCTTTCTACAACTTAATGATGAGCCATTAGCTAGTCTAATGGATGAATAGCATTTATAGAATCATTCATAAGAAAAAAAATCTAGAAGTACATAATTATTACTTCACCAAAGGCTTTGAAGATTCATTGTATTATCTTAAATTTTGATTATTTCTTTTGATATTTCATAGTACCTATTTTATCAATCTCTTTGACAGCATGAATAATAAGCATGCCTAATAACATGCTTTAAACCAGCAAAGCTTACCTACGAAATTTCTGCAAAATCTTACCTGATTTACAGAATCAGAAGACATAAGAGAAGCCAACCCACAATCTGCCACACGCACTGCAAGTTCATCATTTACAAGAACATTGCCAAGTTCAAAATCCCGATGAACAATAGGTGGCTGAAACTCGTGAAGATATCTACAGGAAAAATGGAGATTTGGTTGTTAGTCCATGGCAATGTAGTGCCTGCCACCTAATAAGATAATACCAGAATCGCTAGTTTCACTTACTCGAGAGCTCTTGCTGCCTCAAGGGCTATTTTGAGACGTGCATTCCATGATATCTGTTCCTTTAGTTCATCATGGCAATGTAGTATATCATGCAAGGTTCTTCTACTGAAATAGTTATAGACTAGCAATCGCAGTCCATGTTCAGCACAGTAACCCACAAGTTCAAGAATGTTTGGATGGCGAAGCTCAGATATGCTCAGGACTAGTTCAAGAAAATCATCCTCGGGAATTTTGGAGTTTACATTGTCCAGTTTCATAACTGCCAGCGGCTAGAACAAAAAAGAAATTAAAGGTTAATCATAATGAAGAGGTTCAATGGAGCAAAGAACATGTTTCAAGATGCTAAGGAAAATGGGTGCATTGCCCTTAGTACGTTAGCACTTTCAGAACTAGAAGCTAAATGAGAATGATTTTACTGTGGGACAGATATGAAAGGTAGAGGTAGACCTAAAAAGATTTGGTTATAAAATTTTAGAAATGAACTTTCTTTATTAGATTTAAATGAGAATTTGACTTTTAACAGGACACAATGGTGAAAAAGGATTCATGTAGCCGACCCCACGTAGTGGGACAAAGGCTTGATGTTGTTGTTGTTGTACATATATGAAAGTAGAAATGCACCAAAACGTTTATGTTGGCCTACAGACTATATGAATTTTAAATATTAAAAACGATCAACTCTCAAGGTTTATGTTGACTAGTTATTCTATCAGTTTGCCAGATCCATCATAGTAGATATACCAAAAAGCATGCAATAGCCTCAAGTGTAGTTCATCATTAGATGAGTTTCGGATTCATTCAAAGAGTACGCTATGGAAATATGAGTTTTATACCTTTCCATCTGGTCGTTCTCCAAAGTACACCTTTCCCAATCTACCATCTTTTATCAGATTTTCCTCTCTAAAGCTATTTGTGTATTGTTGTAGGGATGCGACGGAATAAGATGTAACTGGGGATGGAGTATCTGCAGTGACAGGATGTTGGGTGGCTGCACTTTTTTCAGGTGGAACAATGGGATTTACAATGACTTTTTCAGCACGAGGTGGTGGCGGTGGTGGAGGGGGAGGAGGCGGTGGTGGCATTTGAAGTATTCCTGAATCGAATCTATCAGTATCTAACTTCTTCTGCTTCTCTGAATCCTCCTTTTGAGCTACCATAAACAATACAAAATGCTACTTTCTAGTCAAGAAAGCCAATTAACTTAAAAGGTTTATTAATAGAAAAAAACTAACCTGTACCAGTCATACCAATTTTAGGTTCTTGATTTGGTTCCACAGAAGCCTGTCTTGAAGCTGTTAAAATAAGAGCTGAAGTTATTAAGCCAACGACAAAATAGAAAAACAAAATTAGATTTTTTTGCTCATAACGAGAATTTGAGTGAAGAGTACATTTCTTTATGCGCTCATTTTGCCGTGAGGATTGCTCGTTGCTTTTTAGTTCCTCACGCCTTTGAGGTGCTCTCCAGTGCTGCCTAACAGGAATTTCGTCGCGTTCTGATCTTCTTTCTTGCAGCTTAGATAGGCAAAATATAACAGCTAGCACAATGATAATAAATGAAACCACTCCTGCAAGTACATATCCAACAATTTTAACGGTTGAGGTTCTTTTACTCTGTCCAGGTTCACTACTTTTGGGTGCAGAAGATCCCTCAGAAGAATTCCTCGGCACACTCCGAGGGGCAGGAGCCCCAGAGAAGGGCAATGGTGATGGTGGAATCACTGGAGCTGACGAAGGAGCAACTGTGGTATTGAATGGGTTACCATCCTTTCTGCATAAAATTCAGTAGTATAAGCAATAAAATCAAGCTTGGATACACAAATAGGGTTACAAGAAAATGATTATGTACAGGCCACCAATTCATATTACAGCCATGGCTTAAAAAGGAACTTTTAAGGGACTACTGAACATCTGAGCAGAAACTCTGATGCTGAATTAACAAGAATATATAATTGACATGAGAAACTTACTTGAAATTTGGAATACTGAGCATTTTTTCTGGAATGGGTCCAGAGAAAAGATTATTTTCAACATTCCTATCAAAAGCCAAGTAGCACAGTTCATTTAGTGAGCAACAAGTAGGAAAAAGCTCAAGTATTTCAGAATCAGTTGTCACTTTCAGTAAATTAAATGTAGTAATGGATTTGAGGTTTCTTGAACCCGATCCACCAGTTAATAAGAAAAGATAAAATAAAAAGAATTTCGATGCATAAACTTAGTGCCCATAACAGTGGAGGGGTATTTAAGAATCTAGATGAGCCCAGGATAAAAGAATAACTGAATATGCTTGTTAGATGTGAAAAAAAAAATGAAATTTTTTACAGTTTTAGGCACAAGCCCAAAGGAGGGTGAATTTTTCTGTTGTTAAAATTTTATTTGAGAAATTCTTAACACAAGCACACAACCAAATTTCATAATGGTTCGGCCCAAACCTACATTCACTCCAAGCTTCCTCTTTGCTTAGGCTCCACTAGATCCCTCCTTCACAGCACCATTGGAGAAGTCCTGTAGAAGCACTCCTTTCACGTGAGGAGATTCCAACCATTATCCTAAGAAGACTTCCCTAATTTCCAACAAGCAAGGCAAACTAGTGGATACAACGCTTTGGCCAAATTACTAGCATTATGGAGTATGAATGAACAATAATTATTACAAGGCCAAGAGAGAGTGATGAAGATGGCTCAAGAATGAATGAGAAGTGTGAACTATCTTTCAGGTGTGTGTTAAAAAGTAATGCAAGCAATGCAATATATAAAGACCCAAAATGCAAATTAAAAATATGTACAAATACCAATGAATTAGCGTCCTGAAAGATGCCAAAATATCTGCAATCCTTCAGAAAAATTTGGCAATTATGTCAAAATAAATAAAAAATATTATATCAAAATAGTCCCTTATCTAATACCCTGATTGAAGCAGGGATCCTGATGCTTATATTAAAAATAGCCCATGTGTTATCAGGGACATGATATCTGTCCTAGGAAGTTTTCCCTAATACCCTGATTGAAGCAGGGCTTACGGCTTCTATTAGAGGTTGCCGATCAAACTTAGCTTAGCGGGAATTTAGCAGCAAACACTTAGTTTTATACTTTTCACCGTTTTGACACCAGCGCTAGTGTTTTTCTTATAGCAGTAGCGTCTTTACGTTAGTATTTGGCTTCTAGTACCACACACTTTAGTTTTGCTTTAGCAGTAGAGTTTGACTCACAATACTAGCTCTTGCTTGTTGTATTTCAGTACTGGTTTTGCTTGCAGTACTAGTTTTGTTTTAGCATCAGTCTTTCCTTTTTTTCAGTACTAGTTTTGTTTTAGTACTAGTTTTCCCTTTTCAGTACTAGTTTTGCTTCAGTAACCTGCATTAACTTTTATTCTCCTCGGCTATATGTTTATGATTCAGAGTTTCCTATAGGTCATGATCCCACAAATTGGGTGATCACCCTCAGATTGCATCATAGTGACAAAAGTTCTCAGGACCATAATGTCAAGGGGTTGAGCTATGATGATCAGGACGTACTGCAACCTATAGCAGACCTTGCAGAGCGCACTAGTACCATCAAACTGTTGAGCTACATCCTATCACAACATGAGGTTGAAGAGCAACAATGCGACTCTGCATTTGGTAGCCTCTCTGGGAGTTAAGCACTTATATTTGTTTTGCCCGATATATTCTCATAGTATATCGGGAGGAACTCAAGCAGGCAGGAATTTATAGAGCCATTTATATCTCAATATTCGATTACCGTCGGCTATCATATTCTTAGCTCCAGAGGCTAGCTGAGCATTGGGATAGTGTTACCTATGTTTTTTGGATTGGGCCAAATGAGATGACAATCACACTTTGGGATCTACAGCTTGTTTTTGGCTTGCCTATTTTAGGCATCCTATATGAGGAGTGCATCCCTTCAGATTATGATCTATTCAGCCGTAAACTAACTGGTTAGTAGAGGAGGGAGGAGTTTGTATATTCTGACGGCCTCTACCAAAGTTTAGCTCACTACTGTCGTCTATGGAGACAGAAGAGCAGCCACCATCGAGTTACTATTTCTCTGGATGACTAGATGGACAACCTATTGGTTCGGAAGGCATAATTGTACAGTCTACTCCGCCTCAGGATCCTTTTGACACAAGATTTCAATCCAATGACAAGTTTTCAACTGAGCTATTTGAGCATGGTTAGTGACCGAAGCACATTATGTTTCTTCCAGTAGGATTTCAGAGGAGACGTCCTTAGTGACTTTCATAGCCACATGGTTGTGTTGTTTTATCTTCCCAGGTAAGGATAGGACTTTTTGCCCCAGCACTCTCTTGATGGCCAGTCTGATTTCCAGTGGGAGGCAGTTTTATTGACTCCAACTATACTCGCTTAGATATTCCGCAGTTTCGAACAAATTACTAATTCTTATGGTTGTCGTCAGCGCAGCATTAAGGTACTCTGGCACCACATTCACAGGTGGGTACATATTCACGTTGCAGGTGCTTTTAGCTATGCCGAGTTGCCCGATCATTATGTATATCACTTCTTAGTTCTTCCCTTCCCTAATTCAATTAGCCACAGGGACCTCGTCCACACATCAAGCTCAAATCAGGTTATTCATGTTCACTCCCTTACATGTAGTTGACCATTTCAGATTGATTTATAGATCTCCAGTTGGAGATTTATAGATCTCCAATTGGAGATTTATCGCCTCAAAGTTTTGGTATTCCACTTTTTAATTCTTTGACTGAGAGGGGCAAACCCACTTTGCATTGTAGAGCTGGTTATGCACCTATTGCCTTTTACTTTGTTAGCATGAGGCGTGGCTGGCTCTATTATTGGCAAGACAATTTTGTGATATTGGAGGGATATAATCCCAAAAGGGCAGCACGACAGTTTGACTTTTTCCAGGCCACCCCCTTAGATGGGATTCTAGTACTTCTTCGGGTGACAGGTCGTCATCAGTTGAGCTCTCTTTCGTCCTCCACTCGCCTCGAGGTAGCTTCTTTAACCTAGGCTTTTCTTCTCCGTCTCGGGACAGGTTCTAATTTTTTAATTGCGCATATGGATGCTTCCACTGGCATTGCGCACCTACGACTGTTCTGGATTCGACATACCTTTTCCTCCTTCGAGTTAGGTATTCGGAGGTATAGCAGGAGGATTCAAGGATCTAGACGATCGAGACGCTCTTCAGGGCCAAGAGACTATGCCCCAGTACATGCAGAGTCATCTAGAATTCGTAGTAGGAGAAGGAAGAGAAGTCCTAAGCTTGTTTCTAGATATTGTGGCCCTGGTATACAACATATGTATATTTATGTTATTATTTCATTTTTTTCGTGTATGTATAATAATATGTTGATACTGCAGCACCCTTGCATAGATGTAGACCAATTTCTCCTTCCCTCGACAAGGGCCATCCTAGGAGTAGGACATCGTTCGACATGCTAGGTTATAACATTTCTCTTCTTTGAGTAATATATATTAAATTTTATATTTGTGATACATTTTCTCTCTTTTTAATTCAGCATACAGACCTACACCTGCTAATCTACCAGGTTCACCCATTTTGGAGCCAATTGGTCCAGATACTCCACATATTCCTTTGAGTTTGTATGAGTTTCCTCCTAATGATGAAGGTGCTAATGCATATTATTTACTTTCCAAAACTTGATTGAACAATGCATCATTTTGCTTTCTTTTGCTCAGGTAGTAAACTTCCCCCTGAGCTGCAGCCTAGGGAATTCACACCTGTTTCGCCAGGTTGTGATGCCACTCTGAGCCCAGCACTAGGTACTAACCTGTGATTTATAGCTCCTCTTTTTCTTATTATAATGTATTTTCATTTGAATGCAGAGCCTAAGTCTGCACCGGGTAGCTACGCATACGTCATCATTGAGTGGTATGGATGTAAAGGGTCACTTGAATACTAAGTATATACCAATTACCACTGCTTATCCTGGGGATGTTGGAGATAAATACTTCTTATATACCTATTCATTTATTAGCATTTATTGTCATTTCTCCTTTTTCTACCCTTTTGTGTATGTAAATGCAGGTGACCGATCATCACCTCCTCAGCTCACTCGTAAGGCTGCAGATGACACGACTATAGGGCTGATTGATTCATCTCCTGTCCTTTCAGATTCGAATTGGGTTATTATAGGTGGTCTCATGGCTTAAAATTGCGCAGCAAGAGGCACGCCTCAGCACAATTCAGTGCATTAACGTGTAAAGGCGGACGCGTTGAATGTGATACACGAGGCGTACGCCTCAAATAAGCAGAGGTGCGCCTCGCCTCACTTCAACAAGTTACACAACATATCAGA
Source organism: Dendrobium officinale (assembly GCA_019514585.1). Taxonomy (NCBI): domain Eukaryota; kingdom Viridiplantae; phylum Streptophyta; class Magnoliopsida; order Asparagales; family Orchidaceae; genus Dendrobium; species Dendrobium officinale. The sequence continues at coordinate 8,663,564 of CM033700.1, forward strand.
TTTAGGGCCAGTAAAGAAACCGTAAGTTAAAGCAGAGAGGTCGATGATGTATTACATGCATTGTTGGCTTTCGTTGTTTTCTAAGGAAAGTGAAAGAGAGAAAAAGATTAGAAAGTATAATGATAAATAAGATTTTTTTTAATACAAATGAAAAGAGAGGAATTCAAGAGTACAAATATTTTTAGCTAATGTGAGTAACAAAACACACGAAATCTTCACTTGAAAGATCAAAGACAACTGACATAAATAAATATGATACAATTGAAGAAAATGTTCTATTTAAAGGCACAACAATAAGAAAATGAAAGTAAAATGACGGGAAATTCACTCTCATGCAAATTTGACATCAGGTACACAATTGAATTGCAAAATGGTAAAAAATAGTAGGAAGGAAACAATATAGAAAGAACAAAACAACAAATCCTAGTATTTTTTATGTGGAATCCTCAAGACAAACTTTAAGAAGTCGAAGCACTAAAGAAACTTATCATATTTCACATAATTCAAAAGTAATTCCAAAAATTCATACATTAGATCTTATTAATAAAAAACATAAAGTTTAATTTATGATAAAAGAGTTGTTAGTGTTGAATTATAAAAGGAACCGGTTGACAAATCCTCAAGTGAAGAATATTAGGAAGCTAAGGATGAAGAAACATGTTATGAAATACTTGAGAAATCCAAGTAATCCCTAACAAGAAAGATGAAAATAGCAAACAAACAAGATTAATTTCAGCAAAACAACACCTCTGATTGAAGGAAATCAACTAAACGAAGAAACAAAACAAGATAAAATTGATCCTCAATTCGAGAGGAGGATCTTCTCTCCCAATCCCTAGATGAAATCTAGGGCCCAAGACTCCAAGACAAGTACTCCCATAATCAGTAACAAAACATGCATAACTCTAACCCTAAATAACTATTTAATACATTAATTCTCTACTTCAAATTTTAATTCAAATTTATCTCCCATGCCTAGTCCCCCCCCCCCCACCTTCTCTAATTGGCTCATAGTGGGGCCCACTTGTTTGGGTGGCAACAGCAGCAAAGGAGGCAGCATTTGTCCACCTTCTGTAAACGAGAGCCGGCTGGGCCGGTTCAGCCTGAACCGGCCTAACAATACCGTTCTCCAAAAGAACAACCTTGTCCTTAAGATAAAAGGAGGGAAACTGATGCTTCTCTCTCTAATAAGGCTCCCATGTCGCCTCATATCTGGAAGATCCTTCAACTTAATCAACACCTCTTTTACCCCTCCCTCTCCCTAGAGCACCCCTTGTAACTCAAAGGCACCTCCAAGTCCTCTATTAATGTCACTGGTAGCTCAAAACTTGCTACATGCTCCCCAATCACCCTTCTTAGTTGTGAAACATGAAAAACATGATGGATATTTGTTGTTGAAGCCAACTTCAGCTTATATGTCTCCTCCCCTATCCTCTCCAGTATCTCAAAAGGCCCAAAATACCTTGGTGCAAGCTTCTCACTCATCCTTTTGGAGACGGTCTTCTGCCTGTAAGATCGGAGTTTTAAGAATACCATTTCCCCCACCTCAAATTGGATATCCTTTCCCTTCCCATCGACTTTTTTCTTCATAATCTATTGGGCCCTTCGTAAATGCCTGTTTAATTCTTCCAACACCCGGTCCCTTTCCTCCAAATACTCCTCTATTGATGAAACTAGGGTGCTTTTATGCCCAAAATGTACCAAGTGAGGAGGATCCCTTCCATACAACACTTCGAATAGGGCCATATGAGAAGCAAAGTGATATGAAGTGTTGTACCAATACTCTGTCCATGTCAACCACTTTGCCCACTGCTTGGGTGTCTCCGACACAGCATCGTAGGTATGTTTCCAGGTTTCTGTTGATCACTTCTGTCTAACCATCTGTCTGTGGGTGGTAAGTCGTGCTCCTTTTCAATATTGTCCCATGTAGCCTGAATAGCTCCTTCCAAAAATGGATGAGAAACACCTAATCTTGATCTGATACTATGGGCTATGATATTCCATGCAAGCATACCACCTCCCTGATAAAAGTTGATACAACTGTCACTGTGGTGTAGGGATGTTGTAGGGGAATGAAATAAGCATAGTTGCTTAATCTATCCACTACCCCTCTGATCTGGGTAGTCCATCTATAAAATTCATGGATACCTCCTCCCACACTCGTCCTAGTAAAGCTGAAGGCTGTAGCAATCCTCCCGGAGACATGGTCATGTACTTGTTCCTCTTAAAGATCTCACATCTGGCTACCATCTCCTCCACATCCTTGTGCATTCTCTTCCAATACAGCTCTGAGGAAAGTCTCCTGTAAGTCTTTTGCACCCCTGAATGGCCCCCAAATGCGCTCCCATGGAATTCCTGGACTAGGTGCGGAATGCGGACGGATGTCCTAGGCAGCACGAACCTCCCTTATTACAACAACCTTTCCTAATCTAGAGAATACCTTGGATGGATATTCCCTTCCTTCAACAAATCTGCCCTAATTATTCCCAACTCCTCATCCCGTGCACTTTCCTTTTTGATGGCCTCCCAATCTAGCATCAACGGGACCGAGATTGCTATCACCAGCAACCCCCCATGCATTTGGACAATGCATCTGCTGGCTTATTGTCCATGTCTGGTCTATAGTGTATTTCAAAGTCATGCCCCAACAGCTTGGACAACCATCTCTGATGCTCCTAAGTCACCATCCCGTGCTCCAACAAGTACTTCAGACTCCGCTGATATGTCCTGACGATGAAGTGTTTACCTATAACAAGTAGGGTCACCACATCTGGATGGCTAACAAAATGGCCATCAAATCCCTCTCATATACTGATTTCAACGAGGCCCTAACTATAAATACCTGGCTGAAATAAGCAATAGGTCACCGACCCTACATGAGTACTAGTCCCAATCCATATCATGAGGCCTTTGTCTCCACTATGAAAACTTAGGTGAAATCTTGTAGGGCAAAAACCGATACAATGGTCATGGCCTTCTTCAAGCTCTCAAAAGCATCCGTGGCTGCCTCTCCCCATAAGAACCCATCCTTCTTCAACTGTTCTGTCAGTGGCCCTGCTATTGAGTTGTACCGGCCCTGCTATTGAGTTGTACCCCTTCACAAACATCATGTAGTATCCTGTTAATCCCATGAAACCCCTGAACCCCTTAAAATTTTTTGGGTACTGGCCACTTTAACATAGCCTCAATTTTAGTCTGATCCGCCACTGCCCCCTCTTTAGAGACAGTGTGCCCGAAGTATTCCACAGTGGCTTAGGCAAAGCAATATTTCTTCAAATTTGCCCTCAGTTGGTGCTTCTGTAACTCCTCTAGCACCCTCCTCAAGTGCTCCCAGTGATCCTCGTCTGTCCTTCTGTAAATAAGGATGTCGTCGAAAAACACCAACACAAATCACCTAAAGTAAGGCTTGAAGACCTTGTTCATGAGGGACTGAAAGATGGTTGGGGCATTAATAAGGCCAAATGGCATCACTAGGAACTCATAATGTCCTTCATGAGTTTTGAAAGCAGTCTTTGGCACATCCTCTCTTTTCATCCTGTTCTGATGGTATCCTGACTTCAGATCTATCTTAGAGAAGATAACTGCCTCACTTAACTCATCCAGCAGCTCATCTATCACTGGTATAGGAAACTTTAAGGCATTGTTTTCTTATTCAATGCTCTGTAGTCAACACAAAACCTCCAACTCTCATCTTTTTCTCTAACCAGTAGCACTGGGGTAGAAAACAAGCTAACATTGGGCTTGACGATCCCTGCTTCCAACAAGTCCAACGAAAAGTCAAAGATTCGGATGGAAAATTTTAGCAAAACAACACCTTTGATTGAAGAAAATCAACTAAATGAAGAAACAAAACAAGATACAATTGAAATAGTCTTTGAAAATAGCTAGAAATTTCTACAAATCCAATGGAAAATCAGATAGAAATACAAATTTTATTGCAAGAACACAAACTAACAGAAAAAAATGACAAGATACAATTGATCCTCAATTCGAGAGGAGGATCAATCTCTCAAATCTCTAGACGCCGCTAGAGCCCAAAAATCTAAACCTAAGTCTAAGAGATATCAAATTCAGCCAAAATTCAAGATGCCCTAACCCTAGGAAAACAAATTATTTAATGCATACAATTCAAAAGTAAATCTCTAAAAAATTTCCCTCCCAACTCCCTCAAAAAATGCTTCCTAAATAGCTTCCTTGGACCCAGCGGCTTGAGCGACACATACAGGAGAGGTGGAACATCCGCCTCTATTCCTTTTGGGTCGCGTGAGCCGGTCCATAAGGGACCGGCTGGACAAGTCTAGCAATACTCCCCTCCCAAAGTGTCACCTTGTCCTCAAGTTGGAACGAAGAAAATTGTTGCTAAAGCACTTGATCAATAACATTGGACTGAAAAATGGACTGATACTAGGTTGAATGGTCCCTGCTTCCAGCATCTCCCTAATCAATCTTTCGATCTCACCCTTCTGGATTTGGGGATGACGATACGAATGAACACTGAGAGGTGAAACTACTTCCTTCAAGATGATAGCATACATGTGTTCCCGCAGAGGAGGCAACCCCTGAGGTGGCTGAAAAACCTCAGTAAACTGCTAAATCAATGGTTGTACTGAAAGAGGAATGCCCCTGCCCTCCAATATAATCCTCTCAAGCCTATGTAGTTTCATCAGATAACCTTCCCCCACCTCCTATATGCTCCTTACCTTGGTTTTAAGTGATATCATGACTTTGGTAAGCCCTGTATCTCCCTTGATCACTACCCTTCTCCCTTCCACCATCAGCTCCATCATCAATGCTCCCCAATTGATCTTCGTGTGCCTCAAGGTCTGGAGCTACTTCATCCCTAAGATGACATCAGTGCTCCCTAACTCCAATGAGAGAAAATCCTGCCTAACCTAAACCCCCTGTATGATCAACACTACTCCCCTAATTATCCCCTGACCCGTCTCCACCTTCCATGTACCCACATCACTCCATAAAACCCTGTATCCACCAATGTCACCCCCAATTGGTCCCCACTGTCAATCAACACCACCACCTCCAAGTCTTTTATTTCCCCCTTCACCTTTATGGTATGATTCAGAGTGAATCCCACCACTAAATTCAGGAAAACCTGCATCACGTCCAGATGCAGCTTGTCCTCCATCTCTCTCTCTCTGATACTCTCACCTCACTCCTCAGTTTTCTCGTCATCATAGAAGGTGAAAACCTGAAGAGTTCAATCCCTACACTTGTACTATGGAGTATACTTCTCATCACATATGAAGCATAGTCCCTTCGCCCTCTTCTCCTAAAATTCGGCTCTTCTCCTGCATCTCCCTCTCCGTTAGTCTTTTGAAGTTCCCCCACTTCCTCTTCCTACTGGATTATCCCCATGAGTCTCAATAATGTTGCCTAATTCAGGCCCCTTTGGTCCTAGAAGGGTGGTTGTCATCCTGTAAAAGCCGCCTGAACTGCTGCCTCTGGCTCCCCTCCTCGTACTTTTAATCATCTACTAGTTGTACCAGCTCCATAACCTCCCCCAAGTCACGAGTCCTCATGACCCTCACTGCTGCTTGAATCTCGGATTTGAACCACTTCATAAAATTACCCTCTAGAACTATCTCTAATAATCGATCCAAACGGCTTGCCAGGTACTCTACTCATATTTCTCCCGATAATCTGCCACTGAACCGTCCTGCACTAGTACAAAGAACTGCTCATATAAGTCCCCTCCCCTGCTAGTTCGGAAACGTTCCAATAAGCATTCCTTGAACTCCCTCCTACTCTGTATGGGCCTCCTCATATCTCTCCACTGGTACCAAGACAACGCCTTTCCTTCCAAACATAAGCACGCCTTTCCATCCAAACATAAGTCAGCGGACGTGAATTATTCCTCGCCCATCAACCCATTGACGGATAAATATCTATCCACCTTGTAGATCCACCCATGTGCATCCTCCCCTTCAAAAATGGGCATCTTCAGCTTCCGCACCTTCGGATCACTCCCATTTCTCCGGATTCCCTCATAATTTTTCCTATTCCTAAGTGTTTGGTCCTCCCCAAGTCTACTGATCTTCTCTTACACCCGCATCTTCAAACCCCTCTTCACTTTCTCCCTTCCTTTCAATAAAATTAGTACCCTTCCTACCATAAGTTCCCTTTTTTCTCTCCCAAACAACACCCTTGGTTCATGCCCACACATATCCACACCTCACTCCATACCTTCCCCCTTTCCTCCTCCATGATCTCCACATCATTTTCCCTCCTACGAAATTCACAATTTGTAGTTCTTCCCACCAGTCCATTTGTCTCTGATGCCGCCGTTTGAATTTGATTTTCCAATAGCTTCTTCACCATCGCATGAAGATAGGAAACTTTGTCTTCCACAAATGAAAACCTTGTCTTCTACTGATGAAATTTGATCTTCCACCGTCGCTTTTATTTGGCCCATCTACCCTTCAAGGTGTTCCTCCAAAGCATCTACCTTCTTGGCCACCAACAATACCCAAAATTTTTGTAGGTTCAAATAATCTGGATTTTGATCAAAAACAGCGAAAAATTCATCCTTCTGGCCGAAAATCATTGTTGTTTTTTCAAAAATCAGCCCACAATTGGTCCCAAAATCCGATCTGATACAAATTTGTTAGGAAATACTTGAGAAATCCAAGTAATCCCTAACAAGAGAGATGAAAACAGCAAACGAATAAGATTCGGATGGAAAATTTCAGCAAAAAAACACCTTAGATTGAAGGAAATTAACTAAACGAAGAAACAAAATAAGATACAATTGATCATCAATTCGAGAGGAGGATTTTCTCTCCTAATCCCTAGATGAAATCTAGGGCCCAAGACTCCAAGACAAGTACTCCAAAAATAAGTAACCAAACATGCATAACCCGAACCCTATACAACTCATTTATTTAATACATTAATTCCCTAATTTAAATCTTAATTCAAATTTCCGTTGCATGCCTAGCCCTCCCCCCCCCCTCTTTCTCTAATTGGCTCCTAGTGGGGCCCACTTGTTTGGGTAAAAACTACAGCAAAGGAGGCGACATTTGTCCGCCTTCTATAAACAAGAGCTGGCCATTGAAAACTCTTCATAATTTTTATAATCCAAGACTAATTTCAAGAATTCATAAAGAAGACGCAATTTATAGAAAAACTAAAACCTAATTAAAGGTAAACAATACTTATCTTTTGATATATTCAAACTAATTTAAAAAATATAATAAATAAATGAAAATTCGGCCAAAATTAATAATGGGCCAAGAATCTTTTGCAATTGGGTTTGGTTCAGCTCTTTTATTGCCTGGTTCGTATCCACAAATTTGGCTCAAGAGAAATTTAAATTTTTATGAACAAATTGGCTAATGACATCAGATGTCGATGATGCGTCCAAACATTAAACTATATTGAGGGATTGCCAATTGGTACATTTGGACGTTTGTGAGTGCATTTTATATCCACTTAAGCAATAAAGGCATAAGAAGTTGATGATTTACCAATTGATTTCATCCAGCCAGCAAAACTTTAATAGTACCATAATAATAACAGAAAATAAATTAGAGAATGAAAAAATGTGCTGGAAAGTACAAATTCTTTAGAGGAAGGTCTTGCAGAACTTCAAGGGTCCCAGATATCTTATTATCCTGTACATGCCTGCAAAATCAATCACCTCATATAAATAGAAAATACAGGTTAAAAAGATGGCAAAGCGATAGTTTGTTTTGAAGTGAAGAACTAACAGTGTGGTCAGCGATGCCAAACTTGCCATTGAAGGAGGCAGTTGACCACTTACGTTATTGGAAGAGAAATCCCTGCAATGTCAAAATCCTTACAATGTTGGGCCCTGATAAAACTAGGAAAATCTCAACAAAAATAATGAAGAAGCTTACAGATTTATCAAACCAGTGAGAGACTGGAACGCGTCTGGCAATTGTCCACTTAAATTATTGGCATTAACTGACCTATAATAAAGGAAAAAAAGGCCATAAGGAAATAATAGAAATGTGAATAAAAAACATTCTCTCTCTCTCTCTCTCTCTAGAAACAAAAACATTAGCTTACATGTCAGAAAGAAGTGTCAGTCTTGACAAAGAACTTGGGATGTTTCCTGTAAATTGGTTGGCTGAAAGAAAACTGCCAAACAAATACCATCACAGAAATTCTTATTAAATTATAAATAAAAGGTTACATAAAATCAGCTAACTGACTACTATATCAAAAAATAAAAATAAAAAACAGGTGAATTTTTCAGCCATACAATCCTTTCAAGGTAACTGGCAGATTTTCTGGTATAGTTCCACCAATATAATTATTACTGAAATCTCTGTTGTGAGAAAGAAAAGAAACCAGAAATTAGTCAAAGGGCAAAAAACAAAACAAGGTGCTCAGCTCCGAGTAAAAAGTGGTCTACATCACGGGAGAAATGAAAGAAGAAATCATTTGGAAATAATAAACATGAGCATCAAAGAAGAGAGTATAACGCACCCTGACTTACATTGTCACTATTGAAGAAAAATTTCCCAAATGGTCGCCTAATTGACCACCCAAATTTGCACCATTCATAATTCTGCAGAAGGAAAATTAATTATATTGTAGATAACTGTTGAAAAAAATTTACAAATGTGAGAAGTTTAAAAGAGCAAGTATTAGAACAAAAAATATCGTACACTGATGTGATATTTGGGCCAACACATTGGATACCCTGCCAGCCCTCTGTGCAGGGATCGCCTCCATTTGCGACCCATCCAGGAAGAGGAGGTGATCCCAATGCGGCATATAAGCTATTTATTGCAAAAACTGAAAAGGAACCACTATTAGAAACTATAATCATTAATCACCAAAAAGAATTCACTGCCTGAACCTGCGAATTGAAGTAAAAAAAAAAAAAAGATAACCAGCGATTTGAAGTTAAAAAAAAGATGACCTGACAAGAATTTCGAAATTTATAGCTCTGGAAACCAACATTTTCAGAAGACCAAATTACCGGAAAAGAGATTGGATGATCTTCTTTGGATGATCGTCTAAATATGATATGATGGGATCAAGGAGAAGATCACCTACCTCAAAGCAATACTTTGTGCTCGCTTCTAATGCAGTATCCGCAAGACAAGTATTTTGAAGTCCAACTAAAATAGTCGGATAACGTGTATATTTATATTAGTTCAGAAAGGAACCAAAATAATTAGTGTGAACCTCAACACCTAGGAAGTAAGAACATCAAGATTTGTCCTATGAAATGTGGCTTAAAGATGTTGTTGCAGATGGCTAATCAAAGCCAAATATGTTCTAGTAATAATGATGCCATCAGCATAAACTAGAAGAAGAGTAAATCCCACTAATATTTATAACGAAATAATGAAAAATCATAAGGACTCTACTAAGCTAAGAAATAAATTAGAGCTGACCAACATTTATCAAACCATATAGGGGGGTCCTATTGCAATCCGTGTAGGGAATGCTTCAGTATGCATAATTATGTAGTGAAAAGTTGACCTGTCCAATGAACAGGTCTAGCCGTTCCGACAGGACCGGCTTAGGCGGAACTCTTCTGCCTCCAGGAAGAGCCGCACAATCCGCAGGCTCCAAGGGAGCTGAATAGGAAGGAGTTTTGGGGGAATTAAGAGGGAGATTTGAATGTAGTGACTGTTTAGGGATTTCCTTTTGATTTGTATGCATTAAATAGTTTGTTTTCCTAGGGTTATGGCATCTTGAATTTGGCTGAAATTTGAAATCTCTTAGATTTAGGTTTTCTTTTGGGCTCTAGCGACATCTAGAGATTTGGGAGAGATCGATCTTCCTCTCGAATAGAGGATCAATTGTATCATGTTATTTTTTGTTTCCCTTTCATCAAATAATACAAATTATCTATTGTTTTTGTGGTTTTGTGCTGATTTTTTGGAGAATTCTCGTTGTTTGACAAAGATTGATAGGAAATACTTGAGATCTACGAGCGTTCCCTATAAAATTGGTATTAGAACACGTCGATCTAATGGGGAACCAATGGCCGGAAGGAAAGTGGAAGTTTTGAATGGAGAACTTGGGCAACTCAAAGCAGAGTTTGAGGAGAAGATTGCTGATTTTCAAAATCAGATCGCATCTGTCAATGAAAGGATTGAGGAAAAGTTCACCATGGTGGAAGACATGTTGAAGAAATTGCTTGAAGCCAAAACCAAACCGACAACATCGGAAGCAAAGGAAATTATCAACGTCCATGGAAGAGGTGGGAACCCTAAGACATTTAGGGGAAGGGAAAATCTAGAAGTGGAGATCGTGGAGGAAGACGATGAAATGCCTCCTCTAGAACCACTTTCTAGGGAGGAGATGAGAATTGGCTACGCAAGGCGATGTGCTGAATTTGTAAGGAGATGTGATGATTTTGATCGTTGGGGTGCTAATTTTTAAAGAAGAATAGCGGATTTTAAGGAAAGCATTGGGTATGAACGTCAAAGGGAAGAGCGTGACGATTGGGGGGCACCTCCTCTTCGAGGAATGGGAGGCTATGGAGGATTTAGGGGAAATGGAGGTGACCCGAAAGTGAGAAAGCTGAAGATGCTCATCTTTAAGGGCGAGGACACACATGAGAGGATCTACAAGATGGAGTGATACTTTGCAGTCAACGGGCTGATAGAGGAGGAGAAATTGACAACGGCAGGACTGTGCTTAGAAGGGAAGGCATTGGCATAGTATCAATGGCAAGACATGAGGCGACCCATTCGGAGTTGGAGGGAGTTCAATGATTGTTTGGCAGAATGTTTCCGAAATGGCAAGGGATGAGACTTCTACGAGCAGTTCTTCGCCTTGACGCATGAGGGTTCAGTGACGGAGTACCAGGAGAAATTTGAGTACCTTGCTAACCGATTGGACCGCCTTCCTGAGACAGTGCTAGAGGGAAATTTCATGAAGGGACTGACACCAGAGATCCGAGCAGTGATTAGAGTAATTAGGCCTTATGACTTGGGAGAGGCCACGGAGCTAACTCAATTGATGGAGGATCAGAGGCACCTGGAAAGCGAGATGGGAGGCAACAGCTCAGAAGGTCCGAACAGGAGGACCATGACCTTTCTAACACCCAAGGAGCCGACACTGGGTACTCTTCGGGAGACTTTGAAGGAGAAGGTGGTGGGAGTAAGACTTGGGGACAACTTCAAGAAGCTCGCAGAAACGGAATTAGAGGAAAAGAGGGCGAAGGGGATCTGCTTCAGATGTGACGAGAGGTATATGCCGGGGCATAGGTGTAAGGACAGAACTCTTCAGGTTCTTACCATTTGTGATGCAAAACGAATGGAGGAGGGTGTCATCTTTCCACCTTGCGGACAAGGTGCATCTTTAGGAGGGGAGTATTGTTAGACCGGTCTAGCCGGTCCGACAGGACCAACTTACGCAATTTGAGGTGAAACTCTCCTGCCTCCAAGAAGAGTCGTAGGATCCGCAAACTCCAAGGAAGCTAAATAGGAAGGATTTTTGAGGGAATTTGAATGTAGGGACTGTTTAGGGATTTCTTTTTGATTTGTATACATTAAATAGTTTGTTTTTGATGAGGTCATCAACAAACATTTTAGACAGGTCTACCGACGAAGGAATCGTAGATCGACGACTACGATTAGGAGCTTATATTTCATATGTTTTTCCATGTATCTTCTGATGTTTTTCATGTATCTTTTAATTTCAGTTTTTCAGTTTACTATTTTGCCCTTATGGATGTTTAGTCATCGTTGTAGCCCTTTGGGCATTTGAGTCATGTTATTTTTCTTTTGATGAGACATATATAAAGAGGTCTTCTACTTTGTATGAGGTTAATGTTTGATTAATAAAAATTTCTGAGATTTTCATTCTCCTTCTTGCTTGAGAGCTTGAGAGAAAGAGAGGAGACCTAGGAGAGGCTCCACCCGGAATATCCAACAGCCCACAGAGGTGAGCTCTTGGTTTTATTTTAATTTTTCTGTTTTCTTCTTTCCCCACCAACCCCCCCCATCCACCCGACCCCTTCCCCTTCCCTTTTTTTCCGTCTCCCTGCAGCCGACCCAGCCAAATCCCCCCCTGAACCCGTCGACTTCCCCTCCCTCCTTGCCGCCGGCTGTGCCAGCCGCCGGCCCAAGCCAGCCCGCCACCCCCTAGCCAAGCTCCTCCTCCCTGAGCAATCCCGCCGCCCCCCTCCCTGTGAATTTTGAATTTCAAAATTGAATCCCTCATTAACTCTTTCCTAATTTACTTCCCCACAATTAGGCAAGGGATTTAATTGAGGCCCAATCTATTTTGAATTCAAATTCAAATCCCTCCCTTCTCTCCCCTCATTTGGAAACTTTCCTAAATTAAATTAAATCTGAAATTCAAATCATATTTGATTTAATTTCCTTGGCCCCACCAATTAATCTCAATTCTCCTTTTTTTTCTCCTTGCATGGCCGGCCACCCTCTTAGTCGTTTCTCTCTCCACTCGCCACCTTAGCCTCCATTAATTAGCCAATTAATCCCCCCTAACAGCCGCCCCTCTCTCTAGCCTAATTTAGAGATATTTTAATTGCAAATAATCTCTCCCTCTAATCAAAGAAAATCTAAAATTCAAATTCAGATTTTCTCCAAACAAGATCTCCCCCCCAAATCCCAGCTCCTAGCTCATCCGCCCCCTTCTCCTCCCCGCTCCACCGACGGCATTCCCCTTTCTCTTCCAAGGTCTCGGCTCCATCACCCATCCCTCTCCCTAGCTCACGGCAAGCTCCTCCATCTTTCTATTTCTTCTTCCCATTCAATCCCACTATGAATGGCGGATCCCGAATTTGAAAGTGGACTCGTATTCGACTCCTACAGAAACATCCACATTCTTCGATCTCCATTCTTCGACGTGGGGTTTGACCACGAAGACACGGTTGAAGACTAATTGGATCGAATCCTCCCCACACTTGTGCACGTCATCGACGGCCAATTCCAAGACTACGTGTGGACAATCACCGGACGCCATCCACCACCACCTCCACCGGCGGCTACCTCTCCAATAACGAAGTCCTTCGTCTCCTTCTCCGTAGTGGTGCTCTCCATCCTTATATGGTTCTTTCTCCTCCGCTAAAGCCAAGAGTGAATGAGTGAGAAGGTGCTCGAGGTGAATTTTAACCGGACACAATGGCGAAAAAGTATTCATGTAGCCGACCCCACATAGTGGGACAAAGGCTTGATGTTGTTGTCGTTGTTGTTGCCATATTTCAGGATTTTTGAGGGACTTCCAACTTGTGGGTTTTGTAGCTATAGATATGAAACCTCTAGGAATGCAAGGAATCAAACTCATGTATGTCATGATTGAATGTGACTTCTTGAGTGCAGTGCAAATGCAGGTTGAGTTCTACCAAGGCTTTTGTATAACATTTGAACATAGAATCATATTAGCAACACCATCCATCTATTCATTTTTTTGTGATACACGTCCACCCTAAACCCTAAGTAACATCATCCCTCAAAACATTGCAAACCAAATAAATTTTGTATTTCAATATGATTATATAGGAATTTAACATTGCCATTCACAATAGAATATATGCATGAGCTAAGAATGGGTCAGTCAGCATGAGAAGCATTCAATTAGAGCGCGTGCAAGAAGATTTTAAGTATTGAACAAATGCATAAAGCAACAAATAGAACTACTAGCAGACAATCTAACATACCATCTTGCTCAGTTGTGAAACTGAGGGAAAGTGGCAGAGCTAAGATCACCATCAAAGCCACAACCGAAACAGGAGAGATCCTAAAGAGCCTTCTTCTCACTTCTCTTATCATAACGCTCAGAAATAGACGTCAAACACCTTGTTCTGAGACAGCAAAACAAGGTTATTTATGCATACGGAAAAAAGAGAAAAGAATCAATTACAGAGATAGTAAAAACAAACCAGAGAAATAAAAGCGTAAGTATGGCGCTGAAAATTTTATCAAGAAATTCAAGGGAATTCAACTCCCAATATCGCACAAGAAATACAAAAATTAAAATTACAATGTTCTAAAAATCCACATAAACTAAGTCGTCATTCGGTAAGTTATTCCTTGAGAACTATCATATTTAAATTTAAACAATAACGGAAGTCACTTCAGGACGTTGGCTCCACAAAATCATTCAAATCCTGCTTAAAAGCGACAATAAAATAAAGCATTCTATTTCGATTTCCTTAACTCAAAAGAAATTCAAGAAAATTTTATTTGAAGCACGGACATTTCATTTCAGAAGCCCGGAGATCCAGGCACAGAAATCGGTAGCAATCTCAAATGCCGCAAAATCCTTCTTGTGAAAGCAGCGAAACACAGAGACGGGCAAAAAGCGCAATTCTTCTAAAAAAAACAAAAAATTTACTTCAAATTGAACTTTTTTGTTCACATGTAAAGTGATAGAAAAATCAAGCCAAGAAACCTAAGGGATCTTTCTGACCAATGCAGTGAGGAAGGCTCACCTTGGAGTCAGGGCTCAAAGCTTGACTTAGCTGCTAAGATTCCGCCAGCTCTGTAGATCTCTGAGGGATAAAGGAGAGCTCGATGGCAAAGACAGAGAGAGAAAGTTGGGGCAAAAAGACGCAATGGACAAAGCAAAAGAACTAATTAGTAGATGAGTAGAAGGAACTCTTTTTCCTCCTCTGTGGAATCTTGAAGCTACAGAGAGAGAGAGAGGATGAGCAGATGGCTGTAAATGCGCAAGCCACCCTTTTTTTCTTCTACCTTTTTTTTATCTAATAAAAGTAACCTCATAAAACAAGCTAGCTTTCTGCTTAGCGATAATCGCCCGCTTCTCTCTCTCTCTTCCTCTCTTTCCCCTTAAGGATTTTTTTATTTTTTTGTTAATTTTTCATAATTTTATTTTTCAGCTAGAAATTACAGAACAACATGCTATAAATTTTTTTTAACATTTTTTTTAATTTCATTTAACCCATTTTCACTTCCCACTTGCAAGAAAACTCGAAGAAAGGATGGGAGATAGGAGCAAGAGAAAGAGAAGCGAGAGAAAGAGGAATTTAGATTTTGGAGGCCATTGAGTGGGATTCATTTGTCGGGCCAATTAAAGGAATTGCTCGTATCGAGGTAGGCTCTCAACACCCTCTTTTTTTTTTCAATTTTGATGTTTGTACAAATATACTTGAAATAAAATGTGATTTTATTAAGTTTAAAGAATTTTTCATTGTATAGGTTTTTGTACGTTCCGACCCCACGTAGTGGGATAAAGGCTTGATGTTGCTATTGTTGTTGTTGTATAGGTTTTTGTACGTTGTTGAATATTTCGTTATGTTCATTCTAATAGTAGGAAAGTAAATTTTTACTGATTTGTTTTATCTGTATAAAGTATTAATTGAGCATTTTATGATGCATGTGATATTTCTAACATTGGTTATAATTCACTAAGTGATTTAAAATAATATTTTAAATGTTTCTTACGAATATATAGTTTTTTGGATGGCAAATGTTGAGTATGTTTGTAAATTTTACATGTATTCTCTCCTGAAATATCGTGCATGTGATAATTCATACATGTTCAACGTTCATGTTAAATGATGTATATTGATGTTAAACATGTTAATATTTGTATATGCATACGGCGATAATATTATAGATGTTCGAGTGCACTACATGTAATGTATCTTTTTATGTATTTATTCTTGTTTTTTCCGTCTGCCTTATGCAAGTGTGAGATAATCAAGTGAAATTATAAGTAGAAGTGGAATTAGAAGAATCGGACTATGTTCGCACCACTTGCCTTATGTAGTGTGAGCTTATCAAAGGATATGTAAGTAGAATTAGCATTATGTATAAGCACAGAAACCTTATATTTCACTTTTAAAAATAAATAATTAAAACGAATGACCTCAGCTTCTGAAGAAACGTCTGGGCAAGTGCTAATGGTTAATTAATTAACCTTCAACTACTCTTCTAAATAACCTTTTCAGAATCCTAATCTAAGGTATTCCCGTTTGACTGGACCGTTTTCCGATTATATTTTAAAAAGGTCGGAGAATTTGATGAAACTTAAGAAGATAATGACAAACGTCATCCATCCATCTAATTAGCTTTAGCCATATTTGACACGTTTTTATTGGTTGCAAGTTCTGTGAAAATTATGAGCCACTACAAAAAAAATATCTCATTATCGGCAGCCCATATCCGTCAGAAATCGAAAATTTCATCAGAAAATGTGCATTTCCGGCGGAAATGTAGTCGGCGCTAAAACGTGCGTCAAAAACCTTTTTATGGCTGAATTTTTCCACCTGAAATATTTTCGATGGAATTCCGGTGGAATTGTGTGGCAATATTCGTCGTTTACGAGGCACTCTTATCAACAGTTTATTCGCCAAACATAGACCGGCAAATATTTCAGGCTTTACCGACGGTTTTTCCACCGAAAACATTATGGCGGTTTATCTGCCGAAAAACCCGTCACTAAGTTACCGATGGAAAATCCGCCACTTACACTGCCGCTTCTACCGGCAGATATAATTCCTCTGGTATACCAAGGTTTTTGTGCGGCGATCTCTAAATTCCCTCATTTGGTTTTCTTATTCTGACCATAGGCAACCTCTTTTTTTGGGTGCATTTAGTCGACTATAAAATGTATGTCATAAATCTTTTCCGACTGATTTACCGATAGAATTCCTGTGGAATTGTGTTGCAATATTTGTTGTTTACGAGGCACTCTTATCGTTGGTTTATCCGCCGGAAATTCCGCCTGAAAAATTCCGCCTGAAGTTTTGACGGATAACTCGTCGAAAATTTCTGTCAGATATAGACTGGCGGATATTTATGACTCCGCCAACGGTTTTTCTCTTAGAAATTTTCCAGCGGTTTATTCGCTGGAAAATTTGCCACTAAGTTACTGACGGAATATCCACCGGTTACATGAAAAAATAATTAATTAAAACTAATTAATGACTTCAGTTTCTAAAGAAACTTCTGTGCAAGTGCTTAATGGTTAGTTATTTAATCCTCAACTACTCTCCTAAATAACTTCTTCAGAATACTAACCTTAAAGATTCCCGTTTGACATGATTGACCTCCAAACATATTTAATTATTTTTTTGAGCTGGAGAACTTTATAAAACCTTCAGAAAGTTATGAGAATCAGATTTATTGTTTGCAAGATGGTTAGTATTAGGTGAGCATTTAGTTGAGTTTGAGCCATTCGATTTTTTATTTAAATTTTAATTTCATTTAAATTTAGCTTAAAAATCTTAATATATTTAATTGATTAGATATGATTTGATGTTGAGCCAACTCAAAATTCAATTAAGGCTTTGTTTGGTTATTCTTCTACTTTTGTAAAAGATAGTTTTAGAAATATTGGTTAAAGAAATGAACTTTTCTAACGAAGAAGCAAAAATCAAAAAGTTTCTCAAAATAGTAGAAAAATGAAGTTCCCTAAGAAGCATTTCTATACAAGCGTCACATCCAAACAGCGATAAAAAGATAATTTCATCGTTTCTAAACATAAAAGGTAAAAAAAAACCGAAACAAACGAGGCCTAACTAAAAATTTAAGGGAATTAAAATAATTTTGATCATAAAAGTATAAATCCTAATAAATATTGATTAATAATGCATATTATATATACAATTAATTTTATGAGGGTTACGACTGCTTTTTGGCTCTGCTGGGGTTCCGTCTCTGTTCTGCCGGAGTCCTCTCCGCCGCGCTGGGGTTCTTCCCCCACCTCGTGTCTGTGATTCTCAGGGAAGTTTTTATTGTCCTTGTTTGGCTTTTGTTTAGGCTTTTAGTTTTCTTGGTGTTTTTGTTTTGGTTTCTCCCTCCGGCGTTCGCTGGTATGGCGCCTGTTCGTCTAAGCGACCCTGGTTTTTTAGGGGCTCATCTCATTCGCGCTCGTTTTTTGAGGCGTTAGCTGGTTCAAAATATGTTTCGTCATTTCAGGATCTGCATTGCTCTATCTTTCGGTGTTTTCCTTCCCTTTGGATTTCCGATCTGGAAATCGATGCTCTGGCCACCCCTTTTCAATTTCCCCTAGTTGGTTTCTTCCCTACTAAAAGACCTTCTATTGACTCAATCTACAAGTTTTTCTTTAATCTTAAACTAAAGGGTGAATTTTCGATAACTTTACTTGATCCTACGCACATTCTGATTAAACTTGAGAATGATTTGAATTACTGTAGGGTATTTTATCACCGCTCTTACCTAGTCTTTAACTGCTACATGAAGCTCACGAAATGGTTGCCTAGTTTGAATGTTGGAGTTGAGTCGTCTGTGATCTCGGTTTGGATTTCTTTTTCGCTTCTGCGTCCTCATCTCTTTACCCCTCATATTCTTCATGCTTTGGGAACAATTTTTGCTAAACCATTGAAAATAGATGAGGCTACCTCTGTGGGTTCCCGCCCCTCCGTGGCGCTTATTCTTGTGGAGCTTAACATTACTAAATCCTATCCCAGCCGGGTATGGTTATGCTCTAAGAATTTAGGGTATTTATAGGAAGTTTCCTTTGATGATTTTCCCCCTTTTTGTGCTTCATGGAAATGTATTGGTCATGTTACTGGAAATTGTCGGCCTCCCCCTGTGTCTGTTCCGGCTGCTATCCCTATTTTGGGTAATGATTTGAATGACCTTGGGGCCCTTGTTCTTCATTGTTCTAATCTGACGGATCCTGATTTTTCTACTGGTGTGGCTCCTATAGCTAATGTTGAATTAAATGAATTTTGTCACTCTTCCCCTATGGTTCGGATACTTTCTATGGATAATGGATTAAATGAAGCAAAGGTGGTTGTTGGTTCACCTGTAGCTAATCTTGTAGGTACTGGGGAAGTTTTCTGAGGGTGTTCTGGTTGGGGTTTTGCCTGCTGTTCAGGGCACTCGGGATTATGCTAGTGATAATGGTCGTTTGGGTGGTGTAGTTATTTCCTTACCTGTGTTTAGCTGATGTAGGTAAGGAGTCTGCCCCGTGCGATTTGCCTGGAAATGTTGCGCCTGCTATGGCTGTTGAGCAATCTGGTTCGTTTGGCTCACCTAGTTTAGTACCAACTGGAACTAAGGTGGCTAGCCCTTTGGTTAATTTGGATATGGATAAATCGGTATCACAGTCTGTCGAAGGCTTGGCGACCAATGATAATTTTATTGATATTCCTATTTCTATGTTGTCTAAATCCAAAATGCAAGATCATGTGGCTATGACTGGCAAAAATTATGTTTTGCTTCAAACAGATTGGTTAATTTTAGAGGAGTGTTTCTCCTCTTCTCCTTCTAGTGGGGACGATGATTTTTATGAGAGTGAGGATGAAATTGTTGTTCGCACTGCCGGTCGTGGTCGAAATGCGAGGGGTGGCAGAGCTAGAAGGCGAGGAAGGAAGCACTGAATTCTATTGCTTTTGGGATGGTTTTGGTTGGCTATCATCGTTGGTTTATTCAGATTTGGCTCTTTATTTATCGTCGTGGATTTTGATGGTGTTATGGACGATGATGTGGAGGCCCCTACTGCCCCTTTGTGGCTTTGCTGGCTAGCAACCTGGGTATCTTGACTGGTTTTTTATTTCTGCTACCTATGGATAGTCCGTGCTTGACCACTAAGCTGGTGCTGGGGGCCTTCGTTTCTGAGTCCCCCCACCTCTTTATTTTTTTATTTTTACCTGCTTCATCCTTTTTGGCTGCTTGTTTCCCTTGTTGTGGTGTTTTTGACATTGTATCCCTTTTTGTTATTCAATAAAAATTTTATTCAACATATATATATATATATATATATATATATATACACACACAACTGGAAAAATAAAATAAAAAATAAAATAAATTAATTAAATAAAATAAAATATATAATATTGGAAGCCCTTATGTTCTCATAAGTTATATGCCCATTAAGGCATGATTTGAGAGTTGAGATTTTTTTTATTGCTTCATAAATTAATAGCTTTTTAATATAAAAAATTATGGAACTATAATTTTTTTTATTAAAAAATTATTTTAAAAAATAATAAGTGGAAGCCTAAACGAAAATTTTCTAATTGTTATTTCTTTATGTTTTCATGTAATTATAATTCCCAATAAAGCATAAATCTTTTTTTTAATCATAATTTTGAAACCGATTCAATATGCTTGGTTGGAACGTGGAAGTAAATTTTATTAGTCTTAGACTTCGCTTGTGACATCTTTTTTATTGTTTTATAAAATAATTTTTTAGTACAAAATTTTCTAAATAAAAAAAATTTTATAATAAAAAACTGTCAAAAAATAGCAAAAAATTGTCCCAAAGAAAGCTTTAATTTCAATATTTAATTTAAAATAAATTCAATACATTTTAATTTATTTGTGGTCTAAGAAAAAATAAAATAAAAATGTTTAAACTACGGTCTTTGTTTTAATTTTCATCTAACCAAATAGTCCTGCAACAGATTTAATTTAATTTAAATTTTCAAAGGACAATAATTAATATTATCATTTTGTTGACCAAAAATAAAGCCTAACATTAATATCGGGTTATAATGGAGCGGAAATAATGCAAAAACCATAATTTCTCCGAAAAACAAAAATAAATTAAAGCCACCATCTTTTTAATATATTTCAACATCATATGATTTTAATAAAAGCGTTCAATAGCCATTATAATTTCATAATTATTATGAATGTTTGAAAACTTTTTAATTAACACAAACTAATTATAATTAAGTGTTTATGATTTTAGATTAGATGGTGATTAGAAAAAAGTAATTAATATGTACGGAATCACTGTATTAAAAAAGAAAAAAAAATTATTTCTTTTAAAATAAATATACGATAAGGTCATATTTTATTAAAATTTATTCTGAATAGTAAGATCACGTGCTTTAAAAAAATATTCTATGAGATTAGCTTATCGGATTATAATAATAATCCAGCCACCATTTTTGAATAGTCCGTATTTATGGGGACCGTCGCTGAACAGATTCCGCACACATTGGCACCCAAAGTAGGTGGGTTCAGTCGTGGGTGCCGTAGAAGATTATTAATATGGTGGCATCCAAAGTAGCAACTTTTATTAGGTCAGGACACTTGATGTAGCTCTACATTCGGACGCCAATAAAATGTGGCAAAGTGCTCTTACTCTTTACCTCGCGGCCAGACGACTTGCCCTGGACCGGAACCCGATATTACTATGTTTGTGTATTGCTCGGTATTACTCGGTATTGCTAGAAATTTCTTGGCAATAACGAGAAATATCGCTCTTTAAAGACCAATACCGAGCAGTACCTAGCAAAATCGGGGTATTGCTCGGTATTGCTAGGTATTGGTCTTGACATAATGGTATTTTTTCGTTACCGAGCAATATCTAGCTATACTCGGGTCTGCACAAATCAGCTAATACATAGTCATATCGGGTTCCGGTCCGGGCCGGGTCATCAGGCCGTGCGATAAAGAGTGAGAGCACGTGATGACATTTTATTGGCATTCGGATGTAGAGCTACGTCAGGTGTCATGACCTAATAAAATTTCCCAAAGCAGGGATAATTATTCTGTGTGGTTACCAGATGGTTTGGGGATGAATCATGATAAGTCACGTCACTAGGTACACATCAGTACATAATACCGGTACACAACTAAAAAGTAACGTTGTGTGTCCTGATTCGCCTCCGCACGACATCCTGTGACTACACAAAATAATTTCACCAAAGTATATGGTTTCACTAGTTGGTGCCCTCGAAGATTATTCATCGCGTGTGAAAAGGGCTATGCCACATCATTTGTTTTCCTCGTAAACTTCGATGCGGTCCCATTTGGCACTGTCGCCAAGCCTCGCTTAAAAGCATTGACGGTAAGGACGAACAAAATTTTAAAATAATACCATTTAAAGATTAATTTCATCAAAATAAATTAAAAGTGACATCAAATATTGTCTTAGGCAACGACTGACTATTGAGCTAGCAGATGAACTAGCTATGTTTTGACGGGCGAGCTAGCGGGTTGAGTTTGTAGATCTAAAATCACATTAAGTTATTAATTGTGCTAAGGACCGGTTATTTTTTTATTTTTATTTAATTTAAAGTACGATAAATCTATAGTTTAATTTAAATCTATATATATTTTTATAAAAAAAATATAAATAAGTATAAAAAAAGGCTAACGACTGGTTGGTTTTTTCTCTTTTAAACTGATATCATTTAAAATTAACAATTAAAATTTTAATTTAATTAAATAAATAAATAGTGAAAAAAGATAACGACTTGATACTTTTTTTTTTTACTTTATATTTATAAAAAAAAAATTGTCAGCTTAATAAAATACATAGTTTAATTAAATTTTATATATATTTATAAAAAAACGAATAAAAAAATAAAACTAAAAAAGAGACTTTAAACTAAAATTAACTTTTAGTTTTAGCTAATTTATAGTATATATCATTTAAAAATAAAATTTAATTGGTTTTTTATTTTTTTATTTTATTAATTAATCATTTAAATTTTATATATATCTATAAAAAATTTATACAAAAAAAGAAACAGTCGTTAAGAGAGCTAACGAGTTGATGCATTTCCTTTTTATTTATTTATTTTTTATATAATTGATATTTTTTTGTTTATTTTATAAATGATACTATTAAAATAAAAAAAAGTCAAATTAATTTTAAACTTTTTTTAATTTTCATTTTTTATAAATATATACAAATTTAAATTAAATTATATATTTATTACTGATACTTCAAAGTAAATAAAATTTAAAAATTTAACTAATCGTTAGCAATAAATTTATTATTTTTTAATTTGTTTTTGACGAAAATAATTTTTAAAACGATATTATTTTAAAATTTTGTCCCACTAAGGACTAAAATTTGGTTTCGTTGGACCACTATAGCGTGTGCTGATGGTCACCATCGCTTAGCTGACTTGGTTGTGACTTATTTCGTGGCAGGGAAGCGAGAGTTTGTTTTTGTGGTCGGCAATCAATGTCCCTATGTCAAAACAGACGATGCAAAGGGTGAGAGCACGTGCGTATGCTGGCCAAGCAATCTGGCGTTGGCGCCTTGGTCGATTCTCCGCCGTATGAGCGACGGGCTTTTCACGTCGCCGTTACCGTCCTTAGCTCGTCCAAGCAAGGAAGTCAACTAGCAAAGGGTGCATTGCAATTTGCAAGTCAAAGTGCTGATAATTACGTCCGAAATCTGGCTGGCAGAGCAAGGAAAGGAGAGGAGTGGGTGGGCAAGTAAGGAGAATAAATATGGAATTCAACAATCTCTGCAAAAATAAAATAGCATAAAAATCTTTAAATACCTTTTGATCTCTTATTTATAGGATTGAAATGAATGCATGAGATATTACTCTTAAAAATTTAATAAATAATACAGGAGGGAACCAGCCTTAATTTTAGGGGGGGGGGGGGGGGGGGCAAATTTTATAAGTAAGTGTCGGGGGTGCAAGGGGTGGCGGGGTTCGACCTACCTGATCAGGTCGCGAGGTTAAGGGGCAGCGCCCCTGCGGGTTTTTTTTTTTTAAGAGGTGTATTTTTGTGCATTGATGGATGTGTCACTCCAAATATATTTTAATTTATACATTATTGTTGATATAAGCTTTTTGTCATATGACTCTTCGTCTTCTATTCATAACTTAAAGTATTAGAATTATAACCTTATTCTACACCACCTATCTCTATCATTCTCAATCGACTAGTCTTATATCCAATTTATTCGGCATGACCGAGTGACCTCATTTATTATGCTAAGAATCTCTAAAATTCTTTTTTTTTTTTCACCCTTTGTTGACTGTGAAGCCTATTAAGGGCATCTCCAACCGAAAACTTCATTTTTCACGGCAAAGTAACGCAAAACTTCAAAATGGCGCGGTGATGCTCCAATCCAACACCATTTTAGGTGTTTTTGAGTAAGTGTCGGGGGTGCAAGGGGTGGCGGTCGAGTTTTTTTTTAAGAGGTGTAATTTTTGTGCATTGATGGATGTGTCACTCCAAATATATTTTAATTTATACATTATTGTTGATATAAGCTTTTTGTCATATGACTCTTCGTCTTCTATTCATAACTTAAAGTATTAGAATTATAACCTTGTTCTACACCACCAATCTCTATCATTCTCAATCGACTCGTCTTATCTCCAATTTATTTGGCATGACCGAGTGACCTCATTTATTATGCTAATAATCTCTAAAATTCTTTTTTTTTTTCACCCTTTGTTGACTGTGAAGCCTATTAAGGGCATCTCCAACCGAAAACTTCATTTTTCACGGCAAAGTAACGCAAAACTTCAAAATGGCGCGGTGATGCTCCAATCGAACACCATTTTAGGTGTTTTTGAGAAGGTAACGATCGCTTTCCCTTTCGCGCTTTTTCCGGTTGAGAGCAAAAAATGGCGTGAGTGAACAGTGCGACGCCAATATGTTCACCTGCGATTAAATGGCGGAAATTTTCGTGTTCGGTTGGAACGACGGAACGACTCCATACACTCGTTTAGCGTTCGGTTGGAGATGACCTAAATGAATAATATATGATATACAAATATTAGTACATATCAAATACCATATGTTTTCACTAAATTTTGCCAGTCCTCATTTGCTCGGTTGTGTAGCGGTTAATGGCAGTACCGCAAATGGTAACTAAGCAAAAGTATTAGCCATGTGAAGAGCCTTCCAAGTGGACACCCACTGGTCTTGTTTATTGTCCAATTGATTTTGTCTTTTGTTTCTGCCACCTGATCACCTCTGCTATAAATATCAGCAAGGTTTAATGTGCTTCGATCGAAGATAAGCAAATAACAAAAAGATAATAATTAGGTTGGTTATGAATAGCTGGAGGGTATTATTCATTATCTTTACAGGAATGATGATGAACTGTTTATATTTGTCCTCCTTTGTCCACAAGAGATTATGAGCAGCAAAGTATTTCAGATGAGGTCGAAAACATTTAAGGGTCGGTTTGGGACGGCTTTGTTATTATTTTTTAAAACGGTTTTTAGTATAAAATTTAAAATTTTATATTAAAAGTTTGCTTTTGGTCAACCACCATGCACCATCAAATCACTATTGTCACTGGAATAGTGTCATCAAATCAGCATTACCCAACCGCTATCATTGGTTCCGGATGCGTCGTCACCCAACCAAATTGTCAAAACACTATCATCACTAGACTACCATCTGACCAACACCGTTGGATCACCGACACTCAACCACAACTATTCGACACTCATACTCCAATTATCTCGCTTTCTCCAATTTATGGGACGAGCAAATCTTTATAATCAATACTTATACAGTGAAATTATTTCAACTAGATTAGACCAAGCGATTTTAACCTTCTCCGATTTTTCATGTAAAAATTTTGATATTTCATGTACTCTTTTCATGCAAATATTTAATTCTTCACCAAAATAATTTGGATCTTTGATTCTTAGGATTCGTTTGGGACAGTTTTTTACTGTTTTTCATAATAATTTTTTAGTACAAAATTTTCTTAAACTAGAAATTTTTGTACTATAAAACTATTTTAAAAATCAATAAAAAAGTTGTCCCAAACAAAAAATTAACCCTAAAACTTGAAAGCAGAATAGGCTCACAACTCTTACAAAACTAAACAAGGGATTACACTGGTGTAAGAAAACACTTACTAACACTTAAAATGAAAATAATTACAGAAAAATATTTATTAAATGAAGCCCAAACAGTTAGAATAGAGTCACTGAACATTACAATTAAGATGATGTAAATTTGTTGCAGGTAAGAATAAATGATGAAAATTCTAAATAAATACCATCATTTGGTATTTGTATCAAGAAAACCATTGTCCTCATCTGATTCAAATCCAATAATATCCAGGGTAAGGATGGCCACAGGCATAACAATGGATAAGAAAACCATAGCTGATATCCCACGCCATTAATAACAGACACCAAGCTACTTTCACTGCTCCATTTTCAACCAGTAAAGTAACTCAAATTAGAATAGAAACCTGGACCAAAGATGTCAAGATCCAAAAGAAAACGGCGACGGTAGTAGTTTGATCTTTTCTTCTTGTTGGGGGTGGAAGTAAAGCACGCAACGAACACAAACAAGAAAAAATAGAAATACAATGGAAAGTAAAGAACACCAAGATTTAATGTGAAAAAAAAACTGAAATTGTGACCATATTACGCCAAGAAATCCACTAAGAAAATATGGGAGAATTAGTGCAGATCTCCCTTCTCTTTCACTCACTCCTTGCTTCCCTTTTTTTTTTTTTACTCCTTGCCTACCTAGTCTATTACACTATTCTTATATAAGAACAAACAAAGAGAGATACAATACATACCACAAATGAACATCACCCTTAAGAAAAATGAGAAAGAAAAACCATCTTGCTGACCTCACAACGATACGGTGCTAGTTTGGAGCTCCGTGACGCTCAAATTTCTGTCTCCAATATGTCTGACAGTGCCGCAGCACCAGATCTTGAGCACTACAACACTCTGCTCTCTGGCCCTCAATGTTCTGTCTACAGTCTGCTTCACAGCGCTGCAACGCCAAATCTTGAGCTCTGCTATCTGTCTTTTTTCAAAGCAAACTATACAGTATATGGGAGCTCGGTTACACAACATCGAGGCGCTCGGGTACACAACGTCAGGACATTGTATGAAAAAAAAAAATCATATACAAAGAGAGGGACGACCTCCCGTAGCCCCCTAGTGAGTACGACAAACAGAGTTTAGGTCCATGACAACAATACAATCCAATATTTCGACTCAATCAAATTACACACATACTAACACTTATGATACACATACATATATTTGGGTTGCTTGAATGATTTCTAGCTTAATTTGAGTGTTCATCCTATCAAATAAATATTTTTTATTATTTTATTTAAATACAAACGGTTGTGGATTTGAATATTAACATACACATTTGTAGCTTAAGAATAATTAGTAAAAAGAAAACAAAAAAACAAAAATTTCAGCCAACTTAGCTGACACAGTTGGAACTCCAGATATTCTGATACTGATACCAAAATATAATGCCAATGGACAGTTGTTGTCAACCAGAATTATATTAAATGATAGGGCAGACTGCCACATAATTTTTTATTTTATTTTTAAAATAAGGCCATGCATGCAATTTATTTCATTATATTTTCTTCAATTCTGTTTTGGAAAGAATTATGTGGCATCATTTTTAATTAAAAAAATAAATGATTCTCCTCCTAAAGCTTTCATAAAAAATGATAATGACTAATAATAACATCAAATATTTATTTTATCTTATGAAACATTTTTTTTCTATTATATCCTTTCATTTAAATCTAATATAAAAACTGAAAAGACAACACATTGTTTTTAATGTGCAGGCAATTCACGTGGAGGAAATGTGGATTGGCATATCATATATAAATTTAACGAGTAAACTATTTATAATATTTTTTTTTTTAAAATAAACATCATATAAATTTAATTAATTCATAATAAATTACATCTAACATAAAATAAATTTAATAATTAAAAAGCTTCATCCTCTTTAATAAATAAAAAAAAAAGTCTCAATCCAATTTTTTTCAACAGCGACTCAGAGTTGATCAATGAATAGATCAAATCAGAAAGCGTTATGCCATCGTATGAAAAGGGAGAAGCAGAACTCAAGCTACTGAGAAAAAATTATAAATCTTAAGAGCTTTGGCCTTTATATTAATGGAGAAATTATTCTGTGCGGAATCCGGACGGGAAGTTTCCATCTGGATTGTGAGTGAAGATACTGTATATATGTATACACTGTATACACTCACAATCCAGACGAATATTTTATGTCCAGACTTAGCACAAAATAATTTCTTGTATTACTGTGCATTGCTGAAAATGTCACAAAACCCTTAAAAAAGCACGAGAGAGCCATCAAGCTCATAAAAAATGAATAGTCCCCAAAACTGAAGGAAAATTTCATCATTACACAACAACATCAACAAAGTTCACAGCAACCTTCTACAAATTTAATAGAATAAACAGAAATAAAACTGAAAATACTCTTAAGAAACCATATAATGTTACCAAGTCCTTATACACTCAAAGAACCATTAAAAATAAATTATTTACAATAAAATCTCAACAGACATGGCCTAACAGGCAGTCAGAATAATAAGTTTTTTTTTTTTTTTTTTTTGAACAGGAGTATCCATCTGTTGTCACTCTAAAGAGAGCGCTTGACGGCGTAACTAATCCCTCGGCGGAACCTAACGAGACCATCACCGGCATCGGACCACACTTGCTTTGCCTCACTGAAGAGGCAAGGCCGTAGTAGAGGGGATTCAAACCCGGGATGGGAGGTTCCCAACCATGCTCGCCCACCAACCACCCTAAGCCTAAGCATCGTTGCAAACTACGCTAGTTTCGAAGGTGTGGCACTTAAAAGGCCATACAGTGCAGTATTTAATGACAACAGCCCACTTAGAGAGAAATCCAAACAAAACTAGGCAGATAAATGGCATACTTAATTGATCGCCAAGTATATGAGTTCCAGTAACAATTGAAAACTCATTCAGCTTAAGGAATATAACAGCAAAGCTCACAGTGATGTTTCGATTGCTTTCTTCATCATATTGCAGCACCATATCTGTAGCTGTGGAACAGCCATGAACCGCCAGATTTGCGTGAAAGCTTATATTTCATGGTTACTTGGTAATAAACCATGTTGATCCATTCGATCACAACGAAAACTCTTAGATAGCTATTCCTAATAGTTTTCTTCAATCGTTTTAAGTTTCCATCCACTGTAAGTAAGAGGATTTTCTAATCGATATCATCAATCCAGTCACCATAAATTCTACTGATATTATATGGCCCTTTCCATTTCTGGATAGGCCTCTGACTCTGCCTCGGATTGCTTACAGTAGACCTCTGTGAAGAGACTCCCATATGATAAACATCAGCAACAACAGCATCGGTTGTTGCCTTCGTAGATGTAAAGCTCTGCATTGTATCTGGGGCTGCTGGCAAAGCCTCGTTGGCTTCAATTTGTACTAGCCCGCGACCGCATCTATGGAGCTCTGCAATCGTAGATGTATAATGAAGCAGAATACCAAAAGTTTCTTAAGTATGCAGGAGTAAGAATATTAGCATACTATATATTATTTGGTGCAGTATCAAATATGGAATAATTCAGCAGTGCATGAAGTCTTCTAAAAATCGAAAGTCTTCATTAAAATATAAGAACAAAAAACGCAAACGGAAGTCTAAGCCTGTAAAAGGATCAGAGCTTACAATTCTACTTCAGCTAATTATAGCGGACTTCATCCATGCCCGCTAATTTTAAGGGATAGAATAATGAGTAAATTGCCTCTGTATTAGTAGTGGTAAATGAGAAATTGATGCAAATCTCCAAGTGTGTTTGAGAGAAAGATGAAATTAATTATTTGGAAATTTACAAACATACCACTTTATTTCAGGCTACTTACATATCTAACACCAAAAATATTAATATTACATGTCTACCACCTATTTACAACTTTAATATCAAATATAAACACTCCTATAATTCATTTCTACCATTCTATAAACTTTAATATTTCATTCCATGTATTCAAATTTATTTTATGAGTGGTAGGCATGTAATATTAATGATTTGAGTGTTAGATATTTATATAGCAAGAAATAAAAAAATGGTATGTTTATAAATCCCCCTTAATTATTTTAATAGATTTAATTTTATTGGAGTTTTTTATTTCATATTTTCTTTTCATAAAGCATGCCCTATGTTGTTACCCTACTATGAAGTTGATTTAAATTTATAATGACCTAAAAATTTTCCATTAATCTCTATTTTTGCGAATGACCCTTTGAAGGATTCTAGCAGTTGGATCTATGTTCAATGACCATTGGAATTTGCACCTTTGGGTGGTGGTATTTTGGAGGTTTTGGACTAGGTGTTGAGACTGTTTTATGGTCGTATAATGTTTCAATAGATCTCAGTTCTATCAGGGTATTGCGGTTGCGATAGGTTGATTTGGCGTGCATCATGTCTCTGAGGATCTGAGCAATTCAGTCAATGATGGTGCCAGATTTCTACGATAAGGAGTTTTGATTTTGTGGGATTTAATGGCCGACCTTTTTTTTTTTTGTACTTTATTATTAAGAAACACTGCCGTTGCTAGGTCCTAAGTCCTGGATAAGAAAAATGGAGGGTTGCGTTAGGTAGTCGACAGCCAGCGTAAAACTTGTCGAACAATAATGACATGAATCCTTTAAGAAATTGTGCTAATGCTAGGGCGTCCCTTGGAAGCGACGCGTTGTATGGCCTGAATACAGTGACAAGTGTGCAAGGGCTGCTGCACCGGCGCCCGGGTGCAGTGTTAAATAGGCAAGGGTTCCCACATCAAGGACGGATGTGGGCAAAGAAGCTAGACCATGAAACTAAAATTAGGATAGGAACTTGGAATATAGGTCCCCTTACAGAAAAATTAATGGAATTAATAAATATTATGATTCATAGGAAGTTAAATATTTTGTGCATTCAGGAAACTAAATGGGTTGGAGATAAGGCTAAGAGTTTAAAGGATAATGTTATAAAAATTAATATGAGTCGTACTAGAAATGGTGTAGGTGTTATTATAGATAAGAGTATAAAGGATAATGTTATAAAAATTAATAGGATTGGAGATAGAATTATAGCTTTAAAGATTGTTGTTAATGATAAGATTGTTAATATTATAAGTGCTTATGCTCCTCAAGTAGATTTGGATATGAGTTCTAAATTAAATTTTTGGAATGACTTAGAAAAATTAATACAAAATATACCTCTTGAAGAAAGAGTTTTTATTGGAGGAGATTTAAATGGACATGTTGGTAGAGAGCTAGATGATTTTAAAAGCATTCATGGTGGCCATAGATTTGGAACGACGAATGAAGGTGGCAAGACCATATTGGATTTTTGTTTAGCTTATGATTTTTTAATTGCTAATACCTTATTTAAGAAAAGGAATGAGCATCTCATCACTTATAAAAATGGATATAATACAACCCAGATTGACTATTTTCTTATTAGAAAATTAAATTGTTTAGATTGCAAAGATTGTAAAGTTATTCTGAGTGAAAATTTATGTACCCAACATCGATTATTAGTTTTGAACTTTAAGATAAAGGGGCATAAAATAAAAAATAAAGTAAAACAATTTTCTAGGATTAAATGGGGACATTTAAAGAATATATTAATAAAAATATTTTTGAAAATAAGATTTTGATAAGACATTTAAAGAATATATTAATAACAATTCTTTTATTTATCATTTACCTACATTTTATTTTATTATTATAATGTATATCCTATTTAATTTAATTTCACTTTATGGTGCCGAATGTTGGCCTTTAAAAGAAGCATAATACTAAGATAAGTGTGGCAGAGATGAGGATGCTCAGGTGGATGAGTGGCTTTACCCTTAGAGATAGGATACGAAATGAACATATATGTGAAAAGGTTGGAGTAGCTCCAGTAGAAGATAAGATTAGAGAAAGTCGCCTTAGATGGTTTGGTCACATAAAACGGCGGCCTTGTGATGACCCGGTTAGGAGAGTAGAGGTATTAGATTTGACTTATGTTAAGAAAGGTAGGGGTAGACCTAAAAAGACTTGGTTAGAAAATATTAGGAATGACTCTTCTTTATTAGATTTAAACGAGAATTTGACTTTTAATAGGACACAATGGAGAAAAAGGATTCATGTAGCCGACCCCACGTAGTGGGATAAAGGCTTGATGTTGTTGTTGTTGTTGTTGGATACTTTATTATTAAGAAATCTAAAGGCTTACAATGGTTATAAAACGAGGATCTGAGGCATGTCAAAAGCAATCTAGTATTTTTTTAATAACTTACAGGTTAGATGTGCAATTCATACAAGTCTTCTACTTTGGTGTGCAATTCCTTCTATTCTCTTAATCCTGATGCATTCCGACATAATGAATACCCTAAAGCTTGGAGAGAAAAATCCCGACTGTAAGCCACAACGTACATGAGCAAGGCTTTGCAGCATTTTTTTAAAAAAACACAATGAAAATGAGATCATAACTATAGCTTCATCAAATATTTCACCAAAAAAAAAATTTAGACAAACACCATATAATATATAAGTTAACACAACAAAAAAAACACTCCATAACGTAAATTGAGAAAATGAAACATAAAGCTGATCCCAGATACTTAATAGTGAGCATGATAATGAATTATGGAGTTCTTTCTCAAAATCAAATTATTAATGCACAAGATGTAAGTAGAACTTTCTTATCATCAAATGTTTGGTTTGATAGCGGTCAGATAGCAATTAAAAAATCTTATATAAAATTAAATGTAGTTCTTTATAATACTCCCGTTGCCGGGTCTCAAACCCTAGATAAGAAAGTATAGCATTGCAATAGATAGTCAACAACTAGCATAAATTTGTCAAACAATCATGACATGAATATTTTAATACATTGTATTAATGTTAGAGCATTTTCCGAAATCAAAATGTTGTATGGTCTAAACAAAATGAAAAGTAGGCAAGAGCCGCTGCACTGGCGTAAGGGGGCTAATGTTAACCAAGCAAGATTTCTCACATCATGGATAAATGTAAGCAAAGAAACTAGTCCATGAAATTAAAATTATGATAGGAACTTGGAATATACTATTATTACATACAAATTAATAGATCTTATGATTCACAAGAACATGAATATTCTATATATTCAAGAAATTAAATGGGTTGGAAAAAAGGCAAAAGAGATTAATAGTTGAGAATTTAAATTTTGGTACTCAAGTAGGAGTCAAACAAGAAAAAGTATGTGTGATTATAAATAAGTATTTTATATATAATATTGTAGAAATTAAGTGTAAGAACCGGTCTGGCCGATTCACTTGAACCAGCCAGTTAATGAGCCGCGGGGACGGACCGAACGAAGCGCGTGAAACAGGCGGAGTGAGCGGGCCGACCGTGGGAGCGGGAGCATCAAGTGGAAGTCGAACGCGAAATCGCACGAGGATATGCGTGCGAATACGAAAAGTAGTGACTCCACGTGAGTTATATACTTGTTTCCTTCTTTCCTTTTGAAGCAAACGGACAACGACAGAGAAATGGCTACGAGGAAGAAGAAGAAGAAGAAGAAGGAAACATAGAGAAAAGAAAGGGAGGGTGAATGAAGTCATGTGCGTGCATTTTAGGGCTTGGGGAGAAGGAAGAAGGTAAGCAGTTTTTCTTTTATTTATAAAATTATTGATATTAAAATATGAAATTTTATAAGCGCGCACACACACACATATATATGTATAATAAAGTTATGGAAAATTTATTTTAATTCAGAATATTATGTATTTGATTATTTTATTAAAATGTATCTTAGAGAGGGATAGAGTGTGTAAATGTTATGAAAGATTTTGTTTAATCATATGAGTTATATTTAATAAATTATATTTTAGGAATAATTTATATGTACTATATATATAAGAAAAATTATTTCAATTTGAGAAAATAGTTTTTTATAAAAAGAAATTTTACTTATATGAATAATAGATTAAAATAACAAGAGATAATTTGTATATTTAATAGAAATTAAATTAAATAGGATATACATTATAATAATAAAATAAAATGTAGGTAAATGATAAATAAAAGAATAGAAGGTTAGGTTAGGAATATTACTTTTAGTTTTGGTAATATATATTGAGAGATAAGACGATCTTTGTGGATTCAATAGTTAATTCTAGAGAATGAGAATAATCCTAATATTTGAGATGTTAATTGCACTAATTAGTTATTATAATTAAACAAGTTAGAGAAATTTACCAATTTAAAACTTAACGACGAGAGTTTTCCTTTAGGTATTAAATCTACCATCATCAGAGTAAAGAGTAAGAACGAACTTTTAAAGCATCTCATCTGGTGAGTAAGCATGTTTCTATGTTACGGTATTGTATTGTTTCTAAATTTCATTTAATTATTATTGCAAGTTATTTACTTTACTGCATTGCAAATGATTCATCTCTCGCATATTAAATGATTTACTATATATATTACTGCCTAAAGTTTAAAGTAAAGCAATGCATTATGATATAAAAATGATTGCATATGTATGTTGAAAGATGAAGCTCGCCTCCTTATAATACTAGCTGGGGATGATGTACTCATACACGTTAAAAAGAAAAGGTTATGGAAAAGAAAATGGAAATGGTAAAGGAGAACATTTAATGGTACTAAATTTAGACGGTGCCTCATGTGACGGTTGTATTATTATTAAGAAATGATAAGGATACGATATATTTGACAAATATGACGTATGCACGTTTTGATATGAAATGATTAAATATACTTATTTTATGTTATAGAATGATTATGCATATTGTTCTTAATGCCTTAGATTACTATAATTTTAGATGCATGATTTACTCATTGAGTTCTATTTTGACTCACTCTTTTTATTGAAAATTATTTTTCAGGTATAATTTAGTATAATCAAAATGAATAGAAGAGGTGAAAACGTATATCGTAGGAGAAACGCTCCTAATAAAATGTACTTATGATATTTTATATTTTGATGTTTAGTGACTCTTTCAAGTTTATCGAAATAGTTTTAAAGGAATTAAAATTTTGATCTACCGTCCGACCGTCTGTTCCTGCCTTGTTAATTCAAGCCCTCGGGCCGAGTCGTGACATTAAGTAAATTTAAAATATAATTATAATTTTAAAGATTGTTGTTGATGTTAAGATTATTAATGTTATAAGTGCTTATACTCTTCAACCATAATTGAATTATGTACTCAAAAATAAAATTTTGAAATGATTTGAAAAAATTAATACAAATGATGCCTCTTAAAAAAAAAGGCTTTACTAGAGGAGATTTAAATGCACATGTTGATAGAGTATTAAAAGATTTTAAAAAACATTCATAGCGGCTATGAATTTGGAGTGACTAATAAAAGTGATAGAGGCATTTTAAATTTTGCACAACAACAACAACAACATCAAGCCTTTGTCCCACTAAGTGAGGTCGGCTACATGAATCCTTCTTCACATAATTTTATAATTATTAATATTTTTTTTAAAAAAAAAGAGAAGAACATCTCATTATTTATAAGAATGAACATAATAAAACCCATATTAATTATTTTTTATGAGGAAAATAGAACATTTAGATTCCAAAAATTGCAAATCATTTCGAGCGAAAGTTTATATATACAACATCACTTATTAATTTTTGAACTTTAAGATGAAATGGTGAAAAATTAAAAATAAAGTAAAATACTATCCTAGAATTAAATAAATAATTTAAAAATGCTAATAAAAATGTTTTTTGAGAGTAAGATTTAAGATCTTAAATTTTGAGTTTTTCATAAGAAAAATAATGTTACGTGAAAAAAATAATTGAAAATATTAAGAATATTGAAATGTATGCATATGAAGAATCAAAACGAAAATTTTCTAATAGTAAAAAAATTGTTGATAGTAAAAAAAAGTGCAATAAAAGATAAAAATTAATAAGCTTTATTATGAAAATTGATTTAAATGTACAATCTCAAAAAATTAAAAAAGATATTGAGGAGCCTATAAAAATTTCTAAGAAATCAATATGTGATGTAAAGAATTTAGGTTTTAGTGATTTATAAAATAGATTACATACTAAGGAAGACAAAAGATCTATATATAATTTAGTCATACCAAGATACAGAAGAAGTAAAGATTTAGTTCAAATAAAGTGCATTAAGGATGAAGATTAAAAGTGTTTCTTAAAAGAGGACATTCAATATAAGTGAATGTGATATTTCGATAAACTTTGCAATGAAGATTATGAAAATATGATTTATTTTAGTAATCTTGACACCCTACATGAAAATGGATTTTTATTTTTATAGTAAAATTAATAAAATCGAAGTTGGTGAGGCTTTAAAGAAAAATGAAGTGT
Organism: Dendrobium officinale; assembly: GCA_019514585.1. Classification (NCBI taxonomy): domain Eukaryota; kingdom Viridiplantae; phylum Streptophyta; class Magnoliopsida; order Asparagales; family Orchidaceae; genus Dendrobium; species Dendrobium officinale. The sequence goes on from CM033700.1 coordinate 8,699,347, forward strand.
AAAAAAATAGTAAAACCTAATGATATTCCAATAAAAATATGAAAATGATTAGAAGATCAAGCAATTTTTGACTGATTAAATTTTTTTTATACTTGAAAGACTAAAAATATGTCACATAAGTGAAGGAATATATTGGTTTCTATTTTTAAGAATAAAGATGATGCACAAGAGTGCAAATTATAGAGAAATTTAAGCTAATTTGCTACATATTAAAATCATGGGAGAGAAATTGAGCATAAGTTATGACGTGATACTAATGTTTCCCAAAATCAGTTTAAATTTATGTTGGATAGGCCTACTATAAAAGCTATAAATTTGTTGAGAGTTTTGATGAGAAAGTAAAGAGAGAGTAAAGATGATCTACATATAATATTTATTGATTTAGAGAAAACATGTAATAAAATCCCAAATGAAGTGCTCTAGAGAGCACCAAAAAAAATTAATAATGTTTATATTCAAGTCATTAAAGATATGTATATATAAGCTATTATTTGTGTTCAAACACAAGGTTATTTGACCAAGTATTTTACTATTTCAATAGGATTACATAAAGGATCATCTTTAAACCCATATCATGGATGTTACATTTGTAAGAGGATGTACCTTGGTGTATGTTTTTTTACTGGTAATATTCTTTTTGTTGATAAGATTAGAAAGGGATTTGATGAAAAACTTGAATTATGAAATTCAACCTTAGAGTTTAAAAGTTTATGTTTGACCAAATTTAAAATTGAATACATAGAATGTAATTTTAATAGTAATAAATCTAGTGGGTAGATTTAAACTTTGGGTGATCAAGTTATTAAAAAAAGTACACATTTTTTATATCTTGGGTCTATTGATCAACGTGATGGTGAAATATAAGGGATATTATTAATAGAATTCAAATTGGATAGTTGAAGGGGAGGAATGCACCGGGCCTGTTGTGTGATAGAAAAGTGTCCCTCAAATTTAAAGAAAATTATATAAGATGGTGGTGAAACCTGCAATGCTTTATAGAATAAAATGTTGGTCATTAAAAGAGAAGCATAAAATTAAGTTAATTGCTATAGATATTAACTACTCAGGTGGATGAGTGGCTTTACACTTGGAGAAAGAATGCAAAACAAGCATATATGTGAAAAGGTTGGAGTAGCTCTAGTGGCAGATAAGATTATAGAGAATAGCCTAAGATTGTTCAATCATATAAAATATTGGCCTTCCGATGACTCGGTTAGGAGAGTAGATGTATTAGATATGACCTGTGTTAAGAAAAGTAGAGGTAGATCTAAAAAGACTTGGTTAGAAAGTGTTAGAAATGACCTTTGTTTATTAGATTTAAATATTTACTCTTAATAAGACATCATGGAGAACAAAGATTCATGTAACTTAATAGGACAAAAGTTTCTCCTTCTCATTGTTGTTGTTGTAATTGAGAATTGAATAACAAAAACTGCCCCTACCTAAGAATCCTAAAAGAAAATTATTTTGATCAATGTGAAATGAATTTTGTTCACACAAATCATGAGTTTAGTCGGTATTGAATGAACTTTGATCTTACTGATTACAGAATTTTGATTATAACAACTTGTTTGTGATATAATATTTATATAATGTATGCTTGTATACTTCATAGATGTTAATGCTGATCATTCTCTTATTGATATGATCTAGCTAGGTTGACAAGTCATCACTTATAAGAATAGATATAATAAAACTCAAATTGATTATCTTCTTATAAGAAAAATAGATCGTTTAGATTGCAAAAATTCTAAAGTTATTCTGAACGAAATTTTATGTACCTAATATCGCTTATTAGTTTTAGATTTTAAAATAAAGATGTGGAATATGAAAAATAAAATAAAATATTATGCTAAGATTAGATGGGGGCATCTAAATAACACTAATAAAAATATTTTTTAGAGTAAGATTCAAGATCTTAAGATTTTAACTGTACAATAAGCTAATATTATGTGGAAAAAAATAACTATTGATATTAAAATTATTGCAAAGTGCATGAAGTATCAAAAGTAAAAATTCCTATTAGTACAAATAGTTTGTGGTGGAATCAAAATATACAAGAAAATATCAAAAATAAGAAGCTTTGTTATAAAAATTAGTTTAGATGTAAAAACTCAAAAATTTGGTAAAAATATAAAGAGGCCCATAAGGAGTCTGCGAAAGTAATATGTGATGCAAAAAATTTAGTTTTTAATGATTTATATAATATATTAGATAATAAGAAGAGTGAAAGATGTATGTGTAAGTTAGTCAAGCAAAGATATTGGAGAAGTAAGTATTTAGTTCAAATGAAGTGTATTAAGGATGAAGATAAAAAAAAAAATTATTATTAGAAAAGGATATTCAACAAAGGTGAATGAGATTTTTAATAAACTTATCAATGAGGATTGTGAGAATACGATTGATTTTAGTGACTTTAGCAACTTTAGCATCCTAAATGAAAATAAATATTTTTTTATCGGCATATTAAAAAAATCGAAGTTAGAGAGGCTTTATAGAAAATGAAGTGTGAAAAAGCTGTTGAATATGATGATATTTTAATAGAGGTGTGGAAAAGCTTATGAGATGAAATAATTTCTTGGCTTACATAACTTTTTAATATTATTTTGAAGACCAAAAAGATGTTAGATGGGTGGAGAACAAATGTGTTGATTCATATTTTTAAAAATAAAGGTGATGCACAAGAGTGCGAATTATAGAAGAATTAAGTTAATGTGTCATACTTTAAAACTCTGGGAGAGAGTTATTGAGCATAGGTTATGACGTGATACTAATGTTTCTCAAAATCAATTTGGATTCATGTTGGGTAGGTCTACTTTAGAAACAATACATTTATTGAGAGGTTTGTTGGATAAGTATAGGTAGAATAAGGAGGTTTTACATATGATATTTATTGATTTAGAGAAAGCTTATGATATAGTTCCAAGAGAAGTGCTATGGAGAGTTTAAGAAAATAAAGGGGTTAATAATATTTTTATTCAAGTCACTAAGGATATGTATCCTGCTACTTGTGTTCGAAGACAAGATGGTTTGACTAAGTATTTTCCTATTTCAGTTGGATTATATCAAGGATCAGCTTTAAGCCCATATCTTTTTGCTTTAGTCATGGATGTTCCTACTAGACATTTGTAAGAGGATGTACCATGGTGTATGCTTTTCGCTGATAATATTCTTCTAATTGATAAGACTAGAGAGCGAGTTAAAAGTAAACTTGGATTATGGAGGTTAACCATATAGAATCTAAAGGTTTTCATTTGAGTAGATCTAAAACCAAATACATGGAGTGTACTTTTAGTAATAGTAGATCTGATGGGGGGATTGTGACTTCGGGCGATCAAGTCATTAATAAGAACACACGTTTTAATTATCTCGGGTTAGAATGGTCGATGTAAATCAATTGAACCAAACCAACTCACTTAGCTTGGGTGATTCAAATCAATCACATTGAAAGTTAGATTAAATTTAAACTATTTTATGAAATTAAATTGAATTGAAATTGCTTTGTCGAGATTAAATTGAGACTGGCTGTAGATTGATCGTGCAGGTTTGAATCGAAATCAACCTATCTAATCTAACTTGGTGAGCTGAATTGACTAGAGAGACGGGTTTAACATCGTAAGAGCTTTAAAACTAAAATTGATGTGACATTTGATTTGGCAAGCTTTTCACCCACCTAAGGCCACTAAAGGGTGTCTTAAGGAGTTAGGCTCTCTAAAGCTTGCCAATGCCACGCCATCGGGTATCCTTCTAAGAGATCCTATGGGCTTCTACACTAAGGTGGGAAGACCTAATGGCTTGTAACCTAACAAAAAAAGAGAGATTGACCTCATTCAAAAATGATTTTAACAATCACATGAGAGCCAAAAATTATCGAATGAGTTTAACAATCACATGAGAGCCAAAAATTATCGAGCAAGAGCAACCAATCATAAGTGCAAGTGAGGCAAATGAATGCATCTTCTCACATAGAGCAAGCTTTTAGCAAGGTGATAATCCCAGATGAAGTTGCACCTGCTACAACTATCAAGACGTGAAAGGGCATGAAGCTAACCAACGGTGTGCAAGAAAACAACTTGGGAAATGAAGTCATCATTTAGAATGTTAGAATGAGTTCTTAATCTCGGATGAATAACAATTTGAAGAGTAAGTGGAGACCAAGGGAGATTAAGGAAGGAGAGGGTGCAACCAATCCACCCAATAAGAGCATTGCCAATGATGAAGAGTCAATAGAATGCTTGTTATAACTAAATCTCTTAACCAAAGGATTCTTAGAGACAAAAATCAAACTCTTTGTTAAAGATTTCATTAAGGAGATCAACAGTAGATTCTATACAGCCAATATCGAGTTGAATTAAAAAGTTGAGCATTTAAAGATGGCAAAGAGAGAATGACAAGGCCTGAAATTGCCAAACAATTGACTGTTGAGCAACTCCATGTGTAGGAGGCAAAGAACCCTAGAACGTCAGCAAGTTCAGTCAAAGCGCAACAAAAAGCAAGAGGTGTGAAGGACCTTGACAAATAGAATGAAAGCAAGAGGTGTGAAGGACCTCGGCAAATAGAATGATCCTCTACAACACTAAAATTGTAATATTGAAGTAATCCATAGAGGAGTCTAAGCCCGATTGCTTTGCAATAGGAAATGAATTCACAATCCAAGAGTTAATTAGCAAGCATGGTTTCTAATGTGAGGTGGTCCATAACTAACAATTTTGTCACCCACTAGGGGATACTTCCATTTCGATCTATGAAGAGTTCCACTAAGATCTAAGTCAACCTCAAGATCAAGTTGATTAATTTTTTATCACCTAATGTCAAGCAAAGACCAGCTATTGGTAGCGATTTTAGATAATCATTAGCTCCAAAGTCATGATGCTCCAATTAAATAGTAGTAATTCTTGGCAGAGTCAGATAAGAATTGCAATTGTAATTGGTAAAAAATACTTGATGTATGACACTCTGACGCTCTTTCTGATGGCATGGTACTATGTTAGGATGAAGCAATCAATTGCAACACGCATTTCTTTGAAAGCATACTATTGAGTATTGACAGTATTGATGGCATTGTGGAGGAATCATGCTATCAAAGAAGATAAAACATAAAACAACAAAATTAAAGAGGAAATATATATATATATATATATATATATATATAAAGAAAGGGGATGTAGTTAATAATCCCATCTAATGAAAATGTCAGCAAGGGTCAGAGGGGATATTTAGGTTAATCTTTCATTATTTTTTTATAAGCATGCCAAAGTGTTCATGCTAAGCATTGTGCTGTAGGTGGCTTCCAAAATTGTTCGTGCTTCCTACTTCAATTATTTATTCAATGTTTAGAGAACTGAGAAGCCGACTACTCTAAGTGATTAGAAGAGCTATATTTCCTAATGATAGGATATGACAATAAAGTACTTCATTCCCGCTTTTAAATAAAATGTACGTACGAAAATTATCAATATAAGGTGGAGGCCTTCAAAATGATAAAGCAGATATAAATAATTAGAGAAAAAAAAACAAAGCCTTAGCTATTTGACAAAGATATTTTAAAAAAACCATTAATCAAAAAAATACTTTGACAATAAAAAAGCTCTGGATTTTATTCTACCTTTTTTTCCTTTCTAACACTTACAAATATATTCTACGGAAGAGAATGAACAAACAAATTCAATTTCTACATTTGGAGGCCTTAGATTTGATTAAATTCGAATAAAAAAAGAACCTGTCTATAAAGCACAAACACTTCAGCATGGACATGCCTCTGAAATGTGCCAGCATAACTAAGGCACACCACGACATAGTTGGGACACAATGATGAAGTGTATTTACTTTATGAGCTAGTTTAGCAAAATATATTTTTATCAATGATAGAGAAGCTTTTATTGGAAAGAACATTGATGCTAATGGTGATGGTGTTGACACTATTTATGTTTGATCAATTAATGGTAAATCAATGTGTACATGATTCTTTAGACATTTTGAAGATTATATACTCTCTTTTTTTTTCTTTTTTTCTTTTTTTTTGCATTTTGTGTGGACAATATAGTATGACACTGATGAAGTCATGCCCAATGATTAATGCTAATATTGGTGTGTTGTTGACAATTAAATGCACTTAATAAAATATTAAAATGCAATTGTAGTTAATCTTTTTTTTGTCCTTAAGCTTTTTGTGCAATGCATATGATATTATATTTGATTTTATAATATTTTATTATAAAAAATATAGATATTAATCATTTTGTTTACACATTTTATCTTAATAATTTATGAAAAAACTTATATCCATGGCCTGTTATGCCATATTTATATAATTATGTCATATTCTCGTGTCCATGTTAGTTTTATTTTCAATAAAAATAACCGTGATCCATTCTATCTATATTTTGGCCTAAAGAATAAAGCATTAAGCTAGAGTTTATGCTAAAGTCTTGAATTAATTGCATACAAAGGATTATCTCCCACATTTTCTATCATACTAAGAAAAAAAAATTGAATGAACTAGGATTTCGTTCTACCTTACAATGCCTAGACTATGTTCATCCTCCAACAAATTTGAATTATTTATGACCAGACAAAAGTCACTTTATTTTTTCATGCAACATAGCACTAGAGCATATGATTGATAATGCCATGTTGGAATAATCCTTCAGTATGACTACTTTCTTCCAATTACATGCCATGGAAATCAAGTTTGACATGTATAAGCTCATGTTCTGTGCTATTTTGTTCACTGAATTAGTGATAGTCATTACAACAAGCAAATATTTTAGATTAAATTAGATGCTGCTAAATGTTGAAATTATACCCATATTAGAAATTGTCAATTTAACAGTTTTATGGAGTAAATTTTTAACAGAGAATGCATCTACAATTATAAATTTGGCCAGATTTTAATTAACAATGAAAAATGAAATATAAATGTGAATGAATAATAGTTTTGATTGGATTTGTAAATTTCAATTTACCGTTGTTTTAAATTAACGGACAAATCTTGGTTCAATGCTATTTAGTTTGGTAAGATTTGTAAGGATTCAAGAACTATATTGTTATTTGATTAAATCATAAATTCAAAATTTGCAATGCAAACAAGTAAAAGCTTCATGGTATACAGAAAGACCGCCTCAAATTCATGTGAAATCCGTACTTAAACAAACCAATTGTCTTGGTACGATTTTTCATGGATAAAAGTATACCATATTAGGTTGAAGGAGCCAATTGGTTTAGTTGTTCAAGAAACATAGTTGAAATTCGAGAGAAACAGAAACTTCTAACAGCATCAAATATTACTTAAAATTTTGGGGCCTATAATCTTTCATCAAATATAACAAGTGCCACTATAGAGAGCAAAGAAGACATTTAGTTTTACCTGCAGTGCCATGGGCAAAGTGGCACTTACTGCCAAACGGGCAGTGCCCAGTCATCTCCCACTTGTTACAAATCCTCGTCTTCCAATTGGATGGTTTCTGATTAGATCCATTCCCTCCAGTTCCATGCCCTCCACCTCCAACCGCCGGTGAAAGGCTTATAGCTTCACTTTCTCGAGCTTTTGACTCCTCATCATGCAGAAAGCTAAACATATCACCATACGGACAACCTTCATCGGTATAAAACTTCTTGCAATGCCTCCCTTTGTAAGATCTCTGTCCATCACCAACAACAGCGGAAGTCAGGATTGGTATATGGTGCTCCTCATTTGGCTCCAAAATTTCACCCACTTCAAGGGCCGCCGCAATTTCCGGCCAATTTGGAGGTGGTTTCCGAAGCTCCACCATGCCATGGGCAAAGTTGCAGTTTGTGACAAATGGGCATGTTCCAGAACGGAATCTGCAACATAATTTAGTCTTAAAGAACAGTATCCCATTAGCCTTGGAATTGCTGTTGCTGACTACCGCGTCTCCATGGGAGGAACCTCTGGGCATCTTGTTCGGAGATTGCTCACTGCTTGCCCGGGGTAAGGGCTGTGATGGCTGCTGCCTGCCGCCTTGAGACCGATGCAGGATGGTCTCCAGAGAGGAATCGCCATTCAAAAAAGGGTAATCATCCTCTGTGGCCCTAATTGATTGATCACACGATGGCGAGCTCAGTGGCTCTGAGTAAACTGGAACAGAACCGTCTGGAATCATCTCAATTGCATAGCCAGACCACCGTCCACAATCCATGCGCTACTGAAAGAGATTGCCGAAATTAATCAATTTCCAAAACTTTCAACACATAAAACATAAAGCGTTGGTCAGGATCGCTGAAATAGTGTTGGAGCTGAACAAGAGCTCAAAAGGACAGATGAAGGAGAGGTAAGAGGAAGAAGAAAGGGGGTAGACTTTGAGGAGTATAAAGATTGAGAATTTACGTTGTTCTTGAATCGAGATGAAGCTCAGGGTCACGCCTACACTGCGTAACTCGGGAAATTTCACGAGCGTTGATGACATAACTTAGGGTTCCAAGAGCTGAGTGGGTTGCATATTTTTCTATTTTCTATACGCTGATATTTGAATTTAATATAATTTAATATAATTAAAAGTAATAAAATTAACATAATAATAATAAATAATAATATGACAATTTATTCATAAAAAAATTTTATAATTCTAAGAATTTTTAGACTAAAAAAAAAAATAAAATTCATACATATATAATATATTACATAATTTTAAAATTAAAATATAAATAATTATTATATTTATGTTATATATTTAAAATATAAATAATTACTAATTTTAAATTTAAATATAAACATCTTCAATTTTTTATTTTAATTTATATTTAATAAAAATTTTGTTTATATACAAATATATATATTTGATATAAATAATTGCTTTATGTTATATATTTAAGCATAATTTATATATATGAATTATATATAAATTTTATATTATAAAACTATATTTATAAAGTCATACAATATTATTTTTTAAGATTTTTATTTTTTAATCATTTAATTTTACATTTAGAAAATGTTTTAGAACTTTAAAAATGATAAATAATTATTTTTATTTGAATAATTATAAAAATATAATTAATAATAAATTTAAGAAGTTTAAAAATTATTATGATGATTTTTTATTTAAATATTCTACAAAAAAAATTTCCAACAAGTTCTCATTCAAACAAGCCTTATGCACACATCATTGAATGTTGAAATAAAAAATAACTAGTTGTTTAGTCCCACATCACTTAGAAGTTGTAAGTTGTGTTGTTTATATACATTTTCTTGTACCCATGGTATAAGAGCTTTCATGATATTATGACATCATGTGAGTTAGATTATTTATATTTAATTTAATATATAATATAATAAAAATTTTGAATCTTATTATTAAATAAAATATATGATATTTAAATTAATTTAATATTAATTAAACATTTTATATAAAAATAAAATATTTAAATATATTATTAGTTGAACCGGCCGGTTTTTAAAAAACGGGTCGGTTCAACGGTCGGCCGGTTCAACCGGCGGTTCAAGCCGGTTTTGGCCGGTTCGTTGTTAGACCGATTCTTAGGGAGGACCGAACTTGCTGTTAGACCGGTTCACGGTTGAACCGGTCGAACCAGACGGTCCGGTCCGATTTTCAAAACAATGGGTTTTACATACATACCACTTTATTTCATGTTGTTTACATATCTAACATCTAAAACATTAATATTACATGACTACCATCCATATAAGACAGAATTCAAAATAAATTATTATATTGCATTCTAATTTTAAAAAAAAATTACAAGCTTTGCAGTAGGGGTGTCAATTCGGGTCAACCCGCCGGATTCGGGTCGAACCCGACCCGACCCGTATCTAAACGGGTCAACCTGAACCCGACCCGTTTTTACAAACGGGTCGGACATTTCAACCCGGACCCGACCCGGCCGGGTTGCCGGGTTGACCCGACCCGACCCGCGACCCGGCAGCGTTCTTCCAATATTTTTTTTTTTTCAAATTTGGACGTGTCTGAGGCCCATCTCTCCTAAACAAAAATTTCTTCTCTTGTTCCTTTCTTTCTTGCAGCTTGAATGTCACGCCTATATCTGAGCGCTGAGAGAGTTATTGTACCCCGGTTTCTGGTTTCAGGATCCCAGATTTTTTCCCAAGCAAAACCAATAATAAAGTTGCAGTAAGGGAAACTAGGGACGTGAGGATGGGAGCTTGGAGGTGCACGCAGACGGACGGCTGTGCAGAAACTTTTTTTTTTTGGGTAAATTTGGGGCATCAGCCCAATTTATAAGAAAAAACGGTTACAAAAAAGAGATCAAATGCTAAACAAAAAACGGCTGTGCAGAAACTTGATAAAGTTGCAACAACTGGTGTTGATATTTTCCTTCATCTTATAAAACACGCAAAGCAGTAGCATCAGAGCATCAGAGATTTTTTTTTTGGGGGAAGGAGCTTCAGAGATTCATAGCACGTGAACAGGATCCTTGCCTAAAAAGTTTTGTTGATCTCATTGGGTGGAGCAAGCCAGCAAGGATAAGGAGCTTGTTATGGAGTGGCTGAGTAATCCATCAAATGAGCATCGGGGAGCTCATTTGAACAGAAATATTTTTTTTATTTTTTTTAAATTAAACGGGTTTACGGGTTGACCCGGTAACCCGCCGGGTCAACCCGACCCGACCCGTTTGATTAAACGGGTCAAATCTGTGAACCCGGACCCGACCCGTTTATCAAAAGGGTCAGGTCCAACCCGGATTTTCCGGGTCGGGTCCGGGTCGGGTTGTCGTGTCGTGACAAATATTGACACCCCTACTTTGCAGCATGGTCGATATTTAACAAATTTCAATGAAGAAAATGCTCATTCAACTATAGCAATGACAACTGAAAAATTTAATGCTAAGACAAAGCTTCTTTCTTAATATTAATAAATTATTTTGCAAGATCGGCAATATTCCCCAAAGATGAAAACTCATTGTTTGTATGCATATCAAGAATGTATGTTGATAGTTGGTGTTCTAGAGCCACTAGTTATACTAATGAAAAATCAATTGAATATAGCCAACAAGCTGAATTAATTTCATCTTATCATAAACAAAAAATGAGTTATTTTGATTTAGTCATGAAACAAAAAGAAGCAACTCAATAATAATTTTAGAGAATCTATTATTCAGTTCTTGAAGTTATATATCAATATTAGTGTAAAAGAAATCAACATACTAATGATGTAAATTTATTACTTCTTCATTTATGCATCTTGATTGTCGTATTTTAGTAAAAAAAAATTAATTTTTTTACTAAAAAGATATTTAAAAAAGTATAAAAAGTCGTCCCAAAAGAAACCTATGAGTTGATAGTTTAGTGTGCCTTCAGACATTCTGCAACAAATGATGGTCTAGATTAGTGTTTCAGCCTGCAAGTATATAACACAACTAATAATTAGTAGGGGCAAAGAGCAACAATTTGGGATTTATTTGAGAAATTACATTTTTGCAAGCCATCAAATGGAGAAAGGAGCCTTGAATGTAGAATTCATACTAGGAACGTCAACTTTAAAAACATTACAAAAATGTGAAACTTCATTAAGTAAAGAAGCTCATCCATACTCCCTCATTATAAGTAATCGTTGTTTGAAGGCTTACACAAGTTTCATTGCATTCACCATATCTTGATCTTTTATCTACAAATTTTATGATAATTCATTTGTAACATCTAATATATCAATCATTATGTGCATTATAAGGATAAAACCAAAAGATTTCATAACATCTATTAGAACAATAGTTTCAATAGATTACTGATCATATACAACATCTTCCTTAATAATTTTGAGCACTTCAATCACCAAAGCATATATTTTCATCAAATTAATTAAGATATGAAAATGCGAGCCCCAATAGATGTCACCAGCTCGTTGTAAACTTTTCTTTTGATTCAAACCTTCACCACTGCTCAACTCACTGTAATTTAGATAAAAAATTATTTTATCATGTTGAATGGTTCTAAGAGCTAGCATCAATCATCTTATATAAAGCTCCTATAATATTGACGATTCTTGAAGTGATATCAAATAGATATTTCACATTTTAATAGTTTTTTTTTAATTATAGCCACTAAACATAATTAGAGCCGATGAGTGAAGTAATGAATATATAAAGCATGAGAATTATCATTAAGTATTAGTGTTTTCAAATCATGAAACTCCCCTCGCATATTAGATGCCCCATCATATCCTTGATCATAGATCCTATGTATGTTCAATTAGTGTTTTACAAGTATACTTTTAATGGTTGCCCTCACAGCTACTGCAAGAGCCGATGTAACATGTTTAATGCCTATGAACCTTTCGACAGCTTGCCCCGACTTATCAACATATCTCATTACAATAGCTAGTTTATTTTGCAAAAATATCTTGAGATTCATCAACTGTAATTGAGAAGTATGAGTCACCAATATATTTCATAATATGTAAAAAAGTTTCAATATGGACAACACAACAAATTTCTTTTTGAACTTTTGGTGAAGTTAACTATTAATTGGAGTTTGCATATGTAGAGTTAACTTTTTTTTTACTTCTCCATTATGGTTAACATGGACATCAAGTAGCTCTAAATAATTTTCTCAATTATTTGATTCGGATGACTCGTCATGCCCACGAAATGATAATCCTTGATGTAAGAGAAATCAAATATAATCCACTAATATAGTTAACATGACTCAATAATCTTTTTTGTTCTTCTCATCTTTATTTAACCATAAAGCAGGAAGATTGTGTTATTGATTCTTCATTAAATTTCCACATTTGCATCTAGTCTTATTATGTACATTATTATTCTCTCAAACATGACTTAAATAATTTTTTTCTTCTTCTAATTTCTTAACCTTTCCCCAATAAATGGATCTCCATTAGCTTAGCCTTTAATAATTTGTTATTATGGCTTGAATAGGTAGAAGTAAAGACAAAAAACATCATCTTTCTACACATATATTGTACTCTAGCCAATCTAGATATTCATCAAACTATTTTGGATTAAATATGTGTGCAATATTTATAATTAATATTTGAGAGAATTGATGACTTCTCAAATAATGTGCAATATTTATTCTCTATCATTTACATCATAATTCCAAATTATTAGTCAAAGTCCAATATCAACTGGGAGAATTGTAATATTAATATCTACACATTCTTTCTTCTTTAAATAATGTTTCATCTATTATATCCTAGAAAGAAATTTAGGACCCGAAGATAACCCGTTAATTAAAAAAATCAAAAAAGATTTAGTTCATATCAATTGGATTCTGCCTATAAAAAATATGTGAAGCATGAAATTCCTTTTAATTGGCGGGGATCTTTAATATGTGAAGTAAGGTCATTTCATTTTATTTTCTAATCAAAATTTTATAAGTCCCCTTAATTAAGTAAGATAATTTGTTAATTTTATAGTTGGGGAGCTTTTGAATATGTCTCATACTAACTGAATTAGCTTCTTTACAAAAAAATAAAAATAATACTCTGAATCACTCAAAATTTAGTTTCATTACAACACAACTCTTCAATGAAGTTGTAAAGCAATTGCCACCCCTTAAAATATTATGTTTTTATTTTATTTTTGACCCTATCTATCTGTGTGTGGATGTGGGAAAGCTTTGGTTCCATCTACTTATTATGAATCTTGGAAACTGATTATGTTTAAGGCCCTCTCTGTCAAGTATAGATGTGAGAGGTAAAAAAAGGAGGCATAAAGTGGAGATATAATTAGAACAACCCAAATATATCTCTCTAAGTTGTATTAATTTGAAAAACCTAAAAAAGTATGTAGAGTAACAATATGGCAGTATGTTTGCGAGCACATCGACGTCCTAAAGTGCCTATGCGATGTTGGTGTCTTTATTCTATAGTAATTCTTAGGGCGACACGTAATTTAGTGGCAGTGAGGCTTGGGAGCTATAGCGCTAAGCACTAAAAAATATTTTAAATATATTATAATATAAATATCCCTTAACTAAGCCACCCCTTCCCCACATTCCATTTGTTTGGCCGCAAAGGAAAGAAAGCAAAAAGAGATGAGAAATGAGATAATGAGAGAGAGAGAGAGAGAGAGAGAGAGAGAGAGAGAGAGAGAGAGAGAGAGATAGAGAGAGAGAGAGGAGAGAATATCTTCGAGGGCTTCATTGTTTGTCGTTTCTATTACAAAAAAGTATTTTGATTGTAGCAAGTGAATTATGCTCTACATTTGATTTCAATGGTTGCGAGTTCAGTATATTTGCCTCTTCTAAAAAATTGTTAAAAATATGATATAGCACATTTTTGTGAACTTACATCATATAAGTTTTGATATGTGATAGATATCATCATTATAAATATTTTGATTGACTTATATTAAAATTTTACTTGGTGATTTGATTGATATGACATTTTAATAGAAAAAAATAGAGAAATATTGAATGTAAAATGATTAGGTGATAATGAACTATATTTAGATATGAGATACATGATATACTTATAATTATTTTGCATTTTACATGACATGCATTTCAGGGCATAATACCTACATATAAAATATGTGTGTGTGTGTGTGTGTTACTCCTTTGCAAGAGGGGTGGACTGGCATGTTTTCCATAAAATAAAAGAAGGGGATGCTAACCTGTAACCAATTAATCAAATTATGCTGATAGGCAGAGAGTGATGACACTTTATAGATGACCAATAATATATAAGATTTATGACATATAAGATAGATGACCAAAGATAGACATGAAAAATGATATATATGGCCGATGATAAATAAAAAATAAGATAATGATTGATATATTGATTCAATATATGATATACATGATACGTGTGTTGACCTCCGTATATTTGCCACGATCAATGCAAGCAATATATGCTATGATCGATTATTATTGGTAAACAATACATTATTGACAACGAAGATAAGAGTGTCTCGATCATAATGCAAAGATTTAAAACTTTGTCCGATTATCAAATGGTTCATATCGATGCATTCCGAACATCCAATATACCAACAAGAAGTTGTTCGTATGCGGCAATGTGTTAGTGGATGCGATGCTAGCAAAAACTATCCAATAGCTTACACTTGTTAAACAGGCTTCGTCGATGAGTTTAGAGCATCGAATTTAACCAAAAAAGGATTCCTCGCAATCAAATTGAATGAAAGCGATCGAAATCGACAAACTACGGACATACTCGATGTTCCTCAAACGTCGTCCACTTGGAAAATGAAATTCTACATTATGTTTTGAACGTCGAAAACACTGAGAAATGACTGTGATATTATTTAGATATTTGTACGAGTGAAAATATATAAAATTCGGTGTGCAAAAATATAAAATTAGACGACTTATGAGGCGATGACGACAAGTAAATTGCAATGTGCGATAATTGAAAATTTGTCGACAGATAAGATACGACGAGTGAAAAAATCATTTTAAAAAAAATAATAAAAAGAAAAAAAAAAGGAATAGATTATGTAATATTATTATTTATCTTAAATATGTATGTGTATATTCTAAATTTAAAGATGTTGCCTCACTCCACTCAGCTTATCTCATAATATTATTTGACATATTTAGTTTAAAATATGACATTTAAAAACAAAAATATGATTTTATTTCCTGACTTGTACACATTTCCACTTAAATCATGTTGTACTACCTATATTTCTATAAAAAGTTATCATTATATTCATGTACAAAAATATAAATATCTATTAAGATAATTATGTGCTTAAGTTATATATATGAATAACTATTATATTTCAACTTTATCTGTACATCTATATGCCCCTTTTGAAAGATTTTTGCTGAATAATTCTACTACATGTCCCCATGCAAATAAATCCACTATACAAGCCAGCCACTTTGCAAACGTGTCTCTTGCCCCTACTTTGCACCGCCTCTACATGCCTGATGGATAAGAATAAATTAAAATAATAAAAAATGAGCTTTCATTTCTTTCACATTGATTGATTTTATCTTTCAAGCATAGTTCATTTTTGCATCCAGTGAATAACCCAATCATCTTATCTCCATTCAAGGTGTTGAGACTACATCATGCCACCTGCTCTGTTTTAAAATTCCAACGTGTGCCTTTGCATGTGCATCACCGCCCTCCTCATCCCCCTACTTTTCCTATCTATTCATTCACGCCTCTATCTCTCCCATTCTCTCCTGTTCTTCTTCTGTCTTCGTGAGCCCCATCCCATCATCTCCACTACTGCAGCTCTTACATCCTTGCTCCTCCTTGCCGTGAATCCTCCTAACCCATCCCCCATCTCTATCTATACTCAAACTATACTATTTCTAACTAACCCCATATAAACTCCTCATATCCACTCTATCTCCTGTACTCAACTCCACGGTTTTCTCTCATTCAAACCTCACCAAAACAGGCAAACAGTAACTATTTCTCTCTCTACTTTTTTGTTTTCTCTCTTTTCTATGTAAAGTATATAAATATATTTCTATAAAAAAAAAATCAAATCAGAAAATAAAAAAAATCATTAGCCTCGCCACAAATCTCTGTCGTCGTCGCCTCGCTCGCTCGTCAAGGTATATTATTCGCCAAACTCTAAAATCTCAAATCTCATTTTCGGCGTTTGCGACGAACCGGCGGACCACCTATACGCGCTCTCGTAGCACGGTAGGAGGGAGCCCGGTGCGACGCATACGACGAGCCCTATACACGCTCTTGTAGCGTGGTGGGGAGAGACACGAGTGTTCTTTTATGGGTACTTTTGAAGGCCACATACACGCTCTTGTAGCGTGGTGGGATGAAAAGATATACGGCCCGGTGTCCCCCGACACCTACCATACACGCTCGAGTAGCGTGGTGGGATGGCCCAGTTGTCCGTAGATGCCCCCTATGCGGGGGAGACGTCGGGATGCTGCCAAAATTTTGACGATCATAAGCCCGAAATAAAAATAATTTTGATATTTCTTAAGCTCAAACAAAATAAATTTGAGATATTTCTTTGACTCAAATTAAATACTTTTTTGAAGATTTATTGAACTCAAATCAAATAAATTTTAAAGAATACTTGAGCTTGAATTGAATTATTAATATAAATATAAAATCCTTCAAATTAATATCAAATTATTTTGTTTGGCAACATCTCTCTGTTATGCCTTTTGGGTCATGGTGGTATGATGGAAACTCTTTGGAAATATTTATAAAGTGGAAGGGACAAAAGAATTTGATCATAAAATGTGGATTGGTGTTTCCAGCAACTTTTATGTTAAAAAAAAATAAGAAGGAATGCCATGACTTGTGGGTTTGTGTTTCCAGAGGCTTTGAGTTTAAAAAAAAAAAAAAAAAAGCAACAGCCAACGATTTCTTCACCTATGAGGTGTTACTCATGTATGATGGAAGTGTGGATAAAGCATTTAAAATGGCTTTTGACTTTGTTAGAAAGCACAAGATAAATAATGAGAAAGGAGAAGTTATTAAAGAATGCATGCTACATTCATATGATGAACTTCTTCTAATGCTTGATATTGATGGAGCAACAAAGGTTACCAACCTAGAAAAAGCTTGAATCTCAAGCATATGCAATGGCTAATAATAAACAAGATAGGTATATATTGAGAAACAAGTTCTTGATACTAGAAAGTATACATAATCTTTCTAAAGAGAAATTTTCATCTTGTGTTTTATTTACTATTGGTCCAAATATCTATGATATATAGTTTGACTCCAAGTTGTTCACAAAAACACTTGCTGAGAAATTTTTTAGAAATATTCAATTAAAGGGGGTAATGCTTCGACGTCAAAATTATCTATTTATACAAGTGTCTAAATATTTCATTGATCGAAGTATTAGTCAATTGGACCAAAATACCTAGATTGAAAGTGTTGCTAACTAATATAGT